>CM032639.1:27314798-27926491 GCA_019097785.1 Fraxinus excelsior | reverse complement strand
GTGATTTACTCTTGTAAATGTATATATATTGCAATCAATTGATTGTAAAAGATGAATAACATATACAGCCTTCTCAAACTTTGTTTTTGATATGATATCAGAGCAATGATCTCATCTCATTACTTCTGTAAATTTCTGTTGGAAATTGTGTCCAAATGGGTCAACTTTGACCACAATTTTAAGTGGGATCCAATGTTCGAATTGTCGAAATAAATGTTCAATTATATTCTACGTTCCGAGTAGATGAGTGTAGAATATTTAATTGTGAAAAACCATTTCAATATGAATGAGAAATTATGGTTGAAAGTTGGACAATAAATGAGAGGAATAAATGTGAAATAATTGGAAAACTGTTCCAATCCCACATAGGTTGCAAACACAACCTTGAACCACTTAATAAACATCAAGTTTGGAAATGGGTTTGGGCCCCAAGGGGTACCAATACTATTTGAAAGGGGGGAGTCTTAGACAATGTCTAGACTAACCGAATGCCACACGCGCGCGCCGCCGCCGCCGTCCGTCCGGACGGCACGAGCTCAGGTCGTAGGCTTGGGCTTGGGCCAATATTAAATTTTTGGATAAAATTTATTTACCTCCCTTTCACGGTTTTTCTTTGAACCGTCAATTGATTAAGTGGATGTCTTAACTGTGAGTTAAGTAGGCATGAAGGGTCCTTAGGCTTTCATTTTCGACACACCAAAAACACTCGAATTCACACTGCATACATATCTTTGTCGCATCTTTCTTTTTCTGCATTTGTCTGAGAGAGTACTCATTTTCTGGTTCGCTGTCTTGAGTCGAAGTGCTGCTTCTGCAAGTTTTGATCGTTGTATCTTGGGAGACGATTTACCACATATCATACCGTAAGCACCGTGTGACGGGGTAAAAACGTCTTAAGGACAGAGAGCCTAGTTCTCGCCTCGATCATCCTCATACCGGATTCTGCAATTGTTTTAATCTTTCTGTTTTGTTCGTTTAATGCTTTGTATTCTGCTTTTACTCGTTTAATGCTAATACATTCTGTTCTTATTGTTAAGCAAGTCGATTCTGAAAATATTATTTACTGCAACAAATTATTTTATACCCAACAATCTTAAGACGTTTTTATTTATTAAATACTTTTCCAAATTGTACTTGCTTAATTCTGCAAAGACTATTCTGCTACATTACTATTCTGCAGAGTTTTAATTCGAAAATGCAGAGTTTTAATTCGAAAAATTCTGACTTGTTGATCTTCTGTTTTGAAAACAGAAATGGCTAACACTTCTGGAACGAATGCAATTCCCACTAATGTGGCTGTGAACCCCACTGTGGCTGTGACCCCTACTGTGACGCCAACTATGACTGGTCCGTCTGCTTCAACTCATATTCCTTATGGAGAAAAGGCTGAAAAATTTAATGGGGTCGATTTTAAGAGATGGCAGCAGAAGATGTTGTTCTATCTCACCACTCTGAACCTGGCAAGGTTTCTCACTGAGGATCCTCCTTCTGTTCAACAAGGAGAAAATAATCGAGTTTCGATTATTGCTTTGGACGCATGGAAACACTCTGACTTCCTATGCAAAAACTATGTACTGAATGGGTTGAATGATTCGCTATATGGTGTATATAGCGTAATGAAAACTGCAAAAGAACTTTGGGAATCTTTAGAGAAAAAATATAAAACTGAAGATGTTGGATCTAAAAAATTCATTGTCGGTAAATTTTTAGATTATAAAATGATTGACTCTAAATCTGTTATTTCCCAAGTTCAAGATTTGCAGGTACTTCTCCATGACTTACATGCTGAAAAAATGACTGTAAGTGAGTCATTCCAAGTAGCAGCAGTAATTGAAAAACTCCCGCCCTCATGGAGAGATTTCAAAAATTACCTCAAACACAAACGCAAGGAAATGAACATGGAGGAGTTGATTGTGCGTTTGAGGATCGAAGAGGATACAAAGAAATCTGAAAGGAGGAACGAGGGACCAAGCATGGAAGCTAAGGCAAACATGGCTGAATCAAGTTCAAAGAAGAACATGAAACGGAAGCACTCAAGCTTTGCCCCAAGGAAAAATGAAAACAACCAGAAGAACAAGAAGTTCAAAGGGGACTGTTTCAACTGTAGCAAACCCGGATATCGTGCAAGTGACTGTCGCAAGCCTAAAAAGCAAATTGACCATGCACATATTGTTGAAACTGAAAATTTGACTGAATGTGTTCAAGAAATGCACCTATCTGCTGTAATATATGAATGTAACAGTGTTGGAAATCCCAGGGAATGGTGGGTGGATACTGGTGCCACTCGCCACATTTGTGCTGAAAAGAGCGTGTTTTCTGAGTACAAACCTATCAATGGAGAACAACTGTTCATGGAAAATTCCTCAAGCTCAAAGGTTGAAGGACAAGGAAATGTGACCTTGAAGATGACATCGGCAAGGAACTCGTCCTCAACAATGTGCTGCATGTGCCGGACATTCGGAAAAATCTTGTTTCTGGTTCCCTTCTTAGCAAGAATGGGTTTAAATTAGTATTTGTATCTGACAAATTTGTACTAACTAAAAATGGAATGTACGTTGGGAAGGGTTACATGACTGATGGGATGTTCAAGATGAACGTCCTTACTATTGTACCTAAATTGAACAAGATGAATGAAACTTCTACTTCTGCGTATATTGTTGATTCTTCTTGTTTATGGCATAAAAGATTAGGACATGCAAATTTTAAATCTGTGCACAAATTAATGAACTTAAATTTGCTACCTTCTTTAAGTTTCGATCCTAATCACAAATGTGAAACTTGTGTTGAGGCTAAGTTAGCCAAAAGACCATTTCCATCAGTTGATAGAAATACTTTACCTTTAGAATTAATTCACAGCGATATATGTGACTTGAAATTCGTACAAACTAAAGGTGGGAAAAAGTATTTCATTACTTTCATTGACGATTGCACTCGGTTCTGTTATGTTTATTTGTTAAAAACCAAAGATGAGGCTTTGGAAATGTTTAAACATTATAAGAATGAAGTGGAAAATCAACTTAGCAAAACAATAAAAATTGTTCGAAGTGATAGAGGTGGAGAATATGGAGCGCCGTTTGAAGAATTTTGTTCTCAACAAGGCATCATTCATCAAACAACGGCTCCTTACTCACCTCAATCTAATGGTATTGCGGAACGAAAGAATCGTACGCTTAAAGAAATGATGAATGCTATGTTGATTAGTTCTGGTCTACCACAAAATTTGTGGGGGGAGGCTATCCTCTCGACAAATCACATTCTTAATAAAATACCACACAAAGTAAAGGATGAAACACCTTACGAATTATGGAAAGGTCATAAACCTTCATATAAATACTTGAAAGTGTAGGGGTGTTTGGCAAAGGTAGAAGTGTCAAAACCTAAACAAATAAAAATAGGACCAAAAACTGTAGATTGCATATTTATTGGATATGCTCATAACAGTAGTGCATATCATTTCCTTGTGCATAAATCCGAGATTCCGGACATACATGAAGATACAATAATTGAATCAAGGAATGTAAGTTTCTTCGAAGATGTCTTTCCTCGTAAAGACAAAAGTGATGTAAGTTCAACAAAACGAACTTACGATATTGCAAATGATGATGAAAATGAAGAAGAACTCAGACGCAATAAAAGGACTAGAAAGTCTACATCCTTCGATTCAGAATTTCTAACATACATGATCGAAGATGAACCAAAGACATTTAGCGAAGCAATGTCAACACCAGAGGCTCCTTTTTGGAAAGAAGCTATCAATAGTGAAATTGAATCGATAATGCAAAATCATACTTGGGAGTTGGTTGATCTCCCACCTGGAAATAAACCTCTAGGTTGCAAGTGGATTTTCAAGAAAAAGTTAAAATCGGATGGATCTATTGATAAATACAAGGCTCGGTTGGTAGCAAAAGGATATAGACAAAAGAAAGGTCTTGATTTCTTCGATACTTACTCACCAGTAACAAGGATTACTTCGATAAGAATCCTTATTGCAATTGCTGCAATACATAATCTCAAAAATCATCAAATGGATGTTAAAACAGTTTTTCTGAATGGAGAGTTGGAAGAAGAAATATACATGGAGCAACCTGAAGGATTTGTCGCTCATGGACAAGAGAAAAAGGTTTGCCGACTCGTTAAATCTTTATATGGACTAAAACAGGCGCCAAAGCAGTGGCACCAAAAATTTGACAAAACAATGTTGTCAAATGGCTTTAAAATTAACGAGTGTGATAAGTGTGTGTATAATAAAAGTACACCGACGCATATGTCTTAGTATACTTATATGTGGATGATATGCTAATTCTAGGAAGCAATCATGATATCATTGTGTATACTAAGAAAATGTTAACAAAATATTTTGACATGAAGGACATGGGTGTAGCAGATGTAATTCTTGAAATTAAAATTTCTAAAACACCGATGGACTTGTTCTCTCACAATCTCATTACGTTGAGTCTGTGTTAAAGAGATTTGGAGTTTTTGATGAAAGTCCAGTCAAAACTCTAGTAGACACGAGTCTACATTTAGCAAAAAATAGAAGTGAACCTGTACATCAATTAAGATATTCTCAGGTCATTGGGAGTTTGATGTATTTAATGAACTGCACACGCCCTGATATTGCGTTCGCAGTTAATAAATTGAGTAGGTTCACATGTAATCCAAGCAATGATCACTGGAAGGCATTGAATAGGGTACTTCGATATTTAAAATACACCTTAAAATTTGGATTACATTATATGAGATATCCAGCAGTATTAGAAGGATACTGTAATGCAAATTGGATATCTGATATGAAAGATTCTAAATCCACAAGTGGTTATGTATTTACACTTGGTGGTGCGGTTGTGTCTTGGAAATCCTCAAAGCAAACTTGCATAGCTCGATCAATAATGGAATCAGAGTTTATAGCTTTAGATAAAGCTGGAGAAGAAGCAGAATGGCTTCGTAACTTCTTAGAGGATATTCCGTGTTGGCCTAAACCGGTGCCTACAATTAGTATTCACTATGACAATCAGTAAGCTATTGCAAGGGCACAAAATTGCATGTATAATGGTAAGTCTAGACATATACATCGTAGACACAATACCATAAAGCAGTTGATCTCAAATGGTATTATCTCCATTGATTATGTGAAATCAAAGGAGAATCTCGCAGATCCGCTTACAAAAGGCTTACCAAGAGATCAAGTGTATTATCTATCAAAGGGAATGGGATTAAAGCCGAACATGCATGAATCTTAATGATGGTAACCCAACCTGGTTGACTGGAGATCCCAAGATCTTGGTTCAATGGGCCAACTAAGTTATTAAGACTCAGTTAAGCACTTGACCATTCCTTTATTAAAAAGTGTTGTCTGCAGAATGTAAAAGGTTAAGTTGTAACTTTTAATGATTCCTATAGCTTGGATAATCCGAGTGGAGTACAGCAGAATACTCTTAATAGGAGATCACCTATATAAGTGTGAAGTGGAGCCGCTTCTATGAGAATTTGGGGCTTAAAATTCTCTAAAGCACTTATGAATCCCAAGAATCGTTCAGGGCCAAAATGAACACAACTATGAGAACCTAAGAATTGAATAGAAAGATTATTGTGTGGATATTGTTGCCTTGGTTTACACCAACGGCTGAACAGTTCAAGACATCAGTTCACTGATTAGCCAAGTAAACTCGATAGTATTCCACTACGGCAGGTTCAAAGCCAAAAGCTACCTCTCCTGATGCAATAAGTCTTTCGCATGTACTCTCTGTTCGTGTCTGCATTGCATAGTCATGATAATTTCCATTCATGTGGGGGATTGTTGGAAATGGTGCCAAATGGGTCAACTTTGACCACAATTTTAAGTGGGACCCAATGTTCGAATTGTCGAAATAAATGTTCAATTAAATTCTACGTTCCGAGTAGATGAGTGTAGAATATTTAATTGTAAAAAACCATTTCAATATGAATGAGAAATTATGGTTGAAAGTTGGATAATAAATAAGAGGAATAAATGTGAAATAATTGGAAAACTGTTCCAATCCCACATAGGTTGCAAACACAACCTTGAACCACTTAATAAACATCAAGTTTGGAAATGGGTTTGGGCCCCAAGGGGTACCAATAGTCTTTCAAAGGGGGGAGTCTTAGACAATGTCTAGACTAACCGAAGGCCACACGCGCGCGCGCGCGCCGCCGTCGCCGTCCAGCCGGCCGGCTCGGCACAGCACGTACTCGAGGTCGGGTCGTGGTCGTGGGCCTGGGCTTGGACTTGGGCCAGGCCGGGTCAATATTAATTTTTTGGATAAAATTTATTTAAATTTTTATCTGATTTCAATTAATTAATTCCCTACATTTCACGGTTTTTCTTTGAACCGTCAATTGATTAAGTGGATGTCTTAACTGTGAGTTAAGTGGGCGTGAGTGGTGAAACTGCTCAAAGTGGGGAGTTGTACGAGGCTCAACCGTCAAACTCCCTCCTCTATTTAAAGGGTACTTAGGCTTTCATTTTCGACACACCAAAAAATACTCGAATTCACACTGCATACATAGTCTTTGTCGCATCTTTCTTTTCTGCATTTGTCTGAGAGAGTACTCATTTTCTGGTTCGCTGTCTTGCAGTCGAAGTGCTGCTTCTGCAAGTTTTGATCGTTGTATCTTGGGAGACGATTTACCACATACCATACCGTAAGCACCGAGTGACGGGATAAAAACGTCTTAAGGACAGAGAGCCTAGTTCTCGCCTCGATCATCCTCATACCGGATTCTGCTGTTATTTTAATCTTTCTGTTTTGTTCGTTTAATGCTTTGTATTCTGCCTTTACTCGTTTAATGCTTCCCGTTTTACTCGTTTAAATTAATACATTCTGTTCTTACTGTTAAGCAAGTCGATTCTGGAAATATTATTTACTGCAACAAGTTATTTTATACCCAACAGAAACAACAAGGCACTTCTTGCTGGGGTGGCTTAGTTACGCGTAGATATATTCCAGTTGGTCTATTAGATATTATCCCACAAAGGATTAAGAGAAATGCTAGATCTGTAGCCTTTTTACAAAGTAATTGTAACTGCCCTTTCATGTGGGTGTGGGCTCACAATCGTGGGCTCTGTTAAAATTTGAGGTTTCATCTTAAAAGGTCAACCTTATTAAGAGGAGTAGCACGATCCTTTATAAGTTGGTCTATATTTTCATCTGTATTCGATGTGAGATTCTATCCTTTAACATGCTCCCGCAAGATGGTGGCTCATTTGAGCAGACCAATCTTGAAATCTGTATGCTCAATTTTTTTTGAGTCTTAATCGGATCAAATCGCTCGTTAGAGCTTAACGGGTTCTAATACCATGTTAAAATTTGGGGTTCCATTTTAAAAGGTCAACCTTATTAAGAGGCGTAGCTCAATCCTTTATAAGTTGGTCTATGTTTTTATCTTTATTCGACGTGTGATTCTATCCTTTAATAGGCCCCACACCCATGTGAGAGTGCCGTCAAAATTACTGTGTAAAAAAGCGGTACATTCAGCCTTTCTCAAGGATTAATTGGCAGACACCTTTGTATTTTGGTCGTGATGAATGGCTTCCGACTTTCCGCAAGTCTACCGAACACGACAGAGCAGAAAATGGCTAAAATATCTGCGCAAACAAGGCGGTGACAGAAGTTATCATGTTACACAATATTGCTTGCCTAAAATTGCAAATCTTAACTATAATCTTTATTCTTGTCATGGATACAATTGTACTGATTAACATTATTTAAGAGGAAAAGTCCTTGATTGTAACCTTAAAATTCAAGAATTAATAATTTCAGTTTTTGTTCTTTGTATTAAGGAAAACAAAAAAAAAATTAGTTGATTTTTGACAATTTTGTAACAAAATAGATTGTTCTTTGATAAGTGTAGTTTTTACACTTATTTGAGGTTTTAAATCATGATATTTTATTGTCTTTTGAATAAAATTCTATCTAATTTATGTTATATTGTATTTTGTAGGTAAAACTTTATGTTTAATAAATAATTGAAGAAAATAATGCAAAATAATGGCAAAATCTAAAGTATGAGGACTAAATTGATTTATATTGCACAAATAAATAGAAATTCAAGGGACTAAATTGCATTATTTAGAATGAATGATGACTTGTAGACAAACACCACAATAATGGGCCTCAACTTGGATCGATTGATGAAGACGGAGAAGGGAAGTCATTGGGTTTGATGGAAAAATTGTTTGATTGTAATGGAATTTATAAAGTGGTAATTATATAAAACCAGAATTTTTAATATTCAATTTTAAAAATCAGATTTAAAGTTTATTTATAGAAAAATCAGATATTGCCCCTATTTGGTATACATTAAAATTTTCATTTTCATTTTTCTACTCATTTTCAACCACATATTTTTTAATAAAATAATATTTTACATCACATCAATAAATTTTCCTTATTTTTAACCATACATTCACCATCAATCTACTATTCCAGAATACATTCTTCCAAATAATGTGGCTCAAACACACCTATTATTTCAAATATGTAATATTATTAATACCACAAAAATTTGTCTTAAACCTTAATTAATTCCCCCTCTCATTTCTATCTCTACATCTCTAAACCCATCTCTCACTCTCTCACACAGGCAGTTGGCATCCTTCTCTTTCTACCGTCGCAACGCGACTCTCTCTCTCTCTCCTTTTCTCACAACAGTCGACATCCCCCCCTTCTCTCTCTACCCGTCGCAGCGACATCGCTGCGAGCAGCGATGCGATGGTATCTGAATGCTTGCAGCACCGCTGTGTGCAGTGGCAGCGAGGAGAACGGATTTGGGGATTTTTTGGTCAATGTGGTGGTCGTGTTGTAAGGGAGATGGTGGTGGTGATTTTTTGTACAGGAAGTAGTGGTACTGCTTTTGTTGGCCATGACATTGATGGTACGATGGTGTTAACGGTAAGGGTGATTGTGGTGGTGGTGCAAGTATTGGTTGTGGCGTTGACACTAGTGGTTTTTTTGTAGTTGAAAATGTTAGTTTGTTGGTAGTGGGGTGGTGGTTTTGAAGTTGAGCGTTGTTGGTGATGGCATTGGCGTTGGCTGAGGCAAGCGGACTTTGCGCTGGTGTGGTAGTGGATCTGGCATTGTTGGTAGGGGTGAGGTGGTGATTGCAAATAGTTACAGCGGTAGTAGTGGCAGCGACGGCAGCAATGATCGAGTGGGACCAATAGCGTTTGTAACCAATAAATTGGTTGACTGTGACCAATAAATTGAGTAATTTGTGATAAATATATAATATATAACATAAAAGTGTGATTGTGATTTACAATTTACTAGTTTGGGATCGAGAAATAACTTGTGGCCAATTAATTTGACAATTTACGACCCTTAAATAAGTTGTGACGGATAAAATTTATAATTTGTGACATTGTAACTTATAAACACTTTATGATCGATAAATAAATTGTAACTTATAAACACTTTATTTGTAATCGATGAACAAATTATGACATATAAAAATTTTGAATTGTGACCGTAAAATAATTTGTTACATATAAAATTTGTAGTTTGTGATCAATGAATAATATGTGACTGATTAATTTGATAGATTTGTGACTGATAAATAAATTGTGGCGTATAAATTTTTGATTTGTAACCGACGAACAAATTCTGATTTATAAAATTTTTGAATTGTTAAAATAATTTGTGACATATAAATATTGTGATTTGTGACCAATTAGTAGTATGTGACCAATTATATGAAATTTGTGACCAATGAAATTGTCACCTTAATATATTTAATTAATTTATTTTTAATTAAAAATTTTAAAAAATTGAGAATTGAAATTTTAAACCTTAAAAAATTTTAAATTTTAAATTTTAAACCTTATCTCTTAAATTTGAAATAGGTGAGCCCATGTTTGACAGTCATTCTATTTTTCATTTTTTTTTCTCTTTCTTCATTTTAACCACACATTCTATCAATAAAATAATATTACACATGTTGACCCCAAAAAATGGTCCAACAGAAGAGAAGAGTTCCACGTGCTTCTTTAGTTGTAGCGTGATTATCCCTATAGTAAAAAGGGGGGGTCTGCTCAAGAATAAAATCTCCTTAGCAGAGAGAGTGTCGACTTTCTTTGTGTGTGTATATTTTCATTACCCTTTACAATGTTAAGTGTGTGCTTTTATAGTAAAATACAATAGTGGAGAGCCATTAGATGATGGAACACGTGGCCTCATCCGCATAGCCGAGACCTCTTATCGTAGCCATCAATCAATCACCCGTAGGCCATTTCGCATTTAATGCCATGACGGCTTGGCCGCCTTATGACTGATGTATGATTAGACTTGTTTTATTTCATTAAGTAGAGCTACATGTATAGGTTGTCACATCACCCACTTGGCACAAGGTCGGGTACGGGATCTTCTCCAGTACGCCTCCTCCGGCCCCATGCTATCTGTTGGGGCTTAACTCTCCAATGACAGCTCGGCCAAAAGGGATTCGACAAAACGTGGGTTGGGTTGATAGCGGCTCGGCCGCCCCTCCATACGGCAGAATGCAGAACGTGGTGGGGCGAATTTAGGTTCACTTGCTGTGCGATTCGCTACCCGGCTATATTCAGGACTTCGTTGAATCTTGTCCACTTGCCACGTGTATTCACTTTTATGAGTTATTTCTTCGGGTAACAACACATAAACCCAAAAATTCTCTTTACTTTTTAACCACACATTCTTCTATAAATTACTATTGCAAAATTTATTTTTTTCGTAAAATGGGTGTCAAACACAAGTTAAAATCTTATTTATGAAATTTTTCCATCTATACATCATAAAAAATAGAAGAGAGATTCCTACTTGGCTTGGGCTTGGGCTTGTGGAAGAATGGGATCCTCATGTATATATGTACACATAGACGGAGTAGATGCAGTTTCTTGAAGAAACAAAACAGGGGGCTGAAATTTAAGGAAAATGACGGCATTTGATTTATACATATATACACACACAGGAGAAAACAAAGAAAAAAGAAAAAGAAGAGGAGGGGGAAAAGAAGAAAAGTCCAACGTTACAGCTGAAATTGTAAAAACAGAGGCTGTTGCTTTCAACTATATATATACCCAACACGCACAGACAGCTTCTGTGGAGAGAAAAAATGGGCCGAAATCATCATTTAGTGCACCTATTCACGCATACGCAGAGAGAAGAAATTAAGTGAAGCTGGAGCAATAATTTGGAAAGTCAATCACGTTTCGTCAATTTTTTGTAATGTCTTTCCACTTTTGCGAATTTAATTTCAACGTCATGAGTGGCTAAATACTATTATTGTTAGGATGGATGATGCAGTTAAAAGTTTTTATTATATGTTTAATTTTTAAAAATTTCATGTCATTTTGATACTTGTTAATTAATTATTGTGTATTTAATATTTTAATTATTTGCCCAACAATTAATTGATTTATGGATAATACTGAAACCGCGATATGAATAATAAATTATATCTCGTGCAATAATTGACATAAATATTATAAAAGATCGAAAGATAATTATAAGTTATGCGATCTTTGTTGAATTTTTATAGATTAATGCATTCATATGTGTGTGAATTTACATAAAGATATATTAAGTTCGGGAATATGAATATGATTAGTGTTGCTCGAGAGAGATCACTAAATACAATAGGTTAATCAATCGTTAGCTGGTATGAAGAGATGGTTGAATAAATTGGAATTAAATGTATAATAAGTAATCTAAATGAAATCGAAAATCCTAATTATCCAATCACGTAATCTTACCTACAATTTTAATTTAAGTTTGTTATTTTATTTATTAGAACTTTGTTTAGAAAACATAATTTTATTTAATCATTAGTTATCAGTTTAATTTCAATTGAAATTAGGTTAGTTTAAAACTTTATAGTAGATAGTAGTTTCTGTAGGACGATATTCGGACTCAATAAATTCATTTTATTACTTGTCAACGATCCGTATATTTGCAGAATTTCACGAATATTCTTGAGTAGTGGATGTATGTTCTTTGTGCTCAATGACTTGATTGCATATCAATGGAATCATCAAGAATACCTCCAACGGAATGATTATATCAACTGGCAAGGAGAGAGTATGTGGTCAGGGGCGATTTGATTATTCTCATCTTCGTCGAGGTTTGTACTTTCTGTCTTGCAGTAGTATGATTTACTTTGTGCTCGAGTGTGGTTACAGTTTGAGCGATCAATGGCCATGTAAATGTTGCCTTATGTTGTTCTCTCCTTTTTCACTTTCTTGATCATTACCTAATTCCTATTATCAACTGGTACAATTTATTTCTGCACCTAACCACTCAATATGTTTTACTTTTGTGAAACCACGAGCGGTCTATAGAATGATTTCTTATCACTGCCAAATCATGCAAGTGTACAGGGTCGTTGACTAAGATATATTATGAATGACTTTACTAGGAGTACATCACCATGTACATCAGGGTATACATCCCCCTCACATGGGGGTAGGACCCGCTCGAATAAAAAAATATTTTTTACAAGTTGGTACCACCCCATATAGGAGGGTGTACACCCCTATATACATTTTTTGATGTACAACTAGAATTATTCATTTGGAAGATCGAGATGAAAGAGTTGTAAGGGAAAATGTTCTAGGAATCCGATTCCACTAATAGAATTCGTTAAAATCCTATACTTCTTATCTTTAAATCTAATTTGTTCATAGGTTGACAATCGATAATACTGTAATTTTAACAATCTCTCCCAAGCAATATCTACACAAGAAGTAATAATTTTACAAAAGCACTCCCAAACATCCACTTTTGACGACCTAAATAAATGTAAGAATAATAGGTTTCACATACCAAACTATCTGTTATTACGTAACTCCTAGGTCACCATGAATTGTGAAGACAAAACACAGTTTTCTTTGCGCACTCTAGTTATACAGCACAAGTCTAATTATAAGTAATTAAAATCCTATACTTCTTATCTTTAAATCTAATTTGTTCATAGGTTGACAATCGATAATACTGTAATTTTAACAATCTCTCTCCCGAGCAATATCTACACAACAAGTAATAATTTTACAAAAGCACTCCCAAACATCCACTTTTGACGACCTAAATAAATGTAAGAATAATAGGTTTCACTTACCAAACTATCTATTATTACGTAACTCCTAGGTCACCATGAATTGTCAAGACACAACACGGTTTTCTTTGCGCACTCTAGTTATACAGCACAAGTCTAATTATAAGTAATTAAAGTAAGTCCACGTTTGTCTCCATTTTTTAGAACTCATTTATTCCCAAATTCAATTTCAACTAAACATTCTCCCAAAAAATAATAATAATAAGCCTCCGTTTGATTTTCATTATTGTAGAATAAGAATGAAAAATATAATCGTTATTGGGCTCCACACAAGAGATAAACATTCAAAATTGATAGCTTGATGTGATGGATAACAGTCATATTTTTCATTTTTATGGATAAAAAATGAAAAACAAACGGAGGCTAATTATAACTTTTTGTAAAATCTATTCTGAAAAAAATTCTTACAGACGGGAGCTAATGTTTACTTAAAAATAGGGGGGGGGGGGGGGGGGGGGGGGACACACATTAAACATGTTTAAGAGTAAAGTTAATTAAGAGTAAGTTTTACATAATTTAAAGTTTAGCCCAACATGCTTGAGTAATAATAGAAATCAACATGCCCATGAAGTAATAAGTGAAATTTAATCTATGCTGACTACTTTTTCATGATTAAGTTGAAAATGTATGAAGGGTAGAAGAAAACTAAATATTTTTATCCATTTGATGGCTAGAAATATTCATCATTCTTTATCTAAAGTCTAAACTATAAAACCACGGCACGCCGACTCTGACTATAGGCTGCGTAGGCAATCGCTTAAGGCCCCGTTTTGACAAGAGCCTCAAATTAGGTAAGGTTATAGTCTAATTGAAGAAAAGCATAAATTATAATTACAAAATTCTTTAAACTAGAATTATCATATGAAAATATAAATATCTCTAAATGACCAAAAAAAAACTTGTCACATACATTTATTTATCATATAAATATATCACATCTATTACTTTCTCTATATATAATTAGCCCATGTTTGAAACTCATTTTGGAGAAATAGAAATTTTGGAATAGTGATTGATGTGAGAATGTGCGGTGGAAAAGTGATGAAATTTTTTTGATTTGTGTGTAATATTATTTTATTTGGAGAATATGTGGTTGAAATGAAAAATGAGAATGAGAAATTAATGGGTGTCAAACATGGACTTAATTTGTTTATTTATCTTCTCAACCTTCATTTTTCTTTTTCTTAACAAGAAACAAAACGTCACTTTTCTCTCTTCAATTACAATTATTACTTTTTCTAATGCTTTCATAGTGGGTCTTACACTTATTTAAGGAGTTTTTGCTAAAGACGCTAGTATTCATTTCTCTTTCTAGATTCTTGTGTTCCGTTTTATTTGTCCAGTTATTTTTTATTTTTTTCAATTTTTCAATGTCATTGTATTGATTGATGTTTTAATTAAACTAATGATTCTCTATTTGTTATGTAATCTGGTTTGGATTTTTCCAATCCACTTATTATTCTTTTTTCCCTTTTTTTATGCTTGTGTTGGAGTTTAAATCTTATATTTTGCCTTCCGATTTTTCTATTTATGTTTATTTTTTTAATTGTATTTAATTTTTTTAAAATCAAAGTTAATAATTAATTTTAACCACACATTTCATAAGACCGACAATTTTTCAGTAGTACATTTCATTAATTTTTATTAAAATTTACTAAAAATTTAATTTTAATATGTACAAACAGGAGCATAGGAACCCATATTTGAAGTTGGCATAAGACCCCAAAATATAAGGGCCGGCCATAAAAGATGGCCATGTGGACCACTACGGCACGACATAACTAAAGAATCGATAGTAAAAAATTAGTGTAATTAATAACAAAGACATGGCCCCAGAATATATTCCCTAAATCTTACAAAATTAACTAATTTAATCACGATTACAGTGTTAAAATGATATTGGGAGACAAAGGATCATGGACAAATACGAAAAATTATTATGTAAAATTGTCTTGTTCCTCACCTTCTTGCAAGCTTTATTAAAGATAAAATTACCATTAATGACGATTGCATGCCGATTGGTATTATAAGATATAATTTGCAGATTCTATGGTATATCATATTTACTTGGTCTGACGAAGGGGATGTATTGTTATATTTTTGTTTTATTTTTTATGCAGTGAATATATTTTACACATGGTTCTACAATTCGTTTGGCAGGACTTCAGTTTGTTTACTTAGAAAATTCTTCTAGTCAAACAAAATACTTTCAAAAAATTATTCAAACACATTTAATAGCAATTTCTTATTTTCATAAATAATTTTTGACTTCTCAAAAGTCCAATCAAGCAGACCCTTAATAAGTTAAAAATATCCGTGAGAGCTACCCAAAGTCACGAGTTCGAGTCCCCTGTCAACACTTCCTCGATCGAACTCGTCACACCGGGCTTGCCTAGTTGGTTTATCTCTTCTGTATGGTTTACGGGCTACTGCACATGGAACGAGATTTACCCAGTGCACGCTCAAGGATAGCGGTTGTAGGTTCCCGAGTCAACAAAAAAAAATGGCTTATTAGCACAAAACGTCCCTACGTTTGAGAGTTAGTGTGCAAAATATCCCAACGTTTCTTTTTTTGCATTTTCGCCCTTATTTCAACGTTTCAGTGTGAAAAACATCATTTTCACTATTTTTCAATATAAAATGACCAATATACCGTCAAATTTAAATAAAATAAAGAAAATGAAATGAAAAATTAAAAAAAATAAATTGTAATTATACTCCCAAACTTTTTAAAAAGTGCAAGTGAGTCTAAAAGTCTTATTAAAAGGCTTAAACACAAAACATTCCTACGTTTGACACTTAATGTGGAAAACGTCCCTACGTTTCAAATATATTTGTATTTGCTCAATAGCACAAAATGTCCCTACGTTTGATACTTATTGAGTAAAATATCCGTACGTTTCATTTCTTTTTACATTTTCGTCCTTATTTCAACGTTTCATTGCGAAAAACGTCATTTTCACTATTTTTCAATGTAAAATGACCAATATATCTTCATATTTAAATAAAACAAAAAAAAATTACAATTATGCTTCCAAACTTTTTAAAAAGTGCAAATGAGTTCAAAAATCTTAATAAAACATTCAAACCATCAGTCTTTTCCTCATCTCTCAACTTTATCCTCCATCCACCACCTAAACCACCGACCCCACTATTCAAACCGTTAATGCTTGCCACAACTATCAGCCCCAGGATTGTAGAGGGAGGTGAGATAGTTTGAATGGTGGTGGGGTCTGGTGGTTTAGGTGGTGGAGGGAGGATAAAGTTAGGGGAGGAGGAGAAGACTGATGATTTGAATGTTTTAATAGATTTTTTAACTCATTTGCACTTTTTAAAAAGTTTGGGAGCATAATTGTAATTTATTTTTATTTTTATTTCCTTTCTTGTTTTATTTAAATATGAGGGTATATTGATCATTTTACATTGAAAAATAGTGAAAATGACATTTTTTCCCAATGAAACGTTGAAATAAGGACGAAAATGTAAAAAGAAATGAAACGTAAGAACGTTTTATGCAATAAGTGTCAAACGTAGGGACATTTTGTGCTATTGAGCAAATACAAACATGTTTGAAACCTAGGGACGTTTTCTGCATTTAGTGTCAAACGTAGGGATGTTTTGTGCTTAAACCTTTTAATAAGACTTTTTGACCCACTTGCACTTTTTTAAAAGTTTGGGAGTATAATAACAATTTATTTTTTTATTTTTCATTTCATTTTCTTTGTTTTATTTAAATTTGAGGGTATATTGGTCATTTTACACTGAAAAATAGTAAAAATGATGTTTTCCACACTGAAACGTTGAAATATGGGCGAAAATACAATAAAATGAAATATTAGGATGTTTTGCACACTAACTGTCAAACGTAGGGACGTTTTGTGCTATTAAGCCAAAAAAAATCATATTTATAGTTTTAGGATTTCTATCTTTAAAAAAAAAAAAAGTTTGGTCCACTCAGTAGTAATAACAAAATTGCTTCATAATAACAAAATAAGTTCTTTGTTTTGTTTTTAGTTAAAATTGCAAATTAAATATTTTTATGGCTTTAATCTGATTAAATATTTTTAGATATTCTTCTAGAAATTCTGAATTAATAATTTATTATGTTGTTAAACGTTGAAATAGCACAACATTATAATTAATATTTTAGAAGAATATTAATCGTAGATCTATCTATTACAAATATTGTTGCTCCTGAAATAACAAACAATTATTAATATTCTAGTTAAATTTTACTTACTCTCGAAAAATATAATTAAATAAAATAAATTGTGTTTTAACTCCTGAAAAATAAAATTTTATATAATTTATTATTTCAAATAATAATATGTTATTGCTCCTGAAGAGCACGACACTCTGATTCCAATATTTTAGAAGAATATTGATATATTGTTCTTAAAGAAGCAAATATATTGCTCCTAGAGAGCTATTGTTTCGAAATAATAGTTTATTGTTATACCTGAAATTGCACAACATCATAATTAATGTTTCAGAAGAATATTACTTGCTCATGAAGAGCATGAATTATAATTTTCAATATTTCAGAATAATATTAACATGTTGCTTTTGAATGAGCAATAATAAATATAACGTACTCTCGGAATAGCACATATTTCTAAGAATGTGTCATTTTGAGTTTATATTTATCCCTGAAGGACAACATGTTATTAATGTCATGAGAAAATTGATTAGTTTGATTATTTGAATAATAAATGATTATATAATGTTAAATCATATTTTTCGAAATTAAATAATTGAATTATATCTTATATTGAACAAGAAGTTCAATTTGACTTTATTGTTTGGCATGACCAGTTGGACCATTACTAGATCAATAATGATGTGAAATTAAATATTCAAATGGATATTTAATGAAGAACCAGAAGATTCTTCAATTCAATGATTTCCTATATATTATTTGTTCTATTTATCGACAATTGATCATTATATATTAATAATTAAAATAGTGACTGAATTCTATATATTTCTGAAAATTAATTAGTGTGATATATGGGGCACCGTTACCCTCAACGTTGATCATCTAGATATTTTTGTATCTAATAGATTTAATACAAACATTAGATGATTGCATAGTGTTCGCAACCTGAAGTTTGAGAAAGTGATGCTCAAATTATAAACATAATTTTCAAATTATACAATTAAGACAATGAGCCTGTCTGGTCAAGCTTTTAATCTGGATTTTCATCACAAATATAACCGTTGAGCCTACTATAATTGACTTCCACTTTGTCACCCGGGTCCCACTAACGTTTAGTTTTCTGATTTTAATTCAGCTAAAATCAGGAACAGACACGCTCAATGTGTCTTTTTAATACTAGTGATCTTAAATATCAACTTTTTAATAAGTGGTTAGTTAAGATGTCGATAAATGGTTTAACATTATTGTTCGTTAAACGTCTCCAATTAATTTAATTGAGAACAAAATACTTCTCATTTCAATTTAGGGAAAGCCATTATACATCATGTCAACATCATAGTTCTCATAGTTATAACTTGGTTTATGGTCAGAGACTAATTTTTCCATCAAATTATTTCGATAGTGTTGTTTATGTAAAATTAATCAACCACAATGCATTAAGATGGAAAGTAAAAAATAAAATATTGAGAATAAATGGGTAGCATGAACCCTTATCCTAAATGGATGATATTTGTAAAAATGATTGTCAATTTGATTTGACAATTCTCTCAGCATTAGGGAGAAGAATTAAGAAACTAAAAATAATATACAAATGCATCAATATCTAAATTCTCGTAAAAGATAACTCTAACCAAAAGTTCGAAAGATAATTTATTTAGTTGCATTTGCTGACCAAAGATATTAGCAATCTCACACATCAGTTTTAAATGCTCCAACTCGAATTGACTTCCGGAAAGACAATTCGTTAATATTATATTTGATAAATTTATGGCACGCCTGAAGCGTGATAATATTTGATTCTATTACAAAGTTCTCCAAACGAAAAATGGAGCAATTGGTAAAGATTGTCTTATTAAGAAGGTATATACTTTTAGTGAGCATTTAAACATAATATATTATAAAACCCCAGAAGAGGTTCAGGTACCTGAAATAATGAAAATTGGGATATCTCAATAAGTTATGTCATCATAGAAAAAGAAATAGAATCGAAAAAGATAAGAAAAAGTTGTCGATAACACTTTTGCACATGATGCACTGCATCATATTATGAATAGCGAGGAATCGGAAAAAAAAAATCATTGAATATATCGATCGAAAAAATAATTGGTCAAATAAAATGACATGATCAAACTAAAATTTACTAGAGAAACCTGAAATTTCTAGACTCGATCCTAATAAAATTGAACTTACTAGAGAAACCTAAAATTTATGGATCTACAGTCTGAATACCTAAAGGTGTATACTTACGCGAAATGAATATAGAAAAAGTAAAGTCGTAATATGAAATGTACGACTTTTCATAATTAATTCTGCGAAAACTTGTGTAAATAAATAAATTATCACGTGGTAGATGTAATCACAAGTGTTCGAAAATAATGAGATTTCAATAAACTATATGTTATCTCATAAATTATGGGAGCGAAATAATGTTGTTATAAACAATATTTTCGTCTTTAATGTGACTCTTGATATCATGTAAGATGAGGATCTTAAACCACTGTCTGTTAAAGACTGTCAAATAGAAGTGATTGACCAAAGTGGAAAGAAGTTATGCATGCGGAATTGAATTCCTTTGAGAAACGGAAAGTGTTTGGACATGTAGTTTGAACACTTGAAAATGTAATTTATGTTAGAAACAAATGAGTTTTTGTACGAAAGAGAAATGAAACAATGAAATTACAAGATATAAGACCCGACTCGTAACTCAAGATTTCTCACAAAGACCATGAATTGATTATGAGGAAACATATGCTCCCATAATGGACACCACCAATTTTAGATTCTTAATTAGTTTGACCGTGTCACAAAAGCTCGATATGCGCCTTATGGATGTAGTGACTGCATATTTGTATGGTTCATTTGATAGTGACATATATATGAAAGTCTCTAAAAGACTTAAAGTGCAAGAAACAAGTTATACATGCCCAAGAACTTTGTTCTCAATTAAACTGCAAAAATCATTATATGGTTGGAAACAATTCAGACGCATATGATATAATCGTCTTAACGAATATTTGTTGAAAGAATGCTATAAAAATGATGATGTCTGCCCCTGTGTTTTCATAAAGAAAACAAATATTGGATTTGCAATTGTGGCAGTTTATGTAGATAACTTAAATTTAATTGGAACTTCTGAAAAACTCAACAAAACTGCAAATTATTTGAAAATTGAATTTGAGATAAAAGATTTGGGAAAAATCAAATTCTGTCTCGGGTTGCAAATTGAACATTTCTCACAAGGATTATTTGTTCATCAATTTACATATATAGAAAAAGTCTTAAAACGATTTTATATGGATAATGCACATTCATTAACATCACCTATGGTTGTTCGATCACTTGATGTAAAAACAAATGATTATTTTCGTTCATCTAAAGATGGAGAAAAGATTCTTGGTCTTAAAGTACCATGTCTTAGTGCAATTGAAGCATTAACTTATCTTGCAAATTGTACTCGACCCGGCATAGTTTTTTCTGTAAATCTCCTTGCAAGATATAGCTATACATCAATACAAAAACATTGGAATTGTGTTAAATATATTTTTCCTTACCTAAAGGGTACTATTGATTTGTGATTATTTTATTCTCAAAAGTCGGGATCTGCTTTAGTGGGATATGCAGATGCAGGTTATCTCTCTAGCCCACATAAAACTAAATCACAAACATGATATGTGTTTATACGTGGAGGAACAACTATATCATGGAGATCTGTGAAGCAATCATTGACAGCAACATCCTCAAATCATTCTGAAATCATTACAATCCAATAAGCACACCGAGAATGTGTATGGTTGAAGAGCATGACCCATCATATCCAAGTATTATGCGGATTAGTTTCAACAAAAGATAGTCCAACAATTTTGTATGAAGATAATACTGCTTGCATTGTACAACTCAAAGGATATTATATCAAATTTGACAGGACGAAACATATTTCTTCAAAATTCTTTCATACACACGAGTTTCAGAAAAATGACGACATCAATATTCAACAAATTCGTTCAAGTAACAATGTGGCTAATTTATTTATAAAAGCACTGTCAACATCTACATTTAAGAAATTGGTTTACGAGATTGGAATGCGTTGACTTAAAGATTTTCAGTTATCAACATTAGGGGGAGTAGCTGTAATCTTTTTCCTTCGCTTATGTTTTATCCTATTAGGTTTTTCTAGCAATGTTTTAATAAGACATCATTTATATTTAATACTCCAAAATAGCTGTACTATTTTTCTATTGAGTTTTTATCAAATAATATTTAAACGAGACATATATTTTGTAATGTGTCATTCAAGGGGGAGTATTGTAAAAGAAAAGTGAATTAGGGTTTAATGTGAATGACACTTGTACTCCTGCAGCCCTAGATATTATTAACATATGTATCTATATTGCTACCCTATAAATATAGGATTTTGGTTCTCATTATAATAAATATAAGTCTATTGATTTTTATTCTCTCTTCTCTTTTTTTCTCTTTTATAAAACGTATTGAATTGTTAAACAATTAAAGTACCGAATTCTTAAACAATTAAAAAGAACCGAAAAAAAATATGCTGGAGCCGGGCCGGAGCATTGGCATACAATATACATGAGAAAGTCCAGACGCACAAATCTTGTAAATATCTTCAAATCTAGGGGCAATTTCGTCCTTAAGACGTTTATAAGACCCGTTATTGACCTCTATCTTTAAATCTCAACTGCATTTCAAGTTTGAAATTCCTCTAGTACCTTTTCTGTCATAAAGACACTGCGACTATAGATATACGCGAAATTTTTATACAAATATATAGTCCTGCAATCGCCGGCGGCGTCATCGGAGATGGGAAAATGCAACAAAATCAGTCAAATCGTGAGAATCCGGCAGATGCTCCGGCGATGGCATAAGAAAGCAACATTTCGCCGCATTCGCGGTGTTCCGTCTGATGTGCCGGCGGGACACGTGGCAATATCCGTCGGAAGTAGTTGCCGTAGGTTCGTTGTGCGTGCGACGTATCTGAATCATCCAATTTTCGAGAAACTTCTCACTCAAGCTGCGGAAGAGTACGGATTCACAAACTCGGGGCCGATCTCCATTCCCTGTGACGAGTCAGTATTCGAAGAGATCCTCCAATTCGTGGCCCGACCGGACTCGGTTAGATCATCGCGGTGCATCAATCTCGACGACTTCCAGAGATGCGGCCACGTGGGAATCGGGAACAGGGATCTTCATTTTTTCGGCGAATCTAGGCCGTTGCTTAGTGGTTACATCGCCGGATCAGTTAACTCTTGAGTCCAGATGAGTTGGTAAGAACGATTTGCCCGAGTTTGATTATCTAACAAGGTTTTTAACAATTATTACTTTTTCGAGTGGAGTAGTGGCTCTACAACTTTTTCCTCTCGTTGGCCTTTTTTCTCTCCTTTTTAGAGTGGAGCATGCTATAAGAAAAAAGCAATTTAAAAAGTTGCTGTTAAGTAGATATCACTAAAGACGGATTATAAGTCGAACGTCTTCTGTGAATTTATTGTTGATCTTGTTTGAATTAGTATAAAAGAATGCTAATTAAGTAATTAAATTTATTAATTATGTGGGTTTGTAATTTGTTTGTTCATTGTTTATAGCAATATGGATTTGATTTCTTTGTATTTTTTAGAAAATTGATATCTATAAATGGTTTAGTTAAATTAACATCTTTACATATCCAATTATGCCCGTCTTTGGTATTATCTCATATTGAAGTCAATAAATAATTTTAATAATATATTTTATAGCACTCACAACTTTTCGATTATATATTTCATCAACTTTTACGCAGAATGTGATTTAGGTTGTGTTTGAGCTACATTATTTTGGAAGAATGTATTTTGAAACAGTAGATTGATGGAGAATGTGTGGTTGAAAAAGAATAAAAAGTTATTGATGTGATGAAAAATATTATTTTATTAAAGAATGTGTGGTGGAAAATGAGTAGAATAAAAATAAAAATTTTAATATGTACCAAAAATGGTAAGTATCAAGTTGTGTTGTGATATATCCCCGTGAGAGGATGATGTTGTTACGGAGTAATAAAGTAGTGGATATATTATCGTTTCATGAGAATTAATTATTGATTATATTTTAATTGAAATTAACTTGAGCAAATCACATAATTAAATTTAGGATTTTGAATTTGATTTTTCTATTAACAACTAATTAATTCAAATTAATACTAATGAAGAAAGCAATACGATTGGTCTAACGTATGGGTCGACAACCTACATGTTTGGAAGGACTTGGGAAGGGATTAGGAAAAGATGCAAGAATCTAGTGAAACGTTGTGTAACATACTCAAATCTAGAGACTTGCGTGGGAGAAGTTACAAAATGGTGATTAAATAAATCAGTAGTAAGCTCATTTGTAAATCCATCATATTCCATTACAAGAAGGTGGTCATGTATGAAGCTTGATAATTTTCACACCGTTGATGTGGTAGTTGATGTCCTTCAAGGACTGGGTTGCAACATGCAAAGAGGGGATTGAGACCTCACCTCGGGTCTCGCTCTGATGTGAGAATGAGTTAGGTTAGTGATTTAAGGGGAAGAGTATATTTAACTGAGAGTATGAAAAGGTAAAAGTAATAATTGAGCCACATTATTTTGGAAGAATGTATTCTGGAATAGTAGATTGATGGAGAATGTGTGGTTGAAAAAGAAAGAAAATTTACTGAAGTGATGGAAAATATTATTTTATTAAATAATGTGTGGTTAAAAATTAGTAGAAGAATGAAAATGAAAATTTTAATGTGTACCAAACGGGGGCTTAATTTTTCTTACTTTTTTTCTTCGGATATGGAGCTCTTTATAAATAGTCATTTTTGGTAACATATCTTGAAAATATTTACTCTCACATAGTATAGGTGTCACATAAAATAGGCATTTGTAAGGTTTTCTCAATACTAGGCGTGAGTAAAAGAGATCAATTGGTTGAGATCCCCTGCCAATTATTTAAGATAATAATAGTGAATGTTCGTGCGGCTTGCTAAAATGAAAAAGAAAATGGCGTGGCCAATTTTCCTCCAAACCCTCGATTCGATTGTTTTTTCAAAAATGTTGAATTGTGTATGTAAGCCATGTCTTAAGGCTGTCTTCCAAGGTTCATCCTATGCTTTGGAACTATCACCAAAGAAGAAAGTGCTTTGTGCACACGAATGGAAAATGCAAGAGTATGTTTTGAATTTCATCTGAATAGGTCGACAAAATGAATAGAATAAACGAGCTTTTCACACGTTCCACTTAACGAGGAATCCCTTTTTTGTCTTTTATAGACTATTTAATTTTATTTTTTTTAAAAACGATGGATTACTTGGATTGGATCTTGGATCTATGTGCCCAAAAAGATGGGCGAGTTTGATTTGATTCCTAGCTACGCTAAGAAACCAAAATCTTCTCGAATGCTTTCTAGTTGCCTTTTAGAGGGAAAAGGATGGTTGTCATTCTTAGTACGTTGATTGGCCGTAGGGGTTGGTTCAGCCACTTGACGAAGCTAATCTAAGCAAACACAATCAATAAGAGAAATGCTATAAAAAACCAAAGATTGAGGCTGAACGGAAAAATGTGTGTTCTAAAATGGTTATGAATATTTTGAGGTTAAATAGTAGGAAGACCAATTTTTGATTGTGAAAGGATGAGTCCTAGAACCTTAAATTTTTAGTTCTTGATGTAGTAATCTCTCTTTTACACACAAGTAAATGGTTTTGTAAGGAATCAATTTTTAATCCGTGTGATAATTGAAAATTAAAAAAAAAATAAAAAAAATCAATGGATTGGTCTAAACTACAAGGTTAAATAAAACTTCATTACTCCATAATATTACTATAACTCCTCAATTTAAAAGTGACTTTAATGTCTTTTCACCATCGCATAATTCTCGACATGAAAACGAAGTCAAATAAAATCACTTTGTACTAAAGATAGGGGCGGTACTATTTTATCGCAAAAATATTAAATCACTTTCTATTAGAGATAAGGGCGGAGGAGACGGTCGCTAACTATTTGATCGCAAATTAAAGTGAAATGATAATGCTGTTACTTTTGGTGATGAGAGATGATTATGACATGATTGACATTCAAGCTAACAATTATAGCAAATATGAAGCAACAAATTAGGATAATATGATTAATTTGTACATTATTCCTTTAATTACATGAAAAAAAAAATGATTTTACAGTCAAACCTATCCAATTAAAGTACCTTCCAAAAAAAATAAAAAGAAAGGGAAAAACTCAACTATGTACCAATTCAATAAAGTTTATAGGTTATGACTTATTTAATGGTCACACATTATCAAATTAGTTAGTCACGGGTTACTTTTTAATCACAAATTATCAAATTTTTGGGTCACAATTAAATGATTGATCACAAATTAACCAAATAGTTGGTAAAACACCAAACACCCTACACTACCCCCACCCTCGATCCCACCATCGACACCAATATTGGTTCGCAAACACTCTTCGTCTCACTTCTAATCCAATCCCACCACCCATACCAATAATTGGTCACGAACATTGTTCATCCTACTCCCACCCCAATTCCACCAACACCAACAACACCAATAGTTGGTCACAAACTCTTTAACCCATCCCACACCAACCAAACACTTGACCACCAACCGTAAAACCACAATTACCGAACGCATGATGATTTGTGACTTGTGAGCAAATTGTGAGTGATCATCACCACCTCCTACCCATCGCCGCCACCACATGCCCAAACACACCTCGGAACAACAGTTACCAGACTTAGATCCACCATCACCATTTGTGGACATTGATCCATAGTGGCGATTTGAGCCAATGAACGCCATTCTGTGCGGCGATCCACACGGAGCGAGGATCAGCACTGCACACGGCAAGATGAAGAGATAAACGAGGAAAAGATAAGCCAGATCTCCACTTTCGCCGATAAAGAAGAGAATGGAAAAAAAAAAATTCATCCTCTGCCTCAAAGACGAGGTCATATGTAGAGAATTTCGGGGTTTGGGGTAGTTGGAGTGGGGTTAGGGTGCGGTTGTGGGGGAATAGTTAATAATTCAGTTAATACCTGATTTTTGGTTAAATAAATTTCACACCTAATTTTTTTGAATTGGAAAACTTAAGTACATGTATATATGTCATTTTCTCAAAAAGAAATCCAAATGAAGTGGCCTCTGATTGGGCCGACAAGTGTCAACATCTTTTAGTTACTTTTTGGGCATGATTAGGGCCCAATTGAATAGATTTAGCCTGCTGCTTTAACAATTAATCTCAGATGAGCCCTATTCTTTTAGTCTCCGTTTGACAAATTTCAAACACACATTATTCACTTATGCATCATTTATTTCTATCTATTTATAAATTAAATGAAGGCTTAATCACAAATAAGTCTGTAAGTGCGAGTACTTTTTCTTTATAAGTCAATTTTAAAGATAAATTATAGTGAAAATTACACAATTCCCTACTTTTCAATATTTATATTCTAAAATCAGATCTGAAATTTTAATTTTCAAAAATCAAATATTTGTTAATTAGATACATTATAATTACATAATATAATTACCCAAACCCACCATAATTATTTCATCCCATTTTCTCTCCTCTCTCTATCCCCGGCGCCACCATACAGCCCATTGTTTTTCCACTTCTCTTTCTGTTCATAATCAATCCTAAAAGGAGTCTTAAAATTTAGATTCCTCAAATTATATCTATTTCATAAGCTTCAATTGTGCTTCTGTATAAAATCTAAGACGAAGAAGACAAGCAGAGCGTCCTAGGTCATAGAGAAGCTTAAGGAGCGTATTTCACAAACTTCTGATGTTTCTGTAAACGATCAAAACCACCAAGTAAAAGAAATGGAGAATACTTGTACCTTAGAATACATGGCGCTAGTCAACGAACTGTCTCAAGGAATGGAGCAAGCTAAACAGCTTTGATTTCAGTTGAACTTGACGTCTCAAAAGCTATAGTGTCGATCAGCATCTGCACAATGTCGCAAATTGGGGGGGGGGGGGGTTGGATGTTTTTTGGACAAATAGTTGTTTAGATCTGAGATGAGATCTGTGTTTTAGTTTTGAATGTGGCGGATATGGTGGCGCTATTGTGCTTGACGGGTGGTGATGGTAGTGAAATGAGTGTTGGAAATGCTGACCCTAGATTCGGGAGACGGTGTGTGTGGTGGTGGTTTTGCCATGAGGTTGTGGTGTGTGCGCGCATGTGCGACGGTGTGTGTCGGTCGTGCCGGCGAGATAGGGTTGGAGGTAACACTGATTATTTTGTGTGTGGTTATTGGTGGTCGTGATTATTTTTTACGTGCGTGCGGCGGTGGGTGTCGGGTGTGCCGGCAATATGGGATTGGAGGTGACTGTGATTATTTTATGCATGTAATCGAGTATGACCAATTAAAATTGTGACTGCGACTCACTATAATCGAATCGTGACCAATAAAAGTTTTGATTTTTTCAATTTGTGACCTATAAAAAATTTTAATTCGTGGCCAAGAAATAACTTGTGACCTATAAAAAAAATTAATATGTGGTTGAAAAAGAAGGAAAAGTTATTGATGTGACATATTGTTAAACCGTGATCTTAAAATTCGATAATTTGGGACCAATAAAGAAATTTGTGACTTGTGACCGAAAAATAATATGAGACATATTATTTTAATAAGTTGTGATTTATAAAATATGTTATTTATGAAAAAAAATAATGCGTGACCAATTAATTTGAGAACGTCACCAATAAAATAAATGAGTTGTGACCAATAAAATTTTCGATTTGTCATCGATACATAATATGTGATTTAAAAATTGTTATTGTGACTTACAATTTAGTAAGTTGTAATTGAGTTGTGACCAATAAAAATGTTGATTTTGTGATCGGTGAATAAGTCGTGATTTATAAAATTTTCTATTTGTGACCGAGAAATATCTATAAAATTTTTGATTTGTGACTATAAAATAAGTTGTGACCAATAATTTGATAAATTGTGATCGATTTGTAATAAATAAATGGGTTACAAAGGTCACGGTTTACTGGTCACATGTTCGAGTCGCGGTCATTTTGTATAGGTCACAAATTAATATAAACGAGTCACGTATCAATAAGATCAATTAATTTGATAGTTAACTGTGGCTAATTAATTCTTCGTTAAGGTCACAAATCATTGTCACGGGTTTGAGTTCACAAGTCATAAGTCATTTTTATAGGTTATAAATCAATATTAACAGGTCACATGAGTTTATAGAGTCACGGTTCAAATTTACAGGTCACATTTTATATTAGTAGTCACAAGCAACAATCAAGAGATCAAAAATCGTGTCAATTGTACCAAAAACAACATGACAGAGTTGTCGTCGGAATATTTACCGGAGTTGGAACAATTGTCGGAATCGGAGCATTCGCCGGAACGATCATCGGAATAGTCGCTGGAATTGGAGCAGTAGCCGAAACGGTCACCAAAATAGTCACCGAAATCGGAGTAGTCGCTGGAACGTTCATCGAATCGGTAGGGGTGGTGGAGGTGTGTTAATATTATGGGCCCGTTCGGTAGGGATTAAAATCAGATTAAAATTGAAAAACTAGCCGTTATTGTTGACTTTTATTAAACGAGTGAGACCCAATAACGGTCATATTTTCAATTTTAATTGAATTTTAATCCCTGCTGAACAGAGCCTATATAAATGTGTGTGTGTGTGTGTGTGTGAAATATCTGATTTTAGAAATTTGAAAGTTATTTTCGTATATTTGAAATAGTGTATAGTAAAAATCTGATAAATTAATTTTTTCCTAAATTATACCCTTTTGCATGCTTGTAACCCATTATCATCGGCGGCTCAAGTTACTTGGAGGCACTAGACGAAATTTTTTGGAGGGACCTTTTTACACTGGCGGACCTATAGTGGGGCTTAGTGGGGCACGTGCCCCACTAGGTTTTTTTTTTTTTTTTTTTTAAGTTCATGTTTGGTATCGATTGAAATCTAAATTTTAATCTAAATCAAAGTTAACAATAAATTTTAATAATATATTTCATAGAATCCATAATTGTTTTAACTTTTATCAAAATTTACTACAAATTTGATTTTAATTTCTACCAAATAGGGGCAAAATCACAATAAATTTGAATTTCGATAACATGCTAGTTTTAAAAATTCACTGACGATTGTACGCTAATCAAATCTACAAATTGTTTATGTAATCTCAAAGCTTATTTCGATAACTACATTATGGGTATATCGAATAGTTCAAATAGATATCGAAAATAGTTAAAAATACGTTAAACGTGAGTCTTAAAGAAAAACGTCTAACTCGCATTTTTTTCAAAAAAAAATCAATTATTTCATTAGCATTTACTATTTTTGTGATACACCTCAATGTAATTTTCATCATTTTATTAGGAAACTTTATATGGAATATGACATCAAAAATTTTCGAAATTTTACATCCAAAAAACTCATATCCCATGTAAATTTTCGAATGCAAAATTACATGAGATATGATTTTTTTTTACGTAAATTTTCGAGTGTAAAATTTATCCCAACTTCTTTGCAAGTTCGAGTGTGCCCCCCTAACTTTTATCTTCTGCGTCCGCCCCTGCCTTTTTATGCATAATGTTTGTTTTTTTACGAAAAATAAACAATACTTATATGTACGGTAGGATTTTGTCATTTCATTAGAAATTAAAAAATATATATAAATATAACATCAAGTACAAAATGGTAAACTCTTAACAAGGATGCAAATATCTAACTAGAATACAGACTTGAGAAAAACGACCAACAAAGACCACTAATTTTTTCCTCAAACACGAGAAATGTCGGTGTGAATCTGGCAGAAAGGGTGAAAAACTATACGTTTGTGCTTCAAGAACACTTGTATCGAATTCATAATATTAAAAGATCAAGAACACTTCTCCACCAACAACGATCGTGTTTCACTTATATTGAACTATGTTGCATTAAATTTTTTTTTTTTACCTTGAAGATACAAAATTATTATATTCAAGCTTATCCAATAAACAATGTTCAATGGATAATATAGCTAATCATTCAATCTTTCTCGAGAAATAATTGATCTCAAATACAACTTTCATCCAGTTTAATTTGAAAAAATTCCTCTTTTCAGAAGCAACCAATGCTGAAATTGTTAACAATCTTCTATAAAAGTACGCATTTAGAAAGCAGTGGAATTTTTTTATGTTATGAAGAATTTTAATTGGACTATTTTTTCCTTTTGAAAAATTTCTTTAAACACTTTTAATTATGAAAATAAATCTAAACCGTCTATACCCGAAAGTCCAGCATCAACATTTACATAAAATTGTTTTTTCTACGAATCGCCCTTAAAAGACTAGAAAAGAAAATGAGATTAGGTAAGAAGTCCTTGACAAGTAACGAATCTTCTTCCATTTGTTCCATTGTATGACTAATTACAAATTATCCCTTACATATAATCACAAGGAAACAAGTGGTGAGGAAACATTTGATGTGGTAGAAATTGTTTTTGCCAACAAACCCAAAATATATTGCGTCACTGGAAAAATATACAGACACCCCAATGGGCTGAAATTATAGGGTTAAGAAAATCAAATTACAATGGAAGGAAGATGTGAAAAAAAGTGAATCTGTTGCTTCATCTTGGACACCTTTCTTCAAACAAAGTCATTCACAAGGGATTATGAGTCCCATATCATGATCAAACCCGAATTTTTCTTCGGCACATTGGAGAAGGCACTGGAATTCAGGCCGAGATAAAAATGATATGGGAACAATGTATCTGCTTCTGCTTTCTCCAACATACACTGCAAAATGGCCTTTTGGTACATCACACGGAAAGCCAACATCTTTTAAGAATTGTTTCAAAACTGCTGTTTGTGGCAGTTTGTTTGATTTCCTAATGGTCATTGTTTTTGAGCTAGAAGAAAAAAGTTTGTTTAGGCACAAAACATTAAGCAAAAGAGAACTTTGAATGAAAATAGAGGAATCTGAAGGTATTTATGAAGATAGTTTGAGAGGGTGGGGTGATCATGTGTGGATGGGAGGCTAAGGACAATCCACAGGTTGTGTCTAAGAGTGCAAGGACAATCTGGGGCCTAAACCCATTGGAAGTGTTCCATGTTGGCCATCCAAATGACAACATGGATCCTTTCTGTTTAATCAATTCATTTTTAATTTTGAAAAATAATTTAATCATGAATTGATATAAAAAAGCTTAACATTCTATAGAACTTGTTCTTGGTTCCTACATTCTGTTTCATCTCCAAAGTTTTGTTACTGTTAAAAGCTTTAATTATTGTATCATATCTATTTGACCAGGTAACACTAGTTACTACTATAATTTTCTTTTTGCTTTCAGCCAGCTTAGACTATAAATGACTAGCATTACTCTGGTAGAAGAGAACAAACTTTTAACCCTGCATCCCCAAGATCCATCAGGAACAATAAAAGAAGCAATTTTGGCCGACATAATTGAAATTCAAGAGTTATATGCAAAAAAATAAAAAAAAACTACTGCAAGAATGCATAAGGTTTATTTAAGATATAGGCTACATCTTCTACCAGAAAAGACTGGAATCATCCTACAGAACATGCACAGGAGTATAACTTACAATTTTGGTTAGCTTGGCAGTGCAACAAGATTGTTGAACTTTTTAGCTCGGCATGGTTAGAAGGAGTCAACTTATTCGCCTAATCGGTCAAAAATGGCACTCGCCCTTCTTTCCACATGTATGTCACACTGGGTTGGGGCATAACAGAACAGAACGCACTTGGAATTACTGAATGAGCATCAACTGAAATAGCCCTAGTATAGCTCCATTCAAGAAAAGTTGTATTTGTGTGTTCAAGGCTCAGAAAATCATCTGCAAAAACTATAGATTAAATGCCCAATGCCATGTGAGGATACATCCAGCATTTCTGTCTATCCTTTTGTTTTAACTGATATAATACATGCATCCCCACAGCCTTCACAGCATTACATATGCCCAGGAAACAAATGTGCAACACTAACACCTGAGAACTCATTTAATCTTTATCAAGCAAATCAATCCTATTATTCCTCTTACCCAGAAGCCTAATTGTACCTCATTTTGCAGTTGTCCTTGAGAAGTTCTTCAAATTAACCATGAAATTGTATGTAGCAGGAGTAAGTTCTCATGATTAATGGAATGATTTTCAGTTTAGTGATCTTCCCTCCCGTTCAATTTGCAACACCTATTGAACTCCATCCAATATCCTTCTTTAATCCTCTCATTTTCATCAATTCTCTCAATTGCCCAATCTCATCCCACATACCGTTCCTAGCAAACATATTTGACAGTAGAACATATATTCCAACATTCTGAGGCTCCAACTCAAGTGCCTGTTGAGCAGCCAACTTACCCAAATCAACATTTCCATGCTCATTGCAAGCGCTAAGTAATGTTCCCCACATGGAAATGGTGCAGTTGCCCTCCTCACCATGTGGCATTTCAGCAACCAACTCCCAGGCCTTCTCCAGCTCTCCAGCACGGCAAAGCAAGTCAACCAGACAGCTATAGTGCTCTGAGCTTGGAAACAATCCATATAGGGACATGGACTTGAAGTACTCCATCCCGATTTCCACTTGGCCAGTGTGACTACAAGCTGAGATGACAGTCAAAAATGCCACTCCATCAGGTCTTATCCCTTCCTTCAACATGTTGCCAAACAGCCTAATCACTTCCACATAATTCCCATTTCTACCGTAAACGCAAAGCATCGAAGTCCACAAAACAACATCTCCTTTTCTCTCACCATTTACTCGAAATCCTACCATATCAAAAACTTGCCTTGCCCTCTCCACTAGTCCACACTTCCCATACATTTCAATGAATAAACTCTGCAGAAACACATCAGCTCCCAAATCAAATTTACGAAGAACAGTGGCATGAATCTGCCTACCCATCTCTACTTCGCACAGCCCAGCGCATGCACGTAACGCAGCCGTCAGTGTAAAATTGTCAACATCAAAACTCAACCCTGGGATTCTCCTAACCAGTTGGATTACTTCATCCCACATTTTAGCGTCAGCATAACCTGACAGAAGCACATTTACACACACAGTATTCTTACTAGGAATTTCATCAAACATCATTGCTGCATCATTTACACACAGTTTTGCGTAAAAATCGACCAACGCACTACCTACAAATACGCTAGACAACCAGCCTGATTTTTGTACATGGGCGTGCATCATTTTTCCAATGCAAACATTTTTCACACAAGATAATGACGTTAAAGAACTACACAAAGCATAGGAATCTACATAAACGCCATTAAAGTGCATGAAAGACAGGATTTTTAGGGCTAAATTGTGAGACCCATTTTGAGAAAAATGAGATATAATTGAATTAAATGGCAATGGATTTCTAGGGTTGAGGCATTTCAAGAAGTTCGTAAAGGATCTCAGGTTGTTTTTGTTCAGACATGTATATGTGAATATGAGTCTGGTCTGAAGATTAGGGGCGATAAAGAATAAGCCTGTTCTGAGTAAATGGGCATGAAATTTTTGTAAGGATCTGAGATTTTTCGTTTGAAAACAACGGTGGAAGAATTCATTGATGGAATGAAAATTTATTGTATTATTAAACAACATGTGTTTGGATTTATGGTCTCATTCAGTTATAAAATGGTTCATACATGGAATTAAGCTGAATTGCCATAAAATACTGGAAAATGGTAAAGTGAAAATAAGGGTAGCCGACGCTCCCTCCAATAGGGGGCGTCGATTGTTTATTATGGACACTTTTATGTGCCCCTCTAATAAACACCCTTATGTGCATCATTATGTTAGTGTAGCACAGTCCTAAAATATTTGTCCGCTTAGTTGACCTAGGACATATGACATTAGGGGTGAACAATGAGTCGGGTCGGGTTTGACCCAAAATCGACTCGACCCGATATATACGATTTTGAGCTCTTTAACAAATTGATCTGACCTGAATCCTATCCCCAACCGACCCGACCTGAATCGGTTCGGCTCAGGTCCTTTCTTCAGCCTTAATGGAAAGGTCTTCGTTAATTCTTCTTCCCTGGTTCAAAATCTACAAATTGGTCCCCTCTCCAATCTTACCGTCCATCTGCGACATAATTTCCCTTTTCTACCTTACAATTGTCCTAGTCCATCTTTTTTCTTCACTTTGAAACTCTCCATGGAAGTCACCTCCTTCAATTTCGACACAATTTGTGAAGGCGACATATGGGTTGTGAACCACGCCTCCGCTTTGTTCTTCACGTCCTCCTTGAATAAATCCAACAGATTGAATACTAGGGAAAGAGAGAGAATTATATAAAATGCATATAAACTCACTCCAATCAAAGTCAATTCTCCACCATTCCTTTGCCCCAAAATATTCAAAAAAACACCCCTTTCCCTCCACCTCAAACTCATTCCAGTCAAAGCCAACTCTTCCGACAACGATACCACATACTTCACAACTGACCCAGAAGAAATCTCGACATTCAGCCCCCCCGGAACGCCCCTGAAAACTTCGTCCCACCACACCACCATCCTTCGACGAAGGCCCATTCGAGTTAGAGGACGAGATCGCGAGGGCCTACGAGGAATTATACGACGCTACGTACAGTAGAAAAACTTCTTGGTGATGATGTGTTGGGGGTTCCTTGGAATATCTATGGTGCTTTCAAAATTAGTTCAGAGTGAATCTCACTGGTTTCATAGGGTTTCACTGGGTTGGTAGGTTTGGGGCCAAATCGACCCGACCCACAATTATTTTAAATTTAGTTTACTCCGACCCGACCTGTATCGGGTTGCGGTTTTCAAGCCTAGTCATATATGGAATGATTGTTGTAAGTATAGTTGGAGGATACTTACTTTCTTAGCCTTGGGTTTAGCTATTTGAACCCTATATATTAAACTAGTTGTACACATATGACTTCCTTGACAATTTTCTACGTGTCAAAATTTTGTGTCGTTGATTGTTTAAAGTGTTGTTAAAATCAATGAGTAAAAAGCTGCCACCTCACAAATGTGCCAAACTTGATGTCTACAACGATATAAATGTACCATTATTGATCTCAGTATTAGTCAATGGTGTAGGGAAGAAAAATGGTTTGTTTTTACAATCATGTTATATGTACATTATATTTTATATCAAGTTTGACATCATTCGAGTTGACAGATTTTTGTACATTAATTTTAACAATACTTTTTTCAATCAATGACCAAATTTCGTATACATATGAGGATGTCAAAATTATTGTCAACAGCACATATACAAGAAGCATAATTCTTGTTTTTATAGTTAATTACATAGAAATAAGCCCTATTATTGGACAAGTCCCTTTGGATTATAAATGTCACGATTGATAAGATTTGAATTTCTTTTTTCTTTTTGATAATAAATTTTGCTTTAGATATTAAATAGCATTATAGCATCACGAAAGAAAAATGTTAATTTGAAGCAAGAAAAGAGAATTTCATACTCAATCTCATAAATACACGTCTAATACCTTGGAAAGCCGTATTTCTATTTTTATTTTTTTTACATAGGAACCCGCGGCTGCTACCCACCATGAAGCCCCGACCACCCCGAAAGGACCGATGCTTGACTACTGTGAGTGCACATTGGGTAAATTTTCCAGACAGTTTCCTCTATTTTCTTCCCAACTTTGGACTACAATTTCTCATCATTCAGAATTGGTTTTGAGATTCCAAATATACCAAGCGATATACTCGACGAGTAGAATAAATTGGTCTATTTATATTTGTAATTTGACCATCGGATCAAGTCCGAATATTGGTCGAAGTTGACACAAAACTCACTTTTTAAAGTTTTTTGTTTTGACACTTAATCAAATTTTCAATCTTCGAAACCAATTTCCAACAATGCACAAGTCTAATTTTGTATGTATGTTGAATAGACGAGGTTTGTTCTCATCAAATTATCTGGACGGATTAGCTCAATGCACAGATCATATGTGCCCTTTTTAGGTTTAGTGGGCATATTAAGAAAAATTACATAGATCGTTAATTGAGAGTGGAACTGACTATCTCTAATTACAACTACGGGAAAACCTACTCAGATTGGAATATTTTGGTTCAACATCTCGGATTTGGCCAGCCCGCCACTGCTTATAGCTTCAACCATAGTTGTCAGACTCGATCCGGACAATGCAGCGGGTCAATGGATTAGTGGTTCAACCGATGACCTAATGGTTCAACCGGCGGGTCATTGCATAAAAATCTATAAAAAATATAAAGTATAAAATTTTTAGGGGCAAAAGTAAAAATTTAATTTATTTTCACTAATTATTTAGATCTATAAAATAAAGTAATATGTTGGACCAAAGGTTTTTAAAAGAATATTTTTATAAAAGTTATAAATGATTCATTAATTAGATATAAGTTATTGCACACAAATAATACTAAAGTACTTTGTGTTCAGGTGGTAAGGAACATTTTATTTTTCTTAGAGATCCAATGTTCAATTCCCTTGGACCAAAAATTTGGTAAAAGGATTTCAAAACTCAATTGGGTCGGGTCCGGGCTGGGTAAATAACCGATTAACTCAATCAAAGCCCGATTTTGATTGAGTTAAGTGCATTTCTATCAATTTAATATGCCCGGCCCGATTAAGGGTTCAGGCCTGACCGACCAGGTTAGGCCGATTTTTATAACAATGGCTTCAACAGTATAGTGCTTCCAACTTCAAGTACACTTTTTCAAAATCATACTTTATGCAGAAGAAGTTGCTCTCTTCTATGGGATTTTTTTACTTTGATATAATAATTTTCGTACCGAAGCCTTTTCCGATTGATCATGGGGTATTGTATCATGGAGATGCTTAAGAGTTGCCTTAGATTTAGTACAGAAATGATACTCAAGTGTAGTTTCAAAAACTCATATCTAGCCCTCTTCCATTAATCCGTGTGATGCTTGAGTCAATTGCAGATTAACTTGGACTTTAGAGTATTAACTCGGATTATCTCAACATGCAAAGTTAAAAATCTTTACCTATACAAATAATTGCAACTTTGGCAACTAGGTTGTTTTTTATTGATAAGATGAAATGGGAAATTTTAGTACGTTGTAATTAATATTGTTATTGTTACGTCTCCTTCTCAAGTGGAGCTAAAGTAGACAAAGCACAAGCTAGCCGATGAGCCAATCGAAGTTGCCTCATGAGATAGGCTCGTGAAAGGCCTAATAGTTTCTTAGAATTTACTTAAGCTAGCATAAATACTAGAATTTTGAGAGACTATTGGGACGGATCGCAAGGTAATGATTTGAGATCTAGCATGGCACGGGGATGTCATGGCACTAAGTGGGAAAATGAAGTAGACATATGATTAATTCGGTCTAAGCTTCAAAGGTACCAACGATGAGGGAGTCGCTTAATTTGGTGGGAAGATGACTGATGTCCATGGTAGCAACGTCATGTTCAGGCCGTGTCTAGAAAATTCGGGTGTGTATGTAGGCATGGCGATACGGCTACAACGCAGACAGATTGCATGCAGCACCTAGGACGCAGTCAGGACATGACCAGACACAGACTGCAGTCATGACATCACATCAACACACGGGTTGCAGGCTGCATGACATGGGCTGACATAGGCAGTTTTTTCCAACACATCAAAGTGGTTTTCTAGGGAAAAACACCATGGGTTGGTGCTGGATATTTTGGGGACATCTTGTTCAAGCTGGTCACTTATGCCTCTTGCAAGAGATCTATGGCAAGGAGGAAGCAAATGCAAATTTGGCCACTATAAAAGGGACATGTCTACTTACATGTGGAAATTGTAGAAATATGTCACTTACAATGAAGCAAATTCTAGCTTTGCTTCCTCGTGATCTTAAGAGGCTTAAGGTAACTTGCATCTAATGAGGACCATTCGATGAAGGTTGATCTTAGCCATTGATTAGACACTTGCTAGGATTTTGCCTATAAATAGAGAGTTAGTCTCATTTGTAAATTTATTCAAGATATTAGAGTTATTTCTATAAAGAGAGAGTTTTCCCCAACATTGCTTGTTTCCATATTTTCCTTACTTCAAATCATCTACTCAAAGTTGTAGTAGTTTAGCCTACTTGGTTAGATTATTCGTGTGTGTTGAAAGGCCGACTTAACGTTTTCTCGTGAAGGATGAGAATTGTGAACGTTAAAGCCACACGGTGTCTAGTTGTTTGAGTGTAAGAAAACTAGTCCCGTGACAGATGGTATCAGAACCTTATTGGTAGGCTGTTATCATGGCGGATTAACAACAAAGTGTTGAGATTGAGGAAAGGGGTCATGGTGTTGTCCCAATTGAAGCGAAGAAAACAAGAAGCAAGAGTAAAACTCGGGATGCAATTGCCATGGAGGGCAAACTTGACCCAATCATCGCAAATAGGGTGATCGGGTCGAATCTCTTGAAAACTCCTTGGAGGCATTGGAGGAGCACTCCATTGGAAAGTTAGAAACTCTCCAATCTAATGTCCAGGAGGTGATGGATGTGCAGGCATCGTTGGAGAATGATGTCCAAACGGTGAAAGATGATGTTCATACTGTGGTGGTCGGACAAGCCGGGATGACGGAAGATTTTGGTAGATTCCAAACCAAAGTCTTAGATACTGTTTCCGCCATGCAAGGCCAAGTAAACCAATTGGCCGAGATGATGGAAATAATGAGCATGGATAGTGTTAGTACAAGTAGATGTGTCGCTACTAGTGTTGTTGCTCCGTGAATCGAATACCCGAAGCCTAAAAATTATGATGGGCGACGGGATGCCAAGGATGTGGAAAACTTTCTATGGCAAATGAAGGTTTACTTTGAAGGCATTAATCTTGTGGATGAATCCATAAAGGTGTGGACCGCTTTAATGTACTTCTCGGATGTTGCGCCATTGTGGTGGCGTCGTAAGCATGGCAAAATTGCAAGGGGAGTTTGCAAGATTGACACATGAGACGAGTCTAAAAGGGAGCTAAAGAGGCAATTTTACCGGAAGAACGTCGTCTAAGAGGCTCGCAAGCAATTGAGGATGTTGAAACATACGGGAACAATTCGTAACTATGTTAAAGAGTTCATGACCCTTATACTTCAAATCCCAAGCATGCCGGAGGATGACTTACTATTTTGTTTCCTAGACGGATGTGCTAGTTGGGTGCGACAAAAGTTTCAACGGCGTGGAGTCAAAATCATAGACGAATCTATTACGGTAACCAAATCCTTGACGAAATTTGAGGAAAGTGTCGAGTCTAATCTCGCTAAAGGGGATTTTGGTGAATATGATGAAGACTCCAAGAAGGCTATGCAATGGGGTAAGCCGGATTGGAGGCTAAATCCCAAGGATGATTACAAGTCCAGTAGCATCAAACAAGCTTCTTGGCGAAAGGAGTATGATGACAAGAAGAGAAGTAATTTTACTCCTCGTAGTTGCTTTGTTTGTCAAGGACCCTACCTCATGAAGGATTGTCCTAAGCGCGGGTTATTGGCATCCATCTCGGGGAGTAAACCGGATGTTATAGATAGTAAAGATGAGGAAGAAGTTCGGATAAATTCATTCAAATTGCTTAATGCAATGAGTGCCAAAGCCATTTTCGAAGAGATGGAAACGCAGCAATTATTGGGGATGAAGCTAGCTGAAGTCTTTGAGGATGATAAAGACACGATGCCCGCGGAGTTACCAGAGGAACTACCAAAGAAGGAAATTGGGGAAGCATTGTCAAAAGATTCCAAAAATGGGAGCATTGATGTTCAAGTATTCGACAAGCATGGGGACGCTACGACTAGAGGAGTCATCCATCCGAGGAACCAAAGCAGTGGTGCTAGGGGTGAAGGTTGGTGTCAAACGTGGCATGTGAGAGGTTGCAACGAAGATAGGTGCATGGGACACTGTGGACACCGGTCCATCGAGGGGATGGTGCCACGAGAAGAAAGAACATTCAAACTCATTGACAGGGAGGACAATGCAAGGCATGAGTCGCATGAAGAAATGACGAACACGTTCCGCTATGAGGACGTTAGCGGAATATGTGGGGGAGAGTGTGACGGATCACAAGGTAATGCCTTGAGATCTAGCATGGCACATGGATGTTATGACACTAAGTGGGAAAATGAAGTAGACATATGGTTAATTCGATCTAAGCTTCAGAGGTACATGGCGATAAGGGAGTCGCCTAATTTGGTGGGGAGATAACCGGTGTCCATGGTGGCAACGTCATGTCCAGGTCGTATCTAGAAAATTCGAGTGTGTAGGCAGGCATAGCGACATGGCTACAACGCAGGCAGCACCCAGGACGCAGTCGGGACATGGACAAACACAAACTGCAGTCATGGCATGACACAAGCAGCACATCAACACATAGGCTGCATGACATGGGCTGACATGGGCACGACATGAGCAGTTTTTTTAGCACATCAAAGTGGTTTTCTATGGAGAAATACCATGGGCTGCTGCTGGATATTTTGGGGAAGCAAAAGCCAATTTGGCCACTGTGAAAGGGACATGTCTACTTACATGTGAGAATTGTAGAGATATGTCACTTGCAATGAAGTAAATTCCAACTTTGCTTTTTCGTGATCTTAGGAGGTTTAAGGCAACTTGCATCCAATGAGAACCCTTCGATGAAGATTGATCTTGGCCATTGATTGCAAGACACTTGCTAAGATTTTTCCTATAAATAGAGAGTTAGTCTCATTTGTAAATTTATTCAAGAGATTAGAATTATTTCTATAAAGAGAGAGTTTTCCCCAACATTACTTGTTTCCATATTTTCTTTACTTCAAATCCTCTACTCAAAGTTGTAGTAGTTTAGCCTACTTTGTTAGATTATTCGTGTGTGTTGAAAGGCTGACTTAACGTTTTCTCATGAGGGACGAGAATTGTGAACGTTAAGGCCGCACGATGTCTAATTGTTCGAGTGTAAGAAAACTAGTCCCGTGACATTATTATTACTTTTCACCTCAAGTGGAATCAAAGCAAATGTGTAGGACCGTTTGCCCACATGGCAAAAAATGTCTCAAGTGACCTCATTAATCTCACCTCGACTGAAAGTCAAAATAGACACTTCACACCTCAAGGACCCTCGAGGGTGGCCTCATATGTAATGCCTTGGATAGCTTTGATAACCTAGAATTGGCTTCTAGGCTTCCTAAAGTCATAAGCTAGAGGGTTTCAATATCTCTCTCTCTCTCTCTCTCTCTCTCAAACAAACCCTTGCACTCTTATCTTCTCACACTCTCGTTCAAAGTCCTCTCTCTACAAATCCGACCTCACTTCTAATGGCAGTTTCTGTGGGTGTTTTCTCGAGTTTATTTTTTAGCGATACGACGTCGTTGATGAAGTTTTCTTCTGCTACTGTTAGGCTCGTTCTGTCCAACATGTGCACTATGTGCATGGTGATTATAGATGTCGCGTCGAAGCCGATTACAGAGACCAAGAAGCACGAGTCGAGAGGCATAACGAAACCTCGCCGTATCTCGCTGGAAATGTAGGCCTTCCTTGGTGGGGCCACTGAGATTTCCTGTACTCAAGCTCTCAAAGAGATTTGGGCTTACATCAAGCAACATAATCTTCAGGATCTTGCTAATAAGAAATTCATTATCTGTGATGAGAAGCTGAAGCAAATTTTCGGAGGACGAGATCGTGTTGGGTTCCTTTGTTGGAAATATTGTTGTTCAAAATCATAATTTGATGGATTAAAACATTTATGTATGGATGAATTTGGAATAGAAAAGAATGAATTTGAAAAAGTCTGACCGTTAATTTCAAATTTTGGTGGTTTTCTTGTGAAGCAACATACCTTTCAACATGATTTGGAACAAGCTCGTGTGGGAATGATTAAACACTATAAATATGAGTTAATCATCATTCCAAAATCACTTTTTAATCACTTGAGATCATTCCATTTCATTCTAAATTCTGTCCATTTATTTTGTTATTCATATAATTACTTTTATATACTTTTTTCACTTGTTCACTTCGAAGAATCACTTGAAACTTTTGGTGTTCTTTATTTCAGGCTTGAATCCTACAAACTATTTGTCATTATAATCCTCAAAAGTTTTGGTGGAGGAGACAAATATCGTTTGAAGACAACGATACTATTTTTGTGATCAAGTTTTATTTATATTTCATTTTACATTTCATCTTCTTGTTCCTTTTTTGTTTCCATTCCTGTAATTTTTTCCAACATCCTTGAGATTGCTGGTTTGCTTAATCCTCACATTGTTAAGTGACCATATCTCAGATTCAAGTGAATGGCGAATGGTTATACTTCTTTCTAGGAAAGCAATTGTTTTGTATATGTAGTTCAAGATGGGTTAATGGTATTACTTTTAGTGGAAAAGCTAGTAAAACATTAGTGTTGCTTTCCTTCATAGACTAGTTTCGACATGCCTACACAAAGAACGCTGCTCTTTTCTTTATCTGAAATGGATGAGTAGTTCTTATTTTTTGGGATCCGTATGTAGGGTTTAAAATGAAATGTTTATAATGAATGCTGATTTCTATTAAATAAAAGCTACCATAGATCCATTTTAGCTCAAAATCATCCTAGAAAAGGTGAGCTTCTAATGGTAGGATTGTATGCACCCGACTGGTTCCAATGGAGACAACTTGTTGCTTGGGAGATTTTAAACATGAATTTATCTATATGTACAGACAATCCTTTTACAGAAATTTTACTTATCCTCACAAGGGTGGGACCCATAATAATAAAAAAATTGTCAAAAAACTCCACCCACCTCCCCTATTGTGAGGTATCGGAACCCCCACCTTGTACCCCCAAGAGTTTCTCTTTAAACATTTGTCCTTCTAACAACCTAGGATAACGAATCGAAGATATTCTAACACGACATTTGACAACGACATGACACTTGAAAATAACAAGACTAGTAATGTGATATCTACATATCACTACCCCACAATTCTATATTTACATTTACTCATTTTCATTCTAAGGAATGTAAAATTTAAAAAACTTCATCAAATTGTCCTTACATATCTAATTTCTACTACTTCACCTAATTGTTGATATGCAAACGATAATTGCCCAACTTCTAGAATAACGGTCATACATTTTTGCAATATTCTAGTATGCAAATACTATACAAGTCAACGTATAGTTGGCAAAGCTCTATTAGTCCATGGTCGAAGAATTTGGAGGAAAACATTATTTTATTATATTAATTTTTCAATTTTAATTCGATTTTAATCTCTACCAAAGAGACTCTGTATATTGGAGCTGGACTTCTCATGGATTGACCGAAAAGTTCCCTATTGATTTGATTAAAAAGAGGGTCCTCACTCACGCTTCATCTTGTACATCTCTTCTCCGGTTCATTCGCTCCAATTACCTACAGTTTGAATTGAACCTTCCTACTTCTAATAAACGTGTTACAACAGCACACGATATACTTTTCAGAGAAAAAAGACCTCAAATTGAATTATTGAAACTCACATGAATACAGAGAAGCACGGAAAAGTAAACGTGATTCTACCATTAATGGCGCCTCCTCAAGATGGAAAAGCAGCTGAAGTCAAAGAGGAATCTGTACCTCAACGCCCAATCTCCAATGTCGTTTTTATTATCGGTACTCAATTTTTCTATATATATTTTGATATTTTTTTGTGTTTGTTTGTATGTATGTATTTATATGCAAACTTCTTTGTGTGTGTGAAAATGGTGAATAGCCATGAAGATGGAGGCTTCACCTCTAGTGGAAAAGTTCCAGCTCATCGAAGAATCCAATTCTGTGTAGGCCTTTTTTTTTTATGTCCGTTTTGTAAGTAATTGATTTTGTTTTATAATTTAGGATTGGATATCAGTTCAATTGAGATCCGACCAAAAAATTGAGAAAAAAAGAGGGTTGGGAAAAAGTAACAATTCTGCTACGTTACCAGAAGGATTTAACATAGGCTTTGACAGGATGACATGGCAGTGACGTGGCAGAAAAGTCTGAATTGATTTGGTTGGGTTGGCAGTGGCGTGGCAGAAAAGTTTGAATTGATTTGAATTTCAAAATGCATTTTTAATTAACCTGACCCGGCCCAAAATCTAAACTCGTTTGAACCAAATCCATTTCCCCCAAATTTTCCAATTCATTTTCACCGTTTATGGAACCCTCGAAATTGCACCAGACTCCCAAACTTTCTCCATTGCCCCATCTTCTCCAACGGCGCAAACCAAAGTTTATAATGAGAGGTAAGAATTACGGAGTTTGCCATAGTTGTAGAAGTAAGACACATTATTTTGCGGAATGCTCGAAGAAACGCCCATGTCCAAGGTGCAATCGTGGCTTCGTGAAGTGTTTTGAGGTGGAGAAAAAAACGAAGAACCAAGGTAGACTCTTCATTACTTGCAGCGTGAACTGCGGATTTTGGCAATGGGTCGATGCAGGTGAAACGAGTGGCGTTTCAAGGTCCATTACTGTTGCGAACGCAATAGTTGAAGATTTATCTGGGTTATTGAAATCACAATGCCGCCTAACTGACAATGAAGAAGTAGAGATATCTGTGACGGTGAAAATAAGAAATGGAAGAGCAAGCGAGATTTCGAGGGTTGAATGAAACTGTAGTGTCAGTGATGTGTATAGCTTCAGATCGTAGTTAGGAATTTCGAATTCCAGTGTTCTGTAAATAGATGGATATTTTTTGGGTTGAATCAAATCCTTAGATTCTGTAAATTTATGCATTTCGAATTCCATAATGTACTTAGTGCTAATTTCTGGTTCGTATTCCTTGTTTGCAAGATTCCAAAGTGGTGCTGAGTATTTCAGGAAAATGGTGTGGTATGGTTAATTGAATTTTTTAGTTGGATGTATGTGATTGGCAATAGTTTGGTAGCATTTGGAAGCATCTGGCTTTCTGTATAGAATTTGCAGTAGAATTGTTGTGAAATGAATGGCTCTGAATGAATTCCTGTGACTGAATTGGAATTGAGGTTGGGCAAGTTGCTTGTTTGAGTTATTCCAGATCTTGTTTGAACCTGGGAGGAGGAATAACTCAAACAAGCAACTTGCCTGTAGGAGCTGGAATGGTGAAACCAGTAGGTGTAACAACTGTAAAGGACAGAAACTTGAAGATGCCATAGCTGTTATCTGATTTCTGGAATACTCAAACCAGTAGGAATCCAAACCTTACTTTTAGATGTTTGTTTAATACCTGAAGAGCAATGGTTTGGAGGATGTTGAAGGAAGAGACAATATAGATTTCAGTAAAAGGAAATATTACTAACTGGACAGACATCAACCAATATAAGGTTTATCAAATTTGAGGACATATAACTGTATTTGCTGAGTTTCCTATTGAAACACCTAAATTATTCATCCAATCTATAGTCAAAGAACTGAGAAAAAAAATTACAACTTTCCTCCTGTGAAAGTATCATCCTTCTCTTATTTTGGAAATATGGAAATCAAGCAATTCATAACGAATTTCCAAAACAACTATTATTTCATAGATCAAATCTCAATAGATGATACAAAAGAGGAAGACATAGTCTCAACAAATACATAGAAGCTTGGATGCAACATTTTCATCGAAATTTCATACTAAATTGAGCTTAATAAAACACTTTCAACTGCAAATGCCGAAACTATGACCAAGAACCTAATGTCAATGAAGGTCCCTCATCTACAGGTGCATCACCAACTCTTTCCTGAGGTAAACCATAAGATAGTCTTCCACTTCCAACACCATCATGCACTGGTTGCATACCCCACCCTGTAAACAACAAAATAATTCAAGAAACTGTTTGCCACATAACATAAATGTACAACAATATCATCTAAATTACTAGGTTGCTTGTTACTTTACCATGTGGATTTAATATAGGATTGGTTGACGATGTATGGATCGAACTTGAGGTATGTAAGTGTTGCGTGAATTCCAAACCTTGGTTTCCACCCTATACAAATAGTTGTTATAATTAAAACATATATGTATCAAATGAATGAAAATTGTATACTGTAACTAACCATTAGGAGTTGTGTATATGACAACGGTATTTGCGTTGCTACTTGTGCTTGTTGAAGGGCTTCAATGACGCCTGCAACAGCTCCCACATTACTTGGTGGAGCCTTCGATCTCTTGACTATATTTGAACTTAAAGCTCCCTGCAAAACATCGAAAGTCATTATATTATGTAACATACTAATGTTACGTACTTTGGTTTTAAAAAAAATTGGAATGACCTTAACTTTATTTGAATATGATTCCAATGGACTCTTCTTACGTAGTTTCCTAGGTGCACCCTTCCTTTTCGCACAGTATGGATCCCGCACGCTTACACTGCCAGCCTCCTGTGATGCACCAGATGCAATGGTTGTCCGTGAAATCTGCGGGAGCACACTATTACTACCACAACTCGACGTCATAATCTGTTTACACTGCATGTCAATCCAATCAATTATCCCACAAGCTCGTACTGCATCATCTGCAGTCATGTCCGCCAACTTAGCAAAATGCTGACACATTTTATCATACATCAACTGTCCTGGAGTACTAACTAGACCGTCATAGTTTACCGCAACCTTTGAGTGTGGTCGACTCACATCTCGTCCCGTATTATATATCTTTCCGGCACTTTTTTCACGTCATTTCGGATCAGAACTGCAATTATATGTCTGCAAATAATTCCTCGAAATTCAAACAGGTGGCAGGTGCAAGTGACTTCACATGTTTCTCTTTCGAATGAGACAAAAACTGTTTTTTTATTAGAGAACTCGTCATGTATGACATCCTCGCGTACCTCGTACCTCGTTCCATAAAATTCCTCCGAAGAAGATATGAGATCACAGTATACCTTGCCCGTGAACTCTTCTTGAACCTCCCTAAATTTCGAAATTGTATACACTGCCTGAAATTGCTTCTCCATTTCATACCTCGTTGCACAGGGCACCATTTGCGAATAAGACTTGAAATCTGCTTGAAACTCCTTCTCAACTTTATTTCTCAAAGCTCGTTCGTATTGTTCAACAAATTGCTTCAATGATGTTTTTGAATGTACATAACCATCGAAGAATGCATTCATACTTTCACTGCGCTGTGTTGTTGACATCCCTGCCCAAAATGTAGTTTTCAAATAACACGGAACCCAACGTTCTCTGTTCTCATATAGACCAGACATCCATCCATGATCATATAACTCAAACTTTTCGATCATCGCTAACCAGCCTTTTTCAAAGTCTTCAACAAATTGACAATTATAAACCAATCTGTGAATGGAGGCAAATATTGAAGCTTTGTCCACGTGGTATCCGAACTTTTCAGGCAACTTCTTCATAATATGCCACAAATACCATCTATGCTTTGTGTTTGGAAACACTATCTGGATTGCATTTTGCATAGCCCTGTCTTGATCTGTAAATATCCCATTCGGAGCTTGGCCATGCATGCATTCTAACCATGTCCTAAATAGCCACACAAATGTATCTGTATCCTCATTTGATAACAAACCACATCCGAGGAGTGTTGATTGCCCGTGGTGATTCACGCCAACGAAATAGGCAAAAGGCATGTCATATTTATTAGTTAGGTATGTGGTGTCGAATGTGACAACATCTCCGAACTCCTTATATGCTTGCCTACTCCTATTATCTGCCCAGAAAACATTCTTTAGTCTCAACTCTTCATCAAGATCCATACTAAAGTAAAATCCCGAACACCGTGCTTGCATTTTGGAAAAGTATGATTGTATTGTTGCGGCGTCTCCTTCTCTAAGTCTTAAACGCCTAACTTGTTCAACATAGTTTCTACAGTCCTTTTCAATGCAAGTCATCTTCTCATACCCACAAGCTTCAACGACAGCAGAGTTGTAACTTTTGTGCAACAGAATTCCTGCAATGTCATTTACTTCAAGACGTCGTTTAACATGTGCACTTAATTCTCGGTTGCATCGATATAGCCTTGACTTCGAGGGACTTGTTTTATGATTGTGCTCGAGGTGTACTGTGTTAATTTTCCATCCGCCATAAATATCTGAAGATGCAGTGATCCTGGCTTTACATCCATTCTGAATTGTTGGTTGCGGCTTCAAAGTAGTGCTTTTACTTCTTATTCTGTTCCCTTCACGACTACAAACAAATGTAATATATCTCAATACTCCATCATCATCCTTTTTTGAGTTTCTTTTTCTTACTGGGAAGCCTATGTCGTATGCATATCTTTTGTAAAATTCAAACATTTCATTTTCATCAACAAACTTCATACCCACCTCAGGTACATTCGCAGCATCGCCTCCTAGCATTTCGTCACCCAGTAAATCCATATTTTCAATACCATTCTCGTTATCGGACTCAACCAAAATAATAGCATCCACACATTCCTGAATTTCTTTCCCTAAAACAACAAATTACAACGAAATCATTTATAACACAACAATAGAAACTTACACTACAGTTGTACATATTTCAGGCATGCAAGGTAGCAGGATTGAACCATATGACTTTCATAAAACTTGAAATTTGAATATAAAATGCATTTGCTAAGCCAAGCAGAGACGAATGCCAAACCATATGAACTTCGTACAACTTGAATTTTGAATTTCAACAGTTTGCATTTGCTAAAAAAAAATAGATGTGCAGCAGAGACGAATGCCAAACCATATTAACTTCATAAAACTTGATTTTTTAATTTCAACAGTTTGCATTTGCTCAAAAAATAGATGCGAAGCTGCCACATATGGAATGCAGTGGAATGCGAAGCTGCTATATATGGAATGCGAAGCTGCTCAAAACTTAAACACATCATCACAGGGAAACAATTAAAAAATGCAGTGGAATACCCTTTTCTGCCATCTTCAGTTTTCTGTCCAGCGAGTGACGTTGTGTTCCGGCTAAACTCGTTTCACCGAGATCGGAGCTGCCACATATGGAATCCAGCTGGTGTGCGTTCTATCGGAGAAGGATTCAACTAGTGACGAAGAAGAGAGATTTAGCGCCGCGAGATTGTGTTCTCCCGCCTCATTCTATCCTTTGTTGTATATGGGCCTAAACCGGTTTCTAATTATGGAAATGAAGTAGATATTTCAAACCCATTATGGCCCATTTGGTAGCAACCCGTTTTCTCTCATTTTCAATTTCAATTTCCCTCCAAATCAACCTCATTCTGTCAAATAGAGTGTGCCCCAAGGGGGTGAAATAGCATTTTCCAAAAAGTAAAGGAGACTGACTGTTTCATACCATTTGTACTGGTAATCTCTGGATTGTTAAAGCCTACTGCAGTGATAAGTGGAATTCTATACGTTTATTGGTTTCACATATCAATAAAGTCTCATCTTTTACTTATTTGCTGAAATATAATCAATAGAAAAAAATAAATTTTAATCATAACTAATGTTTGTAGAAGAGAAAAAGAAAAAAAAAAGAGAAATATTGAAAAAAAAATGCATATATATTTTTTTAATGTGAAAGTCTCTCAAAATCTTGTGATTAATAAGTGACAAATTTTAAGATTTTATTTTAGTACTTTCTGTTTAAAAGTTATTATTATGGAGATTTTTATAAGTCTCTAAAAGTCATAAAAATTTGAATACCCTAAAACTTGTAGAGATTTCTAAAAAGTTTTAATTGAATACACCGTAATTTTTAGAGAGTTTTTAAAAGTTTATAAAAGTCTCAATTGAATACACTAGTCCTTTTAGAGAGTCTTCAAAAGTCTACATTGAATACCTCCAAACTTTTTAAATCTCAAAAAGTCATTAAAAGTCTCAATTGAATATACCCCCTTTAGTTTTTATTTTTCTTTCTCTCTTATTGTTTATGAAAGAATTAAATTATATTCTTATAACTTTTTTTTTCTTTTTTCATTCATTTTTTCTGAAAAATATTTATTTTTAATTAAATTATAAAATTTTATGTAGACTAATTTATAATTAAATTTAAATATATATTATTATTTTTTAAAAATGTATATTATATTAATAATGCTGAATATTAAATTTATTTTTTATATATAATAATAATTATTTATTTATTCTTTTTAAAATATTTTTATTATATGGAGGGAAAATGAAGGAGAAGGGGGAATGATGAGAAGTATCACCTCGTATATGATAATTTCATAATATTGCACTAGATCTACATAAATTCTATTTCAAATAAAAGTTTTCAAAAATCTTTTGAATTATACAAAAGTCTCTAAAAGTTTTAAAATAAAAGTTTATAAAAGTCTGCAGAAGATTTCCACTAATTCCATACAAATGGCAAAAAAATCCATAAAATCCACGTAAGTCATCACTTAAAAAAAGTCCATCAAAGTCTTCAAATGTCCCAATTGAATACACCTCCTTAGTAGTTGTTGGAATCAATATAAATAAAGAATGTGTTTTGTTATCTTATAGCCACTCTACAAGTGACCGTTTCCCTTCTAGGTTTGTTTTATCTCTTATCATCTTGTGGAAATGATGCAGGTTTCCGGAGGGGGTCCCGTGGGTGAGGTACAGTGGAAAATATAAAGATCTGAATATCAACATTGTTTCCCCTGGAAAAGACATAGTTTTGGGTATTTCTCTCTCTCTTTCCTCCTTAATTCTTGATGGAATGTTATGGATTTTGATTTTGTTAAGTGAATTGTTTTCACTCTCTAGCATATGTGCCCACTGCTCACTATAAAGCCTAATCTGCTTATTTCTAGATATGTTATCATTTTGGTCCTATTGTGACGATAAGATTCTTTGAAAACATTTGAACATATTTTCTCTGAAACTAAATGAAATTAAGTATCATGTAGTTAAGAGTGATCAATAAATCTTATCCTTGTGCCATTCAATATTTTTTCATCCAGGGGTGGGGGAGGTAGGGGGATTGGTATTGGAGGAATCACTCTATGAAAGTGGTTAATCATTCTTGCGTATATATTATTTTTAGTAGAGGAAGAAGGTATTCAGTCACATTAAGTCCTGTAACTGGACTATGAATAGTGTGATTCATTAAGCAGTTTAAGGAGCTTTATTGTTATTTGTTGGTCCGTCACCACAATGAATTTCCGACCACAGTGTTCTTAATTGTTTCTTTATCAGGTGTTGACAGCGTAGGCACAGTTTCTGCATCACTTTTAACTTATGCTTCTATTCAAGCTTTACAACCAGACCTTATCATAAATGCAGGCACTGTTGGAGCTTTCAAGGTATTATGAATGCGTATGATGGATTTCATTTTTTATTTTTGATGTATTTATCTTTTGGACCTTATCGTAATTGTTTATACTTCCATCCTCCTTTTTGCATGTGACGTTTGTTGACTCTTCTGCCTATTGTTTTATGTTCCTTTTATATATGTAAAACTTTCTCTGGCTCCTTCCTTTCTTATTCTTTTAACCGTTTTTCTTTATATATTTTCTTTTTCTATTTTTACTTGTACTTTCTATTTCCCTTTGTCTTTTGTTATCTGACTGATTCTGTATTCATCCGGAGACCAAAATGTTAAAACTTCCTTCCTCAAAAATCAATGTCATGTTTTCAGTAAGGAATTTGATTTATTTCATTGCTGATATAGAAGTTTCGTAGCCATATCTTAAATATAGGATACCAAAGTCACACGCACTACAAAGAGTGTTTAATCACTCTTTTGATGTATATCTTATATTGATATCTAGATATTTCCAGGCAAAAGGTGCTTGCATAGGTGATGTATACCTTGCATCGGATATTGCTTTCCATGACCGAAGAATTCCTATCCCTGTAAGTTTTTCTGTCTTTATTTTTCCTCACTTGTTTTTTCCTGGTGCATGGCTGGGGCAGATATGATTAGACAACATACAAAACTGACACCAAATTTATTGGGAACAACAACAAGGCTTAATTTGTAGTTACATATACACATGATAGGAAAAAACGTACTTTATTGTGTTCTCAATTTGTTGTTTATAGGAGCCTAGTAGTAATGAAAACTGAAGAAGGGTTCCTTGCTTTTAAGGTTGTGGCATGCACTAATTTGCTGGTAGAGAATTGATTTCTAGATCACTTTACTAGGTTGGCTTATGAAGTGATATACATATTAGACTGCTTGAATTTTAATATTTAGTAAAGTTTCTTCTGTTACTGTGAGAAAGTTGTTTTATGTTTTATCTAGCATGTCTTTCAATTTAACTTCTCTGTTACTTTTTTTTTCCATGTTTTTTTAGAAACAATTGAAGCTTCCATATATAATATATTGTTAATAGTTAGAAAATGCATGTAGAAATTTAGTGGCTATTGTGCTATGCATTCGACTCTGTTGCATAACTAATAGTGAGAATTCAATCATCTCAAATTTGGGAAGTCACAGCAATGGAGCAAGTCATTGAATGTCCTAGCTAATCCTTTACATTGGATAACTCGTATTGCTGGCATCCAACAGACCTTTGCTAGAATAGATCAGTTTGCTGGAGTTTATCCAGTTGCATTATGCTCGTCATGTACAAGTACTTGAGTATCTTAGTCTGCTCTTCGTAGTTTAACTTCTTTGTTATCCAGTTGCCTCCACTGTATCGTTGATGTTATAGTTCATTTGCCATCTGTTTGAAGCAGTAGTCTTCTGCACCCAAAAATGTTTAGCTGTGTCTACGACCATATATCGAGCTCATTTGCTTTAAGATTAATGTGAATCTTGCTGTTGCTTTTGGATAACATCTGTACCTTAACGTGACTTCTTTCAATATGCAGGTATTTGACCTGTATGGTGTAGGCACACGACAAGCTTGCTCAACACCCAATCTTGCGAAGGGACTAAATTTAAAGGTCACCGCTCTACATTCATCTATTCAAAAAATCAATATTAATATCTAATCTGGTTCTTACTTTTCCTTTTCTATATTGCCACGTTGGTGCTTTAATATTTAGTTGCAAAGGTTAGCAAATCTATTTGCTCGAATTAATTGAATTCTCTACTGGTACTCAAGATAAATCATATTTGAAAATGTTACAAGTTAATATATGTTGGATGCTGAAAGCAATCATTTTATCCAGTCATTGAAGTCACATATTTTATGTGTCATGGATTAGCCTGAGGACTTTGCCTACAGTGGAGAGACTGGAGTTCAAAATTGAACTAAAAGTTTAAGCCAATAGGTATTAGACCAATCCACGTATCTATAATTTGTCAGTCGGAAACAATTTCTTTGAATTTAAACCGCATGATGTTACCCCTTCACATGTTACTTTGGGCACTCGCATCACTTTCAACCAGTGTTCTAAAAATCGGATCGGACTAGCCAGTTCGATTGGGAAAATGGGGAACCGGATTGGATTTCTGTCCGGTCATATGGTAAAAATCGGATGAGAAAAAAAGGTGTAAAATTCGATAACCGCCCGGTTCAACTAGAAACCAGCAGACCGGTCACGGTTTTCGCGGGTCAATTTTTGTGAAGGAAAAAAAATTAAGAGCAAGTTGATGAACACAAGAAAGCTTTGCCCCTACCATTTCTCCGGTCGTTCAATACCCACCGCAGCTCAACTAAATCCAAAATAATATAAAAACGAAACCAAAAAAAAAAAAAAACACATTAATATGGTGGGACATATATTTGTATATATAGGAAATTTGAATGTGTGATAAGAGATTAGACTCAGAAGACAAGCTGCTGGCAGGAATTTGAACAAATTGCTCTATTGGATGTGAACAATTATCAGGGCGTTTAAACTTTACACGGTAGGGTTTGCACTTGCATACGTGGGCCATGTCTTTGTAATAAATTATAACAGTATTTTGGGCCTTTTGGCCCATTTAATTTTAATTTATGTTCTTTTATTGATTTTTTTATTTTTTTAAAAAGACCAGGTTGTCCCGGTTCGACTCCAGTTCAATCTTTTGACCATTGACCCTTTTTCTTTTCTGGGTCAATGCTCAGGTCGGTATTTAAAACATTGCTTTCAACTCCTTGATTTTAAATCATTCTCAACAAGCATTGTCGCATTCCATTCATTACACTTTCATCATTACCAAGCTACATATCGTGCATTCCACCTTAATATTCTCCAAGGATGACGCATTTTTCCATATCAAATTGACAAAACAAGATGCTTCTTATTATCATGAATTGTATTTCTGTGAGGCTGGATCCAGAATTTGGTGTGATCTGTATGATAATCACTCTCTATGGCATGTCTTTTGGAACTTCATAGAGCTTCAAGTTTTAATAATTTGTGTATGTTTCAGATTGGCAAACTGTCCACTGGCGATTCTTTAGATATGTGCCCACATGATGAAACAGCAATCATTGCAAATGATGCCACATTGAAGGACATGGAGGTAATTTTCTGTATGTGAGAGCTTATTGTGATGTCCGAACTAATATAAAGAAATGGTTCTCTGCTCTAGTCCTTCACATGCACAGTAGTTAAATCACTTGTACTATCTTAGCAACCTCAATTCGGCTGTCTATTTATTTTCAACCTCAGTGTGGCAGTCTCTTTATTTATCATGTTGTAATTTCCATGGATGTGTTTCAACTGGGATTAGAAGCTGGCCTTTGACATAATCTGTTTCCTAACTATTTAAGTTTTCTTAGAAAAGTTTTAGAATATTAACTATCTTATTTTTGTACAAGTCTTGGTGGAAAAATTTTGAATGCATATATTAGAATCAGTTATGGGTAATATTGACAAACTGAGAAGTTTGCATATCACATATACCTCTTTTCATTTGGACTTTTCGTGATCAGGAGTAAAAAATGTATCATGCAAACATAGAACTGGTCAAAATACACTGGAGCTAAATCTCAGTTTTAAGTTTATGCATTGCCCAAGTCGTTGCTATGACTAATAAATCTCTCTAACCTTACGTCACATTTTTTTCTTGTTGAAATCATTGTGTCAGGGAGCTGCTGTTGCTTACGTGGCAGATCTTTTGAAAACACCTGCAATATTTTTGAAAGCTGTTACCGATATAGTTGATGGTGACAGGCCAACATCCGAGGAATTTTTGGAAAATTTGGTTGCAGTCACTGCTGCACTTGATCAACCAGCCACTCGAGTTGTTGATTTCATCAATGGGAAGAATCTATCAGAACTTTGACTCTAATCATTGTTTTCCTTCTCAATATCAGAGGACGATGAATATTATGATTGAAAAATTATGATTATTTTCGACCTTTTTATCTCGTTTGGTAATACGTACCAAAGATGTAACAAAGGTTACTGATCACATTGTTATTTGTCTGCATATAAATATATAAGTGTTGCCTTGCCAAAATGTGTTCGATAGACTTTATACTTCTTCTTGTTGGTCTTAAATTTTTGCTCATCCCGATGATCTTAGCTATGCCTTCTACATTAGTTTGATTATTGGAGTATATTTGTGACTATTTCCTAAAATAGTCAAGTAAATAGATTTAGCTTTTAGCCCTAATTCTTATCCCAAAATATTATGAACTACTTGTATATATACACACATATTTCTCTATGAATGATAAGACATACCTTGAATTATATCATGGTATCAGAGATATCAGAGCTGCTTCTCTAGCAAGCTGCTCGAGTTCGGCCTCTTAAGGTTTCTGCTCGCGCTTCCCCAGCGAGCCTCTAGGGTTTCTGTTCGCGATAAGGGGTTCTACCCATAATTTCCAACAAGCCCAGTCAAGCGCCGCCTACCCAGGAAGGTCACTCGTCGTCGTCGCCTGCACCAGGAGGGTCGCCCGTCGCTGATTCAGTCCTCTGTTGTCGATTCAGTCCTTGGTCAGGTTCTTACTTTATTCTTCGGAGACTCCAGCGACGCCTGCACCAGGAGGGTCGCCCGACGCCGTCGCTTGCACCGGAGGAGTTCCCGTCGCTGTTTAGCGCCCCCGTCGCCGTCCAGCACTGACTTTCAGTTTGGGAAGTTGTTCTCATTTTCAGCCTGTTATTTGGGAAGTGGGCTGGGCTTGCTATTTGGGAAGTGGGTTGGGCTTGTTTGGGAAGTAAGGTCAGGCTTGTTGTTTGTAGAATTCTGGGGCTTTTGGTTGAATATATACGCTCCAACTTCATTATTTGAAACTTCTAGTCATTGCTCAAGTTCGGGTTCTTCAAGTACTTTAACTCTGTTGTGATATTTTGCTTTGTTATTTGCTTGATATTTGATAAATGGAGGATAAGACTTCTATTGTTGTATCGGATTTGATTCCTATGATGTCAAAAATTACGCAACATAGACTTAACAAATCTAATTATTTAGATTAGAGTAAAACTGTTAGATTGTATTTGCGGAGTATTTCTATAGATAATCACTTAACTAATGAACTACCTAGTGATAGTTCGAAAGCCTTATGGTTAAGAGAGGACACTCTTCTGTTTTTGCAAATACGTAATTCTATAGACAGTGAGGTGGTCGGTTTGATAAATCACTGTGAATTTGTAAAAGAATTGATGAATTATTTGGAGTTTGTGTACTCTAGCAAGGGAAATATCAAACACACATATGAGGTGTATCAAACATTTTACCGTGCAGAAAAATGTGACAGATCTCCTACTGACTACTTTATGGATTTTAAGAAAACTCATGAAGAACTCAATATGTTACTTCCATTAAATACTGATGTAAAAGTTCAGCAAGCTCAGAGGGAGAAAATGACGGTTATGAGCTTCTAGCAGATCTTCCTTCTGAGTTTGAGACTGCTAAATCTCAAATTCTTTCTAACCCTGAGATATCATCTTTAAAAGAAGCTTTTAGTAGGGTACTCCGCACAGAATATTCAGCCTCTACTCAACCTCATAATGCTCTCGTCAGTCGCACCTCTGAATCTGGGAAACAGCCATTTAGAAGTGACAATAAAGGGGAAAACTCAAGTAACTATGATTGGAATCTTACTACTCAAGGACAGGATTCGGGAGGTGTTTTATGTCACTATTGTCATAAGCTAGGAGATGTAAAGAGGGATTGTAGAAAATTACAGTGAAAGAATCGGTCGAGTTATTCAGCCCATATGACATCTACTAATGATACATCTGAGCTTATTCTAATATCTGTAGATGAGTATGCCAAGTTCTCACAATATCAGGAAAATCTAAAATCTTCATCTATTCCTATCACAGCCATCGCTGATTCAGGTAAAATGAACACATGCATTGTCTCTTTATCTTCCAAATGGGTTATTGATTCGGATGCCACATATCACAGACAGGTAATTCTAGTCTATTCTCTTCTTTTCAGTCACATGCTTCTAATTCTACAGTTACTTTAGCAGATTGGTCTACATCTCATATTCTGGGGTCCGGCACAATTACTCCAACACCCTCAATTCCTTTGCAATCTGTTCTAAACTTACCTAACTTGTCCTTTAATTTAGTCTCTGTCAGTAAGCTCACTCGTTCTCTTAACTGCTGTGTCTCATTCTATCTTAATTTTTGTCTGTTTCAGGATCTTATGACGAAGAGGATTATTGGTAAATGACACAGTCTGGAGACCTCTACATTCTTGATACACAAACACCTAAATTGGTTGCATATTCTGGAGTTGTGACCCCTTTTGAAACACATTGTCAGCTCGATCATCCTTCGTTACCCGTGTTAAAGAAATTTTATTCCCAATTTTCTAGTATATCTTCATTAGATTGTGAGTCCTGTCAGTTTGCCAAACACTATCGTTTGAGCTCTAGTCTTAGAGTCAATAAAAGAGTTAATGCTCCATTTGAGTTAGTTCACTCCAATGTTTGGGGTTCGTGTCCTGTTGTGTCAAAATTTGGGTTTAAATATTTTGTTACATTTGTTGACGATTATTCTCTAATGACATGGTTATTTTTAATGAAAAATCGTTCGAAACTGTTCTCGCATTTTACAGCCTTTTATGCTGAAATCAGAACTCAATTTACTGTTCCTGTGCAAACTTTGAGAAGTGATAATGCTAAGGAATATTTGTCAGAACACTTCCATAATTATATGACTCAACATGGGATTATCCATCAAACTTTTTGTGTCGATACACCTTCCCAAAATGGAATTGCTGAAAGAAAAAATAGGCATCTTCTTGAAATTGCTAGAGCTTTGTTATTTCAAATGCAAGTCCCTAAACATTTTTGGGCTGATGTCGTTTCTACTGCCCGTTTTCTGATTAACCGAATGTCTTCCTCTGTTCTCTCTGGTGAGACTCCCTTTCATGTCATCTTTCTTCACAAGTCTTTATTTCCTATTGAATCTCGAACATTTGGTTGTACTTGTTTTGTTCGGGATGTTCTACCTTATGTTACGAAACTTGATCCCAAGTCACTAAAGTGTATATTTATTAGCTATTATTGTGTGCAAAAAGGATATCGATGTTACTGTCTAAATATTAACAGGTACCTTATGTCTGCCTATGTCACATTTCTAGAACAAATACCATTTGCTTCATCCTCAAGATCTGTTAGTTCATGGGAGGATGATGATATATTAATCTACACTTGTACATCCCCGAGTTCTGATCCTCCTTCCTCGACTACTACTAACCCTCCCATAACACAGGTTTACTCTCGTCGCCAACAACCACTTCTCCTGACCTGGTTCCTGTTCCTCTACCTCCTGCTTCATATCCTGCACCAGTTCATTCGTTATCAGATCCAGGTCCCAGTTCGAGCGATGACCTTCCTATTGCACTTCGCAAAGGTAAACGTCAATGTACTTATCCGATATCTTCTTTTGTGTCATATAACCATTTATCACCATCCTCTTGTTCTTTTGTTGCATCTTTTGACTCTGTCACTATTCCTAAAACTATTCATGATGCCCTATTTCATCCTGGATGACGTAATGCTATGGTTGAGGAGATGAATGCTTTAGATGACAATGGTACTTGGACCTTTTGGTACACTTACCTACAGGTAAAAAGACTATTAGATGTAAATGAGTGTTTACAGTGAAAGTCAATCCGGATGGGACTGTTGCTAGACTAAAAGCTCGGCTTGTTGCTAAGGGATATGCTCAAACATATGGGGTGGATTACTCTGACACCTCCTCTCCTATTGCTAAACTTACGTCGGTCAGGTTATTTATTTTTATGACATCCACTTATCATTGGCCTCTGCATCAGTTAGACATTAAGAATGCATTCTTTCATGATGATCTTCAAGAGTAAGTGTATATGGAGCAACCACTTGGTTTTGTTGCTCATGGGGAGTATGGACAAGTGTGTCATCTCTGTAAATCCTTGTATGGCTTGAAACAAAGTCCCCAAGCCTAGTTTGGAAAATTTAGTCAGGCTATTGAAAAGTTTGGCATGAAAAAAGTAAGTCCGATCATTCCGTTTTCTATAAGCAGCCTGCAGCTGGTATCATCCTCTTAGTCGTCTATGTTGATGACATTGTTATTACTGGAGTGATTCTGGTGGTATTTCATCTCTCAAATCTTTTCTCCACAGTCAGTTCCACACAAAAGATTTAGGAACACTAAAATATTTCTTGAGGGTTGAAGTGACGAGAAGTAAGAAAGGAATTCTCTTGTCTCAAAGAAAGTATGTGCTTGACTTGTTGACTGAGACTGGAAAATTGGGAGCTAGATCATATAACACTCCAATGGTTCCAAATTTGTAGCTTACAAAAGATGGCGAACTGTTTGGACATCATGAATGATATAGAAAATTGGTTGGAAAGTTGAACTACCTTACTGTAACTCGTCTAGACATTGCCTATTCAGTTAGTGTGGTAAGTTAGTACATATTTTCCCCAACTGTCGATCATTGGAGAGCTGTAGAACAAATTTTGTGATACTTAAAAGGAGCACTTGGGAGAGGGATTCTGTATGGCAATCATGGTCATACCAAGATTGAATGTTTTTCAGATGCTGATTGGGCAGAATCCAAGGAAGATCAAAGATCTACATCCGGCTACTGTGTATTTGTTGGAGGAAATCTGATTTCATGGAAAAGCAAGAAACAGAGTGTAGTTTCACGTTCAAGTACAGAATCAAAATATATGGCTATAACTAAGTCCGTGTGTGAGATAATGTGGATACATCAGCTCCTCACTGAAGTGGGCCTCAAGACCTCAATACTGGCTAAGTTATAGTGTGATAACCAAGCTGCACTTCATATTACATCTAATCCAGTCTTTCATGAACGAACGAAACATATTCAGATTGATTGTCATTTCGTTCGTGAGAAGATTCAGCAACGTTTGGTTTCTACATGGTATGTAAAAACAGGAGAACAATTGGGAGACATCTTTACAAAGGTTCTAAATGGGGTTCAGGTGAATTATCTTTGTAACAAGTTGTGCATGATAAATATCTATGTTTCAGCTTAAGGGGGAGTGTTAGAGACTACTTCCTAAAATAGTCAAGTAAATAAGTTTAGCTTTTAGCCCTAATTCTTATCCCAAAATAGTATGAACTACTTGTATATATACACACATATTTCTCTATGAATGATAAGACAAATACCTTGAATTATATCAATTTGCAAATGATTACGTGCTCATCTTTGGTCATGTCTACTGAAACTGCAATCAGAGAGCAGATTTTACAACTTGACAGCCATTTTTTTCTATTTTCTCCCCATTTGCTATAGAAAAATTGGAAATTGAAGGGCATTACGCTTTCTTTTCAAAAGGATTTGCATGCACCGCAACTAGGAATCAAGATTATCATGAAACTAGAGAAACCAGAACTCGGTTAAAGTCCTAAGCTGAGCTCGCTTACAAAATTGACCTACAGATCAGGCTAGGCCTGTGGGTTTTTACAAAAATCTCCACTGAGTTTTTTCATAATGGGCCTGAGCGTCACGAGCCCATGCAGCAGGGCTAAGGGTGTCCCCACTATAGGGGTGGCCGGCCACTGGCACGGTTGAGGACTGGGTGGCTGGGCACATTTTGATACACTTGTTATTCTGGCCTATAAATGTTTGCACTTAGCCTCTCATTGTCTAATCAGCAATCGCTAATGTCAAGATTTACAGCTTATGCAAGTGAAATTGCTATGCAGTCTCTTTATGCCTGCTAACTGCAAACTTGGGCAGCATGGCCAGGAATAAAGATTAACTGCTGCATGAAACTAGAAAATTGAGAACCTCGTTGAAATCCTTGAACCAACTCTTCACCCAATGCCTTCTAAACAATGCTGAGTTTCTCACCCCACAACTAATCCATTTACAACTTCATAAATTGAACACAACAATCCATCTTGTCGTGTGTGATGATAAAACTATAAGCAACATTATGTTAATTTAAAGAATCCACTCTGGTGCCGGTATATATAAGAGCATTCCTGTGCAAAGTACTTTGCAAAGGAAAAGGAGTTTCAAACTCATAAAACTCACTTTCGAGAAGAAAACATGGGAAGTGAAGAGACCTCGAGAAGAAAAAAAGCTACAATTCTTGCTCTTGGAAAGGCCTTTCCTCACCAGCTCGTCATGCAAGAGTTTTTGGTTGATGGCTATTTCAAGAACACCAACTGTGATGATCCAGAGCTCAAGCTCAAGCTCACTCGACTCTGTAATCAAATTCATCAGTATTCATTTCCATCACGTATATTTCTTATACAGCATATTTAGATCCTTAATGCTATGTTTAGTTAGCCTTTTTTTCATGGTTTATAGGCAAGACAACCACAGTAAAAACACGGTATGTGGTCATGTCTGAGGAGATCCTAAAGAAGTACCCCGAGCTTGCTATTGAAGGACTCCCAACGGTAAAACAACGATTAGATATTTGCAATTCAGCTGTCTCAAAAATGGCAATTGAAGCCTCACAATCCTGCATCAAGAAATGGGGCAGGTCAATTTCAGATATAACTCACTTAGTATACGTTTCCTCAAGTGAAGTCCGATTACCTGGAGGTGATCTTTACCTGGCAAAAGGACTCGGGCTAAGGCCGGAGACTAGCAGAACCATGCTCTACTTTTCAGGATGCTCAGGCACCAGCAGGTCCCCGAGTTGCTAAAGACATTGCTGAGAACAATCCTGGAAGTCGAGTTTTACTTTCTACTTCAAAAACTACCATTATAGGATTCAGACCACCTAGTATCCAAAGACCGTATGACTTAGTCGGGGTTGCACTTTTTGGAGATGGTGCCAGAGCCATGAGAATTGGGTCGACCTCGGTTCCAAACCTTGAAAGGTCTCTTTTCGAATTACATACCGCCATACAATATTTCGTGCCAGATACCAAAAATATAATTGACGGGAGACTAACAGAAGAGGGTATAAGTTTCAAACTAGAAAGGGAACTTCCTCAAATAATTGAGGATAATATTGAAGGATTCTGTGTTGTTAATGGGATTTGCAAATTACACTGAGAAAGACTACAACAGAATGTTTTGGGCAGTTCATCCTGGTGGCCTTGCAATTCTTAACAGGTTGGAAAAGAAGTTGGAATTGCTGCCTGGAAAATTGAATGCAAGTAGAAGAGCACTGGCTGATTATGGAAATTCAAGCAGTAATACAATTGTTTATGTGCTGGAGTACATGCTGGAAGTGGCAAAAAGGGAAGAATTGAGGCAAAACGGGTGGGGATTGATACTGGCTTTTGGACCTGGAATTACATTTGAGGGCATTCTTGCAAGGAATCTTACCGTGTGAAAAAGATGCCTGATAACAGTATCTTCTTGAAAAGGAAAATAATCTACAAAATACATGTTGCTACTTGCTTCGGATTATTACAGAAGTTCGTATTTCCAGGATTTTTTATTCTGCATTTGTTGATTACAGTTCTTGAATCTGTTTCTTGAACACGCATTCTGTTAGACACCTGGTACGGGTAGTTAATTTTAATCACGAACACGACAGAATTGTCAAACTGAAACAAACACGCAAGTTGGGTGACCATTTTGAGACAAACTAATGTTCGATAACTAACATGAACCAAACATATTAAACCATTAACAATGCCACACTTGACTACTTCACAATTCACCGGGTTCGAGCAAAACCCCGCGAGTTCTAGAAGGCCAATGACGGTTCAATTCTGCATTGGTCCTATTATGCTGACAGGACCAGACCGAGGTCTGCTTCACCGAGTTTCCGGTCAAACAGACCGATCCAGTCTGGGTTTAATAAGCAATGTCAAAGAACCAGATAAAAAGGGATTGTATTAACCACACACAAGTAGAAACAAAGAACGATGAACATTGATTCGAGTTTAAGTGCTTACATGAGTCGATAGAATCACAACTCAAATCCACTAAATTGAACAAATTCCGTACTCATACAATCCAGCCAATCTGATTTCTAGCAAATCAACCGGTTGACTTGAAAACCCAAGTTTCTTGTATTTGCTCTTTTCACAGTCCATCTACCAGATTTTTATGATGAAGAACCAGTGACCAGGATAAGCTGTGTGGTTTGCAAAAAATAACTTAAAAAGGAAATCTCCAACGACCATTAATTACACCACTCCAGAAGGAAGGCGTAACACAAGCTGTCCCCCGAAAACACTGCAAAATAAAAAACGCACTTAATAAAATATAATGGAACAATGAATCCACAGATTATACTTATATGCCTAAAATGGTGCACAAGAATTTATACAAACCTTTTTACATAATAATAACAAAAGTCTGCGAGGATGAAGGTTTGAACAATTTCTGATATAAGAACCATTGACGGCCACAGACCATAACCCAGTGCCACAAGCAGATGTCCACGACTGTCCAAAACCTGTCGAATGCAAATTAACAATGATGAAAATTCATCAATTTCAATTATCTATGTCCATGTGCAAGAGACATACCAGCACATTTGGCTAAGCTTAAAAAAAAGATTTTTTTTTTTTTTGTTTCCCAACATGTTGAGAGAACCTACCACTACTAAGTGAGAAGGCTACTTTTTTGCAAAAGTCTTGCCTAACTGCAATTTTCAACTTTGACAAGTAAAAATTGTACATATTAATCTTTCCAAACTTGTTTATTTACTGATAGTAAATACTTTTAAGCTTAGCGAAACATGCTAATAATCTTTCCTATTTATGCAAACTTGACCACATTATTAACTATAGCTTGATACTTCTTATTTGAGTGAATCCTGAGTTCAGAGAATAAAGTACTGGAAAACTTAGCGGTGAGCTTCTAACCCATCATGTGGTGTGGTTATGGATCCCAACTTTCAAAAATGAGGTTTCGGATCCCTAACCTATTTAGATATGTGCGTCTGGATCCTAACATGATGATAATTGTCAACGTAAACATTAGAATTGCACAATTTCACATGACTTGGAACAAGAACATCACAGTTATATGTGGCTTGATGTTTTTTCCCTTCAGTTTCAAATCTAGTGAAGGTCGTGTGAGATTTTAACATCTACACTGACGGTTTCAATCACTTGGGAATCCATATTTAAGGATTTAAATACAATAAGGATCCAAAACCTAACTTTTGAAGGTTGGAAACCCATAACCAAACCGTGATGTAATTTTATTGCTAAGTTTCATAGGTGATGTAATGCAGCAACAAGAAATCCTGTGAAACACGTGATTTTAGGTACAATCCAAGCAAACCAATTATAATACCAATTTTCGAACAAATTTACAAAATGACTCCATTGTTTGAACAAACATGACACCGTCGATATAATTCCGATATGATATCAGCACATTAATCTGATAAACATATTTACATATAATATTATCATAATACTTTATCATCCCAACTATTTAAAAAGGATTGGAGAAGCCATAACAATATTGATCATATAGAATCATGAGCAAGTAATGGATGATTATAAATTAATTAATTATAAAGAATGCTACTTGCCTGCAACGGTCAACTTAAAAGGCTTAAACAAGTTAGTGTGAGTCAAACCTGGAGAACCCAATGAGCACAGCTCAAGAACCTTGCAACACCCAATGCGAATACATAATGAGCTGTAAAAGGTTCAACAATCTGTCACAAAGAAATTAGAAATATCATCAAGACCTGTAACCTCAATCAAACTTTACAACAAAACTGTCTATCGTGTACAGACAGCTCTACGTGTTGCCAACAAAATTCTACCTTTGTGTTTTGCATGACGCGCAATTGAGGTAGCACGGAAACAGCTTCCAGGTAAACACAGAAAGCCCAGGCAATTCTATTGACAATATGATGTGACGTAGATGGATGAATTAGCAAAGCTAAACCAGCACAAGGTACCACCTGCACAGATATAGAGACCAAAACACACTTTTTCAAAAACTGAATGCAAAATTTTCAGGGAAGATTCCATATAGCTTATATCAACAATCTAAAATATTCATCCAAATGCATGTATGAATCTCAGTGTACCCAAGCAGGAAAAGAAGAAGAGAGAAATGGCAGAAATACCATGGAAGACTCACCACATAATACCAAGCAAAATTGTCTTTATCCTCCATGTAACTCGATCTCAGTTTAAAACGAATCATATACATCACCCACAAGGTTGTAGCAAAAGTAGCTAAGTCAAGCAACGTGTGTATATCATATTCCATGACAAAACTGCAATACAATCTAACAGCCAAAAACAATGCTGTTAACTCCTGGGATTTGAGTGAAAGCCCTGCAAAGGAATAAACAAAATGGAGGAATCAGCATGTATTATCCACCTAGAGACATAAGGTAAATGAGAAAGTCGAAATCAGCAAGTGTTTGTGTATAAATTCTTGGGCTCTATTTGGCCATTATCTAATGAGAAGGATGCCAAGGAAAAAGCAAATCTCACTAATTAAGTTCAAGTGAAATGAGATCAAAAGATAACGATCCACAGGTAACTAATTGAATGAATCAGATATATGTGTGTGTGTTGGGGGGGGGGGGGGGGGGGGGGGGTTAGAAAAAGTACGTTAGTAATTGAATGGGTATCTGATACTTATATACCAAAGAAAATCATGTAAACTTTGAAGAAATTCAAATAACGTGCTGTAATTGTGCTCACGTTCTAATGTTCACGAGTATCAATGGACCTGTTTTCTGATTATTAACCATAAGCTTACCTTCAATTATATCTTTTTCTCTAAAAATGATGTCCTCATTTCTCATTCAGCTCATCACTTTCAAAGGTACCAACTAATTATCAATTAAACAGCCAACTCAGTACAATGCTAATTAAAAACTAGGTACGCCCACCACAGTAGAGTTGTGTATACAACCATTTTAGTCAAGCATGTGATAAACTAATTCCACATCCAAATACAGACACGATCTCTAAATAAAGCCCTGGCCCCCAACGATTATACACATCAAAAATAACAAAGACCTAGTATTATGCAACCTCATGAATTTACAAGGGACTGCAATCTATAAATTACAGACAAATAACTGACCACGGGAGGGTCTTTAATATGTTCTGTCACTACTCCCCCAACATAAACACAGATACACGAAGGCAGATAACACTTCATTATAATTCCAATGATCATTCCCTATTAGATTTCAAACTGTAAGAAAGGATAGCCATAAAATGTAACTTCAAGCAAAGGATGAGAACTCTCTTTGAAAACATATAGCCGAGGAATAAGAGGAACCCCTCAACTTTGGCAAAAAGCATATCTTTGATTACTCCCAGAACCCAAGAAACAGGTAATTGGCTAGTGCACAAACAACAATAAACATTCTTTCAAAACAGAAGAAGATAAAAATCCAATCTTTCCTTGCATAACCAAAATTTGACTTTAAAAAATTCAAAACCCCAAGTGAGGGAAAAAAGAAAACTTCCCGTTCTGGAGAAACATAACAACCACGAAAAAGACAGATAAAAAGCCAATCTTTTCTTACATAAACCAAAATTAACCAAAAAAATCAATATCCCATCAGAGGAAAACGCTAAAAAACCATAAGATCAAAGGAAATAAAATATTTCACTGATTTTTCTCTTTATTGTAGGGTTCTTGCTACCAAGAGAAGATCTTTTCCTCATATTCCAAAAAACCTCCAAAATTTCTCATCCCTTACAACCAACCACCGCAAAATAACATAAAGTAAAAAACATGGAGAAACAGAACAACCAAAAACATATAAATGCAACTAAAATAAAAAATTGTAATAGTACCAGCACAGGTTTTTTCCTTCATGAGCTTGTAAATAAGAACCGAAATTCCGATGGAGTGAACGGCCTCGGCGGCAACAAAAAGGTTGTCATGATCGTGAACAATAACACGGAGAAGCACCAGCGCCGCCATGCCGGTGACCACCGCCAGAAAAGCCTTCACTTTCGGCGGCTGCCGCCGGACCCATGTCGACACTGCGTGGATCGGCCTCCTCGGTGGCCTCATCTTTTGCTCCTCTAGTGTATGTATAGATGTACAGATTGTTTATATTTTCCCTGAGCTTTCTGCGATTGAAAGTTTTGAGGAAAAATTTAACGGCAATTGGGAGAGAGGGGATACTATTTTGGATATTTTAAGAAAAAAAAGGTCAAATTTGTTATTAGAATACTCTTTTGGGCCTTTAGGGCATTTTTCCCCTTTCTTTTAATTTTCTATTTTTCCTTCACTTACTACCTGTTGTTCCTTATTAATTAGGATTCTGATAAATTAAAATGTCTATGGACGTGTTCGATTGTGTTTAAAATTCAATTAAAATTTAAAATATAGTCGTTGTTGGGTCTCATTCGTCTAATAAAAATCAACAATAACGGCTAATTTTTCGATGACAAAGTAAAATATACTTACACTCGCTGTTAGGTTTCAGAATTCCTTATAACGGACAAGTTAGTTTCAAATTATACTAATCCCATTTAATAAAATGTAAAATATCAAACGCACATCAAATTATTTATGAGTAGAAATTATGTTAAGTAAAATAACTGTTTCTTTATACAACAATAAATTGAAAATTATAGCATTAATATCTTTTAGTGCTTTGTTTGCAAAAGAAAGTAAAGACAATAAGTGTATTTTAGGGTTAGGGAGTTGAGCTAATCAACAAATATGGAATTTGGAGGGCTGTGCATATCAACTAATTATATGTGGAGGACAAATAAATGTGTATTTGTAATTTTTGTCAAGAAAAGAGGAAAACAAAAATTAGTAATGGTCCAATTAGGTGTCCATGGACAAATCATTCCTATTCCCAAAACTTGTTTATGTTGCTGACACGTATTTTTACAAGATTTCATTTTAAATCGGTTTTCGACTAGATGTCCTCAAGTACCAGAACTTTTAACATTTTCCAATTGATTGATCTCCAGAGGGTTATGTAGTCGTATTGATATTTTATTGACTATTCTGTATGTGGGTGTAATCTAATAGAGAACAAATTTGATTATGGCTTTTGATATTTGCGTCATTTGCTTGGATAAGAGGCTCCATACCATTCATGATTTAAAAAAAAAATTGGGAGTGTGAAACTTAAAATCGAGAATTTGGTACGGGTTTGGCTATGGATAAAAGGGTAATGTTATGTGGTACCATTGGTGTTTAGTTGTAATACCCTTAAAAAGATTTTGAAATATTCTTTGAGATGTTTAGGAATTCTACATTAATTTTTAGGGATTTTATAAAAATTATAATTGCAACCTTAATTCTTGGTCAAAAGTATATTCTCTGACCTTAATATTTACGCTCAAGTCCATAGCCATCTTCTATGAATTGTGGAGAGGTAATTCTGATTTTAAATTCAAATCCTCCCCAATAAGGTACACTTTCGTTTTTAAAAAAAAAAAATTTATCAAGGGGGTCTACACCCCTTTCTTCTCTTAAGGAGTCAAAGCCCCCTCCCCCAGGCCAAGCTCACTAATTATAGGTGCCTATCTATTGTGAAGAGTCACAGGTGGTGGTACAGGTTACCTCAGGACAGACAATATATGATGTACTACAAGTCGTTTGGGAGAAGCACACTTTGGGGGGCTGGACGTAGCATAGAATATTACTGGATAATTGAATTTTGGTACTTTGATGGATAGATATGTGTGATTGAACGAGTAGAGGATTGATGCAATTGATTCCGGTTTTCAAACTGCTGTAAAATAAATTAACAGCTAAACGACGGTTTTAATTATATTGATGCTATAATATCACCACGTTATAAAAATAAAGGTTGATACTCAAAAACGATTATGAGTTAATGACAATTTTGTTGGACTGTATTAGACTCGCCTCAACAGTTCACACTGGACAGATTTTATGTTTCAGGTGGGCAGTTACCGAAGTTACTACACTGTTTTTACTAATCTGATCTCAATAGAGGAAACCATTGGGAATGAAATAACTGGTACCACACCATCACTAGCAGCGCCCCCGCCAAAATGGCCACGCCCCAGGGGAATCCTGCCATTCCACAAGCCCGGACATGCCTTACATTTCTAGGTTGTGAAGACTAGAAGTTGCACATCAAACTGGTGAGGTTCGAATGCTTAAAGAAGATCAGTATAACAGGCACCAAGAGAAGGAATAATTTGAAACTGATAGCAGCATGATACATTTGATCCTTGTAGCTTTTATAATGAAACAAAGACAACAAGAACATAACAATGCCAAATATGGCCAGCAAGGGAAGGGGAGGGGGCGAGGTGGGGTGGAAACCGAGCGTAGAGTCTGGCCTGTCCAGCATTGTTTACATTTGGGACCTCTTCTTGTGAAAACCCAATCCATTACTTTTCGACTTCATTTGTTTTCCATGTATGGTTTATATAGAAGAGGACAGAAGGTAACTACATTACTAAGGTGGCTGTGGCTGTGGCTGTGGCTGTGGCTGTGGCATGAGGCATATGTGATTTGAGTGTGTAATTTCCCTAGCTACCTTTATTATTGGATTACATCATACTCAAGGAGTTGATACCAATTTGTATCCACTATTGAAAACTCTGACGCATGTTAAATAAATGCATTACATTGCCCATGTCATATTATTAAATCTCACCTAAGCTCGATGGACAAAAGTTTATGTTATGAAGAACTATGTAAGTGCGACAAAACATGTGTATATATAAGACTCGTGCAAACTACTATCGCGGCCTTGTCAAGGTGAAAGTAGAACAGGGACAGGTAGTCACAAGGCTCAACATTGACATTATCGATTATGTATAACTGAATGTAACATATTCATTAGACGAAGTCCAAATTTTGAAAAGAAAACAAATATCCATGCCATTAGTGAGGATGCAGTATGTTACATATATCTCAGGCAACTTTACAATAAATGGACACCCTTATGTAGGCTCCAATGTACAAGTAGAACAACCCAAATTATAAACATGATATAATTTCAGCATGCCGTAGCTTACGACGATCCTAGCACTGAAGTGTTAATTAAAACAAATAAACTCTATTATTCCATTTAATATATGCTATTCCAATAGATAAAGTATCATAAGGTGACACTTCACATGTTTATGGACAAAAAAGAAGGGATTGAAATACCGTAAAAGAGAGACAGCTCACAATGTCAGTTGTGAGATCCTTTTGCTACAGATAAATTCCTTAGCAAAAGAAAGAACTGGCTCAAGTTGCAGTTCCTGTATTATATGCAGTTACTAAAAATGAACATTCACACAACATAACTGGGACAGTCCAATGACTCCAATTGGACGATGATCCTTCCTAGTACGGTTTGACAATAATATTCAAAGCACAAGCAAGCACGTACAGTCGAGCAAAATATCTGCTTACTCACCAAATATATATAGCTTTGGTGAAACCTTGCAAGTCTGAAAAATTTATGAAGACCTGTGAAGGGATAATCTAAAGAGGTAACTTCACTCAGAATAACAGCAATTCATATTATTAACTAGCCAAAAACATAACTTTATTAACATTCCACAGTGTGAGCCATATCAGGTGCAAATTGCATCTATTTTCATTCTTACTAGTGGTAATTGATACTCAGCTGCATGAGTAGATAGGAGCACAGAAATGTTTGTGTTAGACATTGACCAGTGTACTGCCAGATATTTGAATTCATAACATCGATATCATAGTCATGGTAAAGATAAGAGGATGATGATCTGTGGAAGAAGAAGAGCTAACTACGAAAAATGCAGAAAACAGTAATAATCTGGTTATTCTTTTCTCTCTTTGTTCAGTTATCGGTATTTGCACCACCAGAAACATTATTAGAAGATGTAGCCTGCACACTGTGGTTAGACAAACACTCGCTTGAAGAACTTTCATCGATAAGGCTGTTTTCCTTCCTCGGCAATTTTCTGGATTTTCTTTGTTTAGAGGAGGAATCCTGCATGCAACTCCATTGTTATCATCATCATTATAATTAACTTCAAAAGGTTCCAGAACAGGATGACACAAACTTAACAAACCTAAATGGCATTTACTCACCAGTTCTGACGTAGATCCAGGTGTCTTAAGCTCTAGATCTGTTGCAACGTCATTGGAATCATCACTTTTTTCTATACTACTCTCCCCATCTGATGACTTATTCCTGGTATCTTGTTTGCTTGAAGCATGGGACCTATTACCTGGCTGCATGACTTGAGATACATGTGTTGATTGCTGCTCCATCACGGTATTATGGGCCACATATGGAACAAAAGCCGTGGGATTTTGATTCCCATAGTAGGGGTATGGCTGCATAGACGGATGCAGCGGAATTGGTCCTGTGGGTATGGGCATTGGCATTGGAAAAGGATAAGACGGTGGGTGCATGACAACAGAGTGATCCATCCCAAGCCATGGGTACATGGACTGCAATCTCTGTTGATATTGGGCATTAAGACACTCAATATCAGACTTATAAGATGCCTTTTCTTCTCTTAGATCATTCTTCTCTTGAGTCAACTGCTTGAAAACAAAGCAACTAATGAAATATAGTACCAAATGGGTCTCAAAATGATGAATAATTCCTTCCAAAAATCACCTCGCGCGATTCTTCAGTAAGCGTTGAATACTCAGCTTTTAGTCTTTTAACCTGAGCAGTCAAATCCTTCAGCATTTGAATTGTATCATTAAGAATAGATACTTTGTCATTTTTAGGCCTATCTGGATCTGCATAAAATCACTTCATTGTATTAGAGTTTCCTGATTTTTCCCTAGACAAAGATAAAAGTTTCAGAACTGAGTAAGCATTTATTAATTCCCAAACTAATGTCATTGGAAGGAACAACAAAATTCTTAAAATTTATTGTGTGAATTAATCATCAATTCAATAATAATATTACAAAAAGGTACTGATAATGATTTCAAGTTGTTTCTATTTATGCTTGAAAACACGACAATGATAGACACTGAAGGAAATAAACCAAATCATGGCAAAGTAATAGCATCAAACTGAAAAGCTTCCCTACTTAACTAGATTGCAAAGATTTATATCAATTCCGATTCTCTCTTCATTTTGTTTCTTATCATCCTTCTTTAGAAAACATTTGAACTTATCTGGACCTGCATGTGGAGACTAACCTGTTGCCTATTATCCTTTTTTTATTTTTTGATGAAAAAAATAAATGTATTTTAAGTCCACTGTAATCTATATAAATTGGCATTATATGCTCGTATACAAAAAAATAAATAAATTTACTGTTGTCACTAGCATTGCGTGTAACTGAGATGTTGGTATACCAAGGGCATTCCCCAAGTCTGTGAATTGTTCATTCAGACGATCTCTCCTCAATTTTTCACGGTCAGCTTTTTGGACTTTTCTTGCAACAATGGAGTCTTTGACTTCTGACTCAATCCTTTGATCATAGATTAACACACAAGAATTCAAACCAAAAAATAAAAAGTCAAACCTTAATATCAGTTGGGATGGGAATCATGTAGGAAATTGAAATTATGCATTCAATCAAACGACAATATCAAACATCTACTCACTGAGTACAGAGGATCTCACATATTATGGTAAATTCCCATCAGAAAAGAAAAATGAGAGCTTTATCTCGACATGCAACTCCTCATTCAAATTGCACCATAATAAGAATTGAATAAACTTTACATTTGTTGCAGTCATCTTTCATAGATTTTAGGAGAGCTATAACTCAAAAGCTAACACTTGAAATTGAAGAGCCCAAGTCTATATAAATTACACGCCTAAAACCCATACTTTCAATATGGGATCCAAGCCCCACAACTTGCAATGGGAATTGGACAAACCACCGCACTCCTCGGTTCCGATGCCCACGTCAGACTGACTTTGCACTGACCCATAATTAGTGTCGAACAAACACTGCTATATCGGCGTCACCATCCACGCCGCTCTATTGCAACTGGAAGACATGGTGGCTACTCTAATACCATTTTTACAGATCTTAGAAGAGTTGTACCTCAAAAGCTAACTGTTGAAGTTGAAAAACTCAAATCTATATAAATCACACGTCGAAAAACCCGTACTTTCGATGTGAGATCCAAGTCCCATAACTTGGAATGTGAACCATGACATTGTCTATCTATATGAATCTGGATGTAGCGGCATAATGCTTATACTATACAATTCCATGGGAAAACTATACATGGAAACGTTCCCCAACATGAAAGGTACAAAACCTGGTAACCATTCGAACTCCATTAAGAAAGTCTGTTTGAATTATTGAGCAATAACATCCGTTTCACTTCGTTAAAATACCTCCCACACAAATGAAGTAGGAAATGCCTGTATATCTTCTAAATATTCTTTATAATACACTCCCACGTGTGCAAAGCTTCCAGATAATGTAAAATTTGGCCGACATTCCAATCAGGTAATGCATAAACTAAAAAAAAAAAAAAAAAAAATCTAATCCCAGAAACTATAAACTTAGGGTTAACAATAAACTTGAATTTTCAATTGCGAAAATTCAGTCCCTCGTCTCTGGACAGTTTACCCCTTTAGATTAATTACGTGAAAATTGGAACTTCAAAGAGATTAAAAACAAACAATTTTTCTAAACGAGCCACAATTAACCTCTGTCTATTTTACACTTAGCACCTCCTCTTAGATTTTTAAACCAACTAACCCATCATCAGTAACCAATCTTCAGCAATATACTCATTTAATTTTTGTTAAAATTCCACAATGAAAAATACAAATTAAAATACGTACTAGTACTACCGCTAAACAATCAGTATCTATGTATACAAAAAAACTCGGTAAATCGACTTATATAGAAACCAAAAATCAAGATACCTGCAATCGGGCTGCGATCGACTGGAGGGAACGCACAAATCAGGCTGGGGTTGGAAATTATTCGGGGCTTGAATGGATTGAAATATCGGGTCGGAGTCCAATTGATCCATACCTGAGAATTGAGATTAACTTTTAATCGAAATTCGAAATATCAGTCTAATATTTACAGATTATTTTCAATTTCTTGGCCTTGTTATTAGTGAAATGCTGACTGGTTATCCATTCCGATAGTTCTGAGTTTGATAGGTTGTATCGGGTTGTTCAATTATCCAGTTTGCAAATATTTATAAGAAGGAACTGGGGTTGCTGTTTGTAACAATGTAGCCCCTGTAGTTTTTTATTTGTGCTTTATACACCTCGTATTTTATACATTTTCCAGATAATCTTTTCTACGTATTTTATAAGAGGGCATGTGGACAGGTGGGGATTGTCCCACCTCATTTAGTGCCCCCGTTCATATTTTTCTCTTGGGGGCCGTTTGATAGGCATAATTTTCTATGGAAAATGAAAAATATTTTCCATTTTTTAACTTTTGTAATGTTTGATTGGCGAAATTTTTCAGGGAAAATATTTTTCAACTTTCTAAATTTTCCATCTTTTTTAGGAAATAAATTCTTGATGTTTTGTTGAGAGAATATTTTTCATTTTTTTTTTTTTTTTTTGGCAATTGGAAGAAATTCTAGATATAATGGTAAAAAAAAATTCACTTTTATTGACAATTTCCATGCAAAACAAAGTCAAACGAATGGTATTCAGTATAATTATTTTTTTCAATTTTTTTATTTTTTATTTTTGACAATTTAATGGACAATTTTCATAAAAAGAAGTCAAACGGATTTCAAACTTTCAACATTTTTCATAGAAAATTATATCAATCAAACACAATTAATTACAATTCCCAATAAAATAATTTTTAGACCCATTTTCCACCTTACAATCAAACAGACCCTTAAATTCTAGGGTAATATGGAATTGGACCAGTGGCATTCAATAATGGATTGGAGTTTGGGCATAGAAGGTTGGATAAAGCTGCTGGTCATGCCCTAAAAAGTTTAAGACTAAAGTGATTTTAAATAAAATTTGTTTTTTCTTTTGAATAACTAGGGGATGTTCTTTTTCTATTTTAGTTTTGTGTTTTGAGTTTTGAGTTTATTTTAGGTTTTGTGTTTTGAGTGTCCATCGTTGCTTTCTCGTCCCCATTTTCTACTATTATATGGAGGAGTGCCTCTTTCGCTTCAAACTCCTTTTACTAGTCTCGATGTTTGTCGACTGATGCAACAAATGAAATGCATTGGGGTTTTTCGGAGCAATTTTATTTGGATTCAGCTTTGAAATCTCATACTTTCCGATGTTGACCATCATATCTTTTAATGCCATGGTAGGTAGTATTATTTATTATTATGACGATGGAACTCGTTGATATTGCAACTCATTATCTCTCATCTCCTTTTCTCTCATAAAAATTGAACGGTTCAATCATATTATTCTATATAAATTGTCACGCTATCAATATTTCATCACTATAATGATAAATAACGGTATTCTATTTATTATAGTGGTGGTGAGGCTTGCAATTGCATACTTGATTTTTCAGGCTGGACGATGAGAATATGGTGGTGGTGGAGGGGAGCTCATGTGATTGCTTTCTGAATATTAGAAAACCAAAAGTCAACCAATCCAAACCCAAACTTGTCTAAGGTTTGGGTTTGAGTCAAGTTTCAACCTTGGGTTGGTTAGTTCCATTTGATTTCTCATCAAATCAAACATGTTAAATTGGGTTGGAGCTCGCCCAAAATGGTTTTTTTTTTTTTTTTCTTTTAAGGATATTAGCCTTTTTGGAAAAAAAAAAAAAAATAGGGCAAGCCCACGAGCCGGTTCGTGGCGCTCGTAAAAAAACGAGTCGAGCAGGTCGCCTAGCTCCTAGCGAGCCCCCTACTCGGCTTGGGTTCGGGAATGACGAGCTGCTCGTGGCTCGTCAAAACGAGGCGAGTAGGCTCGACTCGTTTGCCATCTCTACACCCAATCCTAATTATGAGAGTGAAGAACTTTTATGATTCTTATAAAGACTAAAGCTAACTTAAAAGTTTATTTAGAAGAAAATTTGAGCATTAGTCCTTTTTTATTTAATCCATATTTGACAACCATTAAAATGATTTTTTTTTTTTTTTTGGAAAGTGAGTTTTCGAATAATGATTTTTTTTAGAGAATGTGCAGTTAAAAAATAGAAAAAGTTTTGAGTTTACGTGCAAATATTTTATTGCAAGAATGTGTAGTTGAAAATGAGTTTGAAAAAAAAATTAATGGTAGTAGGCAAGATTCTAAAATGGGTAATGCATGTCAATGCATTTCAATCGAGTATTAAACATAAGTATATGTGTGCTTATGCAAAGCATATGCGTAATTATGTATATTTAATTTTTTAATATTTTTTTAAGTATTTTAAACTAATAAACAAATAAAATAATGCATTTTTTGAACTTTATATATTATTCAAATTTTAAATATATATATATATATATATTGCTTAAAATTATAAATACCACAATTACTTGATAATCAATTCCTACAATTAGATTAAACATGAACATCGACTTAAAAAATATTAAATATTGTTTAACTCTTTATCGAATTCCAATTCAATCTTCTCTTCCTCATTCGAGTCATCTTCTATGTCATTCCATGCAAAATCATTTTCAACGGACTCGTTTATTTCAATTTAAGAATTTATATTACCTCTTGTAAAAGATAAGATATCATTATTTTTTCTTTATCATTACATTCATTAACAATTCAAGATTATGCATTACTGGCATCGCTTGTTAGTAAAACTAGAGGGAGATAAAAAAAAGGAGGCTTGAACTCGACGTAAATAGTTTGCAACTCTATGAAAAAATTGTTTTAATTTAATTTTTCTAAACGACGAAACCCTATAAATTATTGTATATAATTCACATGCTTCTATGGTTTGGGTTGATTTGATGTGTTGTTGAGTAATGCTAGACGTACAGAAGATTCTTGCCAAATTTTGCCCTTAATGAAATAAATTGCAAGATATGTCGTATATCTTTTAGTTATTGAATCTTTCATGATTATTTCTTACAAGGACCTTGCTATAAGTACAGGGATTCAAATCCCTGTACTTACAGCGTAGACACACAATTGGGAGGGAAATTTTATTTTTTTTTTTCAATATTTTATACATGGGTCCACTCCATGTGAGTGGGAATTCAAAAATCTGGTAACACTCTTCTGTACTTGAATCATTTTCCTAAAATTCTTTCGTTTGGATCGTCTGTTCTTAGAAATGATTCTAAGAATCTTAGTTCAATATCTACTTCTCGACGGATCAAGTACTGTTGTTGCTCGTATTGGTGATATCTTATAGTAGTTACTATTTTATTTCTATTTTCTTGATTTTCTTCCCTTATAAGCTCTTCAAGAAGTATCTTAACTTTTTTGGATCTTAGTTTGCTAGTATTATCTTCGATTCTTTCAAATCTTTCAATATCTTCGTGATTCATTAACCTAGTCAGGATTATATAATATTTTCTTAAACTTTTCAATTTGTCCTAGATATTCTCTATATTTTATTATTTTTTCAAAGATTTTTGGTTGATCTTTTTTAGTTATATATCCAAGGACAATTCCTTCTGAAAATTCTTCTTCTATATCTTTATATTCAATTATGATATCTTCTACTTTCTTTATTTCTCTACTAGTTCCTACAAGATCAAATCATATATTATGTTTGCAAGCATATTCTAAATCAAGATATATTTTTTCGAGTTTTTCTTGGCCAACATGAAATACTTTTTCAGATTTTTTAACTAATTTTAGTAAAAACGAAATATCTACATTATTTAAATATAGCTCAAGGCTATCATTATTAGATGTGGATGCTTGTGAAGTGTTCATATAAATTAATAACAATCAAAGTATAAGCATGTAAATGACTTACAGTAATCAATAGAAATAATCAGGTTTTCCCTCCAGTATGTCTTCATAGTTGTTTTGCATGTACTTAATCAATCTTCTAAATTAGATGAATATTTAAAATGTTTTGAAATCATTTGAGTTCACAACTACTTCCGCAAAAGGTTTTTCAATTAAGGTTGCATTTCTCACTGTAGAGAACTAGTTGTGTTTCCACAGACGCTATCTTACAGTATGCAAAGTCTCTATTTTCACCTCTATCCAAACTCTTTTCAAAAACAAGTTCTTACTTAGAACAAAATTTTAAAAGATAAACTCACACACAGGGTGCTACAATTTTGTTAGAAATATGCCATTTTCCCCTAAAACATTTATTAAAGACGGGTACTTTGGCATGATTAACATACATTCAAAAACAATGTTTTGAAAATATTTTAAAATCTCTATCTGTACTGTCGAGGAATCATGAGAAACTTAACGAAATTCTTTCATGAAAGCTATGTTGAACATAACAAACTTCATCTTTATATTCATAAACTGAAATAGTACATGCTTACACACTATATTTACATACATTTGGTACTCACCTTATGAAGTTTAGAACTCCATAAGTGATTACCTTATTACAAGCTTTGCTATTTTCAAACTATCTAACAATATTTTTGAATACAAGTGGTGTATACAGATTACAAAGAAGAGAATTTGAGATGTGCTTTTCTCCAAGATTTTCCGAGATATCCTTCTTCCGCCTCCATTTCCTCCTTTTATAGAGGTCTTGAGTAATTCCTTTAGTGATAAGGAATCTTATCTTTACAGCTATCCTCCCACTATCTTTTGTGAAAGCAATCTTACCTTTACAGGTGTCTTTCATTATTTATTGTCTTCCACTCTCCTTTGTTGGGTAGTGTTAGGTGGCCTTATCTTTTGAGTGACATATCTCCATTATCTTCTGTCTCTTAGTGACCACAATTTTTCCTTAATAAAGTGTTTTATTAAAGTAGTGATAAATGGTCACTTTCTTGGCTCCATTACTTTTCCATCCTCGAATTAAAGAATTCCGCGAGGAATTCGTCACTATTGAGAGATGCTCTTTGACTCATATCTTCTACAACACAGTGTTCACAATGATGGTCCTTGTGATCCCAAAGTATCTTGCACAATTCTTTTGACATATCTTCTAATCCACTAACTTGATTTGAGATTATAGTGGAGAACAAATTGTCAAGAAGATACATATCTTCATCCTTTGTAGGGATTCTTGCATTAGAATAAATTATATATTTTTCAGAAGAATAGATCCAAATCTTTTCTTTCTCAAGAATTAACTGAGTTACATATTCAAATATCTCTTTATATTCTTTTGCTCTTCTGTAGGACATCATATTAATGATATTTTGATAACCATTTTTAACAACTTTTTGACTAGTTGGTAAAAAATACTGGTTTGTAAGTCCCATTTTGATAACATGGAACGATGACTGCATATATTCAAGGACAGAATCTCATTCCATAGGTGCTGAGTGGAATCTGATGTATATATTTGTACTTTTGACAACTTTAGTATATCTCTTTACTGCTTTCCTGACATCTGTCGAAAGTTGGGCTATTTCTTTGAGATCTTTGCTCGGATATATACATGGTATATTTCCTGCTTCAAAACAATTTCTTACCTAGTTGACTGGAGCTCATAGATAAAAATTTATCTTGTTGTATTTTCCATAGTGTAGAGTTTTCATCCACTTTCCTATCTCAAAATACCAGTCGAATAATATATTAAAAATAACGATAAAGAATATCACTTCTACATAATTATCTTTTTTGAGAAGTTTTACTCCATGACATATTTTGACAATATCTTTTGGATCGATATTTACAATAGTTAGCTTAGGTAAATTTTGGCTCGATGAGGAGCTACATTCGCTAATTTTGATATCTTGAATATCTCTAATGGGATTTTCCATATCTTCTTTACCAGTAATGGGTTTGAGTATTCCCTATGAAGGAGTTCATATTACCTTCTTTTCTTTCCCTTTATCCTCAGAAAGAGCGATAGTATTCACAAGTCCATGTGAGGGGATACTAGACTTGGTACAAGTTACTTCTGCCTCAAGGGCTATATTTTTGCCTCGAAGGCCATCTTGTGTATTTTGAATTTATGTTTCCAAGTAGGAAACTTTTATCTCAAGTATTTGGACTTTCGTCCTTAGTTGTTCTAGCTCCATCCCTACTAAGATAATCTGGAAGAAAGTTAGTTTTTCCTTTTATATATTCAATATCAAATTTGAAATAAGAAAACCAAATTTAAATTCTGATAATGTATCTATTGGCAATAGATATATCAACATTATTTTTCAAAAATACTTTAACTTGAGTATTATCAGTTCTAATTAAGAACTTTTTGGGCAATAAATAATCTTCATATTTTTGTACTCTTCGCTTCACAGCAATGATTTTTTTCTGTTTGTCTCATATCTTGTTTCAACTTCCTTGAACGTTCCTGATGTATATCCTGCAAGTATTTCAGGATAAGAACAATTATTTTCACATTTATATTCTTTATGATTTTTTTTTAACTTTTAATACTACACCCCAATAATTATTTGAAGCATCTGTTTCAAGGATAAAGAAATCATCTTCTTGTGGAATTATAAGTTTAGGCAAAATCCTTAATTCCTCTTTTACCTTCCTTATATTCTCACAATTTTGATCTTCCCAAGACCACATTACATTTTTTCTTAATTTTGGTAGAAAATAATTTTTCATTTTGGCACAATTTTCAATGAATCCTTCAGCATAATTTAATATACCAAGGAAGCTTTGTAACTGTTTTTTATCTTTGATTTTTCAGAAAATTCTTGAAATTTTTCACCAATATGAGATTGCAATTGCAATTCTCCTTCTTTTATGAATAATCCCAGAAATTCTATCTCTGTTTTAGTTATTTCAACTTTTTTTTGAGAAAATGTAATACCATGTTTTTTTATAATATAACAACATTTTTCAAGATTTTCAATATATTTATTTATATCATTTGAATGAATAAGTAAATCATCAACATAAGCAATGCAGAAATGAGTGATTGGTTTGATTACCTCATCCATTCTTCTTTGAAATATCTGTGGTGCATTTTTCAACACAAATGACATTACATTCCATTCATATTGTCCTAAAGGACTAGGGGTACTAAATGTAGTTAGTGGTTTACTTTCATCCGTAAGTACGATTTGCTAAAAACCTGACTTACAATCAAATTTTGAAAATACCTTCTTATTCTGTACTTGTTTAATAAGGGTGTCCTTATTAGGCAGGTAATATCCATCAAACTTAGTGACTTTATTTAGTTTCTTATAATTAATCACCATCCTAACTTTTTCTCTTTTTATTTCACTATGTTTTCTAACAATAAAGACTGGGCTGCTATGTGGGCTTTTACTAGGCCTGATTAGTTTGACTTCTAGTAATTCTTTTATCTGAACCTTAAATTCGTTTTGGTCTTCTACACTATATCTCATTGGTTTGACCCTTACTATAGTGTCTGGATTGATAAGTTCTATCTTTGCCTTAACTTTATCCGTGTTCCATTTTTCTCAGAATCAGTTTCAGAATTTTTTTTTTTCAATTTTTCTAACTTATTTTCTGTTGTCATTTTTAAAACTGTAACTGGTTTGAATTTTTCTGTATTCCAACATCCACCACGCTGGGTTGAGGAATATTTAATTTCTTTGTACGCTATGCTAATAGCTTTAGTGATTTATGGTATAAATATCTTATGTGCACAATGAGTAGTGAACATATATCTATCATTATATTGTGTAAATTGTATATATTTTAGTAGGAAGTTTTGTCCTAATAAAATATCACATCCAATTGTGGTTGACATATATATTGTATCAACAAATATTTCTCTAAAAGATATTAGAAAATGTACTTGTGTAGCATATTTGCTGTATATTATCTTATTTCCACCTGCTGTTGTAGCAGTGATAATCTTTTTTGAATCATATTTCCAATATTCAGATGATAATACATTTGGCAAGCACAAACTTATTGTACTTCCTGTATCTAAGTATGCATGAAATTTAATTATGCAATAATTTCTTATATTGAGTGTGATTTTAATATATGGACTAATGGGATTAGTACTTATTACTCTTTCCATGATAACAATGATTTCATATTTTCATCTATTCTTGATATGATTATTGGATTATCATCAACCGTTATCTTTAAATATCATTGACAAATTTTATAAGGACTAAATTTTTCAAGAAAGTTCATCCCTAACATTATAGGTGAACGATTGACTCCATATAATTCATCTTTATATATAATTGTTTCTTTAATAAATTCTTTTTATCATCTCCTACAAATATAAGAGAGAATTTTACATATTTTCTTATTTCAAGATTATTTCCCAAATAATCTTTGAACATATATGGTTCGGTAATTCAATGTCTATTAAATGGTTAACAAATTTAGCATTTACGTGACTTTTATCTGTTCCAGTATCTATAAGGACAAGAAGACTCTTCTTGTATCCTTCTTGATTAACATATCCAGTTTTGATATAGTGTTGCGAACTTGTTGGTTCAGCAATACTTAATTTTCTAGGTTGACTTATCTTAGAGTTTTGTCTGGACGGGAATCTTGCAATAAGATTATTTCCTTCTAGATTGATACTATTTTTTCTTATCAATTTCCTTTCAGAATTGATTTCTCTTGCTTGTTTGTGAAAATCAAACATTATTTGTTCTGGTATGGTTACTTCATGTTCTTGATATTTTCTAGGAGGTGTATATTCAACCAATTCTTTAAAATCTTTATGTATGATAATGTTATCAGTTATTTTCCTTAGATTGTTGTGATGACTAGTACTAAAAGCAAAAATTGATTTTATGCTAATACTAATAGCTTTACTTTTTGTGGCATTTTTAAATTTTCAATTCTATAGTATAGATTGAAACTTTGATCTATATTTTTATCAATTATTGAAATAGCATAGTTTGGTTTTACCGTGAACATTATTTTTTGGTAAACTAGATTTCCTACAACAGTTCCTAATAGAGTATCTATAGGATCTTGTAAGATTCTATTATCCATGCAATATAGTTCTATTGGTATATTCATACATTCTCTAAAGTATCATTTTACCATAACTTGTATTCCTCATATCTTAATACATTTTAGTTTGCTTATAACATTTTCTGGAATTTTGGATATCTTTTGTTTTACTCATCCTTTTGTGATTATATGAATTTTTGTCTTTCCTAGTATATCTTCTATATAAATAGGTATTTCTCTATAATTCATACTTACAATTGTTTTATTTATTCTTGGTAGTATTCCTAAGAATCCTTGATGGAATACGTCTTTTTCTTGTAAATCTAGTATCTTTTTGGTTATTCCTTTGTATTTTTTAATATCAAAGGTAATTTTCTGGTTTATACCTTTTACTGAGTTTTCAACTTCCTCAGTTGTTTCTACTTCTATTTCTTGGTTTATTTCTTGTATTTCTTGATTCATATACACTATCTCTTCAGAATCTTCTTCTGATGATGATGTATCTAATTCATAAATAATACTGCATTCACTACTTAAATCTTCAAAATATTCAATTGGTTCTATATCACTATCATTTTGGAATTCTTCATAAATTCTAAGAGTTTTTACATTCCGTCTATCTTTCTTTCTAGGACATTGAGGGGCAATATGTCCTTCTTCGTTACAGATGAAACATCTACATTTTTTAATATATTTTGGTTTGGGCTTACTAGTCCAATTTTTTCTCTTGAAATATTTTTTATGTGGTTTACAACCTCTTTTCTTAAATTTTTTATAACTTTTGAATTTTTTTTATGTTTCCTATATGACTTATATTTCTTTTTATAGCATCCAAATTGTTCAATTTGTCCTAAATCTTTGTAGCAACACAAATTTTTTTTCTTATCTTGTATGCTTTTTTATTTTCTAAAGTTTCTCTATACCAAGTACTTATCATTCTTTTTGTAAATTCAATCATAATTCCAAAACTATCTATTTTTATACCTTCTTCTTCTCCAGTTGGTAATATTTTTTTATATTCTTTTAGTAACTTAATTCTCCAGGGGAATGGTAACTTTGTAAAATAGGATCTTAACATTGATTTATTTTCTTGGTAATCTCCTTGATTTAGTACGTAATATATTTCTTCAAATCTACACGTGTATTCATCTAATTCACATATATCACATATTTTTAAATTTTCCAATGCTAGTGTTCCTGCATTATATTCTTCTTGTTTTCTAATTTATTCATCAAAATTGAATCTATGTCCTAAAAATTCTGTTCTTAAGGTTCTTTCAAATCTTTTTAATATTTCTTGTATATTTTGTTCATTCAAAGCATTCCTATTATCTAATGCTTCAGCAGTATTTTCTCCATACTTTATTCTTCTTTTTATATTTTCTGGTAATTCTCTCCACCATTCGATGCAATTCTTCTGAATGTATGTTCTATAAATTCAAAGGCTGTATATGTTTCTCATTTATTAAATTGTATAGCAAAGTCTGTACTTTTTATCCATGTTTCTATAGTTTTATCCTTATCTACACAATTAAGCTCTAACCATATTCCTGTTGTGTGGATTAGTTCATTATAAGATTTTTATTTCTTTTATAGATTGTTTCTTATATTTTCAGTATATCTTTTTTGTGTTTTCCTATATTGATTAATACCATCCTTATTAGGTATTGGGTTATGATGAAGTCATTTTTCATATTTTTCATCACCACTAAAGTCTTTTGATTTTATATTATGACTAGATGTTGAATTAGTATTCATTTTTACATTTTCCATTTTTTCAGTCAATTCTTCTAATTGTTTTTTATATTCATTATATTCTTCGCCAGTAGATTCTAAGAATTTTTGTTCTAATTCTTCAACTTCTGTAATCATATATTGATTTTTCTCATGATTTTTTCCTTTATTTTTATCTTTTTGTGTTATCCTGGAATCTAAGGGTAGATTAATTATAAACCTATATTTTCCTTTAAGATTTTTATTTAAAAGAGTATTTCCTATTTGTATATTATATTTTTGATTTTCTAATCTTTTGTGTACATTTTCAAAACTTTCATTTGTACTATTTTTAGGTAAATAATGATAACTTGATTTTTTATATTTTTCAACTTTCTTCAAAAAAATTTCAATTATATTTTCTTCATCCATTATGATCATCATTATTTTAGGTTCGTAACTTGGCTCTGATACCATTTATACCAGAGTGTGCAGCGGAATTTTAGTTTTAGATAGTTGTATATTCTAAGTAATTTCTTAACTCAAAATTTTTTTAATCTATTGTTAATTATAGATATATAAAATCTTAAAGTTAATCTATATCTTAATTCTTTATAAATTTTACTAATTTTATGGGTTTTAGGACTTCTCATATAATATTGTATTTTCTTGGGTTTAAATCTTATGCTTATAAAATCTTGGGGACTTACTTGAAGTTTTCTATGTTCTTATAATGGCTTTGGTTGCAAATCTTGTGTAGGAGGGTATTTTTGAAAAAATTTCTTTCTGGAATTATTCTGTAAATGAATAGTTTTGTAAGAGTATCTTTTTTCTGTGTTGTTAGGCTCAATTTGCCTTTTTTTTTAAAAAAAGTTATAAAAGTAGGTTTGGTATTGTTAAGTTAATTTAGACACAATTTTCAACCAAAATACTTACGCAATTTGACGCTTAAGCATGCATATACAATCAACAAAATGTCTCCACATGCGAGATGTTTTGAAAATTTCTCGAGAGTATATGCGCGCATTTTAGAACCATACATGCCATTTCTAATTTTTTGCCAGTTTTACCAAAAAGACGAGTGAAATAATCAACCTCCTTTAAAGAAGTTACCTAAAAGTCGCTGTTCTTTCAAACAAAATGTTTACAGTTCACGCGATTTCCTAGATTATTAGTCTGCTTCATAAGCTTTATCGGAAAATCAAGCCGAAACCTTCTCCGGGAGCAGCTCGAAGCAAAGGAACTATGGCGGGTATGGGTGACGGGTACGCGGGCACGGCCCGGTACGCCGTGAGGATTCGACGGCTCGAGAAACAGCGAGAGGCTGAGCGACTCAAAATCCAAGAGCTTAAGAACAAAACTGCATCCTCTAAAGGTCAACCCGGTCTTCTCCAGTTTGGGTCAAGCACCTCCGAGGTTCGTATCAAATTCCATTCCAGGGATATAGTTGAGTGTTACGGGGGTGTCCTCAACTCATATTTTAATAGATTTCTTAATATTTATAAATTTTCATGGATTCTATTGGAATTCAATAGAATTTAACAGATTTCATTAGATTTGAATGAATTTCTATTTTGTGGATTTTAGTAGATTTTCATGGATTTTATAGATTCTCATGGATTTGTAGACTTCTCTATTATAATTATTTTTACCTCCTCAATTGCCCAATACAAATAGTTAACCGAACTCTATAGAAAAAAATTAAAATTAAAATTCCACCGAACTATTTCAAGTGTATTTTTCTTTGTGAGCCAAGTTATGTAGGGACGAGCAATTTTCTGATGCACATTATGTAGAAATATGCAAATTCTAATGGTTAATCAAGTCCATCTACACTAGATCTAAATTACTTTTGAATTGTCACTTCTGTTGACCCCAATCTCCCGTGTAAACAACTGTATTTGTAAGATGATGAGAAATTAGACACTAAAAAGTCAAGTTATCTGATACTGAAAAAACCAAATTATTGTTTATTAAAACAAACTCATAAGTTGTCATCTAAAAGCAAAAAAAATGTAAACTTGTCTAAACAGAATTCAATTTTCATTACTCCTCGTTCACAACATCTACCCACGTATTTGAAGCTATATTGGTTCTCCATTCATTTGCATGCTCTCTTTGTTGCTCTTGAGTTTCAATAATATTTTCATCCTCTTCAATTACTGGTAATGATGATGTAGACGAATCTTCAATATTATTCACAAATCCATTACGAATCTTCAAATATTTGTTAAATTTGTTTGTTAGAATCGTTTTATTTCCAGATTCTTATATTCAAATCACATCAATTCTAGGTTTATTTGTATATATGAGCACACACATGGGAGTGTAATTAAATATCTATTTGTTAATCATATTTATTAGATTTGGTTGTTGGAATGGTATTGTTCAGATTCTTGAGACTGCATTCAAGAAAGAAACTGTTGGTCTGGTCACAAGGGAAGAATACGCTGAAAAGGTACTTTAACGTTACTGTAAGAACAATTTGTCATGTTCTTTTTCTTCTGGCGATGTGGATTGTTAAAGATGGGGTTGTGTGGTGCAGAGAGTGAATATTAGGACCAAAATGGAAGAGGAAAAAAAGGAGAAACTTCAGAGGCTGCAACAAGAGTGAGTTATTTCTTCAATTTTTACAGTTGATTTTTAGGATTGTTTTTGAGTTCCAGTTCTCTTTTGTATTATCTCTTTTATCTTGTAAATATTGCATTATAGAGAGGAGGAGCTTCAGTTGCAGAAGCTCAAGAAGCAGAAAATAAAGGTGGACCCTCGACTATCTTTTTCAGATGATTTTGAGAATGACAATGAAGAGGAAGAAGAAGAGGAAGAGGAAGAGGAAGAGGAGGAAAATAGTAAGCATAATTTCAATATTCTCATTTAGAATATTTGTTTTAGTTATTGTGTAAGTGTTTAAACTTTGAATTGGTGGAGGCTCATGCACACAAGGGTTGCTCACTCCCTGTTCTTCTTCTTAACTAATGATCTGGAGTTCAACTATATCTGCGGTTTTTCTGTCGTTACATGTTATTTTGTTCTGTGACCTCACTTGTGGTTTATATGTATGAGTGTTTGTACTCATACATGGTTTATAGCAGGTTTAGCTGTTGTAGATATGTAGTTCGTTTGCTACAGGTCTCAGATTGTTTCACTCTTTGATGGGCTGCTTTCCTACCGGATGAATGTTAGTGCATAATTTTTTTTTTCACCTTTGTGATTTGCAACTACTGAAAAATGTTGGTGAAATTATTTCCAGTGTTGAAGCAACACCAATCAAATTGTGGCATCCAAGGTGAAACAATGCTCAGTTAAAAACTTAAAACAGAGTGGAATTTGATCCTAAATGATATGTGAACTTGATTCGTGAATAAATATCTTGACATTTGGACATGTTTATAGGATGTTAAAGTATTCATTCCATTTGAAGAAAGACTTAATGAGCCCATCTTGAAAATAATTCTGAATTTGGGAATATCTCCCATTTAAAATGCTCCCTTGTCTTCTGTCTTTGAAGAAGATGAAGAATCTGGAAGGATTGGGCAGAGGAAATTTGGCAAAGATCCTACTGTAGAGACTCGCTTTCTGCCAGACAGGTGTGATATTTCTTTCTCTTTTATCTGATACATGTGTGTAAGTTTATGTATTGATGCTTGTGTGCTGCATTCCTCTACACGCTTGTGTATTTTTATGAATTTTCATGTATTCTCTATTAATTTTCTCTGTTATGCCTTTGGGACTCTTTACTTATGTTGTACCTTTGGAGTTTGAAGCATACTTTTACAGTGAGAGAGAGGCAGAGGAGCAAGCTGAGCGTGAAAGGCTGCGGAAGCAATGGATTCGTGAGCAAGAACAGATTAAAAGTGAGTGTATGTTTTAAAATATTATAATATTGCTAGTGAAAGATGACAATTTTCTAATTCCTGTGTCTACTTTCCGGTTGTTCCTTTAGACAAGCCTCTTGAAATCACTTACAGCTATTGGGATGGTACTGGCCATAGGCGAGTGATTCAGGTTACTAATTGCTGTGCTTTTTCGTCTTTCAACAATTCTCATCTGGTTCGGGCACTTCTTTAAGTGTGCGTATTGTTTCGCTGACTTTTCTGGAATTAATCACCACTACTATTAGGTACGAAAGGGCGATACCATTGGTGAATTTCTCCGGGCTGTTCAGCAACAGCTGTCACCAGAGTTCCGAGAGGCCCAGACTACTTCTGTGGAAAATCTTCTCTATGTGAAAGAAGATCTTATCATTCCACGAGTAAGATATATGAATGTGCTTTATTTGACAATGCATGCATTCCCAATACTCAACCCTGACCCTATACACCAATGTACACAAACATGCATACAAAGAAGCAAATAGCACAAGGAAATGCAAGAATTATCTTGCCTGCTGGCTGGCAAATACAATTTTGTTTCTTTCTGCGATGTGCAGCAACACAGTTTCCATGAGCTGATCATAAACAAGGCTAGAGGAAAAAGTGGACCGGTAATGTTCCGTTTCTCTGGTTTAAGATAAAAGTGCACAAGTTGGAGGGAACAGTTTCAATTCTTTCATTTAGACTCATTACAGTATGTACATATGGAGAGTGGAAGCTGGAATGATTTTTGACGTTACAAACCGATTCCAAGTTTTTTCCTTCAAAATGCATAGATAAATCTCCAGCTATTGTTATCATGTAGTTACATTAACTTGTCTATCATTACCATTTAGGTACCACTTTTTCTGTTCATGCTGTTTGATGAAAAACTCGTGCCTCCTTTTTCAGTTTTCACCAGTATATAAAGAAATATTCTCGATCCATTCATATTTATTTTGTTATTTAATTTTGTACAGCTTTTCCATTTCGATGTCCACGAGGATGTTCGCACCATTGTTGATGCCACAGTAGAGAAAGATGAGGTACCTCTTCTCTACTTAAGATTTAAAATTCAAGAAATAATTACATCATTGCATCACGATTTTAGATCTTGCTGTGTGAGGTGGTATCATTTTCCTACGTATGATCTCCTATGCAAAGGCGGTAATGTCTATGAGTTCCACCTTTTTGTCCATTGCCTCTCTTGCATTCTACCCATGCTGTTGGGTGGTGTATTTGAAATCATATTTGATCATTTAATCACAATATTATGATTTAGATTTTTCTTTTAAAAAAAAAATATTTTGGAAATATCAGAATATCATCTTTCATGTATTAAGTTTTCAGTCCCATATTCTATAATCCGCTGCCCAAAAAGGAAAAATGGATTGTAGGTATGTTGTTAAATCACAATGGAAGCATCACTAAGCCCCTGTTTGATGGCCACTATTATATAAAAATAATGTTTTGAATTATGATTTTTTCGGAGAATGTGTAGTTAAAAAATGGGGAAAAGTTTTGTGTTTACGTGTAAAATATTTTATTGTATGAATGTGTGGTAGGAAATGAGTATGAGAAATAAATTGTTTTGTTTTAATGGGAGTCAAACAGGGGCTAAATGAGACGGTGCTATTGAGACCACAGTGATAGTTGAATTACTGTTTTTGTGAACTAATTTACAACTGCCACATAACTTGGCGAGTGTATCCTTGGAAACAATCAATTGTCTTTTATAGCCCTCAACAAGTCACAATAAAAGAATTGAGCAACACGGTCATGCCTTTAAATACATTCAGCTGCTCTTTGTCATGATTTCTGTCAAAGTTCCTGATGTGAATTTAACTGATTTCATATCAGTCGCATGCTGGAAAAGTTGTAGAGAGGCACTGGTATGAGAAGAACAAGCACATTTTTCCTGCTTCAAGATGGGAGGTAATCTCTCTCTCTCTCTCTCTCTCACAAGTGCGCTTGCATGCATCCCACTTAGCAGTATTATGTCGTCTGAGAGTAGAGGTGTCAAAATGTGCCTCCCCGCCTGGCACGTGGAAAACATGGTCAGACTTTTTTTGACTCTAATGCCGGCTGTAGAGGCTTGCAGTCTGTTTGGGCCACCCTACCCCGGTCTATATTTAAAAGTGAAACTTCTGCAAACTTTTGTAAAGAAGTATGGGTTGGCATGCATATATGAGAGAGAGAGTATGTATGTATGTATGTTTGTTATCAGACTATTTGCAGAATGCATTTTTCTGATTTGTAGTTTGCGTTTCTAAAATATCCAGTATAAATGTCTTCTAGCTTGTTTGTTACGTGGCACAGCTTTGTATACTTGTCATACCTCTTAATTCTCATCCCTGCCTTCCCCTTTTGGGCAACATTATCTCTGATGAAGCTTGAGTATGCAATGTTTTTGGGAATTAATAAGGAAAATGAATGAAACTTTTCAATAGAATTCGTTTCCAGATTTTTAACTATTGGTTCCTTCCTTTTGCAGATATACGATCCAACAAGGAAATGGGAGCGATATACAATTCATGGGGATTGATTAATTTCAGTGTAGATTTTCTCTTGGCGCACTTGTGAACTAAAAGCCTGTAAATCTTCATGTGTTGTGGAGAGCTATTTAACTTAAGAAATTTCAGTCTGGAGATATGAAATGAGACATAACCCCTGTGCAGTAAGTTAATTGGTTTATGAGTATTTGAATTACTTGAAAAGTTACATGTATTGCACTATGTTTGTGCTAGAGCAGTTTCAAGTTAGTAGGATTTCTGTTTGCAATTTAATTTTAAGTTCTGGAAGAATGGGAGCGTTGGATTCACCTTTGCTTATTTTTATCTGTTACATCGGCGTGAGATTTTGATTAGGAAGGGCTTGAAATTTAGGGATAAGAGTTTCTTTTGAGGTAAAATCATTGACGTGCTTTTGGTACGTCGTAGTGTATTTGGGTGATTTCATCTTGAATTAGAGCTTGGTGACAATCTTTAATTTATTTTATGATTTGTTGCAAGATTATTTTCAATTACACATTTACACAATAAAATATTTAAATGTATACAAAAAAAATTTCCGTATTTTTTAATTATATATTCTCCTAAAAATCATTATTCAAAAATCTTTTTTTTTTTTTTTTTTGACCAAAATGGTCGTCAAACAGGCACTCGATATGCTCGACCCACATGACTAGGCGTTTTAGTTTAGCCCCTTTTGAGCTCCATTTTTATAGAATGATTTGTGAAAAAATAATTTTTTTAATTATTTATTTATTTATTTTGGAGAATATATGGATAAAGAATAAAGGAAAATTCTAAATTTATATATAAAATTATCTTATTAGGAGAATGTAACGATGACTTAATTTGGTTACAATTGTTAGTAACTCATCAGATGGGACTAAATTAATGGAAATCACTACATCAAAGTTTATGTCGGTTTTAATTGCATTTAAGGTTCTCATTTATGGTTCATTGTAGACTTGTCATTTTATTTTATTTTGAATTTCTGTTAGTTAATATATCTCGTCTTTCGTGACATTTTCGTTCAAAAGTCTGTTGGAACGGTGTAAAATATTTATTTGCCTATTCATATTAAAAAAAAAAAAAAGTATTTTCCTTATTTCAAAGTATGATACAAATATTTTAACAGAAATCATCATCAATGACAAAATGTGCTAATTAATGAAATGTTAAATATAGAAATTTCATGAAAAAAGTTAGGGACATAAGTATTATAATAATAGTAGATTGATGATATTAAATACAGTTAAAATGTTGTATAACAAATGAAAATTATGGTATTAATATAATTACTTTTAGACTCCGTTTGATTGACGATATTTTCCCTGGAAGTAGGAAAATATTTTCCTACTTTCACTTTTTGACTGTTTGATATGCTAAATTTTCCACGAAAAATGTTTTCCTCCTTTTTTCTAGGTATAACCCTTTAATGCACGAATGGTGGAAAATGTTTTCCAACCTTTTAGGTGGGAAAACATTTTCCAACTTTTTTTTATTTTTTTAGCAATGACAACCAATTCTATCAACCATTGTAAAAAAGATTTTCATTTTTGTTGACAATTTCTATGCAAAACAAAGTCAAACGAATATGGTAATTTTTTCTAATTGTTTTAAATTTTTTTATTTTTTTTACTTTTTGGTAATTGGAACAAATTCTTAACCCAATAATAGAAAATATTATCACTTTAATGGACAATTTCCATAAAAAAGGAAGTCAAACGGATTTCAAACTTTCAAAATTTTCCATGAAAAATTATACCAATCAAACACATTTAATTACAATTCCCCGTAAAACAAGTTCTAGGCAAATATTTTCCCTAAAATTCGTTTTCTTTCCACCCTATTTTCCATGGTGCAATCAAACGGACCCTTAAATAAATCTTTGCTCGGTTCAATTTAGTTTGCCAAAGATGACCTTGAGGATTAAAGAAGTGAGACAATGAGGTCACGCAGGCAGTAACAAAAATTTGGGCAATTTGAAAAATAATGGAAAAATGTTACAAAACACGGATATCCCCTCTCTGTCATCTACCTACCAAAAAAACATTGAAATGTATTATATTTTTAAATTGAAAACTAAATTAATCAAACACATTTAATTAATAATTTTTATACAAATATCATACTCGCAATCAAATGCACCTTTATTGTTTGTGAAAAGGCGTCTTTATAAATTTATAAGCACTTTAAGGGCAAATTCTACCCAACGTGGTTGTTCTTTGGGACTCAGTGCAAATGCGACGACTCTAGGAAAGCTACTTTTAGCAAAAGGTTGAGTTTTTAGCCCATGTTTGTTTTGCATTAACATTCGGAAAGTAGAATAAAAAAAGGATCGTTGCGTGCCCTGGGGCACATCCGAGATGGCAAAGACAGTGCAAGGCTTGCAACCCCAGGGTGGGGAGTTCGAATGACGGAAGGAGCAGCCAAATGTTGTAATACCCAAACCATGTGGTGGAGCAGCTTGGTGTTGTAATAACCGGTTGTAGGAGGGCTCCCTTGCGGCCATGAGTATAAAGCTTGCATGGACACTGGCTTGATTGAGCATAACCCGTGATTTACCTCCGCCCAGAGTTGAGGCACCGGTAATGGTCGGTCCAGGAAATAGTCTAGTGTTAGTTGGGATACCTGGATATCAAAAAAAAAAAAAAAAAGGATCGTTGCAGTTAAATGTGGGTTCAAACTGCGTCTTAAATGATCAATTATAGTAGCCGACAACGGTTAGAATTTCATTAATTCCATACAGATGCGTGAAAAGTTCAGGAAATTTACAGCAGACTTATATTTTTTATGAAAGAATAATGCAATATATATTATTTTTTAATAATAATAATTAAAAAAAAAATGTCTATCAAAGTTTTCTGAGGTCCTGATTGAATACACCCGCTTAGTCCAGGCTTTAGAAATTCCGTCTCCGTTCTTCTCTCTTCGTTAGGAACAGGAAGAATGAAGATTAGGACTTTCTTGATTCTCGTGCTTCTAGTTTTTTCTTCATCTTTCTTACAAGGTAAGTATCTCAGATTCAGATCCATTTCTCAATCGGCCCGATTTTCATTCATCTTTGTAACTGTTATCAATTCTTATCTAAATGCGTACACATGGACTATCAATTATGATTTTAGACTCGGGTTTTGATATCGTTTTGGGGTTGAGTTTCGATAAGATCGAGGTTCTATTTGTTTCTTTGTTTGATTTCGGAATTCATGCTTTTGTTTGTTTGAATTGTGTGATTTTTGGTAGAGTTCATTAATTTAATTGTCCAGTAATACGGTTTTGATTGAATAGAAATTCTGGAGGTAAAGTCCCTTGTTTAAACACTGTTTGCAAGCGAGATGGTGATTTTTTGGGAAGTTATGGCTCCATTACTAATTATTTGCACGTCCGAGCAAAGCAATCCTTACTCTTCGTTAAAGTGGTTATAATGGAAGGCAACCTTATGTTTGATAATTTTCTGCCATCTGTTTCATTTATTTAGCCCAGACTTGTTTGGTCTTTCTGATTGATGTAATGCTGCTCGATTATGCTAAGATGTTTTACATGATTGTAGTGCCAATGTCCAGCTACTAGATTCACTTTTTTGTTTTCTATTTCAAATGGTGAATGATTTGGTGGGTGGTTCTGTTGATGGATGGTCAATTGAATCTAAGCATTATTGTCTGAAGAGTGATTCTTGTTTCTTTATTATTTTTTGGTCTTCTTCTTGATAGTTGCAAGATGTGAGCAAGACACAGATGTAGTCGAATCAGCTGATGGGGGAGATCTTGGGATTGTTGGTGAGGATGCTCAAGATTTTGGTGATGGGAGTTTCATTCCTGCTCCAGGCGTGGAAACAATTTGTGTTTTCCCTAAAAACCCATCTAAATGTGAGTCTTCACTATTGTGCGTTCTATGCCCTCCTTAATTAGCAGTAGCACTAACCTATCAAAAAAAAAATTAGCGGTAGCACTATAGTTTTACGATCGACTGTCGTTTTCTCCTCTAGAATAAAAACTTTCTCAAGAAGTGTCTCTCATTGGGTTCTCTTCTTTTATAGTTATTGCAGCTGGGGAAGAAAGCGAACTTCTAGTTGGAATTAATAACGAGGGTAATGCCTTCTTATTTGTTTAACTTCTAGAAAAAAAATTAAATGTTGCTTGGCTGTGACATATGCTATTTTCTTTCTGTGTTCAGCATGTGTAGTTAATCTTCTTGCTGGTCTCTCAATATCTTTAGTTGTTCTATAGCTTATGTTTTTAGAATTGTATTTTTGGTGTGTCTAAGTTACGTGACAATATGTGATTCACTTATTTTTTTATAGATCTATCAAAGATGCTTATGGCTGTTATATTGAATGCTGCTAGATGTGCTCAGAGCTGATTTTACTTGCTACTTTTTTTGGATTAAAAACAGGGGAATCAAGTATTAATGTCATTGCTATCCAAGCCGCTGTTCATCTTCCTTTTGATCACCATTATTTGGTCCAAAATCTGTCTGCACAGGTATCTTTTGTGTGTTTATATGTGCACACTTCATTTATGAACGGTTCAAAATTTCTTTCTAGATATGTTTTCTGGGTCAAAATCAACTAGCCATTTAGAGTGATGATGTTAATCACTTGTATGTAGCTATGCTGCAGAAATTCTTTAATTGAGTGAATAGTGTTACATTTGACACTGCATTTTAATATACTTGTGTCCCAAGTCCATGCCTCCAGCAAGCTATGATCTGTATGGTCATTGATGGTCTTCTGTAAGATGTTTTGGGGAGTGGGTTTAAGCTGTATAGCACGAAATGAAATTCAAGAAAGCAAACTTGGAACAACAGCCATTTATTTGTTATCTGCCCTGGAGATTCTGATAAAAACTTTCAAGTTGCAGTAAGTTGTATAAATGTGTGGGATATCCATTGTATATTGGTAAATCCTTGCAGATCTTTCCACTTGGGTGAGAGTAGATTTTAAGACTACTACCTATGTCAAGACACAGTTTGCGGATACATTGTGGTCAATAGCTTCCTTCAAATTGACACTTTCATTTCTTTCACTTGTTTGCCTCAAGGCACTCTGTTTTGGCCTTCTATATCCTTTTGTTTTTTATGCTAATATTTTCATACATCAGAAAGCGCTTTGAGCTGATTATGGCAACTGCTGGAATCACCAAAGTGTCTGGGGTCTTGTATATAGGAGGATATGCAACATAAAGCCCTGTTTGAGCTGTTAAACTCACTTTTGTTTTTTTTCAAGATTTTGTGAGATATACATCTGCTACTCATCTTCTTGAATTTAGATTTGAAATCAAGACTTGAAGTTTCATGGCATATCCATGAATGTTACACAGACAACTCCAATTTCCTGATTATCCATAACTGCCACATGTTATTTTGCTATGACAGAGCTCATTCGCCTTATTTCTCTATGATCACCGACGCCCTTTGCTGGACTTTCTCTTAGCTTTGCTTATGTTCCAATTCTGGATCGAGAATCATGTATTGAATTTAATTGTCAGTCTATCTAGCCATCGTTTGTCCCCCATTTTGAAGAATTTATAAATATTGGAATAGTGATTGATGGAAGAATGTGTGGTTGGAAAATAATGAAAAGTTTTAGATTTGTGTGTAATATTATTTTATTCGGAGAATGTGTTGTTAAAATTAAGAAAGTGAAAAATTTTAATGGGGGCCAAACAAGGGCCTAATATGATTTCTCAAGAGACATTTATTACTAATGTGTTTGTTTTCATTTTCTAGGCTTTTAATAATGCATCAGTTCCTCCTTCAGCACAAGCTACGTTCCCATACCTATTTTCTATCAGCAAGTTTTTGCAGGTAAATTTGTAGTGTTCTTAAAGTGTAATAGTTTATTAACGAGCATTCGAGTGTCTAAATTGACTCTTACGTGTTGAACATTTTTTCTTTATCTTTTAGGCTGGTGCATTTGATCTTGTCGGCACAATTGTTTACGAGATCGATCAGAATCCTTACCAAAGTACATTCTATAATGGCACAATCGAAGTCATTGAGTCAGGTGGCCTACTCAGTGTTGAGTCTGTTTTCCTGTTTTGCCTTGGAGTTGCCCTTCTCAGTCTTCTTGGATTTTGGATACGTAGTCAAATACATCATTTCTCAAAGGTGATTACATAATTTTATGCTCGTACATCACTTTCACAAAAGCAGCACAATGTGCTGTACTGAGATAGTGAATGACACCTTCCGGTTTTCTCTTTCTTGATAACTAGAAAACTAAGAGGGCACCTAAGGTGGAAGTTGGAACTGGGACGACTGATGCTTCATTGGATGAGTGGTTGCAGGTATATATTTTCCGCATGATTGAAACTTCGCATTTACTTTGAATTTGTAATTCACTTTGACGCAAGGAATAAGGAAAATCACTCTATTGGTGCCCAACCTATTACTGAATTTCAAGTTGATCATTAACCTTTTTATTATAGTTGCACAATCAGTCCCAGTGTTGGGACTAAATTGCCAGGTGACAATGTAACAGATGCTTGTTGGGACTAATCGTGTAACTATAATGAAAAGTTGACAACCAATTTGCTTCCTTTAAAGGTCGGGGATCAACTTGCTACTAGGGCAATAGGTTACAGACCAATGATACAATCTTCACTCAATTATGGGTCTGGAACACCTTTATGTTCTTGAAAATTCAATGTTCTCATCATATCCTGCAAATGTTAGTTTACACGAAAGCTAAAAGGGTTTCACAACTAACTTGTCTCTAAATGCTCAGGGAACTGCCTATACTCAATCTGTGTCTAGTAAATCAAAGAAGAAGAAGTAGAAGAGCATCTCTTTACAGTTAACTTTAAGGACCAGTATAATGCGGCAATGATTCTTGTACTGCAGCTAAGGTGTTCGAAAGTGAAATCGTGTTTTGAGAAATTAGTCTGTGAAGGATGTGCCTGGATTCTGTATCACGAGGAAGAAACTTTTACATTTTCATTCTCTTAGCGCCAATTCTGAAACTCGAGCGATTTTTGATGCCAAATGAGAATTGATCATCGAAAAGCTCCAGTTTTGTTAAAACGTGAGATTTCATCTAGATTATGATCATTTTGGCAATTTTGTTTTAATTTATTTCAGCTTTACTCAATTGAAGTTTGTAATTTGAAGATTTGAGTTTTTGCAGTTTAGATATTTATCAGTTATTATTCTAGTGCAGCTTCTTAACTATCATTTGATCCTCTCTTTGTTCAATAATTAAAAGTTTGCTTGGATCCTTTTCATTTGATTTCGAATTCTGGTTTAAATTTCTTCGTTCTATTAATGTAGAGTTGAAAATTAAGAAAATTTGTTTATTTTATTTCGTTAAAATCTAGTTGTCACAAAAAGTTGGTGCGAAATATAGAGAGGAATACAATTAGCCCATCTAATCGAAAGCCTATCAAACCTAGCATAAGAAACCAACTTGTGGGTCACTTTATTTCTATCTCTAAAAATAAACTGACATGTGGCACAACCAGCAACTAGAAGATATGCAATGACATGAAACTATTAGATTAGGTTTTGTTATTGCAATTGATGAAAACTTACTATTGGAGAAATGCTTGTCCAAGTTGGAGACCAAATAGTTTCGTCCTCACATGACAAATAGTGCTATATTGGGGCAACCATGTCCTACAAATATTCAATTTAGAATTAATTATGAGCACGATCATATTCATCAGTCAAACTCGAAAATCTATATTGGGTGGAAGAAGAGAAGTTAGCATCTAGACGAGGAAGAACAGCCCATATTCTTTTCGAGAAGAAAGAGCAATGGAGAAGGAAAATGAAAAGGCGAGGTTCATATTGGAGACAATTAACGATGCAACAAGCCTCGATTTGAGTACTTGATTTGTTATCGTATTTACATAGAAATATTTCATTGAAAAACTTAAAACTATATCTATTTCAATCCATCTCCATACGTTTGAAGATTTTTATTGCAAATGTGAAATGAAATTAGCGATTTGTGGCTTTAAATTTATTCAACCAAGAAATCGAACATGAATTATGAAACGACAAGGTTAGGTAGGGCGCAAGCGAGCAATAATGGGTAATAACCTAAAAAAATTGGTCCCGATCTGATGTTGTGTGTCATTACGTAGCTCATGTAACTTTTACACGTGCTATATTTTATTGAAAATTAGGTTATATCCTCAGGATTTAAGTCAATAGGTCACGCAAAGATGGACATTTGGGCATGTCTTTTTGGTCCCTAGAAAAATGTTTCTTTAATTAGCGACTAATTAAAGTTCATTTCTTTTTCATGACTGGACACTCTTTTTGTTTAATTTAATTTATGCAACCCCTTTCTTTATTTTTAATTCAAAAAGTCATATTAAACAAACCATCTTCTAGAGCTAATGGAGAATGAATATTCAACACCATTACATCATTCTTTATCATTAAATTTCTCACTCTCTTTATGATAAAAAGGACTTATTTTTATTATTTTGTTACTACAGAAAATAATACTCGGAGAAAATAATATTTTGAAATGTTAACTTAAGCCACTGCTTGAATTAACTTCCTCTAGAAGTTTTTCTAACTGCCGAAAGCACTTTCGTAAATTTAGCCAAATGAGTCCAAAAGAAGCTTTTGGATTTCAAAAGTTGATTTTAACTTTGTTTAACTATCATTTGATCCTCTCTATGTCAATAATTAAAAGTTTGCTTGGATCCTTTTCATTTTATTTCGAATTCTGGTTTAAATTTCTTCATTCTATTAATGTAGAGTTGAAAATTAAGAAATTCTGTGTATTTTATTTCGTTAAAATCTAGTTGTCACAAAAAGTTGGTGCGAAATATAGAGAGGAATACAATTAGCCCATCTAATCGAAAGCCTATCAAACCTAGCATAAGAAACCAACTTGTGGGTCACTTTATTTCTATCTCTAAAAATAAACTGACATGTGGCACAACCAGCAACTAGAAGATATGCAATGACATGAAACTATTAGATTAGGTTTTGTTATTGCAATTGATGAAAACTTACTATTGGAGAAATGCTTGTCCAAGTTGGAGACCAAATAGTTTCGTCCTCACATGACAAATAGTGCTATATTGGGGGAATGACGCCCTACAAATATTCAATTTCAAATTAATTATGAGCACAATCATATTCATCAGTCAAACCCGAAAACCTATATGGGGTAAGCACGAGGAGTTAGCATCTCGACGAGGAAGAGAATCCAATATTCTTTTCAAGAAGAAAGAAGAAGGAAAAAGTAAAATGAAACGGTGATATCTATATTGGAGACAATTAGCCATCTAATCGAAAGCTTATCAAACAAACCAACTTGTGGGTCACTTTATTTCTATCTCTAAAAATAAACTGACATGTGGCACAACCAGCAACTAGAAGATATGCAATGACATGAAACTATTAGATTAGGTTTTGTTATTGCAATTGATGAAAACTTACTATTGGAGAAATGCTTGTCCAAGTTGGAGACCAAATAGTTTCGTCCTCACATGACAAATAGTGCTATATTGGGGCAACCATGTCCTACAAATATTCAATTTAGAATTAATTATGAGCACGATCATATTCATCAGTCAAACTCGAAAATCTATATTGGGTGGAAGAAGAGAAGTTAGCATCTAGACGAGGAAGAACAGCCCATATTCTTTTCGAGAAGAAAGAGCAATGGAGAAGGAAAATGAAAAGGCGAGGTTCATATTGGAGACAATTAACGATGCAACAAGCCTCGATTTGAGTACTTGATTTGTTATCGTATTTACATAGAAATATTTCATTGAAAAACTTAAAACTATATCTATTTCAATCCATCTCCATACGTTTGAAGATTTTTATTGCAAATGTGAAATGAAATTAGCGATTTGTGGCTTTAAATTTATTCAACCAAGAAATCGAACATGAATTATGAAACGACAAGGTTAGGTAGGGCGCAAGCGAGCAATAATGGGTAATAACCTAAAAAAATTGGTCCCGATCTGATGTTGTGTGTCATTACGTAGCTCATGTAACTTTTACACGTGCTATATTTTATGTGAAAATTAGGTTATATCCTCAGGATTTAAGTCAATAGGTCACGCAAAGATGGACATTTGGGCATGTCTTTTTGGTCCCTAGAAAAATGTTTCTTTAATTAGCGACTAATTAAAGTTCATTTCTTTTTCATGACTGGACACTCTTTTTGTTTAATTTAATTTATGCAACCCCTTTCTTTATTTTTAATTCAAAAAGTCATATTAAACAAACCATCTTCTAGAGCTAATGGAGAATGACTATTCAACACCATTACATCATTCTTTATCATTAAATTTCTCACTCTCTTTATGATAAAATGACTTATTTTTATTATTTTGTTACTACAGAAAATAATACTCGGAGAAAATAATATTTTGAAATGTTAACTTAAGCCACTGCTTGAATTAACTTCCTCTAGAAGCTTTTCTAACTATCAAAAGCACTTTCGTAAATTTAGCCAAATATGTTCCGAAACAACTTTTGACTATCAAACGGCCCCAAAGACTTTTGAAATTAATTTAGTTATATTTTTTCATTAAGAAATCTCATTTCCATGCGACCTTCGTCGAAGACTAAGGCCCTATTTGAGAGCCATTAATTTCTTGTAATGTATTATAGAATAATAAATTGATGAAAAAAGTGTGGTTAAAAAGTAATGAAACTTTATTGGTTTGTGTTTAGAATATTTTACTGTATGAATATGTGGTGAAGAATGATACTGTACCAAACAATTTAAAATTTCAAAGGACGACAAAAATGGGCTAAATTTTCCAGAGCCTCTTTTTTGAATAAAGTTCCCTTCTAAGTAAGTAATAAATAAATTATTTACTGGGTTTAGCAAATATGTAAAGAAATTAAGTTGGCCTAACCTCATTACTTCATATCTTTTAGTGGCTATTAGATTCGCAGAAAACCAGAATGAGTGATGCAAATTTACACTATTATTTGAGATAATATTTATTATTAGTTCCATATGAACCCCAGAATCATATTCTTGTAACACTGTACATTTGTCCCACGCCAAATAAATGCTTGGAAGATTGTTGCCATAGAACTTTTATGTGCAATCAACTCTTCCGCGGCGTAATCGCGGTTGATTGTTTGTTGCGATTGTGACAGTTACCTAAAAAGCGTAAATGATACTTCGTTTTCGCTGACAGCCGACACGATAAGGGAATGAGTCTACGACTCGAGCCAAACGCGTTTTTTCATATTTACTTGGTCAAAATTTTATTTCTTAATTTCACTCGAGGGTCGTAATGGTTTTAGCCATTGTATTGCCGATTGTTTTAACGACCACGAAACTTGACGTTTGTGTGTACATCTTTCACGATAAATTTAACGACAATAATATCATTTAAAATTTGGAAAATGCTATGGCCGCCAGACACTTCCAATAAGGGGCTTCCATGTGTCTATTATAGATTAAATTTTATCGGAAAATCCGGACGTTGTAGATAAGGATAACGGTATCCTAGCGGGGCCAATTGGACTACATTTTCTTGCATCCATCTGCACCTTCTGAATCTTTCTAGGATTTTTTTTATTAACTTTAATATGTGGTCCTCCTTTCGATAAATGTTTTTACCTAATAAATTAATTATCAAATTGAGGAGATTCGTTGCACTTGTCTCAATATTTTGTAAATAAATTATGTACAAATAAATTAATATTCATAGATCTTTTTTTTTTATATAACGAAAATGATAAATAAATTGGACTAATGACTGAGTGAGTTGTTGATTTTAGCTTATTGTTACACACTTAGAAAATAGTCCTTAAGATATTTTTCGAGTAATGAGCCGATTCTTCATTTTCTATAATAATTGAGCAATTGATCTATAAAGACTAAGGGCATGTTCTTTTTACCATTTTCAAACCGTTTTCTGTTTTCGATTTTCTAAAACAGGGAAAACGCGTTCTCTTTCTTATTTTCTAAAACGCGTTTTTGAAAACAAGTTTAAAAATTTATATAGAAAGCTCAAAAGGACAAATTTGTCATTTTGGGTGTTTTCAGTTATAATCAAGTCAAAATTTTCAAAACGCGTTTTGGGTGTTTTCAAAACATTTTTTCAAAATGCCAAAAAGAACACATTTTCAACAATCTCTAAATGGACACTCAAATATACAAAACTCAAAATACAAAATTGAAACACAAAAAGAACATCCCTAAGCTTTTGTTTGTTTCCGATTTTCATCTCATTTTAATGCACTTTACTGCCGTTACAAACATGTGCAGCTGTTTTTTTTTCCCGACCATTCTCTCTCACAATGTCCCCAAAATGTTTGAAAAAAAAGTATAAAAATTCATTTTTGTTGACAGGAAATGAGAAACAAACAGAGGCTAATATTATCACTCTCACTAGCACTATTTGCTATGAATCCTCAAAAGCACTTAAAATTGCTATTTTGATAGTGCTTTTATGTGATTATCTGTTGTGGATCTTAAGAAATGTATGTAACGCGTCTACAAATAGAATTTGATCGACTTATAAATGAAGGGACGGAAGCATATAAAAAAGAAAAAAACTTCACATGAAAATTCTAACTCGTTGATTCTCCCAATAATGCGAAGAATTAAGTGTCATTAATGATGAAAAATAAGATTTCTAATTTTCGAAATTAATCTGCAATAAGCAGAATTAAATTCTGAATTTATTTTATAATTCAAAAAAATGAAAAACACATTTCTTGGAGGCTTAAATGATGAATCGTGTTTGGTGTACATAATTAATTGAGTAATGTTATTCATTCCCATTGTATTTACAAACACAGTCTAGGTGTCGTTAATGTGACATTAAATGATAGGTGAAATTAAATAAGTCATTTAATTTCACCTTTCATTTAACGTATCATTAAGAGCCACCTAGATTGTGTTCGTAAACACACTGAGAATGAATAACATTACTCTAAAATTTATTACAAGAATTTATATAGATGGTGAGGTGGCGCCATTTCATTGGTGATTGAAAAAAAAAACTGACAACTGTTGGCAGCATCTGGAAAAATTATAGTGAGAAATAATTTGTACACTTGGGTTTATCCTTAAATGATGGAATTTGGTCGAAAAATGCTGTAGTATATCCGGTGAAAAGCCAATGAGTTTCGCCTATTGAAGTGCTTCCACTCAAAATTGATCCAAACTTATTTGAAAATGGACATTAAGAGGAAAATATTTCTTTTGATGTCGATTCCACTTTTCATGAAATCTTCTTCGTTATGTACTACATCAACAAAACACTTATAAACTTTGCCAAACATGTCCTTAATGAAAAACCGACAAATTGACACGTTTGCAATTACGTGACTCTTGGGTATTAAGTATTCAACGAAACAAGATTTCTTAAATTTTAATTTTTCTTTTTTCAACTTTTTTATCATGTGATTGCAATCATCAGAATCTACGAGAAGTCCCACACCCATTTGTCCATAGGATCCAAAGCATATCCCAATTAGTTAGACCATGCATAATTGCATATCATAATTAACGGCCACGATTTGTTCACACATCTTCAATTCGCTAAATCGCATTAACAAGATGATGCCACCAAAAAGAAAAACGCGGTTTCACTTTCAATTGTTTGTGAAAATTCTAAAAAAATAAATAAAATTGGATCACGGGGTCTACATGAGTCATCTATCGTGGCATTCACCAATCATGTTGGAGTTCGACCTTAGTCAATATGAAAAATTCTAAGGGGCCAATTGATGTGATTTTCGAGAAGTCACGAATTTTTTAAATTCAAAAACTACTTTTGATCAAATATGGTTAATTTCATGAAAATACTTCAACTTTTAACCTGTTTGGTACGGCTTAAAATTCAATTAAAATTGAAAATATGATCGTTATTGGGTCCCACCCGTCTAATAAAAGTCAACAATAACGACTATATTTTCAATTTTAATCTGATTTTAATCTCTACCACACACACCCTCTAAATGAAGTTTATAAAACACCAATTAAGATAGATTAATTAGGAAACTCAGTAGCAAAAGTACTGCCAAACGGATCCTAATTCTTGTCATCATCTCGAAATAAAAATTATGCATTTTATTAAGAAAATATATTTAATAATTCTCAGTCGACTTAAAATTTTCAATATTTAATCATAACGAAGAGTTAACTGGGTAAAGAAGGAAATCTCGTTCAACATTGGTGTAATGCACATGCGAGGTTGGACCAATTAGTCTCACCTTTCTTCGGTCCACCAAAAGTCCCTTTTATATTATTCAAAATCTGTCAATACTTTGAAAATTGGTCGGTCTACCGATTTGAAACTTAGGATTTGCTTTAAAATTATTCGTGGACGTGAAAGACATTTTACAATTCAGTTTAGTTCAGACCAAAAGTGGTCCCTTTACAAATTTTCCATTCGCAGGTGTCTATCTTCTCTATTTATTTCAATCAAGCTAGGTGTACCGGGCGTGGGTTGACCGAACCCCCACCGGCACCCCACAATAGGGGATTTTTTGAGCAATTTTTTTTATTACACGTGGGACCCACCATGTGAGTTATGGACCCGTTCGATAAGGATTAAAATCAAATTAAAATTGAAAAATTAGTCGTTATTGTTGACTTTTATTAGATCAGTGGGACCTAATAACGACCATATTTTCAATTTTAATTAAATTTTAATCCCTATCGAACGAGGCCTATATGTAAAATTTTTGTCAACAAAAATCGGTACAAGTGGCTTTTCTCTATTTATTTACATGTTCTGTGTTCTTTGAATTAATTTAACAGCCTGAATCTTTCCAAAAAAAAAAAAAAAAAACGAAAAGAAAAGAAAAAAAGAAAAAAAGGGAGAGATTCTTTTTGGGGACAACGTTAACTGAGGCAGGTGGGTGACTCTTCCAACTGCGTCCTTTTCTCTACACTATAATTCATGAATTTCATATGCTATCAAAATATCATCATAAACGAATAAATATTTTAAAATATAAAATATAATATATTATCTAAGAATATGATGACGAAGTTAAAGAAAATTTCACCATTAGTACTATCATTTTGAAACAAACCACACGCAACCCTTACGTTAATTTTTCATTTTTGCAAGTTGGGCAAGTTTGGAACGATTTGAAACAAGAGTTATATCCATCGAACTGAACGCTCATAGACATTTCGTCCGAAAATACCTCAAGGCTTGTGGTGAGTCATTGTCTATCTTCCAAATTTGTTATCTAGCGTTTTAATTGTTAAATTTTTAAGATGAAAATTCCTAAAAAGTACCAAAAATTGAAGATATCAATTGAAAAGAATAAATATACTTTTCAATGTATTTAATTATTGTTTTTTGTGGCGTCATGAAGTTCCTTTAAAAAAAATTCTAAATTGAATAAATCCTTCCTTCCACTTTCCTCTTTTGTAAGCTTGTATGAAAAACTCAAATTCAAATTTTCATCTTCAACATTTCTCTATTGTAACATGTGTTGGAAAATTTTTGTGTATGGAGTGACAAACAACGTCGGGAAATACTTCAAATTAACTGAAATTCTGTAAAAAATTTGGCAGAGTAACGGTAGAAAATGAACTCCAAATAAATCCTAAAAAATATGCAGTATAGTAGCAATAATATCAAAGTCAAGACAAGTGTTGAACACTTTGTCCTTAAGTCAATTTTGCCTCACAACGGTGCCTGCGATTTATAACAACCAACTCCCAAGATATAACGATTTTCTTCTTATGTGAATAGCACTACAATACACAAGAAACGGCAAACCATAACTTAGTTTATGAACTCCGGTATGCAAAATGAAGAAAACCAGAATTTATGCAACAAGAATACAAGAGTTTGGTTGAGAAGTGAGAGAAAATGAATGCTATATGATTTTATATCTTTGGTGTGTAGATTGGAACGATCCTAGAGCCCTATATATAGATGATGAGGGGTTGTGAATTAAATGTCGCGTCCTAAATTCAGCAACTCTTGCCAAAGGTCGCATCATTCAATGTCGCTAGCATTCGATCGTCTCGCTCGAGCAATAAAAACAATGACTTTTTCTCTAACATGTCACTCAAGCGACAGCTCAGCCATAAGCTAGCAACGACCTTAGTCAATTTTCCAGACAGTTTTCTCTATTTTTTTCTCAACTTTGGATCACAATTACTCTTTCATTCGGAATTGATTTTGAGATTCCAAATATACCAGATGATCTACTCAACGAGGAGAACAAGTTGGTCTATTTATTTTTGTAATTTGACCATCACATCAAGTTCAAATATTTAATTGAAGTTGACATGAAAGTCACTTTTTCAAGTTTTGATTTTATTACTTAACTATATTTCAATATTTCAAAACCAATTTCCAACAACATGAAGGAACTGATTGGATCAATTTCTTAAATTTGATTAAGGACATCACAATTGGACCGTCAATTTATCACAATTCTTATTCGTGTTGAACACGAGATTGTTTATAAATATTTAGACGAATGTAAGTTTGATATAACATAGATGTCATAATTGTTTCCCTAAATATTATATCTAGTAGAAAAGATGGAATCAAACTCTTTATTACTTATAATTAAGACTTAAAATTTACCTTAAGCACAATTAATCTGAAATTTATTGCTTCAACACCTTATAAAATAGACTCGCCTTCACATTCAAGTGATAATACAACTTAACCTCAAAAACAGAATCAATAAAAAAGGACTTATTTAGGCTACAAGTTACTTATAAGTAAAAAAGTTGAACTTAACCAAACACGAGCTCATGTGCCAGCCGTTAACAAAGGTCCGTTTGGTTGTCAGTTAGGAATTGAAGGTAGACAGAGTGCAAAAGCCAAAACATAGGTCCCACATATTCTCTAGACACGCGGCAACCCGACGCCGATTAACTGCCGTGAAAGAATTTCTGACCCACAAAATACAGCGAACGAGAAAAAAAAAAAAAAAAAAAACCCAAAAATCAGATATTAATTATTAATTCAGTGGGCCCACGGCCCAGCCCAGAATCCCCTTCCTTTTACCTATATAAATACACTTCTCCTTTCATGCAATTCTCGCTCACTAACCATTCAATTACTACTATTTTGCTATTCTGCAATTCTTCCCACAGATTCTGTATTAGGCTAACGTCAAATCTCGAATCCTCAACCTGTTCCCTTTTCCTCTGTTTCCAATAGAATTCTCCGTTTTCCTGATTAACTGACGCCGTTAGGTTTCCGTCAATCTCAACTCCTTAATCTCTTCCATTTTTTAAATTGGAATTCTTCATTTCTGCTTTTGGATCTGCATGGTGGGGTGCGATACAGGGATTTAGAGTTGTTATTGATTCATTTTTTAACATTTATTTTCAATTTGTGGCGTTGAAATTATCTTCTTCTGAGCGTTAGGCGTGGGGATTTTTGGGTCGTGTAAGAGTGCGTGTGTCTCTCGTTCTATTGTGACGCAGGTCGTCTTTTGCTTCTTTTGAGGGGGTAGCCGGGGCTCCGGCCTCGGCGGGTTTTAAAGCCCCCAGCTGTTACAAAATCATTCTTAAAAATCGTGAAAATAATTCTAATTTTTGTTAAATTTTCATTTTTTTGATTCTTTTCTCGGATCGGAAAAGAGATGCCGGCCTTGGCTTGCTTCGCAGATGCTTCTGTAGCGCCTCCTACTGGCTACGCCTTTGGGGAGAGCGCTCTTCCGACGTCGGAGGTGTTCTCTTCCTCCGGCGAACCTCCGTCTACAAACGCCGCCGCCTTTACTGCCATGCCTGCCACCTGGGCACTCGCTCAGTCTGCCGCACTCTACCGGGTTGACGGGTGGGGTGCCCCTTACTTCACCGTCAACTCATCTGGCAACATTTCGATCCGCCCTCATGGTGTTGGGACGCTGGCCCACCAGGAGATCGATCTCCTCAAGGTGGTGAAAAAGGTCTCAGAGCCGAAATCTTCTGGCGGGCTCGGGCTTCATCTCCCTCTCATTGTGCGCTTCCCAGATGTGCTAAAAAATCGACTTGAATCTCTGCAGTCAGCTTTCAATTTTGCTATCCAATCGCATGGCTATGAAGCCCATTACCAGGGCGTTTATCCCGTGAAGTGCAATCAAGACAGGTATGTGGTTGAAGACATTGTGGAATTTGGGTCGGGCTTCCGCTTCGGGCTTGAAGCGGGCTCCAAGCCGGAGCTTCTCTTAGCCATGAGCTGCCTCTGTAAGGGAAGCCCGGAGGCGTTTCTGGTATGCAACGGATTTAAGGATGCAGAATACGTTTCTCTTGCATTGATTGCTAGAAAGCTGCATTTAAACACTGTAATTGTGCTTGAACAAGAGGAAGAGCTGGATTTTGTGATTGATATCAGCCAGAAACTTGGTGTTCGTCCCGCGATTGGTGTTCGAGCGAAGCTGAGGACCAAACATTCTGGACATTTCGGGTCCACTTCCGGGGAGAAAGGGAAATTTGGTTTGACAACCGTTCAGATTCTTCGCGTTGTTAAGAAGCTCGAACAATATGAAATGCTGGATTGCTTACAGTTGCTGCATTTCCATATTGGATCTCAAATTCCATCCACTGCTTTACTCGCCGATGGTGTCGGCGAGGCTGCTCAAATCTACTGTGAATTAGTCCGTCTTGGTGCTTGTGTTAAAGTCATTGATATTGGCGGAGGCCTTGGAATCGATTATGATGGCTCAAAATCTCAGGATTCCGATATTTCCGTTGGTTACAGTCTTGAAGAGTATGCTTCAGCTGTTGTTCAGGCTGTTCAGTTAGTATGTAACCGTAAGGGCGTGAAACATCCAGTGCTTTGCAGTGAAAGCGGCCGTGCCATTGTTTCTCATCATTCAATTCTATTGTTTGAAGCTGTTTCTGCAAGTTCCTATCAGTCTTCTCCAATGTCTTCTAACGGACTTCAGGACCTAGTCGAGAGGCTCCCTAATGACGCTCGTGCTGATTATTGGAATTTATCTGCTGCTGCAGTTCACGGTGAGAAAGATACTTGTTTGCTTTATGCTGAGCAGCTGAAACAGAGGTGTGTAGAGCAATTCAAAGAAGGGTCCTTGGGGATTGAACAGCTGGCTGCAGTTGATGGCCTTTGTGAATTGGTTTCCAAGGCGATTGGGGTACCTGATCCTGTCCGCACTTACCATGTGAATCTATCAGTTTTTACCTCTATTCCTGATTTCTGGGGCATTGGCCAGTTGTTTCCTATTATTCCAATACACAGGCTAGATGAGTGTCCTGCAGTGAGAGGGATTTTGTCGGACTTGACATGTGATAGTGATGGGAAGATCGACAAATTCATAGGAGGTGAGTCTAGCTTGCCTCTGCATGAATTGGAAGGCAATGGTTGTATTAATGGTGATGGTGGGAGCTACTTTTTGGGGATGTTCTTGGGTGGGGCTTATGAGGAGGCACTTGGGGGGGTTCACAACCTGTTTGGGGGCCCAAGTGTGGTGCGGGTGTCTCAGCGCAATGGTCCACACAGCTTTGCTGTGACTCACGCTGCCCCTGGTCCATCCTGTGGTGATGTGCTACGGATGATGCATTTTGAGCCCCACCTCATGTTCGAGACTCTCAAGCAACGTGCAGAGGAGCTTGCCAACAATGGTAACGACGATTCTAATGGCTGCATGGCTCTGGCCAGTGGCCTTGCCCGGTATTTTGATAACATGCCATATCTGGTGGCTGCATCCTCTTGCAGCCTGACTGCTGCTGGGGGCAATGGTTACTACTATTGCAATGATGAGAAGTTTGTTCCCAATATTGATTCTGTTGCTGTGGAGGATGATCAGTGGTCTTATTGCGTTGCTTGAGTTTTTATTTGAAGTGTCTCTCATGGTTTGTTCTTGTTTTTGGTCGAGGTTGTCCATCTTCTGTTTTCGGTTCGATCTATTCTCTTTTTAACTATGTTGTTCCTTTGTCCGTTTTACTTGTTGATGAACAAGTCGTATGCATTCTGTGGAGTCATATGGGGAAATTCATTTATCAATTCCCCCTTGCTTCATGTATTGCTTTTCAATTACTTCTTGTAGGATACTATTGCAGACTTTTGGTCTAATGACTAGTATCTTATGATTGTGTATTATTTAACTAGTAAAACTAAGACCCGACAAACACATAGAGGGGAGGTGATTAAAATTTCTTAAAGTTACCAATAATTATTTGCAACAAGCCAGCCACAAATAATTAAGTATAGATTCATACAAGACAACAGCAAAATTGTTTCACAAAAACAAGTAAATAATTGTGCATGAATGTAAGCCCCTGTTTGAAACCCATTTTGGGAGAAATGGAAATTTTGGAATAGTGATCGATGTGAGAATGTGTTGTGGAAAAGTGATGAAAAGTTTTTGATTTGTGTGTAATATTATTTTATTTGGAGAATGTGTGGTTGAAATGAAGAACGAGAATGAGAATGAGAAAGAGAAATTAATGGGTGTCAAACATGGGCTAAATAACACCAGAATTGTTTACGAAAGAAAAACTCTTTTAAGAGTTTGCCATCAAAAGATCCACTAGTAAAAATTTAACTTAATAGTTTTGAATCAGACACACTAAAACTTAAGACTGACATTCAATTTGTAAATACCCAAAGAACTTTTCGTTTGTGTGCACCTGCACCTACTCCAGAACCCGTAGACAACTTTTTATCAAGGATCTTCAATAACGAACTCGTTCTCCCTTAACGGGAACTCCAATTGCCTCTAGCATTATGCATCCATGAATACTCTCGAAGTAATATGTTACAGGATTTTGGGTGTTTTGGTTTTTGTATGAGAAAATAAAACAACAATCTTTGATTTGTGGAGACAAGTAAAATGTGCTGTCTTGTTTTCTTTTCTCACAACACAAACTTTACAAAATGAACATCTCCCCAATATATCTGAAGAAAAACGCTGTTATTGGTGGTTAGGAGAAGTTTTATTTTGGAAGGATGGAAGTTAGGGTTTCCCTGCCCAAAATATTACTCAAGCGGAACTCAAGGTGGGGGACCTACGTCTGATGGACACTCGAGCTTTTCATGGGCTCTCCAAGGACGATAGGCCTCAGTCAATGGCGCTTGAGTGTCTTTTGGCCTTGTCCTGGCACCCCTGCAGTACAGAATAACATGGGTAACCTACTCTCAACACCTTACAACACAAACCTCAATTACAACATGATGATTTTGGTCACAGAACAAGCCAATACAAGCTTAGACCTAACAAATTCATCCTTTGACATTTCGTGACAAAATCATATATTACAAACAACAAAAGTATCAAATCCCAACCCCCAAAACTAATCAACAAACTTTCACATTCACACTCTATCTCAGATGCCTGCTCATACATGTTTCCTAAAATTCAACTCAAACAATATCTCATGAACCGCAATAGGAAAACAGATAGGCAATAAACAAAATATGATTTATAAGCAATACGTCCGTTAATGTTTGCTAGAATTACATACATCTGACAACATTAAACATTCTAGTTTGCTAGCATTAAAAACATTCAAGTTCACAAAAAAATTGCTAACAATTAAAATATCCAAAATAAACATCCATCCATCAAAAAAGCTTCCAACTTTCTCCCCTTTTGTCACGAATGTCAAATGACCCCATAATCACTAATTTGAATCAGTAGCAGTCTCTGCCTCGAAATCTGAATCAAATGCATCTGAAGCCGCAGCCACTGATGACCGTGCTTCTAAGTGCTGACGAATCTACTTGACATCCGACATGAGACGATCAGAAGGAGAGCGAAGTGAAGTGATGTTTGCCATCATCTGAGCCTACTGATCAAGAATAATAGATAATTGACCCATTATAGCAACTGTCGAATCAGTAAAGCTAGGAGGTACAGAATCCCAAAGTAGTAGGAGGAGGCACAAAGGTTGATCATGATGGTACTTGTGCTTGAGGAGAATTAGGCTGATCAGGACTCAGAGGAACAGATGGTGCATAAGACCTACTCTGTATAAGAGTGAGCTGATTGATTGGATGTCCTATACGGTCAGGTGCCTCACTAGGAAAACTGACATCAAGACCAGTGAGCAACTGCTGAATAAGATAACCGTGTCGAAGTCCCTTCTTCTTGTGACTATACTGAAAGGCCTCCAACATGTGGGACACAATGAAAGAAGGGAGATCAATTGCCACAAATTAGTGTACTGGACGCGAAAGACTTGCCTCTTAGGAGGAAGATCATGGGTGGGTAATAGGTCCATGTCCTAGTGCTAGAGGACGATCGAACAAGGTAGACAAGTAAATTGTGGGCTGGCCTAGCATCGGAGTGCTATAAAGAAATTGAGGATGGGACACTCCAGGAATGTTCAGTATCCTAGAAATGACATAGGCTGAGATGGACAGAACTCGGCCATGAAGAAAAATAGAGAATGTTTTGGACATGAGGTGATGGATATTAGCATAAAGTAAGTGATAACACTCTAGCACAATTTGCTTGGATGGAGGCATAAGATTACAAATGCTCCCAATGACGTGAAGTAAAAATGGCTAAGGTCAGTTAGAGTTACCTCCCTCTCTAGAAGAATAGGAAGATTAGAGAATTGAGAATCGTAAACCTCCTAAGCCTCTGAGGTTACAAACCGAGACCTATCAAATAGTGGTTGTGCTTCCTGTTTTCTTTCGGGTTGTCTTAGCTCGTTTAGGCATCTGAACAAACAATACACACTCATTAACAGTCAAGAAGAGAAGCCTAAATCAATAGAGTACATCCAATTTTTAAAATTTCCCATTTATCATCATCGTCGTCGTCGTCATCGTTCTTTTAATTTGGAATGGGCGCTCAAGCGGTTTTCGAGTGCCAAGCGATCGGTCCTGCCCAGAAGTTTTTATCTTTCATTGGATTCGATGAGCCCAAATGGAATTTGAGCGATGACTGAAACCATTGCTTGTGGGTCCAAGCATGTTGATTGCTATCTGTCTAGCATAGATGTGAAAACTGTGTTGAGGGGCTGGCACTTTTTGACACCTCGAGTCTAACCTTTTAAATACCCTGTTGAGTTTGCTGTTTATATTTCATGTGTTATTATGGAACAGAATTGTTTGTTTGCGAGATTTGATAGTTTGTCAAAGAATAACAGATTTGTGAGATTTGATAGCTTGTCCAGACATTCCTTTGAAATGCTTAACCTCGACACTTACTTTATCTAGATGAAGATGTAGTGTATATTTTGTTCTTAAATTTGATATAGGTTGCACAATTTCTTGCAAATTCTACTCTAATGGTATCTTTTTTCTTTAACCCGAGTGAAGGAAGTTATAAAACTTGTAAGGTCCTGTCGGATGTTGAAGTTTATGAACTAAAATTGTGATTAACGCCCGTGTTGGTTAAATAAGGCCTTTAGTATTTCTCAATTACCAAGCATTAAATGGAACTATGCGGCTTGTCCTCAAGGTTACTCAATGATTTCCTCGTTGTATGCTGGTCAAAGGGTTTGTGGGCTTATCATATTGAACCTTGTAGTATCTGTGGCTAAGAACTGAAGATCTTCTAAGATTGTGGTGTTATTTCTTGTGAGAAATGCAGGGGTTTGGAGATTGACGGCTGTGGTTTCATTTAGTGATTTTGAACTTTATTTCTTTACACCATTTGGAATTTGTTGAGATCCACACATTATCTCATGGAAAATGAAATGACACCTAATTCTGTATTATTATCATTCAGGATTATGCTAGAATGAGTTCAACATTTTGTCAATGGACAAAAGGAAACAATGGATGAATGTGCACTTATTCGGCGGGAAGCTGAGCATGCAATGTTGCTTTATTCTATTTCAGCATTGCATGGGCGAAATGTAGAACTTATTAGATACCGGAGTCAATGGTACCTAGTTTTTCGATCCACCCTCTTGGTCGACCTTGGGGAGCAGAAGGCTGTGAGCAATTAGTTGGCTGGAGGCATGAATAAGTCGGTTTGCAGATATTTAAAAAAAAAAAAAAGTCGGCAAAGTTTTTAAATAAGTCGGCAATTAATTAATGTGGATGAAATAGGGAGAAAAGTGGGAGAGAAAAGTAGGGATAAAATGGGAAATGAAAATACGTCCTGAATGAATAGTAACCAATGAATTCCATCTTTTAATAGAAGAGGGATAAGCTACAACAAAATTATGCCAATTCTTGTTTTTTATTTTGTTTTCTGTCAATATTTCTTTTTCTTCTTCTCTAGCTTTCTCTATGTTTTTCTTCTCTAGTAAATGCTCCGCATAGCACAGACATTTTGCTCCGTGCATCACAGAACATTTGCTCCGAAACCAAAACTGAAAAAACCAAAAGCCCTTACCCGATTTTTACCACTTCACAGCGCTATTGAGAAAAATAATAATTTATTTGTTGTTTGAAAGAGGAATCTGTGTCATTGCAATTGCATGTGTAGTATGGGAAGTGACAAAATACATATAGTGTAAATAAGTCGGTTTGCATATATATATTTCTTTAAAATAAAGTCGGGCAAAGTTTTTAAGTAAGTCGGCAATTAATTAATGTGGATGAAATGGGGAGAAAAGTGGGAGAGAAAAGTAGGGATAAAATGAGAAATGAAAATACGTCTTGAATGAATAGTAACAAACGGATTCCCTCTTTCAATAGAAGATGGATAAGCTACAACAAAATTATGTCAATTCTTGTCTTTTATTTTGTTTTCTCTCAACATTTTGTTTTCTTTCTTCTTCTCTAGCTTTCTCCATGTTCTTCTTCTCTAGTAAATGCTCCGCACAGCACGGAGATTTTGCTCCATGTGTCACGGAACATTTGCTCCGAAACTAAAACTGAAAAAACCAAAAGCCCTTACTCGATGGAGATTTGCCACTTCACAGCGCAACTGAGAAAAATAATAATTTATTTGTTGTTTGAAAGAGGAAACTGTGTCATCGCAATTGCATGTAGTGCATTTGCATATGTAGTGTGGGAAGTGGCAAAATACATACAGTATAAATAAGTCGATTTGCAGATATTTTTTTTAAAATAAGTTGGCAAAGTTTTTTATAAGTCGGGCAAAGTTTTTAAATAAGTCGGCAATTAATTAATGTGGATGAAATGGGGAGAAAAGTGGGAGAGAAAAGTAGGGATAAAATGTGAAATGAAAATACGTCCTGAATGAATAGTGACCAACAGATTCCATCTTTTAATAGAAGAGGGATAAGCTACAACAAAATTATGTCAATTCTTGTCTTTTATTTTGTTTTCTCTCAATATTTCTTTTTCTTTCTTCTTCTCTAGCTTTCCCTCTGTTCTTCTTCTCTAGTAAATGCTCCGCACAACACGAAGATTTTGCTCCACGGAACATTTGCTCCAAAACTAAAACTGAAAAAACCAAAAGCCTTTACCCGATAGAGATTGTTTTGCCACTTTACAGCGCTACTGGGAAAAAATAATAATTTATTTGTTGTTTGAAAAAGGAAACCGTGTCATCGCAATTGCATGTAGTGCATTTGCATGTGTAGTGTGGGAAGTGGCAAAATACATATAGTGTAAATAAGTCGGTTTGCAATTTTTTTTAAATATAAGTCGGCAATTAATTAATGTGGATGAAAATAGGAAAAAAGTAGGGATAAAATGGGAAATGAAAATGTCCTGAATGAATAGTAAACAACGGATTCCCTCTTTTAATAGAAAAGGGATACTGCAACCATATTCCATGTAATCAACAAATGTTTCATTTTTAGTATATTTTGTTGAAGTCTAGGATGAATTAGGTCTTGACAGAGGTGGTTGTTTATCTTTCAAGGATAAACTTTGAAGACTCCAACCAAAAATATGGTAAAATTCTATTGAGATTTGCTATTTTATTGGTTGTGGGCCCCCCTCTTATGAGGGTAGTGCACACCGGAGTGTCAACTGCGGTGTACACATTTAGCATTTCTCAATTCTGTTTGCATTGGGCAAAAGCAGATTAATTTATTTTAATGCCAAGGTGAATTCTTAAATGATGGCTGCCAATAGTAATATAGTTTTAAATGGCAATAAATTGGCTGGCTCAGTGGATATAAAATTGGTTAAAAGACTTTTCTTTCACCAAAAGTGGAATCATCTTTTTCACAAGGGATAGGAATGGATAAACATGCAGCAGCATATTGCAAACCGAGTATTTGAATTTCTGGTTGAATCAATGAGTATTGATTGTTGATGGATTTTGGTCGTGTTTTACGATCTTTTCTATGTTTCGTGTTGCATCAAGAGGGTTGAATTTTGAACTTTTTTTTGCTCAACGCGCTCAAAGAGGGTTGAATTTAGAGTTTTGGTACGTACTAAAAAAAAAAAAAAATCTTCTAGAAATAGTATTGAGAGTTTAAAGAAAATACGAGAAATATTATAAATGTTAATGAACTAGGGAATTTACAGGTTTGATACATAGTTTGTTTTCTTAATAGAAATACGAGATATAGGAAACATTAAAGATTGTGGAAAGTGCTTTTGTAGCTTATTGCGTGTTATATAAAAGGAAAGTCGTGCAAATTTTTGAAGATAGCATTGAATTCACAAGCTTGGCACATTGAAATAGCCTTTGGAGTTTGAAGTATTTATAAAATATTATAAAGATTCAAGAACTAGGAAACATAATTTTTCAGTTTATTAAGAGTTCATCAAAGGAAAGTCATGCATTCTAACATAATAATAGTGCTACATTTGGGACAAGTGATCTTGAAAAACTATTCTTAAATGAAATTTAACCAAGTAGTGAATGGGCAACACTATTACATCTTTCCCTTTTTTGGGTAAATTGCAGCAAATTTTTTTTCAACTCATTCTCTTGCACCATCATTCTCAACTTTTCTTCAACATGTGTGTCCACAACCTTTGACAAACTGGCAACATTCATCCAAATGGATGAATTCCACAGAATATTAATAAACTCCTTTGATCATCAGATTCAAAAATTAAAAGAGTAAAATGGTCATTTCATTATTTCTAAATAAAAAAAATTAGAAATTCATAAAACAAATTAAAAAAAAGAAAAGAAAAGAATATAATTAAAAAATAATAATTTTCATCTTCTTCCATGCCACCGCTGTTCCACCAACCGACACTTCTACACCATCACAACTTCAACTTCAACTTCATCACCATCTTTAAATTTAGTTTGTTAATTTCCATTTTAATATGCTTGAAGTTTTTGTTGTGTTGATGACTAAAAATGACGTGGCAAGATTAGATCAAATTAAAAGGAGCAATTTACTCAATAGAAATTTACGAAGTAATTGCTCTAAAGAGAAGTTTGAGAGTGTTTGTTGCCCAATCCCCTTAATCCTGTCTTTGGAGGGGACTATCGGCCCTTATTTATAGGATGGAAGTCCAAATCACTTGCCCGTCATGTCATTTCTGCTACAGTATCAATAGAGATGACAACATGGTGGGTTCGGTTCGGGGCGGGGCACTCCCCCATCCCGCCCACCCCGCCCTGTGACTCGAGTGGGGCACCTCACCTTGCCCCACCTATTCAGAGCGGGGCGGGTTTTTTTGCGATCACTAAAGCTGTGTATAGTTCTGATTTTTGTAGATTAAAATTACAAAATTGACCGTTACCTTATCCATGAGGGCCCCACATGAGAGAGAGGCAATCAACTATTACGGCTGGAACCCATGGCAACTTTCAGATAATGGCTAAAAATCTGATAAAAAATTAGAAACATACACAGCTAAGTATCAATCTAAAAATGTGTGCGAGCACTCGAGATTTTAGCTTCCTGATTGGTTAATGAGGTCAGCTAAGCAGGTTATCATGATGCCTACATCCCAGCTATGCCACCAGGTAATGATAACGTGACACTCAATAATCATTACTTGTTTGAAATTCGTTAAACATTAGGTGCTAATGTCACGGTTACCACGTGTTACACTGCGAGTGGTCGGTCGTGGGGGTGGTTAATGTGGCAGTGAATGTAAATCATGTTGCTTCTGTATATTATGGCGGTTTTCGTCGATCTGATCCCATCACCTATGAGTCTGATCTTAAGGTTTAGTACAGGGCAGTTAATTAGTCTGAACTTAATGTATTTAATGAGGTGGGAGGTCGGACTACAACATGTTGCATTTTATTTTTGTTCACTTGTCTTTCATCTTCTTGCCATTTTCAACTTCCTTTGGAAGTGTTAAAACCCAATTCCAGCACATCTTGAGTTTTAATAAAATCAAAGATCCTGGATTTTTCTGTAGTCGTTCTTGTGTCTCCCTTCTTCATTTTGGCATTTTACACCAATACAATGACATTGTATGCATAAATCATTGATTTACCTGGAGATTGTTTGTCTTGATCATTCCGAGCCATAAAATTCAGATGTATATTCCTCAGTTGACCTAGTACTTAGTCGCCAATTCTGGATCATTTTTGCAACTGAAAATAAGCAGCATTCAAACTATTCCCTTCCTCGGATTTTTTCGTAGGAAACGATTGCTTTAACTTGAATTTCATGGCTGTTATAGACAACGTCAACTCATTAAGAGTATAATCATGCAGGTCATAAGCTTCCTTAAACTTCTAAATGGCGTCTTAGTAATTGTCGTTAAACATTCCTCAACTGCCGCAATACCCGCATCATCATAAAAATTGTTTCAGTAGCATATACAAGTGTCATCCTCAATCTAAATGGTATATGGAAGGAAAAACTGTAACCATTCTTTGAAGAATATCAACTGGGATATTCATTAAAAATGTAGGAATTCGAATTCCAAACTCAAACTTTTGTAGTGAATAGGTCTCTTGTCATGTTTGTTATAAGGGGTACAACATTTCAAATAAATCAAATAATAATCATAGAAAAGAAGAGGGAAGACCCCATAGTGCACCTCACATCCTCGTCAGAATTATATAAACTACGATAATCTTTTTATCCCATCCAATAGAAATACAGATATGAGAGAAAAACCTCACAAACAAGGTAAAAAGTAGACACCATAAATCCATGCTGTAAAATTCACTAAATTGAGTAAATAAAGATAGAAATTCGAAATCCGAACTTTCTTCTATCCCATTTTTAGTCGAATCCAAACAATTTATGTCGACCTCTTGCAACAAGTTACACCTCCTTCCCACCTATTCGTCGTGATATATAATCCTTATTATCGAATTCGGAATTTTGGTGGAAAAATAAATATTGTCCGGTTTGAAAAAGTTAGTTTTCACTACTTCATGACTAACAAATGCCTGTAATTTTATGCCTTCTAATTGTGTCAGTGCTTTGTAAAATTAGCTAACTTTTCAGATTGAGTTAATTATAACTTTTCTTCATTCCATAAGCATGAACAAGTTTGATGTTTGGAATTTAATCTACAAAATCGAAAATGATGAAGTCCAGAATACATATAGAATTGTTTACATTATTCAATAATAATCCCTAACAAATAAAAGAGCCACTTCTAAAGTTACTGTTCACACTTTCGTCCGGTTCGAACGACGTCGTTTTGGCCTTAAAAAAAAAAAAATTCTCTCGACATTTCTCTCTCTCGCTCACTTTCCCATCGGCACTCGACGTCGACGAAAACCCTAAGCTTCTTCGTGTTGATTGATTTCCAAAAACAAGGATGGAATGCCCGCCAGGAGGAGAAGGATGGAAATTCACCAATTTCAATTTGTCCCAAACGATGCCACAGTGGCTCCGCTGCAGAAAACGGCAAAAAGAAGTGGCGGAAGATGGAGGCTGTTGTTTCGCTGTCGACACCCCGGCAGTGCTCGAACGCCGTGGGCCAGCCCGAGACCACATCTTTGTGCAGGTAGTCGCCGTACTTTTGTGTTTGGATGTAATTACTGTAACTTGTTCTTGAACGCACTTTTATGATGTTACTGAATTTTCGTTGAATCTACTGTTATAATTTGGGTTTAAGCTGATTCTTTAGTTGTTGTTTTACGTGATCACTTCATTTCATGGAAACTCTTCTTTCATTAGTTTGGAAATTGAGTTTAAGCTTTGCAACTTTGAAGTTAATTTAGACTTCAACTCTTGATCATGAATTATAACAGGAATCAATGACGAATGCTCTAAACTTATCCGGGAGCTAATAGGTGGTGATGGCAGGCTGCAATTGCTCGAGGCATATCTCCAAATTTGGTGCTGTAGATTTCTCTTATATTTAGCCATTTTATTAGGTCTCTTTGTGTGTGTTTTAGGATTTGAAGACTATACAAGCCTATGTATATTTCAGTACTCTCCGTCTCATTTTTTCACCTTCCTTTCATTTTATTTGTCTCACCCCGTTCATTTGCCTCACTCGTAAAAGAAGCTGCTCTCAGAGTATCAGACTCTCCTATTAAGAAATCAAAAGTTGCCACCTGTCCACCTTCTTCTTGTCTGGATCACTCTCTATCCGTCTCTCATTTCCCTAATGCCGGCGGGTAATATACACATCGATTTGTATACATCTGTAAGTATACACGTGTTGTGGGTTATTATATGAATGTAAATACTATGATGCAGGAGAGGATTAGCAGTGGTACAAGATATTATGAAAGGCGAGTTAATTTTGACAGTTCCGAAAGAGGCTTTGATGATGAGTGAGAGTCTAAGAAGCACTCTCTGCTGCTATATGTAAATACCCAAAACTCTTATCTGCTCAGGTACCTTTTCTTTTAGAAATTTCTATGCTCTCAATTTGTTGGCTTTAATAAATTACTAAATGGGTTTTTGTATTGATTCTTTGTCATGATTTTAAAATTTTCTGTTTATTTTGTGGGATTGAAGCAAGGAGTTGAAAACTTACATTTTTGATTGACTAATTTTGATGAATTTAGTGGATAATGAGAAAGGAAGCTCAAATTTTTAGTTTATCTTGATGTGTGTAGTCCATCAGACAAAAAAGTTGTCGACTTGTTTGCTATTACTAGCCATAATTCTTATTGTGTTGTATCAAACTCTTTATAAGTAGAATCACTTGTCCCGGGCAGACCATCAGTCTTCCTGTCATTCTCTTGCATTTTTTGAATGTTGGGTACGAGGTTTTGCCCATTTTTGTTTTTGCATATTTTCATTCGTTTAATTCTTTCTGTGTTTCATTTTTCTTCTTTTGTTTTAGTGTCTTAGTTCTTGGTGAAACCTCAACTTTTTTTTTTCTTCAAATTTTTATTACAATTTGCTTTCAATTTTGTTGGGGTTTATACATGATTCTAAAAGTTTTAGTTATTTCATGTGCTGGAGTTGTTTTTTTTCTTTTGCGAGGGTATGAATTTCAACTTATTCTGGGTGTTCTATTCTGAAATTGAAGTTGTGGTAGCAGCTACTTGTTCTTTAGGATAGCTTGAAACCCATATGGGGTAATGTTGTTATTTTCTATAACTTGTCATTTAAGGGTTCATCCTATTATGTCCTCCTAACTTGAATATGGATTTTCCTTCTATAGGAATTTTACTTATGCAAAGTAAATGCTGACCACAACATGGAAGAAGAGTGATATTCTGCATGAAAATTATATAGGTCTATGAAACATCACAGTAATTGATGTCTTCATTAATATGATGTAGGCGCTCAACACCTCAAGGTTGATGTTATTTTGGCATGCATAGCTCTTATATTATCGACATAAAGCAGCAATAGAGCATTTAAGTTCTCTTTTAATTCAAGAGGTTAGAAATTTCATGTCAAGCTACTAAAGTATGTTCAAATATTTTGATTCCTTACATTCCTTAATTTATAGTTATTCCAGTGAATTTATAATTTATACATGGCAAAGTGGATTTTAGTTTGTATTAAAACTTTAAGAGACATTGAATGAGCAAAAATCTTGTACGCCTGTTCAATTTGTAGGGAATTATTCTCGTTTTATGGATCTGAATAAAGAATTATTGATATAAGCATGATTTTTATTTAATATATGCCCGAAGAAATGGTTTTTGGACGAAGTTAACATTTCTTTGCATCTTTCTATTTTGACTTGACATTTTTATTATTTTTGGCTTACTAGACATCAATTTATTTGATACAGTAGGAATTTATATTCTTGTTTAACATCATGTAACGTTTTGATGACACCTTTGTAATGTCGGGTTTATGTTCTACAGGGACTTTAGTCTTTATAAAAGGGTGATGGAACTACTTAAAATTGTGGCTTTTGTACTGGTGCCTACTCAAAGTTAAAGTCGCACCACAAAAAAATGCAGAAGAGAGTTCTTATTTTAAATTATTTATGTAGAGCTTTGGTGAGAATGACAACTGATTATGGTAATTTTAAGTTCTTAGTAGTAATATAACTCATTGGAAGAGATGAAAGCTAGCATGCTGCTTTTTTCGATTGCAGTCTAGGGTGGGGGTAGGTACAAAATAATGAGTTGGAGTATTTCAGCTACTGCCACAATTTTTAACTACCAATTCATATAAATTTGTCAAAAAATAATAATAATAATGACTGATATGAAGTTCATTTTAGTGGCAATATTCTTCCATTTTCTGTTTTTACTGAAATTTGATGTCAATTTCAGAGTTTCCATGCTCTTATACAAGAAGTTGTGAAGGCATCAAAGGAGAGAGAATCTGAAGTTGTAGAAATAAAGGTTATTTACCGTCATGTTAATGTGTTTTCCTCTAATGGAACATATGTACCCACCATTACCATTACTTGCATATTGAAGCTAATATGTACGTACATGCCCTCTTTTTTATTTTTATCATTTTCCTTCTTCAGCAAATTATCATATGAATTCTACTAATCCCCTCTCTTGTCCAGCCAAACAGCTACTTCTTTTCAGATATTTATTAATTCTAAATGCTAATAATCTGTAAGAGAAATGTGGTGGTTTTGTATCTCATTATTATCGCTCGATCACTTTTTCACACCACATTTTATGATCTCAGAGATGTTCTCTTTACAGTTTCTGAGGAACATGTTGCTGCTGCAATATTTGAATTTGATTATTATTCTTGAGGGCGACTTTTTACCTCCTAATTCTACATATCGAGGTAATGTGTTTCTGTGGGATTGATGATGGTTTCCTGAGATGGGCCATTAGAATCCGTGGTTGAGTTGTTCATATCATACATTGCATAAAATATGAACTGGACTCTTTTGCTGGAGATGAACATGGAACTGCATTCTGGTAGGTACTGCAACGTCAGAGAAGAGAACAGATGCTTCTGAATGGTATTCGAAATGCTGGAATAACTCGGTCTTGCCGTAATCTCAACCTATTAATTATAGTTTTGGTATGGCACAATATCTTTGTCCATATAATTTGTATCTCATAATTCCCTTATCTTAAAGTCTACATGACAAGTTGTGCATGATCATTTTTCCATTTCATCAGTTCTTATAAAAGAGGTAAAAAAGTGGGCTTATATACCATCCATTTGCCATATCTTTCTATCGAATTATTCAATACTGGTATTTAGTCAAAGTGTTAAACACAAAAGCAGCATTATCAAAACATGTTCTGAATATTAACGTACTCAGACTATTGCTCCAGTACACATTCTTATGTCATGGCTTGTGATCTATGTCTTGCTCATGTAGTATTCAATTCACTGTACTTTAAATGAGCTTGACGAGTGATGTTTCAGATTAATGAATTTGATATAATGTAAGCTTTAAAATTAAAAAGTTCTGCCAGAGACAAGATTTAATTTCTTCATAAGGATGAAGAAGAGCTGAATATAGCAAAGTTATTGACTTATTGGTGCAAACTCTTTGTTAGAGAATTCAGCCATGTAGAAATGCATCTCTTTAACTCTATGACTAAGAGTACTGCTCTTCTTCTGAAATGCAGACGATTATGATAGAGCCATTAAAGAGCCATAATATATACAAAGTAATTACTATTGACTTCAGCTTTCTTTTTCCCAGTTCGTGCCCTGATTTCAGTGCACTGGCTTCCCTTGGTAAGCACTACTTTTTAGTTTGTGTTGTTGCATTTTATATGTTGAGTTTATTTATGAGTTTTGATGTAAAATTATTATCATTTTTCTTAAAGTTCACTCCTTTTGCTAGAAACAATACAAGCTAGCATTATACTATGGTTGTTGCAAAATGTGCAGTTACCTCTGAAATTTGTATTATTGGAAAGGAATTGAAAATCCTAACCCTTTTTTCTCTCCACTTACTCTAAATCCTTTTGCATTTGTTTTGTATTTTAAGCATTTTTGTTATACTACTTTTCCTATTCATTTTCTTGTTAACTTACTTTCTTTTTTACGTATTATCCGTGAGGCATTCTGGTTTATCTAAGAGATTGATGTTCAGCATAGTCTAATTGCTAGATGTTAAATTTGCCTAACTTCTTTTGTAGGCGGATGATAATTTCGTCATCCACATTGATAATACATTGATAATGAGACTCTCGTTGTTCCCCTTAGTTGTATTGCAACTTAAAAAGTTGAAAAGGATTGGAGAGCTACTGCCTAAATGTAAGTATTTACACATTCTTTTTATTGATTAATGCTTTTATCTAAGGGAACAACTTTTTCGTTTATTGAACTAACAAGAAAGGGGATAGAGGCACCAATGAGAAGGGAAATGCTTCTCCTCTATTATTAACTGCATTATGATTCCATTGCATAGCCCCACCTTTTGAATCCCTGCCATACTGCATTCTGGGGGGTACATGTTTCATTTATCTTTTTTAAGAAATAATTTCATTTTTCCTAGGACTTTCTTGTGAATGTTCAAGTTGTTGTAGAGATGATATTCTGCCTACAGAGTTTTAGAAGGCTTGTGCTGCGCCATTGTTGGATGTTCCATGAATTAAAGAGAGAGTTTACTATTTTCCACAGGGGCACACGGAACAAGTAATTTTCTTCAAGTGTGTTGAAAATTTATTATGGTTCCTTAAAGTTCAGATTTTTGTTTGCAAATTTAAGCTTGAATTCAGCTTATTTGTACGATTTGCTCAGTAGTCTCTTTTCCTTTTTTTTTTGGATTGGTTAGTTGGAGGCATCAACAAATGATAAATTGAATCAGATGTTAACAACATTTTGTCTGCCCTCAAAGATAATTTATATGGTTTTTAACATTCTGTTATGGTCTTTCTCACAATGGACATGTTTGGTCCAATAGCTAATAAGGCAGGTGGGATTGTTGAAATGAGTCAGCAGGTAATTTTTTAGCCTCTTGGCTTTTTATTCTAAATGAAACTCGTGACATGCCTTTTATTACTTACAGCCTGAAAGCGTTCGAGAGATCACCAATGTTCTCAATGCTGTTAGAAATACTACAAAAGCTACCACCAAGGGGTTTGCCGTTGGATCTGTAGCCCTTGCATCTTTTCTTCTATTTAGTGCTTATATGGATGAAGTAGCCACTTTTGCAAATGTACCCTTTAATCAGGTGGGGCTTTTTTCTTCTGTCAAAATTATATCTTGATTCTTTAAGTTTTGCTTATGGGAAAAGTTTTATCCTCTCTTCTATTCATATTTTTTAGCATTTTATCTAAGCAGGTTGACATCGCCATCCCGGAAGTGTTTGTTGTTGGACTATTGGGCTCCATGCTTATTTATCTTTTTAGTGCTTGGGCTGTTCTGCAGTGGGTCGAACTGCTCAGGAGGTTGTTAATGAAGTAAGAAGACAGTTCATTGAGAGGCCAAGCATCATGGTATGTATCATAAACATTTATTTGGCTTTCTTTATGTTGTAAAATGGATCTCGAATATCAGCGATGTATCGTGTTATTTTTCGTTCCTTGATAGGATTACAAGGAGAAACCAGATTATGGTCGATGTGTAAGGTAATGTTTGTAGGGGAAGAAAGAAGGCTTCACTTCTAATTACACCAATTGATTCTTTTCCCTTTGGAATGTTCGAATATGCCTCACGGTCACCCATCCATTTGAACAAGAATATTGAGATTATGACTCAGTTTAGGTTCTATGTGTGAGACACTTGGACTATTACTGATACACAACGCACTTTGTTTATTTCTTTTTTTGTACAAGAAAAGAAAACCGTTACACATTTCATTCGAGCTTTGTTTTTCTTACATCGAAGTTATGTTGCCTAATACTTGCTCAATCTTTAAATCACTCCACACTATTAAATACTCAACTAAATTGCAGCACGTGCATCGCACGTGCCTACACTAGTAATAAAAAAAACTAGTGGATTTGATTTCTGCTCCCTTCAAGGCCTGAATTTCTTTAGCCAAATTTGTTTATCATAAATGGAAATGTGCGTAACTTCCTCATCCCCCATTATTGAAGCAGGCAAAGTCATTAATGAGAACACTAGTTTTGCAAATTCATTGCTCATGTGTACGCCACCGCCGCCATTACTGCAAATTCATTGCAAAACGAATATTTTTTTATCCTTTTCCGCCCCCACCACCATCACTGCCACCTCTCAATGCTCCACCAGCTAGCACTTCTGCACCATCACAACTTCGACTTTGGCACCTTTTTAAACTTAGGGTGTGTTTGAGCTACATTATTTTGAAAAAATATATTCTGGAATAGTAGATTGATGGAGAATGTGTGGTTGAAAAAAAAGGAAAAGTTATTGATGTGATGAAAAATATTATTTTATTGAAAAATGTGTGGTTGAAAATGAGTAGATGAATGAGAATGAAAAATTTAATGTGTACCAAACAGGGGCTTAGTTTGTAATTTCGATTTAAATTTGCTTAAAATCTTTGTTACATTTTATTTATTCACTTTTTTCTTTGATCTTCTTGCTATTTAAACTTCCCGTGGAACGGTTAAAAACCAATTCTAGCACAGCTTGAGTTTTAATTAAATCAAAGATCCTGAAATTTTTTCTAGTTGTTCGTGTCTCTCTTGTTCATTTTTGTGTTTTACACCAATAACATGATATTGTATGCATAAGCCATAGCTAAACTTGGAGATTGTCTGTCCATGGATTTCGGCTCGATCATTCTGTTAAAAATGTTTGCTGATTTTTTGGAGGCCCAGTAATATTAAATCTTTTGGCCCAATCTCAAGTGACCCAACTGATCCATCACTATAGAAGAATCTGGAATAGTGAGATATATAGAACTTCAAGGGCTTCTTTGCAATATGAGAGAGTCTTTTCACTTTAGTTGTTAGGCTTTTCAATTCTCTCTCTAGTGTGTAAGCAGAAACTTTCTTCTTCCTTATTTTTTCCTCTGTAAATAGAACTCCATATTCTTGTGTGAATCTTGTGAGATAAGAGAGTAGTATGATGAACTCTTGTGTGAATTCATGAGTGTGGTGGAAGGATTTTGTGTTTTTCTGTAGTTTTTGGGTTGTATGCTTGTAACTCGTTTTTGCCTATTTTTGTGCGTTCTTAGTAGATTTGAGCGTATTCCTTACGGATGTTCAACGGGGATTAGGCGTTAGAAGTGATCGCCGAACCTTGGGGCATTTGGGCCGAAAAACCTTGTGTTGATTCTTGATTTTTGTTTATTTCTTTTATTATTTTTATTTGTAAATCGATACTACAAATTTCTTTTGGAACCTACAGTGGTATCAGAGTGTAGGAGAAAATTGTCTGCCGATTTGTGTTATTTTTTTTCTTTTCAGATTTGTTCTCGGTTAGCAAGAGAAATTTTTTGAGATTGTTCTTCGTTCTTCAGAATCTATTTTTGACCGATTTCTTGAAAGATCTTGTATTGATTTGTCGATCTTAAAAAGTTTTGTTACAAAATCGCTTAACTCATTTTGATATGTTATTTTCACAGTGAGTCGCATCGAGTTCACACTGAGTTACACCGAGTTTACACCGAGTCTGGCATATTCAGTTTCTGAAATTACTTTTCTCAATCACGAGCAGCCTTTGTTGTCAAGTATCACAGTATATAACTGAAAAACTTTCAAAAATTTTAGTATAAACGTTTTTCAAATTAGGGGTTTCTCTGAATCTCCCCTAAATCCACCTTTGTCTAGGGGTTATTGAGAGAACCCTAGAATTTGAGGGGACTAGGGTTTCGATTCAAGAAACTTGTTTTGCAAAAAAAAAAAAAAAAAAAAAAAAAATTTGAAACACTTATTTTCTGCTGTTCTGTAATTTTTTAAGGAAATATCAAGATTTCTTTAATCATGTTATTGAATTGCAGTTTATACTATTGATCTACACTGATACTTGAAATTGATCTAAATTAGGGGTGTATATTACTGTTTTGAGGTACATATTCTTCTAACCCCCTGTAGCTTACTGTGTATGAGCTTAACTGTATTGTAATTCCAATTCTATTGATTGATCAGTGAATTATCCTTATATATAAATAATTGCATGTATAAAATTGGAATATCTGATACTGCTTGTTGTGATATATCTTTGGCTGTCTGTACACTGATCACACTACTACACACCATGACTTCTAAGGTGGATGTTCAAATTTGGGATGGTAAATGAGACTTTAGTCTCTGGCGCCAAAAAATTAAGGCTCTTATGCTGCAGTTAAAGTATGCCAAGCCATTGATGAAACTTGGCTAGAAACACTATCTGTAGATAGGAAAACTGAACAAGATGAATTGGCTTGGAACACTATGTTTCTACATTTATCTGATTCTGTGATTAAAAAGTAGGAGAAATCAAGACTGTTGTAGAACTTTAGTCTGTCTTAGAAAAACAGTACCTCAACAAGTCCCTACCAAATAAATGCTTTCTTTGGAGACTCTTCTTTAGTTTTAAGTTTGATCCTAGTCTTGATATAGAAGAAAATATGGATATATTCAATAGGATCACACAAGACTTAACTGACTGTGGTGAGAAGATCTCTGATGAGCAGAAGGTAGTTGGTCTACTTAATGCTCTAGGGGATAAATATAAAGATATAAGGAATGCTCTAGAGTATGGTATGGGTGATCTTACTGTTGAGATAATTCACAGTTCTCTTTTGAACAGAGAACTGTGATTGAAATCTGAACACAAAGAGGTGTTCCATGTTGAGGGTATGGGGAGAAATCAGAAATCCTATACTAAGGCTGTGAGTAATTTCAGTCATTTCAATTTCAACAAGGATAAAAATTTTGTCAGAAAAAAAATGGAATAACAATAAAGGAAAGAACAAAAAACCCAATAAAGGAAAGGACAATAACAAAAAATGTTTTTACTGTGGTAGAATTGGGCACTTTATTAAAGATTGCCTTAAAAAGGTCAATGACCAAAAGAGTGGGTCTAATTCTGAAAATGTTTCTCTTGTGACCACTTCCAACTATAAAGAGGCAGAGGTGAATATTAGGGTTGCCTATGTGTCTCTATCTAAAAGTACTAAACATGACTGGGTCTTAGACTCAGGTTGTTCCTTCCATATGATACCCAATATTAATTGTCTATCTGACTATTCTGACCTTAATGAAGGATTAGTTAAACTTGGGAATGATGAGGTGTGTCAAGTTAAAGGAATTGCCAATGTATTGCTGAAACTCAAAAATGGTCATCACCTATTATTGAAATACACCAGATATATTACAGCCCTAAAAAGAAACCTCATATCTCTAGGAGTTCTTGATGATGAGAGATATCAAATTGAGATTAAGAATGATTCTACTAATATAATCAGAAATCAAGAACTTATTGTCAGTTCACCAAAATTCAATGGAATTTATGTTATAGAGGCTGAAATCACTTTACCTAATAATTCTGTAAATTTTGTCACACATCCCGATAAATCAGAATTATAGCATAAGAGGCTTGGCCACTTGAGTGAAAAAGGCCTAAAAACTTTGTCAAGTCAAGGAGTATTTAGAAAGGATAGTGTTCAAAAACTAACTTTCTGTGTGGGAAAACAAGTCAGACTACCTTTTAAGGCAGGGCTGCATAAATCCCAAGATATCCTTGAATACATACATTCTGATTTATGGGGACCTGCCCCTGTACCAACTGTATTTAGTTTCAGATATTATCTTTTCATTACTGATGATTTTTTCATGAAAAACTTGGATTTTCTTATTAAAATCTAAATCTGATACGTTTTCAACTTTCAAAGAATGAAATTTATTAATTAAAAATCATACTAATAAGAAGATAAAAATTTTAAGAACTGACAATGGACTTGAATTCTGCAATTCAAATTTTGATCAATATTGTTCTAAACAAAGGATTTTGAGACATAAAACGGTCAGCTATACTAATCCCCGTTGAACATCCATAAGGAATACACTCACATCCACTAAGAACACCCAAAAAAAGGCAAAAAATGAGTTACAAGCATAAACCCAAAAACTGCAGAAAAACACAAAATCCTTCCACCACACTCATAAACTCACACAAGAGTTCATCGTACTACTCTCTTATCTCACAAGATTCACATAAGAATATGGAGTTCTATTTACAGAGAGAAAAATAAGGAAGAAGAAAGTTTCTGCGTACACCCTACAGAGAGAATTGAAAAGTCTACCAACTAAAGTGAAAAGACTCTCTCATATTGCAAAGAAGCCCTTGACGTTCTATATATCTCACTCTTCCAGATTCTTCTATAGTGATGGATCAGTTGGGTCACTTGAGATTGGGCCAAAAGATTTAATATTACTGGGCCTCCAAAAAATCAGCAAACATTTTTAACACATTCCAAGCCATAAAATTCAGATGTATATTCTCAATTGACCTAGTACCTTATCACGGATTCTTGATCATTTGTTTGCAACTGAAAATAAGCAACTCTTGTACTATTCCCTTCCTAGGATTTTGTCGTAGGGAAAAATTATTCTATCTTGAATTTTAATTCATGGCTGTTATAGACAACGTCAACTCATTAAGAGTATAATCATGCAGGTCATAAGCTTCCTTCAACTCCCAAATGGCTGTCTTCTAAACTGTTAGAACCTTTGTGCTCTAGTTCCATCCATCGTCACTATTGATATCAAGGCCATGCTGCTACTTTGATATAAGTTGTAACAATCACATTTGTTAAAATTCACCCTTAAAATTGGCATCTAAGTGAAGGGTGCTCAAACTTTTTATTCCTGGTGATATCTTTAACGTTGAATTTGAGATTTTAGTGGAGAAATAAAAATGGTGAGGTTTAAAAAATTTCTAAATTCTTTGTTACTTTATGACTAACTAATATCTGTTATTTTATGCCATTTAATTGTGTCAGTGCTTTGTAAAATTTCTTACCCTACAAATCTTAATTTTCTTGAACAACAAATATTTCATTTTTTGTAAAATCAATGTAGAAGTGTGTATATTTAGGAATTTAAAAATTACCTTCTACATTTTCCATTTTCACGAAGCACGCTGTTCATTATTTTTCTTTTTCTAGAAGTGGAGAAAATTAGCTATTTTTTCAGACTGACTTAGATATAACTTATCTTCGTTCATTAAGGACAAACAAGTTTGATGTTTGGAATTTAACATACAAAATCGAAAATGACTAAAGTCCAGAATATATACAATTGTTTACATCATTCAATCAACAAAAAAAAAAAAAAAGAAAAAAAAAGTAAGAAATAAAGAAACTACTGCGTCTGATTTCTATTGCTATCTGGGCGCCTGAATTTCTTTAGCCAAACTGGTTTTTTATTAATGGAAAGGTGCACAACTTCCTGGTCCCCCATTATTGAAGCAGGCAAACTCATTGTTGTGAACAAAAATTTTGCAAATTCATTGTTCTCGTGTATGTAAACGTTCTGGAGGCAGCTCCCATATAACCTAGTCACATAGGAAAATAAATAATTAATAAATAGGGGTATATCATGTAACAACAATAATTTGCTTAGATATCAATGATTTATAAGGTATTTAAAAAAAAAACCGTTTGCTTCGACGTACACACTAAAATAGTCGTAAATTTCTTCTCTAGTAACTGGGTGACCATGGGAAAAAGTCGCAAACAGCATTCTTTCATCTGGGGATGGATATCTAAATGGCCTGGCATTACTTTTCAGTTGGCTAGACCTAGACGATTCTCCCACAACATTCGTTTCTTCATCCATGGAACTTGGAATGGTTGATTTCTTGTGACTTCTTAATAGGCAAAACTTTGCATCTATTTATAGCTGGCAAGGTGTTAGAATAATCTTTTCAGGGTATACAGAATTTGAGCAGAAATTTGAACTTCAGATTCTGTAGTACTTTGCATTTCTTGACAACTACATAGAGTCATAAGTTCTTTTAGTGTGCTCCACAAAATGTTTAGATTTGCATTAATATTTGTTGACTGCACAAATGGAAAAAAATTGAAAACCTGGGTGCAGTATGAGGAGAAGAAATAAAAGAAACAGTTGGGATCATAAATAGAAATGAACTTTACTTTATTGCTTCTAACTAGTTACGTTGCACAACTCCTTACTGATACGGAACGTATAAATGTTTTAATCATTTTTGCTGTAACGATCAAACAAATTTCCCGACACAAGTTTAGAGGGAGCAAGACTTCAAATATTAATTGATCGTTTGATTTTCCGTAAGTGAACGGGATCGTGAACAAGTAATAAAGTAATAAATAGAGTGTCGAACTCACGAGAACTACATATTTGATCGAGTTAAAATTAATTGCAACTTTAATTGAATAGCAAATAGATTTTGTGATTTGTTCTATATTAATACCTAAATTATCAATCAAACTAAAGAAAATAAGTAAATGTGTTTTTTAAATCGTGAGATGCATTGATAAGATGTCAAATCCCCCTTATTATTTCATTTTTAGTGTAACAACTAAATTAACAAATCTGAAATCATTCATATTGGTCAATGTTCCTAATTTAATTGAAAGCCTATCTCGATAGCGATCAAATCTATTTCCCTCATATGACCATTCTATCTCTCGATGAAAAGATGCAAACATGATAAATGCATTAACAAGTACTAGAACATTTATTGAAATCATATAAAGCACAGATGTATAACTCTATCCTCTATCGAACCTTACAATGTTTATTATAATGTACTTAAATCATATTGTCTCTCTCGATAACAATAAAATTCACTAACAATTCAATTGGTGATCAAACAATTGAAAAGAATAATAAAAACGATAATAAACATCCACAAATCAAATCAAATTAAAGTCAAAATAATTAATTAAGAACTGAAAATATCATAACATGGGTTCATCTCATCCTAGCAATATATAAATTTTGCCTAACATATTGAAATTACAAGAAATCATATATAGGGATGGCAAAAAAGCTCGCCGGCTCAGATGGCTTGGACTCGGCTCGAAAAAAGTTCGAGTTGGGCCCGGCTTGGACCCAAAAAAGCTGGTACAAAAAAGCCGAGTCGAGCCCGAACTTTTTTCTTTAATTTATAGTACGTATAAATCGCAAAAATTTTAAATTTTTTTAAGTAAAAAATGTAGGTTTGACATTAAAAAAACTGAGTCGGCCCGGGCTCGGCCCGCTAAGGCTCGGACCAAAAGCTCGGGCCGAGCCTTTTTTTTTTTTTTTTTACCGGGCTCGGCTCGGGCCAAAAAAAGTTTGAGCCGAGCCTGAGCTTTTTTTTCCGGCTCGGGTTCAGCTCGACTCGGCTCGTTAACATAGCTAATCATATATAAGTGAAAAGATATAACTCGATTTTGATAAATTGAGAAGATGAAGATGAATCTTGAAATCTTGAATCTCTTCAATGGTTTCTTAATGAATCTCCACTACATCATCTCTTAGTTGCAATCTGGCTCAAAATTTTGAGATATCTACCAAGTTCATGATGTATCCCAATGGACTTGAAACTAGAGAAAATAGAAGAAAACTCAGAGATAAAGCGCCCTAACAGTGATGTAGAGGTAGCGCTTGGTAGAACCCTAAACTGGCTACAATTTTGACCAGCGAAGACTCCTATTGGAGATGAACAAGAAAAAAAAAATGAACCCACAGTTCATGTTGGATTATCATCATAATCACATAAATAAACTACAGTAATTCCTGCGTCCCATTGTAAAAATCCTGAAATGAGATAAACCACCTGTATGACTAAACTAGAAATTTCAAATCCACATGGTTAAATTGATGAAGATGGATAAGGATGCACATGGAACAATACTTTAAGTCTACGTTATGTTTTTCTTTTTGATTTGTTTATTTAGTCATAGGTTGTTACATGGAAAACAGTAGACAACCAGAAGATTTTGGATAGCTGAGCTCGCAGGATCAATATTGAAAGTTGCGTAGTTCAACCCTAACAATACCTAGAGGAGAGAATGAATAGGTAATAATGCAGAATTAAAATAATTTAAGAATTAATTAGCAATAAGTCGCTAATTTAATTATTATTCTAGATGGTTAAACAAGCAAATCAAGTTTTTCTATATTTAAATACCGCAGATATAATAAACAATAAAGAAACACAAGAATGATTACGGAGAAACACAGTTGGGTAAAAACTCTGGACACTTTGCCAGTCAACAATTCATTATAAACGATTCTTTAACTTACAATCTACCAGACTAGACGATGACACGTATTATCTGATTTTCTAACTGCAATTCCTACATCTCTCTTGAATTCTGTGCTCTTACACCAATTCTCAGCTGCAACTTTCAAAGCTCTCCTGGATTTTGTTGTCCTGTAACAACTCCCAACATTGTGGAAACGTCTATCTCCTGTGAATGCACGAAAAACACTGTATTCTTTACCAACTGGAACTCCAGTCACCTTCTCTTGATCTTCAGCAACTCTGACAGATATGGAGGAAGCAGCAGTTTGATATTTGTATTGTGTATATGATTTTTTTTCTCACCAACAACCAATTATAGGACGAAGGTTGAAGCCAAATAGATGAAGAAGATCGCACAGTATAAGTTTCTCTCAATGTTCAACCTTGTGAAATATGTTCTGTGGCTTTAGAGTATTTATAGGTAGGTTATAAAATGAATAAGCCGGGAAAAAGCCTTTAAAAAAAGAATTAAATATTTCTCGGACAACACTGTAGCTCGAGTGAGAGCTCAGCGACAGTCGAGTGACAACTTGTCGCTCGAGCGAAGGAGAGGTGACAGTCCAGTGACAATGTTTCTGTTTTTTAAGCTCGAGCCAAGACTTGGCGACAATCTAACGAAAATCCACACCGTTTTTCCTTCTTTTCCCAATCTCGAACCCTAAACCTAAAAACCATACTTTTGACAAATTGCACATTACTCTTTGATTTTTTACAACATTTCAAATCTAGTCCTTTCGTATACAGAATAGCGAGTTACATAATATCAAATACCTAACAAATATGGCTGAAGAAGTAAGCAAAAAGGGAGGGAAAGGAAAGTCAAGCTATTACAACAGCTGGTTCACAGTTGTTAGTTAGTTAAAGAATGTATGGTTGGATAGTGAAGTACAAGTGTTCAGCTAGAAGGTTCAGCTATAAGAAGAGTTGTAATTCCATTTTTGTAATTCAAAGAATAAAATTCATATTGTTCTCTCTCAAACTGCATTTTCTTTTACTTCATTCACCATTCCTTAACAGAATTCTTATATCATAGGTTTTATTTATTTAATCTATAGGTGTATAAACCTTGAGAGTTAAGGGACTTCGGGCACAATGTCAATTAATTAGCAATTAGTTTTGGTTTGTGATTAAAGAAGCAGCTGACAATGAACTTCAGTTGGCCTTTTTTGAATAAAAAAATAAATTGATCAGAATCCTGTATTTATGGAATCAACCAACTTGTTATCGCCTCGTATTTGTTTTTTTATTTCCTTTTCTTCTGCATCAAAAATTCATTGTATTTCTTGCAGCGTATATACTGCACTAGGTTAATTACGCATTCTTTGCAGATGATATATAATCTTTGTTGAGCGCCATCATGGAAGATTGAACGGTCATTTGGCATCTTTTGGATACTTATGAATTGGCATCTACCCAGAAAATCAATATGTCAAAGTCGCCTATCACTTATAGCCTAAATATAATGGATGAGTAACAAAAGGCTATTGTTGAGTTTTTTGGGTTGGGAAGAGTTAGCCAATACACTAGATATCTTGGTCTTCATTCCATAATTGGTACGAGCAGAAAATATATTTTTGCAGGACTTGAAAGAACGGGTATGGAAAAAACTTCAGCGTTGGAAATGAAATCTTAGCTAAATTGGTGGTCCAAGCCATTCCAACCTACCCTATGAGAATACCTGATGGACTATACAGCGAAATAAAGAGGCTGGTAGTGCTAGGATAAAAGAATTGTGGAGGCGAATTTCACAAAATTTTAATTGTAGAGACCGGCAAAATTGAAAAATATAAGGAATTTTTTAAAAATCTTGTGCAAAATCTTGAAAAACCTTAGTTTAAGGTTTTCTTTGTAGATAATAGTATTATCTTTGTTGAGCCACCTTGGAAGATTGCATTGTCATTCAACATCTTTTAGATTCATATGTAGCGGCACATCTAGCCAAAAAAAAACAATATGTCAAAGTCGCACATTTCTTTTAGCCTAAATACAATGGAGGAGTAACAAAAAAGCTATTCTTGAGTTTTTTGGTTGGGAATAGTTGTCCCCTACACTAAATATCTAGGCCTTCGTTCCATTATTGGTCGAAGGAAAAAATATATTTGTGCAGGAATTAAAAGAACGGGTGTGAAAAAAAAAAGTTTGGAAACGAAAGTTCTTCTCAATTGGGGAAATGAAATCATTAAATTGGTGGTCCAAGCCATTCCAACCTATCCTATGAGTGTGTAGCGAAATTAAGAGGCTGATGGCATATAAATTACATTGGATGATAGTTGGGAGAAGCTGTGAATATGTAAGAATAAAGGGGCATGGGTTTTCGGGATCTGGAAGCTTTTAATAAAATTTTATTTGCTTGCGTCTACTCACTAATCCAAGTCGTATCTCAGCTCAGATTTTAAAAATAAGTATTACCCTTGGACGTCGTTCGTGCATGCAAGTGTAAAGGGAATTCATATTTACAGCATAGCATTATCTGGGAGAGAAATATTCTAGAGAATGGGGTCAGATGGTGAAATGAAAATGGGCATAAAATCTAGGTTGTCTCCACCCCTGGATTCAAAGTAATTTTCTTTCTTCCTATTACTCAAGGGCATATGCTTACTGTTGTAACTTAATGATCTTTCCTTACTGCTCTATCCTTTGCAGGTTTAGGAATGAGGAAGATACCCCGGTGTGGCACTTCAAGAAGAGAGGCAACTATACCATTAAATCAGTGTGCTACGTGTACATAACAGGTTTATATAATGGTTTACATATTTATGGTGTGGTTATATATGATTGGATCAGATTTTCTTTTAACTAAATAGTAATAATAATAATAAAACTTTCCCACTATCTTTCAATACCTCATTAGGTTGTAAATCATTAAGTAACTACTTATGTACAAGTAACATTATTCAAATTCGAATACATGCTGACTATGTCTCTCAAACAACAATTGGCCTAATAATCGTCTTGCTCCGTTGTAGAATTTCCCGTGGAGCTTGGACTTGCCTAGCAAAATTAAAATTTTATGGAAGGTACTTTTGATTATCCTCTCCACCAAAAGTAACGTATTATTGTGATACATGTAATGAGAAGTTAGAAAATAATAAACTTGCGCTCATTTATTGTGAATTTTATTTAAGATGTCTCGTATCTTAGCAGCTTATTTACTTTGGTTTCCAATAACGGGCAGAGGTTGAGGAATTAATTTTCATTTACAAACCAAGAAAATGGAAAAACTTCGTGTGCTCTTATGGATGTGCCCGGAAGGAGAAAAATGTAAGTTTTAAATAAATATTGTTGATCGGCTGCCCACATGATGCCCTTTTGGATGAATTCCAAGCTATGCAAAAAGTGATAAATACCGATGAACCTTCCTCCACAAACACAAATTAAATGGGTGTCTCCAGTAGCTAATGATCTTACAACCAGCAGCTCTCTATAGCATAACCCTCCCAATCGGAAACCATCTTTCCTAGCACCCCCTCGGTTCATGATCAGCACTTCACCCTTACTACTACCTGTTTGAGACCTGGAACACGAATTAGGACCAGTAGCACGCACCATTGCCAAAACAGCTTTTCCCTTCATCCCACCACCTGCCATGTTTACCTTACACTCCACCTTCTTATGACTAATGATCCTGCAACTGAAACAAATATCAGGTAAAACGCTCATATCGGAACAAAGTAAACATTTCAGCTTGTGTTTTCGATATTTAAGCATTGATTCCACAGTTCGATGGGTGAGTTACATTGGTTCTTATCCAGGCACTCATATGAATTCCACTCAAATACACTTTCTCCACTACAACAGCCATGTTCCCCACAGCCTCCCATATTGTTCGACTTGAGGAACTAATGAAACATAATGGAATTGAATTTATACGGACATAATGGAAAAATCCATACCGCTAACATCACCAAGGCCAGATGGTTTCACTTTGTTGAAATAATTGACATTCTTACTTTCACATATTTTGTTTTAATAGGCTTGATATTTTGTATCTTAAGTCTTAAGTTTGAGTGTTTAAATTGATAACTTAAATCTTTGTAAAAGTTATCTTTGTTAGATCTTTTTATAGACGGTTTAGTAGTTTAGAAGGTTAAAAAATGCGTCTTTGTAAGCCTATAAATACCACAAGTATTGTAATGAAAAATATGCTTCAATCTTCATTTTTAAACTTCTACAAAAACAGAGCACTTTTTCTGTCGAGAAAAACAGAGCAAGACAGTAGCAATTTTGGTGAGTTGAGTGCATATACGGTAAGCGTAGTGCAAATTCGGTAAGTACTCTGTTTTACACAAAAACAGAGTTTCCTTAGTCAAAACCGGTAAGTGCTTTGCTTATACGGTTACCCAAGTGTATATCCGGTAAGTTGAGTTTAAATCCGGTGAATTGAACTAAACTTTTTGGAGTGTTAAATCCGGTTAGCTTAATTTAAATCCGGTGAGTTCCACTCTTTGTTTCATAAATTCCAACATGGTATCAAAGCAATATTGATCTTAGAAAGAGACTCTGAAGAACAAAATAAGTAGAGAAGAAGAAGAAAGCTCAAAAAGATAATCAACAAAAATTTGACAGAAAGAAAAATGGCTTCAACTAGCTTTTCAGCACCACTACCATCTACCTTCAATGGAGAGAACTACAACTTCTGGGCTGCAAAAATGAAAGCTTATCTTAAAGCTTGTGATCTATGGGAGACAACTGATAATGGAATTGAACCAGCACCTTTGAGAGAAAATCCAACAGTTGCTCAGATAAAACAGCATAGTGAGGATGTAGCAAAAAATTCAAAGCTCTTTCCTGCATTCAGTCAGCCGTTTCAGATGCTATTTTCACAAGAATCATGACTTGTGAAATTGCAAAAGAAGCCTGGGATATTCTGAAAGAAGAATATCAAGGTAATGAAAAAACGAGACAAATGCAAGTCATTAATCTAAGAAGAGAGTTTGAAAATTTAAAGATGAAGGAGACTGAAGTTGTCAAAGATTTTTCAGATAGGATGATGAAGATTGTAAATCAAATCAGACTTCTGGGAGATGATCTGACAAATAAAAGAGTGGTGGAAAAGGTTTTAATCAGCTTACCTGAAAAGTTTGAATCCAAGATATCTTCATTAGAGGATTCTAGAGATCTGTCAACTATAACCTTGGCTGAATTGGTGAATGCTTTACAAGCAACTGAACAAAGAAGGCTAATGAGGCAAGGGGAACAATTAGGAGGTGCCTTATTTGCTAAAGGAAAATACAAAGCTCAAACAAGCTTTGGTGTGAAAAAACCTCAGGTTCAAAAAGAAATTCTGAAGGCAATAGGAATGAAGACAAAGAGGATAAGTTTGCTCCTTGTCCTTATTGTAAAATAAAGAGTCATTCTCCAAAATATTGTTGGTTCAGACCTGGAGTTCAATGTAAAAGTTGTAAACGTTTTGGTCATATGGAGATGGTGTGCAAAAACAAAAGAAGGTATTAACCACAACAACAAGCAAAAATTGCAGAAAAACAGGAAGAAAGCCTAGAAGAGCATCTATTCTGTGCTATCAAGGCTTGTAGCAAGGTTGAAACTTGGTTACTGGATAGTGGCTGCACTCATCACATGATTGCAGACTCAAGCATCTTTGTGGAAATGAATAAAGCCTACAAATCAAAAGTTAAAGTGGAAAATGGTAACCTTGTAGAAGTAAAAGGCAGTGGAGTAATTGCTGTCCAGACTTCAACAGGTATTAAGCACATTCCTGATGTTTTATATGTGCCTGAGATAGATCAAAATCTAATAAGTGTAGGGCAATTGTTAAAGAAAAATCATTCTTTAATGTTCAAAGAAAATGTATGCACTATATTAGATGAAAATGGAAAGGAGTTGATGACAGTTCAAATGAAAAATAGGAGCTTTCCTATAGACCGGAAAAATGTCACTACTCATGCATGCTTAGCTGAAGAAAGTGAAACATCTTTATGGCATAGACGATTTGGACATGCTAATCATATTTCATTTAAGCAAATGTATGATTTTAATCTTGTTGAAAGCATGCCCAAGATCATTGATGAAACCTGTGTCTGTGATATCTGTCAGCTTGGAAAGCAAACAAGATTGCCCTTTCCTGAGAATCAGTCAAGAAGGGCTATTGACAAACTTGAGTTAGTACACTCAGATGTATGTGGTCCAATGAAATTGACTAGATTGAATGGTAGCAAATATTTCATCCTCTTCATTGATGACTTAACAAGAATGTGTTGGGTTTATTTCTTGAAAGCAAAATCCGAAGTTACAGACGTGTTTCGAATATTCAAGAAAATGGTGGAGAATGAAAATGGTTGCAGAATAAAATCTATCAAAACTGATAATGGCACTGAGTATAGCTGTAGACAGTTTAATGATTTTTGTAAAGCTGAAGGCATCAAGCATCAGTTAACTATTCCCTATTCTCTTCAACGGAATGGAGTAAGTGAAAGAAAGAATAGGACAGTTATGGAAATGGTTAGGTGTTTAATGATTGAGAAAAAAGTACCAAAAGATTTTTGGGTTGAGGCAGTTAACACTGCTGTTTATCTTTTCAACCGCTTGCCAACAATAGCATTGGAGAAGAAAACTTCATATGAAGCCTGGTATGGTGTAAAACCAGATGTCTCACATTTAAAAGTGTTTGGAAGTGTATGTTATACTCATATTCCTGATGTAAAAAGGGATAAACTAAGTGAAAAAGCTGAAATTGGAATATTGATTAGCTATTGCAATGATGCTAAAGGATATAGAGTGTTCAATCCTCAGACTAGAAAAGTAACTTCCAGTAGAGACATCAAAGTAAGTTCAGTAGTTAAAGAAAAAACCAATGATGAAATTCCTCAAATCAGAAATGAAGAAATTGATGAGAATGAATTGGAACCTGATGTCAATGATATTGATTCAGAAACAGAAGAAGATAGGGTGAGAATGAGACCTCTAGCAAATATTTATGCAAGGTGTAATGCTGTTATAGTTGAACCAGTAAACTTTGATGAAGCTTCAAAATCACCTGATTGGATGAAAGCAATGGAGGAAGAGATCAATATGATTGAAAAAAATGAAACATGGGAGCTAGTTGAAAGACCACTAGACAAGAAAGTTATTGGAGTAAAATGGGTTTACATGACTAAACTAAATCCAGATGGTTCAGTTAACAAGCTGAAAGCAAGGCTAGTTGTCAAAGGATATGCTCAACAATTTGGAGTAGATTACACATATACCTTTGCTCCAGTTGCAAGGTATGAAACAATCAGATTGCTTATGGCAATCACAGTTCAAAATGGTTGGAAAACCTACCAATTGGATGTTAAATCAGCTTTCCTAAATGGATATCTGAATGAGGAGATTTTCATAGAACAACCTGAAGGCTTTTAAAAGAATGAGAATGATGATAAGGTCTATTTTTTAAAGAAAGTTTTGTATGGATTGAAACAAGCTCCAAGAGCATGGTATGGTCGAATTGATGATCATCTTGGTTATCTTGGTTTTACAAAGAGTTTAAATGAACAAACTCTATACGTAAAACAAGTAAAGGAAGAAATGGTTATCATATCACTTTATGTTGATGATCTACTGATCACTGGCAGCAGCAAAAGATCAATTAGAGAAGTGATTGAAGAAAGTTTTTGAAATGACTGATCTGGGCGAAATGTATTACTTTCTTGGAATGGAAATTTATCAAGATCAGCAGAAAATTCTTATCTGTCAAAGAAAGTTTGCAAATGATGTACTAAGGCGATTCAATATGGAAAATTGCAAACCTGTTAACACACCATTAGTTCAAAATGAAAAGTTATTAAAAGAGGATGGTGTAAAGAAGGTTGATGCAAGGGTTTACAGAAGTTTGACTGGTTGTTTGTTATATTTAATAGCCACCAGATCTGATATTACATATGCTGTAAATCTACTGTCAAGATTCAGACAGGAGTCTAGTGAATTACATTTTCAAGCTGCAAAATGAGTCTTGAGATATATCAAAGGAACTGATGAAATGGGAATATTGTTCAAGAAGTCAGAATTGTGCAAACTAACTGGCTACACTGATAGTGATTGGGCAGGAAGTTTTGAAGACATGAAGAGTACTTCTAGCTACATATTTTATGTTGGTTCAAGTATCATATGCTGGAATTCAATGAAACGGAAAACCGTGGCACAATCATCATCTGAAACTGAATACATAGCTGCTTCAGAAACTAAAAATCAAGCAATTTGGCTGAGAAAGGTGTTAGAAGATCTGAAATTCAAACAAGAAGAAGCCAAAGTTAGATGTGATAATCAATCCACAATTGCAATGGTGAAGAATCTAGTCTTTCATGGAAGAACCAAACATATTAAAATCAAATACCATTCAATCAGAGAAGCTCAATAACAAAAGGAGATACAGCTAGTACATTGCAAAACAGAGGATCAACTAGCTGACATTTTGACAAAATCCTTAGGCAAGGCTAAGTTTGAAATATTAAGATATAATCTTGGTGTTTCTAGTAAAAATGTCAAGGAGGAATATTGAAATAATTGACATTCTTACTTTCACATATTTTGCTTTAATAGGCTTGATATTTTGTATCTTAAGTCTTAAGTTTGAGTGTTTAAATTGATAACTTAAATCTTTGTAAAAGTTATCTTTGTTAGATCTTTTTATAGACGGTTTAGAGTTTAGAAGGTTAAAAAACGCGTCTTTGTAAGTCTATAAATACCCCAAGTATTGTAATGAAAAATATGCTTCAATCTTCATTCTTAAACTTCTACAAAAACAGAGTAATTTTTCTGTCCAGAAAAACAGAGCAAGACAGTAGCAATTTCCGTAAGTTAAGTGCATATATGGTAAGCGTAGTGCAAATCCGGTAAGTACTCTGTTTTACACAAAAACAGAGTTTCCTTAGTCAAAACCAGTAAGTGCTTTGCTTATACGTTTACCCAAGTGTATATCCGGTAAGTTGAGTTTAAATCCGGTGAATTGAACTAAACTTCTTGGAGTGATAAATCCGGTTAGCTTAATTTAAATCTGGTGAGTTCCACTCTTTGTTTCATAAATTCCAACACACTTAAACGATGAGGTTGAGGTTGAATGTCCATTCCCTCTACAAGAACCTGCTGCCTATCCTCCACGCTGCCAAAATTAAAGGCAAAAACATTGAAGCCAACTTGCTGCTCAATGGTGGCTTAAAATTCCAGGTGCCAAATGATCCGGATGATGTTTTCCAGCCAATCCCTGTTCACCAAGCTCTGAAGCTGTTACAACAGCTGGTATTTAGTTACTGCTGTTTGTTAGTTAAAGAATGTATAGTTGGATGGTGAATTGTCAGCCTTTTTGAGCCCATTATAATCTAAGAATGCATTTTAGAATAGTAAATTGATGAAAAATGTGTGGTTAAAAAGAAGAGAGAGAAAAATATATTTTGAAAATAATGGAAATCAAACAATGGTTGTTGTGCTGGAAGGTTCAGCTATAAGAAGAGTTGTAATTCCATTTTTGTAACCAGTCATTCAAGAAATAAAATTCATATCGTTTTCTCTCAAATTGCATTTTCTTTTACTTCCTCCATTAACCATTCCTTATTAAAGAAGCAGCTGACAGTGAACTTTTTTTTTTTTTTGAATAACAAAATCTTGATCAGAATCCTGTATTTATGGAGTCAACGAACTTGTGATCGCTTTGTATTTGTGTTTAAATTTCCTTTTCTGCTGCATAAAAAATTCATTGTATTTTTTGCAGAGTATATAATGCACTAGGTTAATCACGTATTTTTTGCAGACGATATTATTATCTTTGTTGAGCCACCATGGAAGATTGAACTGTCATTCGACATCTTTTGTATGCACATGAATCGGCATCTACGCAGAAAATCAATATGTCAAAAGTCACCTATTACTTATAGCCTAAATATAATGGATGAGTAACAAAAGGCTATTGTTGAGTTTTTTGAGTTGGCAAGAGTTAGCCCATACACTAGATATCTTGGTCTTCATTCCATTATTCGTAGGAGCAGAAAATGTATTTTTTCAGGACTTAAAAAGAACTGGTATGGAAAAAACTTCAGCTTTGGAAATGAAAGTTCCTCTTAATTGGGGGAAATGAAATCTTGATTAAATCAGTGGTCCAAGCCATTCCAACCTACCCTATGAGTGTTTAGAGAATACCGACAGGCGACAACTACAAAAGAAGAGACTTCAATAATTAAAAAAAAAAAAAAAGGACTAAATCAACCTGAAAGCAATAAAAAAACTCTTAATTCGTTTTACAAGGAAACTCTATCAAAATTTTGTAAATCCCTTGTAGTTACAAATAGGTCAGTGTTAGCATTAAATATGGATGCCAATACTCATGATACTATTCAATATCGCATACCGGACAAGCTTCTAACAAGAACAGTTAGCACGGTGCATCTCCAGAAATTTCATTTACTGATATCCCACTAATAAAAAGTTCACCAACTAATTCAATTGCTGCAATCATTATAACAAAAAGTTTTTGACAAGTAAAAATAAGGAGAGAACCAATATCTGCTTTTACATCACACTTCATACAAAAGGATGAAATTTCCTAGAGCATATTGGAGTTCTTACCTAACCTGATTCCAGATCAGGATATAGATAACTTGTACAAACCAATCGCAGTTCATTGGCAAGATATACTCAAATCAACCATCTAAAAGTATCCATTTAATCCCATTCGTAATTCTACCTATAATGGCATGTTTTTTCAATGTGACTCACGGACAATACAACAACCAAAAACTAGGCCTTCTGCCCTGTAAATTTGGGGTATTCTACATGAACCCTTTTTCGTCATTTTGCTTTGTTCATTGCAAGATCTAACAATGTAAGTTAAATTATTGTTCATTTCTTGTCCAGTACTATGTCCTGAGAATGAACAAAGTCCTTTGTTTTTTTTTTTTTGTCAAATAGCTACATCATCACAGAAGGGATGTCATACTGTTTTTCCAGCTAAATGATCTCCGGAGAGAGCGTGGAGGAGTGAAACTGAGACCAAACATCTCCTTGAGGGCTTGCCCTTGCTCTAAGAATCCAATCAGCTTCGCGACTATGGCTGCACTATCTGAAATGTGATCCATGTCTTTAGGGTCGCTCCAAAGACAATGGACCAACTGCAACCTCCTCTGTTTTGAGTTCAATTTTATACCCCATAACTGGTAAATTTTGTTCCTTTCATCTTGTGTATATCTCTTACACATAAGCTTTCTTAGCATCTCCCTCTCACGGCGAAGAGCTTTCAAGCTGTCACTCCAAGAAAACAATATACGGGAATCATCAATAGGAATAACTAACCTGAGGCAAAATTATTACAAGAATAAGACACAAAAATCGAAAGAATCTTATATCTTCTATGTACTTTTTTTTTGTCATTTTCATTGGAGAGACAGATATTTAAAATGGTCTATTATCTTGAATTATCAGATACTTGATATACGAATAGCACAGGCTATCTACTAATTCCAACAGAGGAAGGGACAAATTCTAGTAAAATATGATACACGTCTACATTTTTTCTTTCAGTGGGAATCAAGAGAAATAGAAGATACCTTGATCCCAATGTGAGAGTGTGTCCGTCTTGTACAATTAGATTTCCCTCTGACAATGTCTCCTTGAGGAAGGATAGTCTCCTGAGTTCTACCTCCATGTAAATGGAATCTGCCAAGTCACCTTTAAAAAGGAGGAAGAAGTATGTCCTATGTACCAACGAAACATTGCAGGCTTGCCATAATGCAATTATCAATCCCCGCAGCCTTTCAAACTTCGGGAGCCAATTTGATGGGGCTCCGGAAGAATCATACCTTGCATCCAATTCATCTTCTACACTTTTTTGAGCTCTTGATTCAGGCTCTTTAACCTAGATATAAGAATACTGTAGAAGCTTAATAATCATGAACCCCAATTTATCAACAATCGTTTTCCCAGGATGCAACTATATAAATATGTGAAGAAAAATGTTAATGGGAAGAAAAAAGTACGAAAAGGGCGAAAAATTGAACGTTACAAGAATAGAGCAGTTAAGAATTCTGGCAACTATCACCTGATCATCGAGTTTCTCTTCATACTGAAGCTTAACCATCTCCCTGAGTCCTGCAACAAAGGAACCAAGGGTAGGAATGTCATCATCTCCATGGATGTTGTCCTCGGCTTTTACTTCATCGGGAAAACTGCTACCATATGAAGACTGTGAATTATTTCTGGACAATCTCGTTCCATTCGCACCATATATCAATGGGGGAAGATTCCAGTTCTTCCTTTGGAAGCTTTCTGGTCTGCCTGGGAAGCTTTTTCCCATCCCAGTAGGTGGTGGGGTTGTTTCTATTTCTTCTGCAATCTCAAAGTCAGGAGAGCCAGTCACTAAATTAGCTTTGTAACTCTCACTACTCATCAATTTCAGGTTTCCAGAATCCAATTTGTTGATTGACGGGGACAATTCATCCCCGCAAGTGCTGGTTAGAGACTCAATGTTATTTTGCACATCTTGCATTTTATGCTTCAACAGTCCATGAGAGCAACCATTTTCAACACCAAGATCTAGTGATAGCACTGGATTGGCAGCAATTCTACTACCAGACTCCAATAGTGTTGAAATTCTTCCATCATTCTCACTGTTTGACAAATCTTTGTCCATCTCAATACATCGAACTTCTTTACAAACTTCATCAGAATCTTTGTTGGCTCCTACTGGGATAGTATCTCTTCTTTGACTCAGATCAGACATATCATAAGATGAAGAATGATCCTCACTGTCTTCTGACAGCAGTTGGTCTGACCTGGCATCGCTCTTGTTGTCCTTATTACGAGACTGAATTCCGTTAAGCTTAGTAGAACTTACATTTATATAATGATGATTGGTTCCACGCAATGACCTTGCTGCTGGATATGCGTCTTCGTGTGTGTTCTCTTCTTGCAATTTAGGAGGACATCCAAGGGCATCCTAGAAAATTAAATGAAATAAAAATTAATTAGTAATCGTATTTTGCAACACCCCGAGGTCTCTGTATGTGAATGAGTGTGTAGGAAGAAAGAGGAAAGGGAAGGGGAAAACATATATCAATTTCTTTGAACTCTAATGATTTCCAACCTCTTGTAACAATTCCTTAACATGAGATCTAGCAAGATCTTGCTGCTTAGTCAGCTCCATAACCTCTTTCTCCAACTGCAAATAGTACACCAAGCAATCATGTTAGAATGCTGCAAGTAATTTGCGAGCTTTGCGTAATGACAATTCCAAAAGCATTTCTTGACCTTAATGACAATTCCAAACGCATTTCTTGACCTGATAACTGATACGTAACATTGAGGGCTTTGGTTGCTAATGCTTTAAAGATAGGAAATAGTTTTTTTAGAGGACTGGCTTTGCACATGGAACAATTGCTATTTATTTTATCCTAATTAGAGAAGATATTTTCTAGTATACATTATCAGGAAACAAAATATAGCAATGTCACATGCTTCCAGATATGTTGTTCTTCTTGTAATAAGCTTTTCGACTGCTGGCTTACTGAAAACTGTGATTTTCTCAAAATAAGCATGTGAACAAAAGCATATTGTTTCGGTGAAATTAAAACAGAATACCAACCATTTTAAACATTAAAGAAGACAATTCAATATGGATTAAATTTAAACAGAAATCATAATACCTTTTCAATCTGCAGATCTTTCTTTCTTAGCAATGCTGCATGATCACAGGTTGGTCCAGGAGTTAGCAACTTGCCCTCCAACCTGGCTACTTCTTTCTGCAGATGTTTCACCAAGGCCTTATCAGACATTACTACATTGACCTGTGCATTTGTAGTTACTTCCTTTGCACAGGTAGCAAATAAAAGGGTATTCCTTGATTGCTCAACATGGCATCTTGCGGGGCTCAAAGTGCAAATGATGGTAGTTCTTCCATTGCCTCCCAAGGCAGGTTGTAAAATCCGTGTTAGCTTAGAGTCTCTGTAATTTACATGTCCATGTCTTCCTTTGCTGCATTTAGCATATGGTTAAAATTAAGAGTTATACGTGACTTAGAACTACACAAATCATATACAGTTGGTAATTCAAAACGTGGAAACGTGTGAGTTGGGAGGGGGAGAGAGTTGACATCCCATCTTTACAGAGAGAAAAAAAAGCACGTCTCCCAAAGTGATATTCACCTCTAAAATGGAATTATTAGGAGGTGGTGGAAAGGAATGCCCCTCTAATATAGAATTAATATACAGCTGGTAATTTACATGTCCATGTCTTCCTTTGCTGCATTTAGCATATGGCTAAAATTGAGAGTTATACGTGACTTAGAACTACATAAATTATATACAGTTGGTAATTCCAAGCGCGGAAATGTGTGAGTGGGGAGGGGGAGAGAGTTGACATCCCATTTTTACAGAGAGAAAAAGCATGTCTCCCAAAGTGATATTCACCTCTAAAATGGAATTCTTAGGAGAAGGTGGAAAGGAATGCCCATCTAATATAAAATTCATAGGGGTGAGGGGAAAATGTAATAAAATGAATAAATTCAGTATTTGTCCTCTGTGGACCAAGAAAAAAAGGAACTACCTCCAAATAAAATATAAACAATACAATATTCTTGATAATAAAGAACCACTTGTTACATTTGAGATACAGTAAAGCAAAAGAAGAGAGGAGAGACAATATCAGTGAACCTTAGCTTGCGAATCACAGTTCCTAGAGTTAGTAAACTACGATTGATGTGGCAGCCTTCTTTCAGCCTTTGCCCAACTGATAATGATTGAGAAACACGCTCACTTCCTGCCAGATCAACAAAATTCTGCAGGCAAAAACGAAGCGAATTGTCATTTCAAATTCTTCGATTTACAAATTCAAAGCATCGAACTAGTTGCATATATTAATCATCAAATGTACAAGACAAAGTTATTGTCAATACCAAACTAGCAGAAAGGGTGGCTGAGTTTTCTTTCCCTAAGAACTCGCAAGCTGAACTTTCAATCGTCTGAAAAGTCGAGTATAAATTAGCTAATTATAGTACTTCTAGGGGCGTCCCCAGAAATTTTAAGCAAAAAATTAAAGAACCAGAAAGGAAGAGGAGAAATCATGCACCAATCTAAGAATTTGATGAGATCTTGAGCTTGTTTCATTCAACGATGTTTCCCCAATTTGTCTTTGTGCTATGAGAATAACCCCAGAAACACATTTATTCTACATGATTAGATGGTTAAGATGAAGCAATGAAGAATTGATAGCCATAACACTCGCCCTACCTTCACAGATGGCTAAAAGTTCCTTGAGATGACTCCAATCCCTCAGGGTTTCTTCTGTGAGTTTCTCTATAATAGTTCCTCTCTGGAGAAATGGGTCAATGAGTAAAAGAAATTTGTGCTTACATTAGAATGTAAGTTCACGAGAGCTCACCTCCGGGTCATCAAGCAGTCTGAGCGGAGTATTGTCATTGCTGAGAAGGTCTTTAACAATTTCATTGTAAATTTCCATGGCAGAAAACTTCAACACAAATGCCCGTTCCTCATGCTAAAAAAGTAAAAAAAAAATATTTTTTAAGAAACAACTAAAGAAACATAAGACCTGTCCATAAGGAAAGAAAAGTGTTTTACATTGCTATCCATGTAAAGGAACTAACATTAACACCATATTTAGTACTTAAATACCCTTTGTATGTAATCATAAATGTCGGCCACAGCATACTCAGTAATCCCATTCATGGTATATGTCTTTCCGCTGCTTGTTTGGCCATATGCGAAAATAGTAGCTGAATAGAAATTTTTATGCGAGTTAGAACACTTAGCTTGTCATCTGATACGCGAGGCAAACAAATTATTGACAAAAAAATGACGAACTAGGTCAATGAACAGAAAGCAAAGGTATACTTACAGTTGATGCCACCAACAACTGAAAGGGCAATGTCCTTTGCTCCTTCCTCATAAACTTCCCTCGTGTTGCAGTCACCCCTAAATACTCGATCTGCCCTCATAAACACATAAAAAGACGCCAAGGGAAGAAAGTAAGGTTTCTGGTAACCAAATATTCCTCATAAACACATATCTGTAAAGATTACTAACATATAAGCCTCAACAACACCCCTTTTGTGTCTCTAGTACACAGAAAGATTTAATACAGACTAAATTGCTTGACTATGGAGTACCTAAATTAACTTAAGTTTGCCATAAGATTAAAATTATAATTCATGTCCTAAAATGGCTCCTGAATCCTGACTAAATTAACCAACTGTGATCAATATTGGGAACATCTGTTGAAAGAAACCAACAATCTGCATGAAAGGGTTGAATAATGGGTTACTTGCAATATAGAATTCTTTTCAAAAGATGCTAATGTTTATGCTCAAGCAGACAGCATATTCTCCTTCCCGTGCTAAAACATAAGTAAATATTGTTTTGAAAAAAAAAATGAGTCATTTTTCTTACCGAATGAGTAAGCTGTGGGAAGTCCAGACCGCTCTTGGAGGCTGTTCCGGTACAAAATGGTGGTTGAATTGATGCATTCCCAATCCACGACCTCATTCTGTGCAATTTCTCTTTCACTCAAAGGCCTCAATCGCACCAACACCAGAATCTTCTCTTCCTTTCCGTTGCCCCCGACTTGCATCTTCTCCCAATTCATCAATTCTTCTCCACCAATAGCCCCCATTTCTCAATACGTATTAGCCCTCAGAAACCCACTCAAATCACACCAAACATGAAAAGTCTATAATTAAGGTTCTCCCCAAACCACTAAACAGAGGCGAAACTAATACAGAACTTCTCGATGGTCCATAATCCATTCCTAGCAGAAAAGGGCAAGAAAGTTAGGCTGTTAAAAGATGGGGTTGTTGAGTTTGCAATAGAAATTCTAGCGCCCTCCAACTAGTCATAATAGCTTTATATTTCTGCAACGCAACAGAAAAAGCTAATTATAGAAAAATTAGTAAATGTTAAAATATTGCTTAAGCTAAAAGCATAATGATTCGAAGAGATTAGTTGTGATTAACCACTTCGATTAATCTTTGGCATTAAGCCTTTTCTTTCAACAGAAACCTAAAATTCCTTCAAGTCCAAGTAAGATACTCTTTAAAATAATTTTCCAAAAAGGCCTGTCAAAATTGAAAGATTCACAAGAGCTCACCTTCTGGTGTCATTCTCGTTGAACGTTGGTGATTGAGACTTCAGATTAGGGTTCTAGTTGAAAGGTCAGAGCTGAAGCTTCCTTTCTTCAATTTCTCATTTTTGGGAGTAATTATAAAAATAAATCCTATACGTAACCGTTATGATTTCCATAACCAAATGTAAAAACCGTCGTGAAACTTATCGCAAGAGTGATCAGTGAGTCAGAATTATCGTGAAACTGCTCAACATTGCTAGATTTGAAGACTGCATATTGAATGAATCCGCCCAAAAAGTGAGCGACAAATGCACAAAAACTGAAAGTATTTGTGGATCACTGGTGTAGATTAGTAAGTTCATGAACTTTAAGGGTAAAGCTTAGCTGAATTTCCTTTAAAAAAGCATGTTGAAAAATCACCATTTTGAAGTGTTAACTTGAAATTTTGAAAATTACTTTCCGCGTTTAATAAAGTAAACAAAATTAAAGTGAAGTAAAGCAAATGTTTCTGCAAAACATAAAAAATGGCCAAATGTAACAGTAGAAGTCGACGAAAATCTCAGCCCACCCCTTCTCTCCACGATCTCAATAAAATTTCAATTCCAAACAGTAACGAAGTGGCCAATGGAAGTTGATAAAGAGAAGAACGACGCTCTTAACTTCCAACAGCAAGTGCCTCTCTCTCTCTCACACACACACACACTTACACTTGAACGTGGTACAACGAAGCTTATCGGGGAAAATTTGAAGCGGCTTTAACCGTTAAATCTGTGGCGCCACCGAAATGAACCCAAATTACGATTTTGACCTTGCTTTATTTTGAAAAGCCAGGATTAATAACATTTTAGACACTTAACTTTCAGTGAAATTACAATTAGATCATCTAACTTTAATTTATCGCAATAAGATCTTTAGACGTCAATCCACTTTTACAATTATTCACTTTGTTAACTAGTTAACTTGTGTTACTAAACGTTATCGGTAATCTAATGTGACTTGTCTCTTGATAGGGCGTGGTAGCGTCCAGTTCTTGAGAGAATTGAATTGAGTATCGATTATCGATACAAATGGAATGTCTAATTATAAAAGTTCTCAAGTTGTAATTGTTTAAATCCCTATTTGGTACACATTAAAATTTTCATTTTCATTCTTCTATTCATTTTCAACCACACATTTTTCAATAAAATAATATCTTTCATCACATCAATAACTTTTCCTTATTTTTCAACCACACATTCTTCATCAATCTATTATTCCAGAATAGATTCTTCCAAAATAATGTGGCTCAAACACACCCTAAGTATTTAATTTTTGTTATATGGTTATATCCAACCACACATTCACACAATAAAAAATCTTACACGTAAAACCGCAATTTTTCCATCATTTTCAATCACAACTCTCCAAAACAAAAACAAAAAAAAAAAAAACAAAAAAAAGTATTTTTTGACTTTTTAAGGCCACCAAACAGGGGCTTAAATGATCCATTTGTCTGAATTTAGAAATAACATCATAATGAATTGAATACGACTTGACGTAATGTGGTGAAATTCATAAATAAATAAATAAATAAAATGATATGGTTGGTCCACAACGTAAGCCACTATTTGAAAATAAAAATAAAAAAAGTTTACGGTTAAATCAATTTTTGTAGTTCTTGTTATTAAAATCAAGAACTCAACCAAAATCGACTGATTGTCGATTTGAATACCCAGAATCAATTAAAACTTTAGTAGTTGGTCCGATTCCAATTCAAGTTTGGTTTGGTCCAATAATTTTGGTAACTTTTGCTCACCTTATTGGCTTAAAATCCAATTAAAATTGAAAATATAGCCGTTATTTGGTCTCACTCCTCTAATAAAAGTCAACAATAACGGCTAATTTTTCAATTTTAATCCGATTTTAATTCCTACCCAAAACACGCCCAATATGTTTTCAAATTTTGAAAGCATGACTTAATCAAGTGACATATTTACTTGAGACCTTAAGACCGTTAGATTCGCCGTCAATTCTCAATGATCACGTGAGATTGAGACGTTAAGTTTAGGAACGTAAACTAACATTTTAGTGATTTAAATGTAACATATTAAAATTATATGATCCAATTGAAATTTTATCTAAAGTTCAGTCAATGAAAGTAACTCAAAATGCCTTAGCGACGTGCTCGGGGAGTATCACTGTCTAAAGCCACCAAACTAATATTATAGCATATAATATAAAAATTAAAACATATAGAAATTTTTTGTCAACATTAATATTTTAAATCTTTGTCAACTAATTGATTTTTTTTTTTTTTTCCATACAATATAATAGCAGAGGTTGACAATGTATAGAGATGTATTTAAATGAAGGTATAAGAGGGTGTTTAGTGTGAATTAAAATTAGATTTTTTTAGTAGATTATGATAGAAATTTTTGAAATGTGTAGTTGAAAAGTTGTGAGACCTGTAAAAGATATGGTTAATATCGATTGTTTGACTTTGACTTGAATTAAAATCGAATTTTAATCCGGACCAAACAGAGGCCAAGTAAAATTTAGAGGTTGTCTGGCAGCGCTTTTTGCCAAAATTAAAATCAATTTTCAGAACGTTGCCACAGTGAAGTGTGAGAGAGAAGTCAAAAACCGCGGCTGTCAACAGGCAGAAAAATGCTTAAAATCAGGGGAAAAAGTGATGCCGGACATAGCCTTAATAAAATGGTAGGCACTTTCGTTTGCTCCCTTCGACCTACTAGTTAATTGGCGAACATTTTTCCTATCCCATTTTTCATAATGTATTTCCGTTCTCCACTTTTCAATCAAACCATTTTAATCTATAACTTTTCATTTTTATCGCACGGGTGGTAGAGATTCTGTCTAAAGTGTAGTTAAAATTTGAATCTGGGTCGTCGGGTACTCAAAAAAATTTCACGTGTTAAATCATTATGTCACATGAACAATTATTGAATTTCTTCCCAATACGATAAAAAGAGAAAAGAAATGTAATAAAAAAGATGTATTATTTCTTGGAGTGATGTGATTAAATCATTACAAAACTCTTTTTGGGCAAGTTGAAGGAATCAAATTAGAAAGTCAAACTAATTACTAATTACATGGACCATTCACGATTCAATGGATCCGAATTTCGATGACAAAAATGAAGAAAACTATGATAATGTTTGCAAGTCCGCACCCAAAAAGAGAGGAGTCAAAAGTATGTAATATTCATTGTGGACTAATACTCTAGTGAAATTATGCAAAAGGCCCCCAAAAAAATTAGAATTAGTCATAATTGTCACACTACTAAAGTTAGGGAAAATGGTAATGGGATATTTCCATCATCACCAACCTAATGGTGGGAAGGAAGGTGGTTGGACCAAATAAAAATGATTAGGGCATTTTAATTATATAATAATTCTTTTAGTGAGATATTTCACTTTGAAATTATGAAATATTATTGATTTCCTAACAATAATAATGCATTCAAATTCTAGTTGATTTAACTGGTTCTTCTCCAAAAGTCGAAAAACAAGATTTTTTTTTTCAGTGTTTTTATCGAAATATATCTTTCTTAATTGACTAATTATAAAATGTTCGAGTATACCTTTTTTTATTGAAAAATACTGTTGAAATTGTACGTTTTTCTATACCAATAAAGTTGCACGTACATGAATTTTTAACCGAGATTGAACAGGGTACTGACGTAGCAGCACCCTATTAGCCTATTTTTCTTTTTTCCTTTCAATGCTAACTTGTCAAGTATATTTCCTGTTAAAGTTCTGTAAAATCTTCATGTACTCGTAGCATTGCTCTTTCTATAATTAAATACTTTACTGCGAATTTTTAACACTTGAATCAAGGAATGACGTCTTGTCACATGATTATCAGATTTTAGAACAATATTAATTTGCAGTAAACAATTTTAGGACCATAAGGAAAACTCAATTTTAAGACTTGGACCATAAGCTTAGTAGACATAGCCCTTAACGAACATTCCCTTTTTGGCTTCGTCAGATTCTCCCTCACCAGTGTATTTCCCAAGCCGAGCAAGAGAGTTAGCCTTGGCTCGAACAAGCAAAGCATCTTGAGCTGCCTTCACATTATTTGGACGTCCTGCCCATGTCTTCAAGCACGTGTTTTGGAGTGCCCTTGTGTATGAGAACGAAACATGCCATCGGTTGGGAGCTTGGTTCATGAAATTCAAGTTCAGTGTTGCCTCCACTTCAGATTGCCCACCAGACAAGAGCTGCCCAAAATTCAACAATTTTCATTATTTTAGCCTAGGGTTGGGAAGTGGGGAGAGCAGCTAGTGCGGCTCGACTCGTCCCACTAGTGAGCTGAACAGCGAATCACTCTTCTGAGATCATGTTGAATAAAAATGCAATTCCAATAAAAACTAAATGAATAAAAATATTAGCAAAGGGCGAGCTCGTGGGAAGATCAGAGCCATTTTGAGGACCCAAAACTATTTATTTTCAACACGTCAATAGGATCAAAGCTAATAAACACTCAAAAGCACTACCAAACAAGCACTTACCATGATTCCAGGGACGGATGGGGCGATTCTCCTTTTGTAGAGGTTGAGAGTGTACTCGGCAACCTGCTCGGGAGTTGCCTTATCCTTGGATTCAGCTCCTGGGGTAACCATGCTAGGCTCGAGGAGGATACCCTCAAACATGACATTGTTCTCAGCCAAGTAGAAGAAGAAAACCTCAGCCCATACCCTTTGAGCAACCTTAAAAGTCCTGTCAATCACATGTTCTCCATCAAGCAAGATTTCTGGTTCCACAATTGGAACTAATCCATTGTCCTGAGCACAAAATGGACATCAATTTTCAAGTAGATGACTTTTGATTTATCTAGCATGCTGGTAAGCAGTACTGGACGAGACTATACAATTTGTGATAATGTCCAATCCTATTTAACCAATGTGCAATTTAGAAAATTGACCGTTCTGAAAACAAATGTAAGTACTTGAGAAATGGCAGCATATCGAGCCAGACCCCAGGCAGCCTCCTTCACAGCTAAGGCAGATGGACCGTTGGGAATGCTCACAACGGTACGCCTAAAAGATGAAAATTCAGAAAATATCGATAAATGTCTACTACAGCTGATAGAGGATAAAAAATTGCAGAAATTTTGATAAATTGTAAAACGAGAATTAGTCGTACCATTTGGCAAAACAAGCACCCTGTTCATAGTAAGCAGCAGAACGAGAAGCAAGGCCATCAAGACCTTGGCACCAGGGGCGGACCTAGATTATTTTTTGAGTGGGGGCGAGATTAGGGATGGAGCCAACTCGCTAAAGTAGAAGGGTCCAAAGTTGAAGGGGTGGGGGCCTACGGGGGTTCGGGGGCAGCGCCCTCGAAATTTTTTTTTTTTTTTGGAGTTGTTGAATAGTTTAGATTTAGTTGTATTTTCCCAACTAGTTCATGCTATATAGGCCATGAACGAAGCCTCTCACCCTGCATCAGACCCACAAATATATTCACTCTGACCATGCAACACTTTTTGCAATCACATGCGGTCAAAATGAGATTTACATAATATACCAATTTTTCAGCAATATTAGTCACCTGAACTACTACGTGGCCAAAATACTTTCCTTTCGAATCGTGGACTTCAATTGTCAAATCATCTCTAAGCCCTTCTGGCAAGATGTATTCAAGTGGGAAATAAATTTAACCATCCAACTCTATGAGATTGAAGAACATGTAACAAGATTAAAGAGAAAAATATTATATACAAAACATGAGTTTCATCAAATCCTCGATACATTCGAGATAGAAAATAAGCTAATAAAATTGTAAAAAAAAAAAAAAAAAATTTTTTTTTGGTTTTTTTTTTTTTCCAGTGGGGGCGGCCGCCCCCGCTGGGCCCTTCGTGGGTCCGCCCCTGCTTGGCACCAGGACTCATTATTTGAACCAGCAAGAGGAACCAAACCCTGCACAAACTCAACCAACATTTTTAAGAAGTTCGAAACTTCTTTATGCACTTATAAGTTCCTTTGATCCCAGGGACAATGTTTTGCTCGACTATGACATCGACCATTTTCTTCCCCTCTGTTGTGGATTGGTAGAGAGTCTCCTCGAATCGAATTGCACCTGAGATGTACTGGTCAAGGCCGGGAGCGGTCCTCAGGAGGGTGCGGTAAGCTTGACGGTTAGCCTCCGTGTTCTCAAGCCCCGATAGATGCCAAACGCTTTCTACAAGTAGCATTGGATTCATCCATTGCCAGAATTCCACGCCTCCATGATGCAACCGTTTTCCACATATCTAGACGGCATTTTTCAATTACTCATTTTGAACTTCAAAGGTAACACAATTTTGTTTATGAAGTTGTAGTACCAAACCTAAGTCATCTATCATGTTAGAAACTTGTAGATAGACAGGTTGGAAGGGGGTTGTTTTATATGAATGTTAAATCATGTTGTAGTCGAAAATTATAACGATCAATCATGTTAATGAAGAAATATTTTTTTAAAATGTAAATTTACATTGTCTCAAGTCAAGTATGAATCGTTCAAAAATCAAGAACAAAGTATTCGATTTGTACAGGGTTTGATTGTGCCCCCCATAACCTAAAATGTCTGCGTCCGCCCCTGCCTTAGTGCATGCTAGTAAGAAATCATGCACAATTTACTGAGGTGTTACTTGTACAGATTGCATTGACTGAGCTAACTCTGAAAAATGAAAAATAAATATTTACTACGGTTTTGACGAACTCATCGGCATAAGAGGAAGGACGAACATTGAGCGATGATGGGGAAGTATTAGGGTGGCTACGAATGACATTTTTTATGGAGTGTCTGGCCCTTGATGAACTCAGACTTATCAGGAACGGGAGATGACTTAAGAGTGATGCTGAGGCCATATTCTACACTCTCTGTCTCCTCTTTCAGATTCTCACACTTCGCCACACATAAGCACACACTCAACATTCCATTTATGATTATTCGTACAAAAGATGTCGCATTTCCAAGATTAGGTGACTTCAACACCTAGCGGTGGCAATGAGCCGAGTCGATACCCACAATCCCGGCTCGTCACTTTAATAAGTCGAGCTTGAGTTTTTTTTCTTCTTCTTCCTTTTTTGACCTTTTTGTTCACATTTTTTTATAAACCCATGAGCCGAGCTCATGAACTTTAGGCTCGTGGGCACAGCTCGGCTCAGTTTGGCTCGAACTCGTTCCAAATCGAGCTCGAGCCGTCCATGGACTGAGATTCGGAGAGTCGAACTGACCTGACCCGACGAGCTACTTGGCCCTTTTGCCACCCCTATCAGCACCAGATAAATTTCCACGTCAACCAAGTTCATCATGCTAGATAAGCAACTTTTTAGCCCTTGTTTGGTAGCCATTTTATTGGAAAAACATTGTTTTGAATAGTAAATTGTTGGAGAACCCATTGTTAAAAAGTAGAGAAAAATATTTAAATTACATATAGAATATTTTATTACGTGAATGTGATTGAAAATGAATATATAGAAGAAAAATGGTTTTAACAGAATGGAAGACAAACAAGGCCTGAGATTCTTATACCAAGGAAATGAAACAAAATGTATTTTTAACTATCATATACACAAAACTAAACCTTATTTAAATAAATCAAGAGATCGAGGCGCCTTAAGAGTGAAAGATTAGTAGGATCGAGGGAGAAAAAGTCACAAGTAGCCTTTTCCAATGGACACGGCCTACTCCATGATGTCTTTATCAAGCAATAGTGGGGAGAATAAATAAACAATCACTATATGTACTTGGATATAAATTTTCTTTCTTTAGCAGCAATAAATTTGCTATCTCAATACGAGTCTGGACTAAAAAACCTCAGTTGACACAAGACCTAGCATAGAAAATGAGATTTATAGTAAAAGAAAATGCTATCCATTGTAAGGGCCATGAAGAATTGTCTATCATAAACCAAGGCGAGGAAAAAAACACCATATTCCAATGTTAAAACCGTAGGAGATTATTTCTTTTAGTAATTGAGCAGCATAACTACTTTGTTCATTTGGAGATACAAAATCTAAAAAATTCAAAATGGAGTCGGGCTCAAAAACAGATCAGCAATCCCTGAAATGAGAGCATCGAGTGACTCATCTTTCAAGCATTTCCATTGTTCAGAATCATCAGGAATCGTAGGTTCTGGCTCCAAAGTACTTTCTGCAATGGCTTCATTCAATTGTTTAATAAGTTCATCCTCCTCAGGGGAATGTCTAAATCCTACATGAAAAATATAATGAAAATTCGTATGAAAATTTACACCAAAATTGGAAAGTCCTTATAACCATATTTTGGACATGAAATCTCACAAAAATTGACACTTAGATTGTGGATAATAATCCACTTCCATTGTGATTGGGATTGGGACAATTGGAGAACAAGAAATGCAGATTGTTGGATATTTGGAATGTAAGGTGATTCAACCATCCAAAGATCTTGGAATTCATCATTTCAAGTAAGTTTCTTGACTTGAAATTCATGTTAAAGAATTCTGTGAATTCTTACAGTCTTCGGTTGATAGCTCCGATTCAGATTCTTTATAAACAAAATCCACCTCAGGATTAGAAATACCAAGATCCTTTGAACTCTCATTGTACGTAGGAAGGAAGACATTTTTCATGTCATTTTTTGACTAAAAATCGTCAATATCAGTGTTCAGTTCTGATCGCTTGTCACTGGAAGCAGTACTAATGGTTGTTACATCTAAATAGTGCATATTTCCTGATTCCTCACTTGAACTACCAGGAAAAGCCCCTGGCTCAGCTCCTTCAGGGGTACCATTGTCTTCTGTCTTAGCAGAAAGTCAGGCTTGGATCCAAGAGTTTCCGACAATGCGTCTTTAAGAGAATTCCAACCATTTTCTAGTATTAAGGGATCTTTAGTCAGGCAGGAATCTGCCCAGTGACATGTTCCTGTGAAAGCACAGATCCACTCTGTTTACTTTCTACAGAATCGAGACTCGAAGAAGAAACAGAGGTTTCTGTCGTGTCATCACCAACACAAGAAGATGAGTAGACCACACTGTCAATACCTGCCCATAGTACAAAATTGTGTTCACCATAATGTATCAGATATATAAATTATAGTACCATTAAAAGAAAAGCTTCATAGTTTCTAGAGATAATTGTTTTCAATGGTACATAAAAATCAAATGCCTCAAGCTTGATGAAAACACTACCTCAATAAACATAAAATAGGTGGTCATTACTCAATGCAAGCACCAGTGTAGTCGTAATTCTTGAGTTTATAAGCACCAGTGCAGAACAAATCAAGATAACCTCGTAATATGACTGCACAAGAAAACAACAAAAAGAAGCGACTGACTTCATACGGCAAAGTTGAACTTAAAGAAGATCATACTCACATTTCAAGCTGAATTGTCTAACATGCCTAAAAGTTGTGAATGACAATTCTCCAAAAAAAACCCAATTATTTTCATTTACTTACTGATACATGACTGGGAATAGACTGAGAAGTCATTCCCTTCTCGAAACTTCCTAGCTTTAAGGCTCAAACCTGAAAGATTTTTCCGGCAAACTTTGATGCATGCATACATAGACCGCCTAGGTAAAAACTTGTTAAGAGCCTAGAGGTATACATATAAATAAATAAGCTTCTTTTCTTTTCTAACATAATCTTCTAGATAGGGTGATGATTAATAATAAATTTTAAATGGCGTTCGAGTGCGAGATCAAGTCTCATTAATACCTATTTATGAAAATTCCACACGTAAGGATTTTGAACAAAAATTGAAGATGACGTGCACATGAAGGGGCGTGTTGATTTTATTAGTACAAGTAAATGAATCATCACTATTTATATTCAAAAAAATGTCATCACTATTTGATAGCTTAAACTTCTAAAATATATATAGCAATTTTAGATGCCCAAGGAATGTAAGTTTGACGCAATGATGTAAGACTTGTCAAACAAGATAATTGAGCATTGATACAATATAAGAACTTAGGGCTCACTTCATCTATATCACTGCAACTTAAAATTCAAATTTACGTTCAATTTTTCCAATTCATCTTAAAAAGTTCTAATTATTACCAATAGATAAAAACTTTGCAACTTTGTGGTTATAGCTCTGAGGTGACTAATGTTGGATTTATTGATATAAAATCACTTATAAAATTTTGGAAACATACACCAATGTCACCCAAAATGAAGAACAATCACTCCACTAACTTTTTTCCAGCGGCACACTCTCTCTTTCTTCTCTTATATCGGCATTCTTGAGAAAAATTCTGGAATTTGAACAACAAGAAATCATCACCAAATTTTCTAGAAAATTCTGGGACCTTACCTCTTAAGTAAGTGATGATTTTCAATTCTCCCCTTCAACGCTGATTTTTCAATTTGACTCTTTCAGGGGCGGAGCCAGCCCGTCAAAGTAGGGGGTCCTAGAGTTGAAAGGGTGGGGACCCACGGGGTTTGGGGGAAGCGTCCCTGAATTTTTTTTTTTTAGAAACATTATCTATTAAAATAAGAGAAGCTGGTACTTTGTGATGGAGAAAGAAAACAAATGAACATAAATTAATGCACATTATTAACAAAAAAAAATCAAGAAACGTATAAAAGAAAGTATTAATCTTTAATTTAGCAAAATCATACATTATTACAAGTGTTCCTTTCTAGTTCTCATATTTTGATAATATTGTATAACTACATCATCGTCAATCATGTCGAATACATCATTCTCAATATACACAAGCAAGCTATCATTTAACCATTTATCACTCATTCGATTGCGCAATAGATTCTTGACATAATTCAGAAGAGGAAACGGGAGTCGGGACAGAATTGGATTGGTAGGGTTTAAGTTTTTTATTCATTTGGGGACAAAATGGTAAATACAAAAAATAAAATAAAAAAATTGTCAAAAAATTGGGGGGTCCTGGTCCCCCCAAGGACCCCCCCTCCCTTCGCCCATGAACTCTTTCTTTTTCGTCACGCTTAGATGTCTATGGAACTCGATGAATTTTGAAGCGCTTGGTCCTTCATTCAACACATGTCATTTCAAAATATCAAACTCTTTCGTACTTTCGTCTTTATCTATTTCTAAGTTAGCATACCACTTTTCCAGCGGCACACTTTCTCTTTCTTCTCTTATATTGGCATTCTTGAGAAAAATTCTGGAATATGAACAAGAAGAAATCATCACCAAATTTTCTAGAAAATTCTGGGATCTTACCTCTTAAGTAAGTGATGATTTTCAATTCTCCCCTTCAGCGTCGATTTTTCAATTTGACTCTTTCAGGGGCAGAGCCAATCCATCGTAGTAGGAGGGGTCCTAGAGTTGAAAGGGTGGGGGCCCACGGGGTTTGGGGGAAGCGCCCCTGAATTTTTTTTTTTTGAAACATTATCTATTAAAATGAGAGAAGTTGGTACTCTGTGATGGAGAAAGAAAATAAATGAACATAAATTAATGTACATTATTGACAAAAAAATCAAGAAACGTATAAAAGAAAGTACTAATCTTTAATTTAGCAAAATCATACTTTATTACAAGTGTTCCTTTTGAGTTCTCATATTTTGATAACATTGTATAACTACATCATCATTAATCATGTCGAATACATCATTTTCAATATACACAAGCAAGCTATCACTTAACCATTTATCATTCATTCGATTGCGCAATAGATTCTTGACATAATTCAGAAGAGGAAGCGGGAGTCGGGACAGAATTGGATTGGTAGGGTTTTAAGTTTTTTATTCATTTGAGGACAAAATGGTAAATACAAAAATAAAATTAAAAAATTGTCAAAAAAATTGGGGGGTCCTGTCCCCCCAGGGACCCCCCTCCCTTCGCCCCTAGACTCTTTCTTTTTCGTCACGCTTAGATGTCTCTAGAACTCGATGAATTTTGAAGCGCTTGGTCCTTCATTCAACACATATGTCATTTCAAAATATCAAACTCTTTCGTACTTTCGTCTTTATCTATTTCTAAGTTAGCATACAACTTTTTCCAACGGCACACTTTCTCTTTCTTCTCTTATATTGGCATTCTTGAGAAAAATTCTGGAATATGAACAAGAAGAAATCATCACCAAATTTTCTAGAAAATTCTGGGATCTTACCTCTTAAGTGATGATTTTCAATTCTCCCCTTCAGCATCGATTTTTCAATTTGACTCTTTGCTGTTTCGTCACGCTTAGGTGTCTCTGGAACTCTATGAATTTTGAAGCGCTTGATCCTTCATTCAACAGATCTGTCATTTCAAATATATCTAACTCTTCCGTACTTTCTTCTTTATTTATTTATAAGTTAGCATACTTGGTACTTAATTTCTCACGTGCGCCCAACTTTCTTATTTGGGGTTGTGAGTTTTTACGTATCCCAATCTCTTCTTGTCGATTCTCCACTAATGTTCTTTGGTACACGTCATTTTGCCCAGACTCTGTCTCACTCTTATAAATTCTTCTTTATCACTTAACACTTGTAGATCTTTAGATTCTTCTATACCATTGGATGCTCTTGTTCATTAATTATTTTCATCACATCTTGTAGTCTTATTTCGCTTATTTGCTATGGCACCTTCTCCTTCAACTTGTCATCAAATTCCATTGAATTTGCTAGTTCCATCCTCTGCGGTATCTGTCAAGAATATGCTTCTTCAAACACTTCTATTTCTTTTGAGTCCAATAGTTCTTCCATATGCGAAGTCCACCAAGAAGACTTTTCATGAATTAAGATGCATCTCTAGAGTCATCAATCCAATCATCTTCGCAATCTAGTTGTTCATGGAAAACCACTACCAATGTTGATCCGTCCTTTAAACTTGAATTGGATTTCTTCTCTCGAGCTTGCTTGATTAAAATTGTGAATGTTTCGGCATCCCATTCTTCAGGAAGAATTATTGGAGCACATAAGACAAAAATACGCCAATAGGACACTTTGGCCGCACTATTATAAAAAAAATGATCTAAGGTTGCAACTTTTGGAAAACAAGTTTCTCTCTATTGCTCAAAGAAAAATGACCGCAAGTTATTATTTTAACAAAGTTAAGTCTCTCTGTCGCAAGATTTCTGAATTAGATTCTTTGAGTAAAATTCCGGAATCTAAAATGAGAAGAATTATTATACATAAAGTGAGACCCGAATTTAGAGATTTTATTGTGTGATACAAGGTTTGTCAATGCAACTGTCACGGATAACCAAATTTTCAAAGTTTGCTAGTGACGATTGCTCTTGCCAGCCTTGTATTGCGGCAATAAAACATTTAAATTCGGGACTCGATCCATGTATATTCTAGATCCCGAGATTTTACTCGAAGAATCTAATTCAGAAATTTTGCGACATAGAGATTTTACTTTTTAAAAATACCGACTTCCCATCATTTTCCTTGAGCGATAGACAGGAGCTCGTTTTCTAAAAGTTGCAACTCATCATTTTCTTTGAGAATAGTGCGGCCAAAGTGTCCCATGCTTCTTTTGGCGTATTTTTGTCTCTTATGTGCTCCAATAATTTTTTGTTTATTGTTGTTTTTGGTCAATTTCAATCAAAAAATCAATTTGATTCGATTAATTTTAATCATTAAAAAGTCGAGTCGGGTTGGTTGCGGTTTAAACAATCGACCGTCAATTAACTGACTTAGCCGGCTAATACATTGTTTATTTTTTTCACTTTGCAATTTATATTTTTAAACTTAAAAAATAAAATAATAATAAATAAGTATAATTTTTTCTCAAATAATTTGATACAATCTACATTTTTTGTTGTCCTTTTTGTTGGTGGCTATGGCGGATTTGGCGACGATTTTGGTGAGGTTGTGGGGATGGTGTATTGTTGGCGTTGGCGTTGATTTTGTTGCTAGGAAGTGGTGGTGGTGTTGGCGGGCGGTGATGCGTTTTCTGTGATGTTGGTGTTGGCAGCGGAGACGACGGTGGTGTTTTGTTGGTGGTGGTGGTCACAAATGATTTGTTGATTATGACCAATAAATTGGTTAGTGTGTGACCAATAAAGAATAAAATGTGATCAATAAATACTGTGTGGCCTACAAATTTATTAATTTGTGATCAATAAAAGTAATATGTGACCTATTATTTGATGTTTTGTGGCCATAAAATAAGTTGTGTGACTTATAAATTTTGTGATTTGTGACCGATAAATAAATTGTGACTTTTAAATTTTTAATTTGTGACCGATGAACTAATTGTGACCTATAAAATTTTTGAATTGTGACCAAATTTCATATATCTGTAACATTTATATATTTATTAATTAAATATTTAATTAATTAATTAAACCATAAATATATTTTAATGAAAACCTGATATTTGAATTTTAAAACTTATATCCTTAATTTTGAAATAGTGTTTACTAAAAACTTGATTTATGTATTGTTCCCTTAATTTAATACTCAATATTTCACATATAAGCCCACATGTTCGATTAAAATCCTTAAAAAATATACTTGCCAGGTATCCATCAAAATCGCAGTAAAATGGGCATACACCATCCCTAATATTGAAGTTATGCTATAAGCCAGTCGATGAATTTGCAAAATCAAAAACCCGATTACAAGTTTGCGAAACTGTCTCAACATATCCGTGGTCAAATGATGGGAATGCAATGGACACAGAGGCAGAGCTGCTGCCGTCTCCCCTGCGACATCAGAAGCCATATTTGTGGTATCACCTGTGTAAACTATTCTAGCAGTGTCCATATCTTCTGGTCTCTCCAAGCAGTTACGGTCTAAAATTGGATCCCTCAACATTCCAAACAAATTTAAGGTCCAAGTCCAAATATAAAACTAGTGAGGAAAAAAGAAGTTCCAATACTTGCATGTAATGCACGATGTACAGTAGCTTGAGGGGAAAGAAGAGACTGTTTGTAAAAGTGATTTTAAGGATAGGAGTGGCTGCTAAATTTTCTGCACAAATAAGAGGTATGCAAAGAGAGAGAGAGATCTTTTTAACCCAAGACATGTAAGGGTGTCTTTGAGCCACATTATTTTGAAAGAATGTATTTTGGAATAGTAGATTAATGGAGAATGTGTTGTTGAAAAAGAAGGAAAAGTTATTGATGTGATGAAAAATATTATTTTATTGAAGAATGTGTGATTGACACTTAGCAGAAGAATGAAAATAAATATTTTAATGCATACCAAACAAGGCTTAAAAGTGCAGGAATATAACCTTTTTAGCTTTATTTTATTCATACTTTTTGCTCTGTTACACTTTCATATGTGGGATGGAAACTTGGGCTACCTTTTTGTAAAGGCGCATTATGCTGATACTCGTCTCTTATCTATCAAGCGATGACTTCGTCTCAAAAAAATTAAGGACTTATTTATCAAGTTAACTAGTTAGAGATGCGCAAAAGAATCGAAACTAAAAAGTAAAAATTGGTCAATTCCGATATGGAGTGGGAGCACTGCCTCTTCCGGCTCCTTCCGACCAATTCTCCAAAAATAGTAATTCTATGAAAAAAACATCCAACACTCCTGATGAATAAGATGCCGATGAAGCATATGTAGAAGTCTAAGGATTGTTTTGAAATGTTTCCGATATACGAGTCGTTTTTTTACACAAGAAAATGAACATGGTGATAAGTTCATCCAACCTATTTACTCAGTTCTGGTAACCAAAATCGAGAATCGGTTTTGATCCCATTTTTCTTTTTCCTTATTTACACCACAATAAGCCCATTTTTTTTTTTTAAGCCACAATAAGTGAATAAACGCCATAATAAACCAAATTTAATTTAAAAAACAATTCATAACGTTTTTTCACACTTCTTCAAGCTTTAAATCCCTAATGTTTACTCTCAAAATGTTAAAATTGTCTTCATCTAATAATGCTCTGTTTAATTTAGGATGGGACCAAGGGTTCTATCATAAAATAATCATTAGCTCTCCGCTCTCAAGTTGGTTCGACCTGAACCACTCTCCCCTACTAACCATAAGTCTTTCTACATAGTTTAGTTTCGACAAGTGTACGTTTGGCGAAGCTTAAGAAAATTCACATATAAGTTAATAAATAACTAGTTTATTAATTTATGTTCAGAAAAATAATAACAAAGCAAAATCCGCTGTTGCAACAGGAAAATGTTTGGCAAGCGACAATTTTTCAGAGCAGATAGACAAGAGTACAGTATCAGTATCATTATCTAGCGCTTTTTCATTTTGCCCTAAATAAAAATTAAGGAAGTTGGGGATTATCTTCGATACTGAAACTTCAGTGCCACTGCCGGTACGGTCGACGATATGACACTAGACAATATTAAGAAAATAAGGGGAAAAAACTAAAACTTTCCACTACCAACTTTATACCAGACATTCCTTTGAAAGGTATATCCTAAAGACCTCTGACTAATGAAAACCTTTGCAAGTTAATCGACATCCTCTCATCATCACCCACACACTATCAAGGATATCACTAGACAGACAGAACTACACACATCATGCAACATTTAGGTCACCACATATTGTCTATTAAATATTCAATAACTAACGGGCTTAATTGAAAATAGTACAATCATAAAAGGTTATCAAGAACAAATTCAAGGTTATCCAAGTTCAAACCTTAAATCACTCGAAAAGATGAAAACCAATCTCACTTCAAATAACAGAACAGGTAAAGAGATTAATGGAAAGTGGTTTGCCTAGCATGAGCCACAGATCTCTCATCCTTCAATACCTTCTGGGATAGCGGTCCATGAACCTCCCAGACGGACACTCGAACGCCATGTGTCCTCTTCCCCCACAGTTGTGACATATAGCCATTGCAATACAATCACGACTCATATGCCCTACCTGGTTGCAGTTCCGACACACAATGTCTCGGTATCCACCTCCACGAAATCCACCCCTCTCTTCAAGGATATTGCCCTTTGAGCATTCTCTAGCCAAGTGGCCAGATATATTGCACAAATTGCAGACAGGATCATTCTGACAATCACGGGCGAGATGACCTGGTTTCCTACAATTCTTGCAGGCCTTGTCATTTGTACAATCAGCTGCCATATGGCCTTGCTTAAAGCAGTTATTGCACAGCCTCAGATCACCAGGTGGCATTGGTGGAGCAGTGCAGTCCCTTGCACGGTGTCCTGCCTTACCACAAGTATGGCAGATTCCCTCATTAGGACAATTGCCAGCCATATGGCCAGGTTCTCGACAGTTCCAGCAAAGAGATTTCGTCGTGCATTCTGATGCAATATGCCTGATTTAATTTAAGAAGAAACAAAAGCAAAGACAAAAAGGGAAACATTAATCCTTACTGCGCTTGGAGTACATTGTGGGTTGGGAAACGTAAAATCATTAAAAGGAAAAAAGAATTGCTACAATAGATTAACATAAGCTCAAAAGGATTACCCAGGAAGACCACAATTGTGACAGATGGCCACATTAGGGCATTCTCTGGCAAAATGACCAGGCCTTTTGCAGTTATTGCACAGAGTACTCTGACTGCAAAGAACATATTACTAAAACTGTTAATATCCCAGTATATCACGAGCATAAAGCAAATATTATTAGAAAGTCAGATATCATAAGGCTGTAACGCAGAAAGTATACTATAGCAGCAAGTCAACAACAATATAATACTTTGAAAACCATGATAACAAATTTCCAGACTTTTTCCTTTTTCTAAATTTTCTTTTATTGTACAAGAGATGGGAGGAGAAACAGATCTAAGAATAACTAATGAAAGATCCAAACATGCAGAAGGCTATATCAAAACAGAACTATGAAGATTTATTCCAGATCCAAGCACAAACGTAAAAATATAACCTAAAGCGAGCAAGGCATCAGATCTGTTCCCTTTTCAGACAGATCCCACACATCAATTATTTTCTTCTTCCCAACCAACATGTACAATTTCCAGGAAGTTACAAACACATGAACAAATTGAGACCAGATAACCTGAAACCCCGACGTGAGTCACGTCTATATGGTGCATCACGGTAAGAATACCGTTCAGTACGCATCTTACGATCCATTGGGCTCCGGCTCCTGCTTCTGCTCCGACTTCTGCTTCCGCTCCTGCTCCTGCTCCGGTTGTCTAAGCTCATTTTCAAAACTACACCACTCAGTAAACCACCCACTACCTGGAAAAATATCACCAACACCACAGCTGCTGCCACCTCCCTGTCCACCACAACCACACCCAAAGCCACATCAGTGAGTCCACATTTTTATCCTTCATGATTTAAACACCAGATTCCCACACAACTATTACAATTTTTCAACAAACAACACCACCGTACATCGGTTATGGAATTGGACCCAGCACCTGCTGAATTCCCTAATTCAACAAAATACTATCTAACCACACCCATAGCATTCAAGCATCTCATATTATATAATCACATCTAACTAATAACAAACAAATTAAACAAACCCCTTTTCAGGACGTCATACAAATATATGAGAGTGATTCCATTACCCGCACACACACACCCCCATGACAACAGTTAGAAGTCGTGAATAATTTGGACAAATGACATTCATCACAAGGGACAAATAAATATGAAACTGAAAGAAGAAAATGAACAAACTTTCCAAATGCCAGGGAATCAACTGTGGTGGATCATGACTCACTACACCTTTATATGAGTAAATTAAACAGCGTCTTCTACCGCAGGTAGAGATACAAACTTTGAATAGGTAGCTCTTCACTGTAGTATCATCAACATTTTCTAAGGTTTATTATGAAGGTCCTCTTATAAACAAATTGAATCATTTCCATTTATGCATTCTTCCACTGCTAATGCATCATATTATGCATGAAACAATATTTGGATATTCAATGAATGTTATCTTCATTATGATTCACCAGAGCCAAAAGCTTCGGTCTTATACTTCAACGTGTAGGACATTACAAAATTCGGATCCAACACAATCTGAACTGAGTTGGGGGAAACATAAGGATACCATGATTTAAAGGTTATCCACTTTATTTTCACATGAAATTTCAAGAAATTTTGCCAGAAGAAACTTGTAAGAGAAATGACAGAAATAAGAGAGACAAAAGCGGTAATTGTCTTATTACCCATATATCGCTCCAACAACATTACTTGTCTCTCTTGAGGTGGTGAAACAAAAATCTCAAAACATGCCATTGACTATAAATATAATGTTTCCAGTATACCATATATATCTTGATAAAGTCAAGAGAAAGTTACTACTATAACCCAGATATTCTAAACGTACAGCTCTTCTATTTGCACCTGGAAGAATGGACTTTAGCACACTGATTTGTGTCATGTAAAACCGCAACGTCTCAATCTGAACATTTCACTTCATATTTCTATATGTTTAGCAGTTTCAAAAAGGCAAAATCAGGTATTAAGGTGTTTTACCTCCCCAGGAAGAGGCACGTAAGTTTAACTCATTTTTAAGGCGTAAGCATGAACCTAAACTAGTAAACCATAAACTATCTAAAAATTTTATAATACAACATTTGAATAAAATTAACGTTGAGCGCCCTTGAAGTTTAAATTGGATTGTCAAAGTAGCAAATAACAAATTAATAAGGTAGTGATCACGTAATAAAAGCACTAATCCACGAATGGTACTAAAAGTATAAAACAAATGAATCAATTAACAAGCTATTTCAGAATTTTGCTTGCTATGACTTTAGAAGAAGTCGGACAAAGAAAATATAAACACAACGATGGCGAGCAAGTATAAAAGAAAGAACGATTAAAAAGTCGCGTGTCGCATCCTGTCACTGAGAAGTTGAAACTTCACTAGGGAGGAGGTTAACACACTTCAATTGTAGAAGGCTAGGTCATAACTCTTTGCTTCATCTCGTCTCTAATTTCCAATTTTATTCTAGATCTCATGGTTGGTCTATGTTTAAAATAGCCCCAAGACCCCTTGAAATGTCCTAGGCTAAAAAACTCCTAAAAGATGAGACCGGTGACAAGAAGCACAAGGTAATGCACACTCGGATGCCTCAAGACTTATGCCCCTCAATAAGCAAGGGTGCTATCCTCGACAAACAGAACTCAGCGCATAAGCTTAGAGGTAACATCACATCTCTGCCACAAGCACCTAACTTAATAATAACAATTCAATACTGCATTATAGAAATAACTGTTGCAGATCAAAAAGGACCTTCTGGATGCTAAGAGACAAAAATACAGAATAATACAAGTCGCAGAACAGATTCATCATACTTATAGTTACCAAAATTAACATCTGCAATGATTAACGAGGAAGCAACTAATGAAATATGCAATAAATTCCCATAAATTAGAAATTAAACAAGTAGACAATATTTTTTCGTTATGAAGAAAAATCAGGACACTGATACACGGAACTCAGATCCATAACTGTGTTATACATGCAAGCATCAAAAAGACAAAGCTATATGCGAAAGAAATTTATGACATAAGTAATGGAATAAAACCCTAGCTCATAAAAACGCTAAATCACCCGAAATCAACTGACGAAACAAGACCGAATCATGAATTATCACAGATTCAGAAACCCTAAGAATAAAACATGTAACCCCACCCTAACCAGTAAACCTAGATTAATCGTAAAAATTGTTAGACATGAGAGAGTCACCTCGAGAGACCGGTCGGATTGGATACTGGGCACCGAAATGTTATAGAGAATACACAGAGATCGAGGTTCTGAAGGGTATATGGGAAATGATGGTATCTTCTTGTATTTTAGAGCAAATTCTTCCATGGTTCCCACCCTTTCAGAATTGTGATTCATGTATCCTCAATCTTTCATTTGTATTATTCACATCCCTATTCTTTTAATATTATGCTAATAATGTCCCAACTCAACCTAAAAATCTAAATAGATAGTAAAAGGCCACACATTGGGCATGTGATAGATGTCGTATGAGTACAATTATCCAAAAATAATCCCGTTTCATTCCAAAAACCAAATTAATGACCTTCTAACTAACTATGTTCGGTCACGACAAGACAAATTAGTATTCAAGGTGGATAAAGATTATTTTTTTTACAATTATACTATCAGTCATTTATTATGTGCTTGTGACGTGACATCTTACCATCTAATTATTCTTTTTTTTGTCCAATTGGAACATTGTACACATAGTATTAAAAGGATAGGGACGTGAATTGACATAAATGAAAGATTTGGGATATGAATGTCACAGTTAGAAAATGTTGGGGCCCTAGAGGAATTTACCCTATATTTATTAGTAGCCCGTTCGATGGCCTTTGGGCTTTCTTACTAGGCCCAAAACTACTTTATTATTTCACCAACTTTCTTGAAAGAAAATTGACACAAATAGATGTTGAATGAGAACGTTATGTTACGCATTTGGTATATTGTATTGGAATGGGGTGATAGAATTAGGGGGATTGAATTAAGATGAATTATGGAGAATTGTTATAATGTAGTACATCAAATTGCTCTCCTTGTTTCTTTCTATATATAAAAAGTGGCTATTAAACGGAATATGTTGGTTTAACGGAAAAATTAACGGAATTTCTTGATTTAACGAAAAAACTAACGGAATTTCTTGATTTTAACGGAAATTTTTTTTTTCACCACCCCATACTTTCAAAATTATAATTAAATAATAATAATAATAATAAATTAGCTTTTGATAATTCATTTAAACTAAAATATCTTGGAGCTAACTTATCCGAATCGACTTTTTCTCGAATCCGATTTATGTATCTAATTACGATTTATCCAACGAGACCAATATTCATATATTTACGATAACTCCATCAATATCTAAATATTTGACACAAATAAAATATAATTTGATAAATGTATAATTTAGTCCCTAACTTTCAAAATATTAAAATATAGTATATAAAACTTGAATTATATTTTATGAAAATTTTCGGGGTATTACACTCACCCCCTTCAAATATTTTCGTCCTCGAAAATTTACCCGTCACTTACCAATACTAAGTCTAACACATGATATACATATATTATCATAATACATATCATACTTTAGCGATAAAATGAATTGCATTATTACTTAAAAAAGAGTAAAGACTTAAGTCATGCAAAAAGTTTAAGCCTCCGTTTGTTTCTCATTAAAAATCCATAAAAATGAAAAATATGACTGTTATTCATCACATCAATCTATCAATTTTGAATTTCTATCTCTTGTGTGGGGTCCAATAACGGCTATATTTTTCATTTTCATTCTACATTAATGAGAATCAAATGGAGCCTAAGTAAACTCATCTTCTTATCCCTTAACATACCTTGAGTTTTCTGTTTGTGATTTTGGGTTGGAAATGACAGAGAGAAGCACTTTATTTAATTATTTATCAATTACATAGACATTACATCATTAATTATTTAATTAACCAAAAAAATTATATTTTTATTAATAACAAATTAATTCTTAAACAAAACTATTAAATATAAACTAAGCAAACGTACATTGCACGTTGCTTACACCTAGTTTCTTGATAAATAGTACCTCAAAACTGTCAATTACCAACAAATCGTAATTTCTCATACGCATAAATACCGAAGTGGTAAAAACAAATTTGCAATACACTTTACGAACAAATTGTCATGAAGTGCAGAACCGTATTTCTCAATTATTTTTTACAACTTTCTTCGTAAAGTGGTCATTCATTAAACTAATAACAAGATTTGTGTGTAAAACAAAGAAAGGGTTTTTATTTCAAAATTTGAAAATGAAAATGAGAGAAAAAAAAATGTATGTAAGATTTTGGGTTAATTGTTAAGCATAATGCTTTGTCAACCTCAGAAAAATGGCTTCTGTATCTCACGTGAAAAAATTAATGTCTACGTGTACATGGCTAAAATATGTATACCTTACCATTACATCATAAGTACTTTGTTGATACGCGGTTAATTGTAATATTTAGTCCATGTATAGTGTAGATTAAAAAGTTGACAAAATTTTAAATTAAAATCAATAATTAATTTTAATCACATATTTATTAATCACAAGATTTATCAACTTTTCAATAACATATTTCTTTAACTTTTATCAAAATTTACTAAAAAAATGATTTCAACTAAACCAAACGGGAGCTTAATAGCCAACTTTTTAAAATTAAACCCTTGAGTTTGGACTTGAGACGAGGTAGACGAGGGTTGCAATTGCCTCACCTCAAGTCCGACCTTGATGTAGTGGTTGTGGGTATTATCATGGTTCTCTAGTGAACGTGGACAGAAAAAGTCTCAAAGAGGGAGACAAACCATCCATTTGGATCAATGCTTTAAATTAATTAAAGATTAGGAATCCTGTTGTGGAAAGGGTTGAAGAAGGAAGTGCGAAAATAGTGAAATGTTGACAACATTTCATGCAGTTACCCTAAATTTTACAAAACAACCAATATAAATAATACAAGGTGGTCATTTATAGATAATAATGTTATCCGGCACCATTTGTGTTAATAATACTAGTCTATGTAGTGTTATGTGATAAATTCAATGAAAAGCAAAATTAAGTTACTCATTTAATTATAATTCTAATTTAATGTCATGTCAGTGCAACTTAAATTGGTGTTTAAGCACTAACTGTGGTAAACTCTAAGCACGAAGTAGTTCAGAAAAATATCTAAATGAATGTTATTGAATTGGCTTATATAAGTCTTACAAAGAGATAAAATTGGCAACAAACAACCCATGTTAAACAACTCACATGGTAAATGGCTAAGGAAATGATCAGACTCTACATGTATGTCCTAAATAATAGGATTTGTTAATTGAATGAACTTTTGAGAACTTCAACTATAAATATAACAACCCCAACAATTCCTCTCCTAAACTGATTGCAGTAATGCTTTCAATTTACTCGTGGTACCACACACACACCCATTGACTCACGCAGGCCGCAGCTTCAAGAACATATCCAGCTTAAGTGGTTTTGTCATAATGTTTGCAACTTGTTCTTGTGTAACACAATGCTTCAACTCAACAACTCCATCTCGGGTCAAATCACGCAAGAAATGAAACATTACATCAATGTGTTTGCTTCGTCCATGCATGATTGGATTCTTGGATAGCTTAATGGTAGAACTGTTGTCACATAACACAGTGGTACACTTGCCTTGAAAATGACCAAGCTTTTCCAATACTCTTCTCATCCACGCCCCTTGACAAGCATAAGAGGCAGCTGCCACAAACTCTGCTTCAGTAGTGGACAAAGCAACTACAGGCTATTTTTTAGAAGACCGGGACATGGCTCCTTCACTGAGTAGAAACACACAATCAAAAGTACTTTTCATGTCATCTATATCTCCTGCATAATCACTATCTGTATATGTCATCAACTCTCCATGACCCTTCTTTCGATAAAAGACTCTAAAATCCACGGTACCTTTCAAGTCCTTAACACCCTTTTCGCAGCTTGCAAATGCAACTCAGTTGGACTTGCCATGAATCTACTAATGAAAGACACCACATACATCAAGTCTGGCCTTGTTGCAACTAGATACATAAGACTTCCGACCAATTGTTTGTAAATGGTAAAATTCACCTTGGATCTTTCTTCATCTTTCATTAGTCTAACGCTAGGAACAATGTGATTCTTTACACTATTACTCTTCTCCATCCTAAACCTCTCAAAAACATATTTTGCATACTTTCTTTGACTAATATAAATGCTTTCAGGATTTTGTAAAACCTCTACACCAAGAAAATATTTCATCTTTCCCAAATCAGTCATATCGAATTCAAGTTTCATAGAATTCTTGAATTTAACAAACATAATCTCATCATTACTAGTAAAAATTAGATCATCAACATATAAGCTAAGAATCAAAATTTTACCTCATTCTCCTATTTTTATGAATAAGGTGTGTTCACAGTTGCACCTCTCAAATCCTTCTTTGACAAAATATGCTTCAATCCAGATGTACAATGATGAGGGGCTTGTTTAAGGTCATACAATGCCGTACACCTTATACTCTTCACCTTTCTTCTCATAACCTTGTGGTTGATCAACAAACAAACACTGCTTCATTCAGCTCTCCATGCAGGAAAGTGTTTTTGACGTCAATCTGATACACGCTCCAACTATTTCGAGCTGTTAAAGCAATTACCATTCGAATTGTATCCTACCTAGCCACGAGCACAAATGCCTCGATAATCTATGCCATGCTGCTGTGCATACCCTTTCGCTAGCAACCGAGCTTACACTTGTCAACCTCACTATTTTCGTTGAGTTTAGTTTTGAAAACACACTTTACTCCTATCTTCTTCATTCCTTTAGGAAAATCTGTCAGCTCCCAAGTCCCATTTATTTCGATTGCTTCCATCTCCAAGTCCATTGTACTCTGAATAGCTTCTTCAAAGGTAGTCGGATCTGAAGTTAAGGTAAACGGAACCAAATTGTTGTACTCAACTTCTTCTTCTAAAAATTCTCACCCACTCGCATAATCTTCCATCCAGAACGGTACTCTTATGTTCCTTCCTTCTAGTAAGCTTTCTTCAGATGCTGGAGAATTCTCTCCGGGTGACTCACTTGAAGATAAGCTAACCTCTCATCTTTCTTCTTCTGCTGCCACCTCCTCTTCAAACTCTTCTTCACTTTGATCACGTTCACTTCCTTCTTCATTACTATCTCCCCACTCGAGGATATCAAATCTTGCTTCTTCGTTACTTCTTTCCCAATCCCAGCACTCATTTTCTTCAAAGACCACATCTCTGCTTACAACTATCTTCTTGGACGTTGGATCATAAAGTCTATATGCTTTAGACTATTCACTCATCCCTAACAGCACACACTGAAAACTCTTATCATTCAGCTTCTTTCTCTTACTGTCTGACACATGAACATGGCCAATGCATCCAAAAACCCGAAAATAATCAACATTGGGTTTGACACCACTCCAAGCTTCTTCAGGAGTCATATCTTTCACTGCCAATGTAGGACTTATATTAAGCACACATGTTGTCCACTTTACTGCTTCTAGCCAGAAATTCTTTGGAATTTGCTTCTCCGATAACATACTCCTAACCATATTCATGATTGACCTGTTCTTATGCTCAACTACTCTATTTTGTTAGGAAGTGTAGGCTGCAGTGAGCTGCCTGCTAATACCATTAGATTTGCAAAATATATTGAACTTGTGAGAGAAAAACTCTCCACCTCTATCTGTAAGCAAACAACAAATAAAAACTCATGTCTCTTTCTCAACAAGGTTTTTATAATTCTTGAAGATAGTAAAAGCTTTAGATTTTTCAGCAAGAAAATATATCCACACCTTATGACTGTAATCATCGATAAAGCTTATGAAATACCTCTCCTTACTATTGGAAATAGGTTTGATGGGTCCACAGATGTCAGCATGTACCAACTGCAGTCTTTGTGATGTTCTCCATAAACTCCTCTTTGGAATTGCATCCCTGTGTTACTTTCCCACCATGCAATCAATGCATATTTTGGATGGTGCCTTCAACTGTGGTAACCCTCTCACCATTTGCTTATATTGCAATGTTCTCAGACCCTTGAAACTTAGATGCTCATATCTGTAGTGCCAAATGTAACTATTGTCTTCAAGAATTGTTTGGAAGCAAGTGGGAGCTTTCGACAAAATTCTTGCAAGCAATATGAACATCCTGTTTGCATAATAAGCCCTTTCTTGGGATGATAGACTCTACATACTCCATGTCGTATCAAAATAGCTACATCTTTTTCTTGCAATTGTTCAACACTTAATAAGTTATTTTTCAACTCAGGTATATAGAAAACATCAGTGATTACCTGAGTAACTCCAACAATTTGCAACCTAATTACCCTTTCCCAACACAGCCATCTTGGAATTATTCTCGAGCTTCACAGATTGCTGGAATTCCTTATCAAGATCCGAGAACCACTCCTTATTTGCGCACATATGATTGCTATACCCTAAGTCAAGGAACCAGAAATCTTCTCTCCTTGATTGATTAAGCTCCACATATAACATTAGCAACATTTCTTCTTTCTCCTCAAGCTCAACATAATTCAGCTTTGTTGAATGCTTGTCTACCTTTTCCTCCGTCTCTTCCTCGAAAAGCTCCACGAGCTCAACCGTCTCCTCTTCCACCAATTTTATCATCGTAGGTCACCTTTAATGCATGCTCATCTCCTCCATGCCCGTTCATCATCTGCTCATGTACCGGTAAGTTGTTCTACAACTCATCAATGGTTAAGGTGTAAGTTATTAGACTCTTCAATCGAACACACAACATAGTCGAACCTTGAGGTCATTGATCTCAAGATCCTTTCAATGATCACCACTTGCTGCATGTTTTCACCATGAATCTTCATCTTGTTCGCTATGATGAGTGTTCAAAAGAAGTACGCATCAACACTATCACCCTCTTTCATCCGTAGAACATAAAACTCCTTTCGAAGAGCTTGGAGTTGTGCTCTTTTAACTCTTGCGGAACCGTGGTACTTCTGCTTCATAGAGTCCCAGATGTATTGGCAGTGTCTCAATTGAGGATCGTCTCCATAATGGTTCGATCAATGGCTTGGAACATATAATTCTTGACCTTCAAATCTTTCAGCTTCTGGTCTGCAATTGATTTTTGTTGTGCTTCAGTAAGCTCTACTCCTCCTCCTGCAGCAGGGATTCCAGTCTCCACCAAACTCCAATACTCCTTTGAACGAAAAAAAAATTCCATCAGCATGGACCAATGATCGTAATGGCCATCAAACTTACGAATTCCAGGTTGAACAAAATTATTTTCAGCTGCTATACTTCGATTCTCTCTCTTCTCACTATTTCTCTTCTTAAGAAACTCCAGTTTCTTTTCTCTCGCAATCGAGCCCCGTGATGAAGCTCTAATACTAGATTGTTGTAAACTCTAAGCACAAAGCAATTCAAAAAAATATCTGATTGAATGTTATTGAATTCAAAATAAGTTGTTGCCTTATATAAGCCTTATAAAGAGATAAAATTGGGAACAAACAACCCACGTGGTAAATGGCTAAGGAAATGGTCAGACTCTACCTACTTGTCCTAAATAATAGGTTTTATTAACTGAATGAACTTTTGACAACTTCAACTATACCTCTAACAACCCCAACACTAACGATACTAAATAACATTACTCTTGTATAAATAATCATTTATGTAGTTTTTACACACTCATAAAATGAAATATTTTTATTCATCAAACTCTTGATTTCGAAACATACAACAATTTTAAAATAAAATTTTACTAAATATTTAGTCCTTGTTTGAGCTCCATTTTTTTCCAAATTTGTTTTCAATCACATATTCTCCCAATAAAATAATTTACACGTAAATTCAAAATTTTCTCTATTTTTAATCACACGTTCTTTAAAAAATCACTATTATAAAACTCATTTTCTCTAAGGGTGTGTTTGATAATTATTATTGAGTAAATAATGTATTTTAAATAGTGATATTTGAGAAATATGTAATTAAAAAGTAGGGAAAAGTTATTAATTGATGAAAATTATTATTTTATTGAAAAATGTGAGATTGAAAATGAGTTTTGAAAGAATGTATGTCAAATAAGAGCTAATAATGAAGCTCACGCGAATGCTTAACTATTCTTCCACAACTTACTATTTCTTTTTCACATCTAAAGCTAGAGGGTGTTATACATAACTACTACATTATAAGAACCACATTTCAAAACTAACAAACTCCCTAAATATTTTCATAAATCAGCTGGTAAATAATATTATTATGATAAAATTTAATTTAATATACATATTCAACCCCACCCATCCCCATTCATCCCAACCCATCATCTTCCTCTTCATTTCTCTTCACCCGATGGAGCTTTTATTCACACACATTTACTGGGAGCCACGACATTGCCACCAGAGCTTCTCTTCGTCCATCTCCTAGAGCCATAACGATGATGACCTGCTACTGGGAGAGTCGCGCACAACGAAACTTATCTTTCCCAAAGTCGCAGCAGATATAATCTGATTTTTGCACGTAGTCATTGATAATTGTTGGTTTCTACGCACATCTAATCTGATTTTTGCGTACAGTCGTCAATAGTGGTTGGTTTTTTCCAAACAGTGATGATGGTGAGGTTGTGGCGGGGTTGGTGAGGAGGTGGTGGTCACTAACTTCTATGACTGTCAGTAACCGTCTAATTTATGACTGTATGTAATCAAATCATTAACCAGTGTTATCTGTAACCAAATTTATCTTTAGTGTGACTATATGTGACCAGATCAATCTTAAATGTGAGGGTGTGTGATCAAGTCACAATATATCACAATTAACACAAAATTGATCACAACTAGACCCAATAAACACATACTTAATAATAGAGGATCACTACAAATAAATCTGCACACACCGCATACAACACCACAATGGTATGTGATCAAATCACAATAGATGATAATTACCACAAAATTGGTCACAACCAGCCACAATAAACACATACTTAATTGCAGATGGTCACTACAAACAAATCTACACTACGATGCACCACAATCTTCAATAATACCAACCACCACTGGCATCACCGCACTACCACCACTAACGCTACCACAATCGTAGCAGCATCCACCACAACCGACCATGGTATAACGCTACACGTAGAGCAGGGAGCGGTAATGGCGTTTGTCGCAGCACTTAGCGGCGATGAACGCTTTACGCCCTTATCGCATTCTCAGATTTATTTATATGGGTGGGTAGCATACTCGACGCTTGTATCGTGGTGCATTGTTAATAAAGAGAGGGTAGAGAGTGAAAAAAGAGATGAGGGGGAACGAGAAATGAATTGGGAAAGCGTCGAGGGTTTGAAATTTGAGGGTGGGGTGGATGGTTTGTTATAATATATATATTAACTAATTTAATATATATGTATTAAGACCTGACTAGTGAATTTTAAACTTCACTCTCTTGTTTTTGAATTGTATATTTGAGATGTAGGGTTTTGGGTAGCTTTCCTAAAGCTAAGAGTCTGTTCTCTTTATCATTTTTAAGTTGTTTGCTATTTTTTATGTTTCAAAATAGTGAAAACGTATTCTCTTTCCTATTTTCGAAAACGCATTTTTGAAAACAAATTAAAAACTTACAAAAAAAATCCAAAACAACAATTTTGTCGTTTTAGGTGTTTTCAGTTCCAATCAAGTCAAAATTTTCAAAACGTATTTTGGGTGTTTTCAAAATGTCAAAAGGAACACATTTTTAATAATTTCAAAATAGACACTCAAAACACAAAATTCAAAATGAATTCAAAACGCAAAACACAAACTGAAACTCAAAGAGAACAATCTCTAATTCTTAGGTACCAAATATTTCTCGATGCCTGCTGACAAGGATGAATGCATATGGTCATGGACCCTCTAAAAAGGAACTTGAATCCATGTAGGTCAGCTTAGTCAGTTTATAGGGCTCAATAGAGTCCATCTAGCTCGAATTCTATCAAAAAGCAATACTTAACTCAATTTGATCCCTAATCTTCAAAATTGTATTTATTTTTCTGTAATTTATTTATAATCATACATATTTTTAATAAATTAATTTTACACGTAAATTCAAATTTGTATTAAAATTTCAACGACACATTATACCGTTTTTATCAAAATTTACTAAAAATTTGATTTTTAACCAAATCAAACCAAACGGGAGCTTTTTTTGCAAACAACTGAAGCTAAGCAAGACATGTTCTATATCTTAAATCTTAAAAAGAAATATATAAAAAGGCAACTTTTCATATATTACTTGAAAGTTCCTCACTCTTACCTCGATAATTTAATTATTTAGCCTTTGTTTGGTACACATTAAAATTTTCATTTTCATTCTTCTACTCATTTTCAACCACACATTCTTCAATAAAATAATATTTTCCTTCACATCAATAACTTTTTTTTTCAACCACACATTTTTCATCAATCTATTATTTCAGAATAGATTCTTCCAAAATAATGTGGCTCAAACACGCCCTTAACTTATTTAAAACAACACTATTTATTTAATAACTTATAAGTAAGTTAGGCTCAGTTTGATATGCAGAATTTTTCATGGAAAATGGAAAATATTTTTCATTTTTCCAACTTTTGTAGTGTTTGATAGACAAAATTTTCCCCGGAAAGTATTTTTCAACTTTTCAAATTTTTCACATTTTTGAGGAAAATAAATTCTTGATGTTTTGGTGGGTAAATGTTTTTCAGGTTTTTTTTTTTTTTTTTCAATTGAAAGAAATTTTAAACACAATGGTAAAAAAAAAATTCACTTTTATTGACAATTTTCATGTAAAACAAAGTCAAACGAATGGTATTCAGTATGATTATTTTTTTTTCAATTTTTTTTTTGCAATCGAAACAAATTCTAGACCCAATAGTAGAAAATATTATCACTTTAATAAACAATTTTTATATATAAAAAAAGTCAAATGGACTCCAAACTTTCAACATTTTCCATAGAAAATTATAGAAATAAAACACAATTAATTATAATTTCCAGTAAAATAATTTATAGAAAAAAAATTTCCTATAAAACATTTTTTTTCCACTTATTTTCCACTTTGCAATCAAACGGCATTGTTTGAGCCAAATTATTATCTCATTAAAATGAAAAATATGACCGTTATCCATTACACCAACATTTAAATTCAAATTTTCTATCTCTGTGGACATTGATTATATTTTTCATTCTCATTTTACAATAATTTGACTCAAACAAATCTAATAAACAATTTAAAACTCAGTCAAACGTGTCTTCCCCCACATTTTCATACCCCAGATCCAAACACCGGTGAAATCAGTCGCAATCTGATTTCCAGAATCAGCCAAATAGATTACGCAATAATATGCGTTATATTAGATGTGTTTACATATACTTACAGAGCACCGAGGGTTAGGGTTTTGAATATAGAATTCTGATTCTGGATGGAGGATGAAGAGACTTTATCGCATGTCAATGAACCATTTAATTTTGAAATGAAACAGGAAAAAATGGAAATTGAAGAGAATAAAAACACCGAGCAATCCGAGTCGTTTTCTGAATTGGATGACTCCAATTTAAGTGTAGGTGGAGAAAATGTCGATGCGGAGATGGTAGAGGAGGCGGAGAAGCTGCCTGCGGTGGTGGAAGTTGGAAAAGAGTCTGTTACGGAGAAATATGATGTAGCGGGACCGGAATTGGAAGTGGAAGTGGATGCAGTGGTGGAGCTTGATATTGGTGGTGGAGAAAAGAGCGTATTCGAGAGAGTTGATACGATGGTGCTTACGGCTGCAGAGGCGGTGGGAGAGGCAGAGGCAGATGAAACTCAGGCGTTGGAGAGCGAAGTGGGAGGAATGAAAGGTGGCTGTGATAGCGGGGAGTCACTGCTTGCTTCGAAGGGCGAGGAGGAATTGGTGTCGGTGGTAGCTGGTGATGGAAGCAAGGTTAGTTCTGGCACATGGGATTTGAGACCTCATGCTCAGTCGGATATGGACGTGATCGGTGAAGCGCCAGTGGAAAGAGAGGGAATGGAAGCGAGGGGTCCTAAAGCCACAGCTGAGATAGAGGAGAGAGGCGAGGGACGGCACATTGAGAAAGAGGAAGTAGCTGAGCTGGAGCCAGAGAGAACTCAAATTCTTGAAAATGATTCAGGGACGGTAGTGGAAGCTGGTGTAGGCAGCGAGAAGGTTACAGATAAGATAAATGATTCAGAAGGTGGGACTACTGAGAAACTGGTTGGAACTGTAGAAGAAAAAAGTGATTCTAGGACCCAAATTGAGGTGGTGAATTATGCTGAAGGAGAGCAGGTTCACGAATCCGATGGTGGTATGGGAAATTTTGGCACTGAAATGAAAGATAAGAGCGATGCAGATGGGTCAGTTGCTGAGGAGAGTTTGATGGTCAGAACCATAACGGAGGAGGAGAAGGATATCGACGTTGAGGTTTCAAAGTTATCTGAGCCTGCAAATGCAGCAGAAATTGAGGAGGTAGAAGCAGTGTCTGGAGAGGAGATTTCAGCAGGAGATACTAAAATGGAAACAGAGGCATGCATGGAAATAGAAATGACGAGGGATGACATGGTCCAGGAGATTCAAGTGGTTGATTTGCAAATGGAAGCTGAGGTGGTGGAAAGGAATGATGGGATTGAGACAATCCCAACCGAGGATTCAAAAAGGGAGACAGAGGAAACAAAAAGTGATTGGGATGAGCCTGGTCAGGAGTTGGATGATCCACTGGCTGCAATAAAATCTGAAGATGAAGCAATGAATGCGGAGGACACTGAAATGGAGACTGAAACAGATCTGGCTGAACCGGTGAAATCGTCTGAAGAGAAGCTGAAGAGGGGGAGGAATTCAAAAAGTCCATCAAGTTATCAGGCCACAGCAAAAGCTTCCGCTAGGAAGAAGGTGGGAGAGGACGTTTGTTTCATTTGCTTTGATGGTGGGGACCTTGTGCTATGTGATCGCCGGTAAGTTCTAAATAATGTATTGAACCTTTAGAATTCTAACCTAAAAAGGAGATAAAACCAGTATCCTGAATATATATTGTTGGCTATATGTGTTTGTGATGCTTATCAATAACTGAGTGTCTTTGGGTTTCCAGAGGTTGCCCCAAAGCATATCATCCATCTTGTGTAAATCGAGACGAGGCCTTCTTCAACACTAAGGGTCGCTGGAACTGCGGTAGTTGCTTCTCTATATCTCCACTCACATGCACAATTTTGGAGATCAATATTTCATGTTTTTTATGAGTTCATTAAATGGAATATCTGGCTTGTTATGTAGTTAGCTTTTCTATTGGCCTCCGTGTGAATACTGTTGTCGAATCATTAATAGGGACATATCTAGATTTACTTGATATTGATGATTGCGATAGGGTGTAGTTGTCCCATGTCAGAATGTGCTTATCCATTTTTTCATTAGTGCATCTTGCCTTGTTGGATAGTGATGACCTTTCATACATTCTTGGGTCTAGTTATTAGTTTTTCAACTTCTGAAGTCTTCGATATCCTGGCCCGATCGAAGTGGTTTGCTCCTGCTTTACTATAGCCCTTAAATGCCTAGATTAACTGAAAATTGCAGACTTTAGGGGGGTGTATTCAATTAGGATTTTTAAAGACTTTGATGGACTTTTTTTAAATGATGACTTATGTGGATTTTGTGGATTTTTTTAGAGATTTATATGAAATTAGTGGAAGTACTTTTATAGACTTTTATTTTAAAATTTTTAGAGGCTTTTGTAGAATTCAAAAGAGTTTTGAATATTTTCATTTGAGATATAATTTTTGTGGATCTAGTGCAATATTGTGAAATTATCACATACGAAGTGGTGGTTCTCACAATTCCCCCTCCTTCCTTTTCCTGCCATATAATAAAAAAATATTTTAAAAAGAATAAAAATTTAAGATCTTAATTAAATAAATAATAATAATTGTACATATTAAAAAGTAAATTTAATATTCAGTATTATTAATATAATATACCTTTAAAGAATAAATAAAAAATATACATATTTATATTAATTATAATTTAGTTAAAAATAGATATTTTTCAAATAAAAAATGAATGAAAAAAGAAAAGAAAAGGTTACAAGAATACAATTTAATTATTTCATAGAAAATAGAAATAAACAATAAAAGAGAGAAAAAGAAAAATAGAAACTAATATAATCAATAGAAAAAAATAAATTTTAATCATAACTCTAATGTTCGTAAAAAGAAAAAATGAAAGAGAAATATATAAAAAAAAAATACATATTAATTTTTTTTTTTTTTTTTTTTGTGAAAGTCTACCAAAATCTTGTCATTAATGAGAGACAAATTCTGAGATTTTATTTTAGTACTTTCTGCTTAAAAGTTAGTACCATGGAGACTTTTATAACAGTCTCTAAAAGTCAGAAATTTGAATACTCCAAGACTTATAGAGAATTCTAAAAAGTTTTAATTGAATACACCTTACTTTTAGAGACTTTTTAAAAGTTTATAAAAGTCTCAATTGAATACATCAATACTTTTAAAGAGTCTCCAAAAGTCTATATTGAATATTCCTAAACTTTTTAAATCTGAAAAAGTCATTAAAAGTCTCAATTGAATACACCCTCCTTAGTGTTTTGAGAAATGTCAAAACCTCAAGCCTGTACTCTTAAGAAGCTTCTGCAACTGGATACCCTACTACTACCCTGAAATTTTAAACAACTTGAAGGAAATTGATTTTGTTCTAAATGTGTCATACGCGCTAAGTTAACAAAAGTTTAGTAAAAGCAATTTTTTTTCATACACTACTTTGGTACATGAGCTGTTTGCTTTCATCGTATAATGAACCACTGTACTCTTCCATTAGTCTTCTAAGTGCACCTGAGTTGTTATTTGTAGTTTTTGAGATGGGGAGCTCCTAATAAGTTTAAATAAGTAACATTTAGATATCATCGTGCCATTGAACTCTGCCCAAATCATATCCAGTTACAGAATACTAGATAACTTTTCTACTTGTTTGCTGTATAGTAGTAGTTGGTTTTCTTTCTTAATTCTTGTTCAACTAAAATTATAATTTTATAATTTCAAGTCAAAGTCAAATTTTTTATTTTAACCATACATTAACAAAGACAACTCACTTGTTGTCCACACATTTTGTGGGACCCACTACTCCTCTTCATTACAATCTCATTATAATTGTATCCGAACAAGCACATAATATCATTAGGTAGATTTTTTCTTACAATTATATGTATGGTCCAACAACAACTGGTTGAAGGAATTGCTTTAAGCCTTTAAGATTCTGTCTTCATGGTTCTTTTCCAATTTTCATTGTTGCTGAACCCCTCAGTTCTTCGGTTCCCTTCATCTAAATTTCGTGGGGATTGAGGAATATTCAAGCCTATATTGCTATTTTAGGCTGTTAAAAAATGTGCTTTTTTATGTTTTCAGGTTGGCATATGTGCAGCATTTGTGAGAAGAATGCCCACTATATGTGTTATACATGCACATATTCCTCGTGCAAGGGTTGCATTAAAGACGCTGTCATCTTTTGTGTCCGAGGAAATAAAGGCTTTTGTGAGACATGCATGAGAACTGTTATGCTAATTGAGAACAATCAACAGGAAAACGTATGTGCTTCCATGACGTATCTGCCTCTGTGTGTGGAATTAGTGTGGGGTTTGGCAATTTATCAACTTTATCTTGCTGATGCTAGTAATGACATTTGTCCCCATCTCTGTAGCATAGACACTTCAACTAGGGTAGCATGTTCGTGTCCGATACTTCTCGGACACTCTATCGTAATCATTTTTCTTTTTTATATTAGAAATATTATATATTGTTAATACAAAGTTATTAACAAATAACGAATAAGTACTCATGTTTAAAAGATTTCAATAAGAAAAATTAATAACAAGTATAAAACTAAACTTATACTATATAAATGATTAATTTTTAAGAATTTAATCGTGTCGTGTGTGCTTTTTTTTTAAAAAAATCGCGTGTCAGCAGATCCGACGCGTATCGTGTCGGACACACGTGTCCGTGTCGGTGCATCATAGGTCCTCCATGATTCAAATGTTTAATATTTACTACATGATTATTATTAATGGGCAGTTTTTGTCAATTTCTTTTGTTATGTTCTTGATATATTTTCCTTTTGGATTGTCATCAGTATGCTAAGCTATATCATATATGTTCTGAAGTGTTGGTATGATCTCTTGATTGTTGACTTCCATCTTTGGATGTTTTATGTGGAACTGCAAATGGCAGTCAGATTGAAACTGGAATAACTTGAGATAAATTTGTCTTCTCTTAAGGTCATGAGCTGAAGGTCCAATGGGTTTGCAACTTCTGGACTAAAACAAGATCCTTAGCAAAAAGACTTCAAATCTGAAGACCTGTTATACGTTCCGTTTCCTTTTGAAATTTTCTTAGTAGCCCAGAAATAATATATGTAAATAGAAAGTTCGTGAAGTAGGTGATAACAATGAAAGATAGTAAAATAACCCATGGATGAGTAAACTGAATCTCCTCATCGAGCGTTAATTCTGTTGTAGGATTGAAGTCTCGAAGAGAAAAATTTAGTTGCAAAATGGAGATTGATCTTAAAAAACTTTCACATTTGTGCTGATTGGAATACTAAGATTTATCAATTTTGCTATTGATCTCTGGTCAGGAAAGTCAATTTGTGGAAATCACAATTTTCTTGTAGTAGACCACCTTGGAAATTTTTTCTGCCCCAGTCTACTATGCAAAAAGCAATAAGGAGCTTTAGTAACCACGGTCACCTTTGGATCAGAGGGTAAGACAAGTGGATAAATGAGCATGGGCAAACATGTCCACTCTGTTCTTCTTTTGGTCCTTTGTTCTCTCTCTTCTTTCTAATTTCTTTCGTGTTCCCCTTGTTATGTATCCAAAAAATATAATAAGATAAAATTCCTAGTTATTCCCCCCCCCCCCGGTCCCTACGCACACAAAAACCATTTCATGGTTGCCATCATAGTTTGGATGTGATACTGACAAACCTACTCTTCTTGCTGTCAGAGTTTGTCCGTGAAGTTTTAAGGGGTCAGATCTCTACACATTGCATATGTTTCTGATTTTCATATTTATTTCTCTCGTCTTTGCACTATTGTTCTTATGGATGTCTTTATGCCCTGTAATGCAGATGGATTTATTTATCTTCTGTATGAGGGGCCCTATGCTCAACTTTCTGAAACCATTTGAATAAAATTGTGGTTAATCATTCGGTTGTAGCTTGCACATTCTTCTGTGATGGAAAAAATAGAGCTTTACTTTTCTTTTACTTATCTGTTGCAACTCCTAGGACTTAAAAATGACAAAAATCTTACCATTCAACTAAAGCTTCTTGCTATTATTTCCAGCCTTGATTTCTTCTTCTCATTGTATGTGTTCCTAATAATAACATAAATCTGAACTCCATGGACATGTTTTCTTTACCTGATTAGTTTAACTTAAATATGACTAACTTTGAGAACTCTTATGTTAGCTGAACCCAGTTTTTTTTTTTGAGAAAAGGAAATATTTGGTCGTCTAACATATTTCAGTTTCTATGAGATTATAAAGATTAATTTTCTGCTGTGAAATTGAAAGAATTTCCTAATGAAATCTCAAGTCAGGAAAAAAAATATTCATCAAATACCAGCCTTTTCTTGATTGCCATCTAATATCTCAATACACTTTAAAATGGAATGGTATCAACTAAGATAGATGTTACTTTTTATTGGTATCGTTTGGCTTATCACTTTCTCTTATCCTATACTGCAGAAAATTTCTCTAAAACTCTTGCTACTTTTAATTTATGGTTACTAGATGGTAACTTTACCTTCAACAACCAAGTTTCTTATCAGTTTCTCCCCACATTTGGTAATATACTTTTGGTAGCATTCTGATTGTGCTTTTGTGGTTCTTCTTTACCGAAGCAGGCTCAAATAGATTTTGATGACAAAAGTAGCTGGGAGTATCTATTCAGGGATTACTATATAGATCTCAAATCGAAGCTATCCCTCTCTTCAGTTGAAGTTGCAGGGGCTAAGCATCCATGGAAGGGCAGTAAACAAGAATTGCCTGAGGAACAGATTGATGCTGATTATGATGGAGGACCTGGTTCAGATGACTCTATTGAGAGCCAGAAAACCAGTAGATCTAAGAGAAGAAAGCTTAAGAAACGATCAAAACCCCTCACCAAAGAAGTGGAATCCATTAGTGCAGGTGTGTCAGGCCACAATGAGAACATTTCATCATCAGAGGACACTGAATGGGCTACAAAAGAGCTTCTCGAATTTGTTTCACATATGAGAAATGGTGACGTATCTGTGCTATCTCAGTTTGATGTACAAGCTCTTTTGCTTGAATATATCAAAAGAAACAAACTACGTGATCCTCGCCGGAAAAGTCAAATTATCTGTGATTCAAGGCTTGGAAATCTTTTTGGAAAACCGCGAGTTGGACATTTTGAAATGTTAAAACTTCTTGAATCTCATTTTCCTTTGAAAAAGGATAAGATGGATGAAGTTCAAGGGAGTTATGTTGGCACTGAAAGTAACCTGTTGGAGGTTGATGACAATGCTGACACCCAAGTCAGGGGGGTCAAAGGTAGGAAAAGCAACACACGCAAGAAAGGTGACAGAAGGGGCCCTCAGTCAAATCTCGAGGATTATGCAGCCATTGACACGCACAACATTAGCTTAATTTACCTGCGTCGGAAGTTGATGGAGGACTTACTCGAAGATGTTGAGAAGTTTCATGATAAGGTTGTTGGAGCTTTCGTGAGAATAAGAATTTCTGGTAGTAGTCAAAAGCAAGACCTGTATAGACTAGTGCAAATTGTAGGTAATTACTTTGTAACCTCTTATTACCTTGGACTCTTCTATTCTATAACTAGTTATAAGTACCTGTGCTTTAAGTTCCTCTGGAATTTGAAATGTCAGAAATATAGTAAGTTTCTGCCTCAAACCCCCTCCCTTCCCCCCAAAGAACACCAAATAATTAATTTTCCAAATTATTTTCTATGGCAGGCACAAGCAAAGCTGTGGAGCCATATAAAATTGGCAAAAAAAATTGTGATACGATGCTGGAGATATTAAATCTAGACAAGGCGGAGGTCATTTCAATTGATACTGTCTCAAATCAAGAGTTCACCGAGGTGACTGAATTTAGCTTGTAGAACCTTCTTTTCCTCTTGAACATTGAAGTTCTAACACCCATTGAAAGGCACTTCTCTCCCCAAGCTTGCCCACCCTTTTTGTCAAAGAAAATTCTCTGGATGCTTTATTTGAACAAAAAAGAACCCCCTCATACATCAGCTTTTGACCAAATGCACGTGCACTTTTTAGATACTAGTTAGCTGTGGATAATTGTCAAAGCTCAGCTGGTCTCTAAGGGTTAGATGTTAGTCTAGCTTTCAGCAGTTTTACTTGAATAGCTTTGACAATGGACTGAACTATCAACTGGCTCCTGAATTGCATATGCCACTGAAATGCATTTGAATGAAATGAAAAATTGATAAAATACGATACATTTGATATGCAAAGGGATGTTAGTAAGAATTAATCAACCTTTTCTTTAAAATATGGTACCCATATAAAAGCTTACCTGTAAAGTTCCAAGTATCAATTTTGGTTTTTACATTTTCTTTTTCAGTGTTCTAATGGGAATGATAACGACTGCACCTGTATTTATTTGTTTAATTATTAATTATGGCCGTGGTGTCTAAACCTCATAAGTTTTGAAAACTCAATTATAGTCCTTTGCTTCTTTGCCAGGAAGAATGCAAGCGTCTTCGCCAGAGTATTAAATGTGGACTCATCAACAGGCTTACTGTGGTAATTATACACACAGATCTAGTTTTCATATTTTAGCATGGCATGTGCACCTTTTCATTGGACTAAAAATAACACCTGCTGTTTGTAGGGTGACATTCTTGACAAGGCCATGGAAATACAGGCAGCCAGAGTTAATGATGTATGTTTTATCCACCCCCCCCCCCCCCCCTCCCTCCCCGACCCCACAAAAAAGAAAAAATATTTGGTCGAACATGTTTACTGTTAAGTTTAAAACAATAATACATTAGCTGTTAGTAATAAATTTTCAAATCGCAAGTACTGCTTTATCCTATCAAATTCTCCCATGCGATAGTTAGAGAGGAAATATTGTTTAAAGCTTGTCACTTTTTGGCATTCTCTTGCTATATATTTTCTTTTGACTTGTCTCCACTCTCTTTCACGATGTTTCCTCTCTCACTCAGATGCATCAGTGTGAATATTATGGAAACTGTTTGCTCAAGCTACCAGGAAGCCAATAGAGAATTTTGTTTAATATATTTAAATCCATATCTCAAAAGGAATAGTGATTTATTTCCATACTCGAACCAATATAAAATGGAAGGGTACGATTTTGATAGCTAGAAAGACTTACTATATAATTTGAAAATTAAGAATACTAAGTGTATGCTCTTGTAGATCTTTTTCTTATTTTTTCATTTGGAAACTGGAAAGAAAACTCTTGTTAGATTGCAGTTTTTAAGACATAGCTATTGGAAAGAAAACTCTTGTTAGATTGAAGTTTTTAGGACATAGCTACTGATATAATAAAAGTGAGACGTGCTTCATGAGGACCTTATTACATAGCTATTCCACTGGGAATGGATATTAACCTGGCAAGGAGGGAATTTGACGACAGGGTTGTGGAAAGGGGAAATAGGAAAGAAATTGATCTGTAGCTCAAATATTTTAGGCAGATAATTATACAATTATTTATTTTGCTGCTGGTTTTTTATTATTTTCTTAGACTTTGGAGATTAAAGGGAAGTTTTTAGGTTTCTCTACATTTACTGGGTTGAAGTTATGCCCTCTATTGAATACCGGTTCATGTTACCCTAGAAAAATTTTCTGTTGACTTCTTTAGCATATTGCTGGACTGATAAATAAACAAGGTCTTCTATTCTGTCACACTTTACTTTTTTCTTTTTTGCTATGCAGTGGTTGGAGTCAGAGGTTTCACGCCTTAGCCATCTTCGTGATCGAGCTAGCGATTTAGGGCGCAGGAAGGAATATCCTTTTTACACCCCCCCCCCCCCCCCCCCCCCAAGTTTATTTTACAGTTCTCTTGAACATCATCATGTGAGGTTAAGGTATATGTTACCTTGACTCGGTTATGGGTGTCCAACGCATGTAAACATATTGGAGTCGGATCCTTCTCTCTCTAAAATCGAGGATATGGGGATACATATATAAAGGATCCAAAATTTGAACTCGAGTAACTCAACTTAGAATTACTTAGAAATTTATAATGATAAATTTGAATGCATTTTTTAGGGATGTATATGTACTATAACTGTACATCTATAACAAGTTAAACTGTAAATTGTGGTACTTCATATGAATTTCAATTCAAGTCTAGAAATGTGAAACACAAATTTCATTTTAAATATAATACTAAATAACAAAAATGATATAAAGATCCTCTTTTGATTTAAGCGCTTACCCTTATTTTTGTCACGTGTGTTAGACAACACAATTCTTCCAAAATAGTGTCTGAGCAACATAGGTTAAGGTATAAGTGCGTTTGTCAATTTATAGCTTATATTCTTAAATGATAGATATGAGTGCTTAGCTTGTCAGAAGTTTGAACATGTTTCTTGCAGTCAAATAGATATACATGGCAAAGAGAAATTATGTTCTCAATCGCTGTGTACAAGAGTCGTATATAATTCAAGTGGCGATCATCGTTGCATGTGGTTTTATCATCACCATTTATTTTGATCTTATAGGTTATAGATGCTATTTTTTAGTCCATAGAAATGCAAGTTATCCTTGACTTATTTTCACGCTTAGAGAGTGCGTGGAAAAATTACAACTTTTGAAGACCCCTGAAGAACGCCATCGCAGACTAGAGGAAATTCCTGAAATACATGCAGATCCCAAAATGGATCCAAGTTATGAGTCTGACGAGGATGACAGTGAAGCTGACAACAGTAGACGAGGTTTCTTTCGTTTTCTTGTCTTTTCCAAATGGAAAAGTTTCTCTTTTGGTCCGTAACCTGTTGTCTCAGTAGTAAGTTGGTCCTTCGCCTTTAAAAGGGTTCGGTTGGTCCCCCAATCTCCTTATAGTTGCACAATCAATCCCTAGTGAGGCCGACCATTAAGATCTTTAAATCATCTTGTGGCCCTCTCTGCTTGTCCAACTTAGATTGGTGTCCATTAATTTGAAATGAGGCATGCTTCCATGAGGGTCAAGTGACAATACAATGGAGATTTGGAAGGCTTCCCTCATTAGGACTTGTTGTGCAACAATAAGGTGAGATTGGGAAAATTTATTCCTTTTTGAAAGTTAGGGACGAAGTTGCTAGTGGAATAACAGGTTGGAGACCAATGGTGCAATTTTCCTTCTTTTTTTATTTATTTATTTTTTTTTTTTCTAATTTGGTATTTACTGCTACATTTATGGAATCAAAATCCCGAGACTGTTTTATTGCACCCAGATTCTTTGATGATATCTAGAAGTTCAAGCTTTAACAGGAGAGGAAGAGGTCTTGTCTCTCCAGGAAGTGATTATAATGCAAAAGATACTTGGAATGGCTCAGAAAATGTTTCTATTAAGAATTGGGAATCGAGCAGAAACCTCTCAAGCCAGAGTATGTATATCAATGCTGCTCATTCTGGTGAAATAGTAAATGAAAATGCACAGAACCAAGGAAGAGACAAGGACGTTCAAGAATCTAAATCTGTTGCTTCACTTGTAACTTCAACAGTATCTCTCTCGGATGGTGTGGCAGAAACTGCAGTCAAGATAATTGAAACTGAAAAGGTTTGGCATTACAAGGATCCTTCTGGAAGAGTGCAAGGACCATTTTCCATGGTGCAGTTGCATAAATGGAACAACACGGGGTACTTCCCTGAGGATATGAGAATCTGGAGAACCACATTAGAACAAGAAGACCCTATACTTCTTATTGATGCATTGGCAGGGAAACATCAGAGAGACTTACCGGCAGTTGACAATAGATTTCCAGCAATTGATTCTATGCATAGTTCGGGTAGCTCATCACATCATCCTGGTAAGATTTCTGGAACGTCCTTGCGCCAAGATGTACAAAGACCAAATACTGATCAAGACCCTAGGGCTCACCCAAAACATTCTACAGAAAATCTGGTTGGAAATGATTCTACAAACCTACCATCTCCTACTCCAAAACAAAAAAATGCAGGATGGACGGGAGAAGATGGGGTTCTTCTCCATGGTGCAACTCAATATCCCACTGGCAATGGATTGCTTCATTCACCTACTCCTGCCTTACCAAACACCGTGACATACTCCTCTTCTGCTTCAGTTCTGAAGTCTGCTGTCCAATCTAGCGCTGCTTTTACTCCAACATCAAACTCTGAAAAAGGTACTCTTGCGGGATATGTAGATTCTCTACAAATTCAGTCAAATGTGATTAGTGAACCACATACCATACAGATACATCGCCATCTGCCCACTATCGTCCAATCAGGTGCTATTAGTCTGAATCCTCATGTTGACACTCATGGTTTGGGCAGTGGTCCCCAGTCTGGACAAGGCCAGGCCCAAGGTTGGGGTGGCATTAAGTTGGATGTTCAGAACTCAATTGGAAATTTCTCAAACTCAAGTATTGCAGCTATGCCTCAACCTGATCTCTGGAGACCATCTACACAGAGCAGTCTACCCAACATGCTGCCCCGCAGTACACAGAACATACCATGGGGCATGAGACCTGAAAATCCAAACACTGGGTGGCGTAATGTGCAGGCAAATCCAAACACGGGGTGGGCAACACCCTCACCGGGAAATACAAATGTAAACATGGGACTGGCTGTTCAAGCACCTGCTCTAGGAAATACTTCTGGTTCGGTTGGTCCTTCAGGAAATCCCGGAACTACTGTTGAAGGGCCGGTTCCTGGAAATGTGAATTCTGGTTGGGTTGCAACTCCAAGTTGGGGGGGTGCTCCAGTTCAAGGACCAGTACCAGTACCTGAGAATGGGTGGGGAGCACCTAGTGGAAGTTCAGGATTTACCATTCAAGGACCCGTACGAGCAAACCTGAATCAAGGTTTTGTTGCTCCAGCTGGGAGCCAAGGTACGTGGGGAGGTGAACAAAACCACATTGGAGGTCAATTCTCCAGTCAAAGGGAAATGAGAGATTCTGGTTTTGGTGGCGGAAGGACTACTTGGAACAGACAGTCATCATTTGGCAGTGGTGGTTCTAGACCTTTCAATAGGGGGGTTGCAGTTTGTCCTTACAATGCAAACGGGAGATGTAAGAAGGGGGTGCATTGTGATTTTCTACACACCTAAATAGGAAATTCATAGCTGTAGTTCATAGAAGATTTTGTACAGTCATTTAATATTAGTTTTCCAACTTTTTACTATAGCCACGGACTATATAGTTGTTTCATAAATATGAAAATCATTTTGCAGTTTAGTTGCACAAGTTTCTTTAGTCAATGCATATTTACTCCTGTAACATATCAATCTTCAGTTTCTATGATCTTTGCTCGACCTGTCCGATCTTTTTTGCTTCAGTGGAACACGAGTTTCTTGTGCCTTGATAGAAGTTTGGGATCTTGGAATATGCTACAAGAGTATTCCTGGGTAGCCCTGTACTTGTTGGAATGCAGTCTCTGGAGAATTAAAGCCTGGAGTTAAGAGGGGACTGTTCATGTTTATACTTTTTAAGGATCATTAAGTTGCTTCATTACTTAAATGTGTGGAGTGTGGCGCTGTGTTTTTGGAATGCCGAAAAACAAGTTTGATGCTTGCATTGTGTATGCTAGCCTATGTTATACAGCACGCATAATCTACTTTCAAGTTTCTTTTTGCGTTACTAGTCTATCGCCCGTGCAATGTAATTATGGAGGTAATGTTAGCGTTTCAAAAAAATATATTTATCTCCGTTTTTTGGTAGCATTTTTTTAAGTATTAAATGTATAATATAGTTTTTTATATATATATATATATACTTAACAGTCAATGATTTGGATGAGATATACTAAAATCATGCAATAAAAAAATAAAAGCTCAAGTTTCAAATATTTGTCATTTTAGAAAGAAAATCAAATAATAAGAATGAAGGAAATATAATATTGAATTTTACAATACAAAAAAAGAGCGAAATCCTAGTCCAAATAAAAGATGTCTCCTGATGAAGCCTGAATTTTGAAGAATCTACAAGTTCCATAATGTTAGTGTTATCAATATGAGAAGCTTTTCTCCATAGTTTTGCCTCGTGCAATGCACGAGTTGTGTTATTTTGAATGTAATATTAGCGTTTTGAACGCTAAGAACTTCTTTCCAACATAAGAAATTCTCGTGAATGTGTTATGTGTAACATGTTCAACTAAATTCCAAAATCAGACCATGTGATTCTACTATGATTTCTGGTCAATTGTCATTATGCTAACAAAATTATATTTTAACACTATCACAAGTTCAATCTTTTGTGCCTTCACTTGATGCGTATGCAATTATGTGAAGGTATGCAAAATGATCGTGCAAATACTTGAAAAAATAAATTACTCGTTAACATGTGTGTGTATACCTTAACAAATATCATGAACGCATGTAACAAAACGGGGCATAATGTCCCATTAAAACCCTCAAAAAGCTTACAAGTACTTATATACAGTATAAGGTCCTCCATGGATTTCAAGACAAAAAGAAACATAAGAATAAAGAGCAAAGAACCTAAGTTACTCTACGTAAACATATATATTATATTTAAATCAACTTATAGGCGGACTTTTTTTTATTTGTTTTTCTTTTTCCTATCTTTTGAACTTAAAATAAAATAAGAGAAGAGTTCATGGCGTCCGGGGCTTTGTTGGAGTATAGCCATTATGGTGCAATGGGTCAGGACCGGCTGAAACTCTCCTCAGTTCCCAATCCTCATGTATCTCATTGTAATTTCCAAAGCTTGGAAACATTGCAGCTGATCCACCACTCTTAAAAATCATTTCCTTCATGTTCTTGTACTAAAACTTTCAGTGCTTTAGCCCTTGAATACATGAGTTGGAGTCATTGAATTGAAATATTTTAGATTTGGTATCGAGAATAAAGATGTCATCATGACTGAGTAAAGATCGAACAAAATACACATGTTCAAGATATAAGAAGTTAGTAAAAATATTTTTATGATGAATCATCACCAGGAAGAGTGAGAAATATAAAATTTATCTCTTTCACATGAACAACGTGCTTTCCTTTGCATACATACAAGCGGGTTGTATGCTTTTCGGCCTCCACATGCTTGAAACCTGAAGCAACTTCACATTCTTGAGGTATTATACATGGCTTAAAATAGGAAATGAACTTCTCTATTTCATTCCCTTGTACTCCACGGAGACACGCTACGTGTAACATGCCACATGACAACATTAAAATATCTTGATAGACTACAAATTATATGAATACACTAATCGTGGATGTCTTCGAGAAGATGAGACTCTTTCTAGTAACAGAAAATCTATGTCCAATTATATAACAAAATGTCAATGAATATATCAGACTAAAGTAATAAAAAACATTATTAACAGACTAACCATACTTGAGGAATCTACTGAACTGCAAATCCTAAAGACCGAGGTAATATATTAACTTGTTTCATTAATTTGTATGGAGGATCACAAATATCAAGTACCTACAAAACCAGTTTCCATATAAGGAAAATTTTATATTAAAGGTGCCGTAAACAAACAAAAAAATGGATTCAGAGGAATCTGCGAAATGATAAATAATAGTACATATATGGCAATGGAATAATAAAAACACAGAGATCACTATCTACAACACCAGTGTGTACTTGTTTTTATTCTTTAGTCTTACTATATTAAACATATCAATAGATATTGTATGAATCCAAAACTTACTCAAAAATGACATGTGAGATGGTATCACCACTTACACTGATATGACATCTTTTGCGGATGAATTAATATTTTATTTGTAGGAAAATGTGGTAGATAGTCTAAAAAATAATGGAAAATTATTTTTTGAGAACTATAAAAATATAATAACATAGTATATTAGATGTTAATAAAAAAATTTATATTTTATTTTTAATTTAATTCATACATGTGAAATATACAGACACCGTAGAGAATTGATGTGAACTTTTAAATAACATCAATAGAACTTCTAATAACTTGTGTATAAAATGAAAAATATTATTTTCTGCATATTAAAATATTGTTTTATAAATATATATAAAATAAGTATGAAAATACTGAATGTCAAGAAATTTTAATAATGTTTCAAACATCATAAAATATACATATGAGAATGTTGTTCTATAAATGTATAAAGGAAATAATTTTTTTATAGACAACATTTTCAGTACATGAGTTGTGTGAAGTATCTGCGGTTGATGGTTTCAGTAAAAATTTTAGAGATTTGCTTATTTTTGCTCTTGATAACGCTATATATAACTGACCATGGCAGAAAATTGGTTCTGGAAGATACAAATCGACAAAATCAAGTGTTTGACCTTGGGCTTTATTTATTCTCATTGCAAAGCACGACTAATTGGAAATTGAGTCATTTTAAATGGAATTGTGGTTCGATCAGATTTAAGGGGTATAAAAGGAATTTTTGGTAGAAAACTTTGTTTTCCACGATATTCAGTCTTGAAAACTAAAGAATTAAAGATTATGTATTACATGATCTTCAAAAAATGCGTAGTGAACAAAGGCCTGTTACCAATTTAATGTGATTATGTGTTTTTCTCATGAACTTCATTATCAATTGAACACCATTTTTTGAACAGGTAGGAGATTGACAAGGTCACTGTCGGCCAGCGCTTGGATTCGAATCTTGAAAGGGGGTAAGGATTTGAACTTCTCATCAACCTTGCATTTCTTTTGCTTCTGGAGTTGTATTTCCTCGCATGCATCTCTTTCTCAGGCGCATCCAGGATGAGCTTTCCAATCAGAGGCAGAAACTGCAAACCTAACTGGCAAGCTCGATGGAGTCCCTTTTTATGATTAAATTTAAGAACGCGATTTGTTTCTTGCTTCAACTAAAAGCGTGATTTATGAGTTGATAAATATTCTCTTACTCTGAAATTCATGCATTGCGGGCTCATATTGAAGCAGCAAAGAATGATGTGATCAAGTACCGCATAGGAACCCTTGGATTAAACCATATGTACAGAAAAAAAAATAAAAAAAAAATTGCTACATGTTTTACACCCACTCGTATGTGGGTCCCACCGGAATAAAAAATGAAAAAAAAACCCCACCCACCCCCTACAATGTGAGTATCTAGTTTTCTTCCATGAACCATGCTTCTGTAATTGAACCATGATATGGAACCATTTTATCTGTATTTGTCGTTGGTATTAGAATGATTCGCGTATCTAACGTCAAATAAAAGCATCTCCAAGAAAATTTTTAACATAAGATATTCTTTATTTTAAAGAGTCAACCCTTAAAATTATGTTCCAATAGACTCTTTAAATTAACACTCTAATTTAGAGATTATGTTTGGCTATAACCGACTCCATATAATGAAATGCATTTAAAGTTTCAATTTTTAATTGATGAAAATAATACAATCATTTCGAGGGAAGCTAACGAAAATAAAAAATTGGAAAAAATAATAAATATTTATTTGGGGTAGTAAAATTAAGTGTCAAATGTAAAGAGTCCGTTGAAGTACTTAAAAAGATTTTTTACTCTCTAAATTTATAGACGCTGTCTAAATTGTAGAATACGACGTGCATTTTAATGAGAAGGATTTCATTGTGTCTCATTCTTTTATGGGTGTCTAAAGATTGGGGGATTTGAGACACCCATGGTTATTCTTGGATTGGCAGATTCCAGTTAGTCCAATATATTTGGAAGAATTTGTTTTAGAAAGAATATTACAGCATGGGTAACTATGTATTTTCATTTAAAATTAAAGTTAGAAATTTCACTGACTGGAATATATTGAGAAAAAGAAAAAATAATAGGAAGTCAGGTAGAAATTACCCTTTTCTTTGGAATATTATCTTGAGGTCCCTTTTTCTTTTAGTTTGATGATTTCATCCAAGTCTGGACATCCGATGGGTCTATTCGAATATTTCAGTACTTGAAATTATTCGTTACACTTGAGGTATTTCATAAATGGAACCATTCGGGTCCACGTAATTATTGGAATCAAATCCTGATCCTAAACATCTGCTTTGATTCTGGTTTCGTCATAATATTTTTTTTATTATTATAAGTTGATAATACAAATTATCTTTACAATATTTAGCAGATAAATAATAAATAAAATATGTCACCAAATACATATTTCTACTTTCTTAACTCATTGCAAATACGTAATCAAATAGCATAATAGCCTTCAATTTCGAATGTTGCTTTGTGAGAAGCTCCTCAAGAAGGATTTTGGGGTCAATAGTGCATAAAATGTCATTGGAGGGGCTAAGAACAAGAGTGATATGATTCAGTTATCTAAATGAATAAAATTGAGATTATGATACTTATTATTTGGGTCTTACAAACTTGATACTTATTGGATCGAGTCATTAGATCGTAGTGAATAAATTGTAAAAAATAATAATAATAACTTACAAAAAAGACCAAATTCTATTTGGGAATATGGTACCCACCATTTTCGTTCAAGAACTAAAAATTATTCGAGAACGAATTGGAACCTCCGGTTCTGATTCGGAATATTCAATCTCGATTAAAATGCTCACCCCTCATTCCATTTATAATCGTGACCAAAACTAACAATCATACCACAAAACGACATAATGCATGATTTTCAGTACTTTAATGTTAAGTCAACCATTTTTAAGAACAAAGAAAATAAGTGAATAATGTATTTATCATTGCCTTACTTTAGTTTAATTTATCACAAAAATTAATGTAGGGTGTTACCACAATTTTGTGCAAAAATTATAGCTCATTTGGGAGGTTCAATCTGGGCTATATCGCCTTATACTCAGAATTCACCTCAAGTCTGCCCACTATCCAATCATATTCATACATAAAAAATAAAAAAAAATAAAAAAAAAATTATTTAGTGGCAAATGAACAACGAATCAAACATTTCAACCACGGTAAACTGTCTTAGGGCTTGTTTGATGGCATTATTTTCCATGGAAAATGGAAAATAAATTCAAACTTCCACTAAATGCCTTGTTTGATACAATTTATTTTTCATGGAAAAAATTTTCCACCTTTGACTCACATGCTCACCAATTCCATTTTTTTTAAGCAATTGGAAACTATTTTAGATACTATGATAAAAAAATTTATCATTTTTATTGACAATTTTCATGCAAAACAAAGCCAAACGAATGGTATTCGGTATAGTAATTTTTATTTATTTATTTATTTTTATTTTTTTGGCAAGTGAAACAAATTCTAGATCCAATGGTAAAAGAAATTATCGCTTTAATGGATAATTTCCATGAAAAATAAAGTCAAACGGATACCAAACTTTCAACATTTTTCAGGTGCAAAATTATATCAATCAAACACAATTAATTACAATTTCATGTAAAATAATTTATAGGCAATTCAATTCCCTAGAATTCATTTTCATTTCACTCATTTTCCACATTTACAATCAAACGGACTGATCCAGTGGTGAAGGATATGGTCAAACTCCCACTTGTCAAAATTAAATGTCGAACAAAATAATGGATTAATTGAAATAAGAATATAAGTAAAGTGATCAAATTAATATAAATCAAAGTTGAATGACCGAGATAAATAAACTGGTAAGTGGAGTGACCTTCAATGAAATTTCCCAATTTTTCTATTGACATTTCCGTTCCAAGAACAAAAAGGACCCTGAATTCGAAATCACAGACCAAATCAAATCAATTCAAAGAACGAGCTGTCGATCTTCAATCAAATCTCCATCTCTCTTCTTCTGCATCTATATCATCGAAATCGATATATAATTCTGTGTGTGTATATATACAATTCAAATTCAAACTCCATCGATCGGTTCATGAATGGAAGCAATTAGAAAACAAGCCTCTAGACTCAGAGAACAGGTCGCTCGTCAACAGCAGGTGCTCTTTCTCTATCTATATATAGATGCACACTGATTTTTTTCCTTATCCGTGTACGGTTTTGAAACTCAAATCTGATCCATGGTGCATTTTGTATTTCACCGTAATTTGGAGATCTGTGTGAATTATCTATTATTTGATAACATTTCCTTGAAATTTGTGGTTATGTTTGTGATATTCAAATTTATCTAGCATTATATCGATTTACCAATGTTTATGATCTCTCCGATTTAGGTTTCGTAATGGTCTTCTTAATTGTGTTCATTTAGATGGAATTGAGTTTTTGGTGGCTTGAGGTACTATGTAGGGTAATTAATATATCTAGCTTGTGTGTTCAACTCTGACACTCTGTTATTTGATTGGGTAGAAAATTAAATGCTGTGATTAAGTCCTATCCTTGAAAATAATTCAAGGATGTGCGTTCAATATGCCCTGGGTTTATTTTGATTTGGGGCTCAGGTTTTCTTTATTAACTAACTATGCCAATCTTGTAGGATAGGTACAACTTTTATTTACTGCTCCAAGCTTCACACAATATAGTTTTTGCCTTAAAATTATTTCACTTTTGTTACTTTCGTTTTCTATCGCAAGTGTTCAGCGTTTGAAAAGTAGCATGATGTTGAGATTTGTTTCAGGCTGTCCTGAAGCAGTTCGGGGCAGGGGGATATGGAGGTCCAGACAATGTTTTGAATAATGATGGCGAGTTCCAGCAGCATCAGAAACTTGAGAAGCTTTACATATCCACTCGTGCTGCCAAGGTTACTTTTACATTGTTAAATTTTTGCACAGTTTTTCTTCAATTTTGAATTTTTTTGTCAGGCCTGTACAAGCTAGATCTGCAGCAGAATTATTATATGCCCTGATCTATACACAAAGTTCGCAAAATTCCATTTGCTGCCACATATACATGCTCAACTTTCATTTGGTGAATTTTATGCATGTGTGTGACCAAGTGCATGCGGGTGCACGGATTCACATACTTATTAAATTTAGCTGCATGGACTCCATGGCCTCTGTGAATACCATCGGTAGCCTCGGTGTTGATAGCAAAATTTAGTAGTCTTATTAAAAATTTGTCTTTTATTTCTGTTTTTCAGCATTTCCAAAGGGACATTGTTCGTGGCGTTGAAGGTTATATAGTTACTGGGTCCAAACAAGTTGAGATAGGTGATTAACTAAAAACTGAAGGGGATTTTATCCTTTATACTTAAGTTTTGTAGGGCAAGATATTGGTGTTCATATCCTTTATATGTTCACTTCTACTCAGGGACTAAGTTATCAGAAGATAGCAGGAAATATGGTGTTGAGAATACATGTACTAGTGGCAATACCTTATCAAAAGCAGCGACCAGTTTTGCTCGAGCTCGTGCTCAAATGGAGAAGGAACATGGAAATCTTTTAAAAGCCTTTGGCACACAGGTTTTATTTGTGGCCATTTCCTCTTTAACTTATTGTGATTGATATTAATTTTAGGCTTGATAACCAGGCACATGTACATCTGTCCTTTCTGATGTGAATGTGTGGTAGGACTTCTGCAGAAGCAACACGTGACTGCCTGTGTTAGCCCATCACAGTATTCAAGTTCACTCTGAATCGCATCAGGCTTATTTTTATAGATTGAGCATGCCAAATATCTTTTCCATACTTCTTACATACATATTTTTTTCTTCATCTACAAATCACGGCTCACTGTAACATGGTTATCACTGGTTACACATATTTTTGACCTGCTACTGCTAGCTAACTCGCTTAACTTGCACCTAACACAGTTATTTTACAAGAAAGGAAGGTGGGGTGTTGGTTGTCTTTGTTTATGAGATGTGTTTCAGCAAAAAGTTGAATGGAGGATCAGACTTTGTCGAGTAACTGGATTTTTGCTATTCCCTGCCGATTATTTGCATCATCGTGGATTTTTACTTTAGCCTTTATGCTTCATGTTGTGGTTCTTGTAAAAAATTTGTTTTGTTAGGTAAAGTTCCGATTTCTTTTTCATTAGGTTGCAGAACCATTAAGAGCAATGGTAATGGGAGCTCCTCTAGAAGATGCTCGTCATCTTGCTCAACGATATGATAGAATGCGACAAGAGGCTGAAGCTCAGGTACTTACAAATAATTATTTTACTGTCTTCATGCACGTTTTTCCCTAAAAGTTTACAGTGGCTAATTGCAAATTTTATGTTTCCAATTTTCTCTCTGTTGGTCTCCTTAACAAGGCATCATGTGATGGGTCGCCTTTACTCAGCTTGGAAAAGGGGCACCATGCTTCAAGCAGCATTCTGTCCTAGTCCACCCCTGCTGAACTCACTGTTGCATCACAGTCACTTTCAGCTGCAATTATGTGAATAAATGCAATAAAAGACACATTACCTAAGCATAGTTGGAAGCAAAGGAAAATTCATTTCCTTCATGGCAGCCAATGTTTGAGCCCCATTCTTTAAAACTCATTTTCCCCCAAACTCATTTTCAAACACACGTTCTTTAATAAAATAATGGAAAACATTCTTCAATTAAATAATTTTGCATGTAAATTCAAAACTTTGCACTACTTTTTAACTACACACTTTCCAAAAATTTCACTTTTTACAAAATTTATTCTAAAAAAATAGGGCTCAAACAGGTGCTATAAAGCTATACAATGGTAGAGCGTGCGGTGAGGGAGATTGATGTAGGCTTAAGGTCATTTGGTTTCAAGGAATTAAGTTCTGAAATGGTTGGCACGTTGTCAAAGTTGTTTCAATAGTTGCTTAATAAATTCATATCTAAATACTGTTATAGATAGTTTATTGAACTAGGTATGGGCGTTGGGTTGGTCGGTCCGGGTATTTCAATACTCGGAACCACCTATTATGTGTCGGGTATTTCGTAAATGGAACCATTTGGGCATAATATTTATATAAATTGAATAAAAAATTTCATCTTAGACCCTTTCGATATGTATGCATAACACGCTATTACTAGATAATATTCGTGTAAGGGAGAAAATTTAGCTAAGAAATCTTCGAGAAGCTAATAAGGAATCCAGTTACATGACTAAAAATAGAGGAGAGTAAAAACTACAAAAAGATGAGAAAATTAAAACATCAAAAATTAAAATTTTCTTAATAAATCTCATTCGATACATAAGCATGCTAGAGCCTATAATTTAATTATGGACAATGTTTAAATTCTTTTACTTAAAAAACAAAATGATATAAAAAATACTAACTTGATACATAAATATACAGTATCAAGAAATTGCAATCCACGTATTGAGCTTGTTCTGTTTGAGTAAAAAAGGAAAAAATATATATTTCAAAGGAGAACCATGAACTCGAGATAACAAAAAAAAGTACACCACAGCCCAAACTATGAATATCAAGTTTAATTGTCACGCGTTATAAAAAGAATTACTTAAGTTTATAAATAACAAAAAACTCAAATTGCAAAGAATGACGCTTTGATTCGTCGACTTCCACCACAACCTAGCTTGAACTTTTTGATTCATAGAAAGCCAAGATTAACATATACTAACCTCTGAAATACAACAATCTGATGTGAGGCGATAAGGCAAAAACGTAGGAGCCAATGATGATTTCTTAGGGTTAAAAGTCTAGAGTTTTAGATAAATTACTACCCAAATTAGAGTTTTTAGGTTTTGTATTTTTTTTTATCCAGCTTGTAAATTGTAAAATTATATAAAATATCAATTCCATTCACCCTAAGTTCTGGTGTAAGAATCAAGAACCGACCCGAACCCTATTGATTCTTGGTTCCGGTTCCTAATTTTATCTTTTTTGGAACCGGACCGGAACCTCCGGTTCGGGAGGTTCGGTTTCGGTTAAAATGCCTAGGCCTATTTGGAACATCATAAACTGCAGTTTGCGAGTTATTAATGTTATATTTTTCAAACTTGATAGGCTGTTGAACTTTCCCGAAGGCAAGCAAAACTAAGAGAAGGAACTGGCACCCCTGAAATGGCTTTGAAACTAGAAGCATCTGAATCTAAATTGCAAGATCTGAAGTCCAATGTGGCTACACTAGGGAAAGAAGCTGCAGCAGCTATGGCTGCTGTAGAAGCTCAACAACAGAGGTTAACACTGCAACGATTAATAGCCATGGTAATGCAACTTTGCCTTTTGCATGTATCTGGACTAAATGTTCCACTGACGGCACTAGAAAATCAGCCTTAAACTTATCTTCTGTTTCTTTCTTCTTCACGTTTTAGGTTGAAGCAGAACGTGCTTACCATCAGCGAGTTCTTCAAATACTTGATCAGTTAGGAGGCGAGGTATGCATAACTTCTTTCTTGTCGTGAAGGAGGAAAAAGCTATTCTAGCTGCTCATTTTGAAGCTTCAGAAATCCTAAAGATAAAGTATTATTTCTTTTTTCAAATTTAGATGATGTCAGAGCGCCAAAGAATTGAAGCGGCTCCTGCTCCAAGCATGGACAGTATGCCTCAACCTCCATCCTATGAAGAAGTAGACGACGTCTCTACTACACCAGTGCAAAATGGGTCTTCCGATGGCATGGGTTACTTTCTTGGCGAAGTAAGTAGATAATAGTGTCTTAATAAATAACGGTGGGACACTTGGTGATGGCTGTTTATTTCTTTTCAATTTCGTGGATTCAATAACAGGTCATGTACACATATCAAGCTGAATCTGACGTGGAGCTTAATTTGTCAATTGGCGATTATGTAGTTGTTCGTAAGGTTTGCTACCGTTGCTTGAATAACTTGCCAATTAGCCTTCTGATAGTTTTTCCAATACAATTTTTATTAATCGTCCATTATACACTTAGCAAGTCCTCGATCACATTTTTCTTGCCAGCACCCAACTAACAAAATGAAATTGCAGCTGTTAGCAGGCAATAGATATCCAAATCCCTACTGTTGATTATTTTATAATCTCGTACGTGCTTCAATTTAGTTTAATAGTCACATCCATGGTAGACACACTGAGTGATTATCCTCTCGGCTGTATGGGTGCATGTATGTACAGAAACACAAAGAAATTCTTGATATTAATGGTTGAATCTTCACTTGTGTGCGTATATTCTTGTCTATTCCCTTATCCATTCTAGTATTGTCACATATCGGCCAATAGTGGGCCAAGAAATATTGAATTCACCGTCAATGCATCGGACATCTTTATTTTCACTAGTCATCTCATGGACATTTTATCATTTAAGAACTCCACACCCAAGACAATATGGTATAGCAGGTCTAATAACTGTTTTGCATAGTTGATCCTTCGATCAAACAGAATTCCTGGTGCACTTGTACTATCTATAGCTAATAATGATTTAAGTTCTGCTCCCTTGATCAGGTTTCAAACAATGGCTGGGCTGAAGGTGAATGCAAAGGAAAAGCCGGTTGGTTTCCATTTGGATACATCAAAAGACGGGAGCGTGTTCTTGCAAGCAAGGTAGCCGAAGTTTTCTAAACAGTTGTGCTAGTCTGAGTTTTAACGAGTTTTGTTGCAGTTGTGTATCCCATGATATATACATATATTCATTGTTGTCCAGTACATGAAGAAAAGACCACTTGTCTGCACCCAGTGTGTTAACATATGAATAACCATCTACCATTTGTTCTTAATAGTTGATGTATTGCCTGTTGTCATGTTTTTGTTCAATTTTGGGTAAAGGTTTTATTTTATGTGGAGAGAGTAGAGATCATGTTCATTTGTGGTGTTGAACTGCTATTCTGAACTGTTTACTTGCGAACACAAGTAACCTCATAACAATAGCACGTCGGGAGTGGTTATTTCCATACCCTCTCAACTCTTGTACTTAATTACTTATTATTTCGAAGAGACTATTATGGTTGCAAGAATGGCTTTTAAGACGCTTTTGTTGGCACCACACGCAGTTTAAAAAGTCACTTTTAAGCACCAGTTAAGCTTCTCGCGGGCACCTACAATATGGCTTTCCCGAGCCTCTTTTGAGTACCCAGAAACAAAGATGCTAGGTAAGTTCGAATAACTTGTACAACTGCTGATACCGGCGAGCTCAGTTAAAAAAGTTACAAGTCAAAATGTCAAATAATCAAAAAGGATATTTTGTAGTTCTTTATGTTTCATCCTAATTATGCTCAAATTATTAAGCGTAAATTGAGCAATCAGTTAATTATATTAGTTTCAAAGGGACTGCTTAGATCTAGGGCAACATCAATCTTGACCTTGTAACCTTACTATATCAACAATAGGGAAGTAAACGAGCCGAACATCACGGCTCAATCAAGGCTCGAGCAAAAAACGGTCTGAACTTTTTTAGCTCGAGCCAAGCAAGCCAAAGCTTGACCGAAAAATCAAGGCTCGACTTAAGCCTTGCCGATCTGAGCCACAAGCTGCCCGAGCCAACCTTTTTTTTTCCATGAAATTTGAAAGTTTTTTCCATGTCAATTTTTTTCTTTTAAAAGCTGCTTGCATGCAGCATTATAAGCTGCTTGCACGCAACAAGTTACCTGCATAGTATATAATGCAGGCAGCTACGTGCAAGCAAGACCGAGCCTACTCGATCTTTTTTCGAGTCAAATCACTGGTTGCCTGAGCTAGTGACCCTAATTGACATACCTAATCAACAATGAAATTCTACAAAGGGCCTTTTTAACTTGAAATTTTAGCATAAAAATGAAGTTTGATTTTAAACAAATGCTGCATCTCAAATTTTACAGTAGACTTAGGGCCTTTTTAACTGGGCTTTTCAAAAGTCAAAAACTGCTTTTAAAATTAAGAAGTCGCTTTATAATACATTTGGATATAATTTTTGAAAGTGTTTTATTTGACTAGACAAGCTTTTAAAGAAAATTGATCTAAAATAACTCATGAAATTCTTTTCAAGCAACTGAATCAAAAGCCCTGTCAAATGGGCCCTCAAAACACCATAAATTGATATATCATTTTATTATAATTTTGATAAACTGAGTACAAGCAGAGATGAAAGGATACAAGTTACGCTTCATTTAGCTTTAGCTTTACAACATTTCCAATTGCACACTAACAACTTGGCTTTTCTCTACGTTATTCGCGTGATATGAGAAAATAGGACTTTGGACATTGAGTTGGATGCTTCCTAGAAAGATCCAAACATGATCATTTACTAGTATATATGTATATAGGGATGATTTTGCTTTTATAACCAGACATTGATTGAGATGAGGCTTTTTTCCCATGAAAGTAGAAACCAATCCTGTGGGTAAGAATATAGCATATCAGCAAGGATAGGAAATTATTTCCTTGTAGCAATTATTCGATGTTTTGCAGAAACTTACACATATTATATGTACGAGTTGAAGACAAGTAAGCGAGAAGAATAGCGAGTATGAGGAATATGATAACAATCTGCAGTGAAATTAGAATGGTAAAAAAAAATATCACTAAAAAGATGTCAGGTTGAAGAAAAACCAAAGAGAGAGAAGGTCGTGAACACTCACTGAAGTAGCATTGTATCTAGTCTTGGTCCTAATTATGCAAGATTTTCTGGTGGAATCCAAAAACGTTAGCAAAACATTGAAAAAATTGCCTGTAGAGGATAACTGAATAATAATAATAATAATAAAAAAAAAAAACAACAATACCTTTCATTTAAGGTTCCAGAGTCTCTGCATGTTTTTAAGATTGCTTCTAGCCGGTCCTTTGTTTTTCTACCATTAGGATCATTGTCGTCAACCTACAAAAATGAGCACATGTAAAGGAGACTTGCAAGTATGAAGTAACTAAATCTTGAATATGCCATTCCATACCCGGAAAAGTCTTATGGAGATGGAAACAATAAAACTCATAACTAAATTTTGAATTTGCATGCCAAGTGAAGTCATCGGAACAAGGAACAAAATATTTTGTTCTTTCAGTTGTAGGCGTAGGTGCCAAATAAAAATTATTTAGAATAGGAACGGGAATTTCAGAGGTTTGGTATAATTCTGTGTGTAAAATCTCGTCTCCTAGATACAAACAAACACCAGAGGAATCGTTAAACATAGCCTAATACAAATGGTCCAACACAAAGATTTCTACTTTTAGAAGAGGTCTTCAATAAATCATATACAATTCTGCAATTTGTGAAACTTAGTAATGAATTGTTGGAGAATCATCGTATCTAATTGAATTCATAGCAGTTAAATGTTGGCATATTGATCAGAAAGTTCCGCACATGCTTTATTCATTTTGATATATTAAAAGGTTCAACATCCAATGCTTGAAGGAAGTTTTGCAAAGAGATCACAGATGCAATCAAGATAATGATAATGGGAGAGAGACTTTCTTACTTGTTTGGCTAAAAGCTTAAAAGTCAAACTTATTTTTAAATAACATTTTTGTTTCCAAACACACTTGGATAAGTTACATTTTTGTTATTTATAAGCAAAAAAGTTACTCATTTCCAACTTTCAAAAAAAAAAAGATTATTTATTTTAGATTTTACACATTTACTTGTAAATAAACTAAAAAGCAATTTTTTAAAAGTAGGCCAAGCATGCATTTATTCATATGGATGGTGATTATGCTAAACAGGATTTTATGACCTATTATGTGACCATATTCACAACAATCTACAGTGGGAATGCGCACACATCTATGCAAGTTAAATATGGTAACACGACACCTCTGCATATGTCTATATTAAAATGGAGTCCATTCCTACAAGCAACACAGGGTCACTGGGTCTACAATAGAAGCATCTTACCTTGGATTTCAGCATTCGACAGAAGTCGTAAAAAGCTCCATATACATCTGACATTGTTTTGGTTCCATGGATAACTCTTGCAGTAAGACCTTGGAAGAAAACATCAAGACAGAAAAAGAAAATTAAGCATGAAATATTTAGTGAAAATATAAAATGGAAAATATCTCAGTTCAACCCTTAAGCCTCTCTCTCTCTCTCTGCACACCATCACATGTCAACAATTATTGCCACAGCCAACCTACTCCGAACCATCAAAACACCTAATAATTCCCAAGATTGCTACTACCACCCCTAAAACCTTCTCTTTATCACCATAACAGAACAAGCACCTTATGCATGTAAACAAGTTAAATACCAATAGAATGATGAAACCATGTGTGACAATCAAAATAGACAGTGCAAATATGTGACAAGAAGAGCACATCAAGAAATATTCATCTTACCACGTCTCATTTTGACGACACCTCTGAACACTTGAATATTATTGTAGCACAGAGCTAATGTCCCAATTGCCATGATCTGGTAGTATTAGGAAAAACCAAATCAGATTCATCATTTTAGTTAGATGCAAATCATGATGAACGATAAAAACACATCATGCATATGCTGTGGGATTGTACTTTCCTATTCTCGCTGGTAGCACTTGGAAAATTGAACAAGACAATTAAATGGAAAGACGTTACAAACATAGAAGGGGAAACTTCAAGAGAAACATTCAGTGTATTTTTGCTCTTGATTCCATGATCGCAAAGAGTTCTATTGCAGAGTTAGTAAACAAAAAAGTACAGTGTGTTTGAGAGGACTAAAATATCTGAAAATCGATATACAAACATATCTACCTGTGGGATCGCACAAAAGCGAAAGATAGCAGGATCTCGCAATGCAGCCATGTATTTTAGGCAATCTTCAGCATGCGTCAAAGCATTTGTGACCATATCATTAAGGCACTGTACAGCCTTGACTGAGTTCTCCTCATATTTTAGGTCCTAGAGTCGATAAAATTAAGTAGATAACTGTCAAAGACACAACTTGCTCTTATTGAAATAATATTAACTTTATATCTGCAGAGAAATATAAGACGACTGATAAAAAGAAGACACAAAATTCGTGATGAAGCATAAGATGTACCTCAAGTTTGTTAACATATTTGCTCCAAATCTGGCGGGGCCAAAACATACGTGACTTTGGTATCTCATTTATATCTTCCAGATAGTCTCTGATAATGTTGGTTTTCTGAAATTAGTGCAAAGAATGAAAAAGGGCATCGCCGTTTAAAATACAGAGATCTTATAAGATGAATAGTGAATACTGCACTGATTGCTATACATATTAAAACTTAAAAGCAGCACCTGAAGAAATAAACCCATCGAGTTAGAGAGAGCATCAGTAGCTAGATCTTCTTTTCCAGAAGCATGAAATAGTTTCGACAACCCTAATCCAACAAGTCCAGCTACGTAGTAACAGTATTCATCATATTCATCCACTGTTTCCACCTGAAAAGACAAAAAAAGTTGTAAGTAGTGTTACTCAAGTCTTTTCACTTGTCTTGCACAAAGATAAATTAGAAGTTAGAACCCTGGAATATTAGTCATCGCCAAACTATCTATTAATCATGTAATCTTGTCCACTTTTTAGTTGGCATGTATGGTATCAGATGAAATCCATCTAACATAGTGGGAGAAGTACATTGCTGAAAATATTGTGAGATAAATAAAAAAACCAATTGGATTCCGAAAGATAATCTCAAGAATTTAATAGACAGCTAAGTTGAAAACATGTAGAACATATCTGATGATTCTTCCAGATCAATGATAAACCACCGCAAACCTGACGTTTGAAACATACCTCCTTGCATATAAATTTTGCCATTCCTGCACCCATCTTCATGGTAATGTCCTCAATTGCCTCCTGATAACTGAAAAAAGAATAAAGATGTATCTGGCATTTACAGAAATATGCAATAATGTACACAGAACTAGTTACTGGCCTATGTAACTTCAAATATGAGAATGTCTATTTTCAGAAACATAACAAATATAAAACATATGGGGGTTGTTTGAGACCCATTTTTTGGTAGAATAAGTTTTATAATAATGATTTTTTGGAGATTGTGTGGTTAAAAAGTAAGCAATCTGTAGGGTTTACGTGTAAAATTATTTTTATTCGAAGAATGTGTGATTGAAAATGAGTTTGAGAAAAAAATGATTTTTTGTAGAATGGGGCTTAAAGAGGGGCACAATATGCAATCTTTTGTTAACCAAACTCTATATGTTGGATATTGCTATTTCTTATCTCTACATGTTTTGTGGGTTCTAGAGGACAATACGTGCTTAAATAAGCCAAAGTATACTTCAATTTCAAATATTGAGGCATGGGAAGTTTTAGTTGTTGAAGTTATTAAAAATGGAAACACTGACCAAGGGGCACCCAACCATCAACCAAAAAGCAATATATTTAGCATGTACTCAAAACCTTTTGCTTTCAGACTCCATGGTCCAAAATATTGATCCAATAACAACCAGGGCAACTGTGAAATCTCCATGGTCAATTATCTCAAGATTCAAAATGCCTTCGCATTAGATTTCATAATTAAGAGAAATAACAGAAAATCCTATTCTTTTGCTTCTTCTCAAATAGGCATAGACATCTTGAAAGGATTTCAGTTGCTCTTACCCAACCTTTTTTTTTTTTCAAGGAATCTGTTCGCACCATTTATCTGAATTTCTAGGACCACATTTTACCAAAAATCTTACCTAGTATCAAAATATCATGGGGTTTTGAATACCTACAGGGCTTTCTAGTTATCAATATATTTCTTTCTAAAGCCCATGCATGACAAACTAGTCACTTGAAATATTCAGCAATATTATCTATCATAATATCATTACTTGTTCAGTGGACCTTTTATAAGACATAGCATGGACAAAACAGAATGGCATAAAACATTTACACAGTTGACCTCAAGTTTATTTGGATAAGGCTTAGTTGTGCTTAGTTTTATGAGTGGATGCTATACAAATAATCTTACCAACGCCAACAAGATCAAATTAAATTTTGTAATAACACAAAAACAAAAATGGTTAGTTAAGGAAAACCTTCTTCCAAGCCCCAGAAAAGCAGTGGAAACATGATGAAACTCATCCATGAGAACTTTGTAGTCCTTTGTGCCACCTTTAGAGAAGTATAACCAGTATTAGGCAGCTAGCCTAGAGTGGTATATGTTGGATTAGGAAAGTAACAACTTAAACTCACATGAAAAATGCCACTCGCGATCATATACGTGTTGATGAAAAGCCTCTAGGATGGGTACTTTAACCTCTGTGGCTATGCTTGTATCATCCTCTGCAAAAGAATAATGCAAAAGTGAAATAAGGTAGATAGGCTAATGTAGTTTGAGTGGGAAATAATATTCTGGAAACAGCGAGAGCGTGAAGGAGATTTATGATAACACTTCAACAATTATTTAATCGATAAACTTGGAAATCTAGGAGCCATGAAATAGAAGAGAGAAATGTGGATGAAATAAAAGAAATTTATAGAAGTAGGGCATACCAACTGTGTCAAGTGCTCGAAGAACCAAGTAGAAAATGCATACCTGCCAAATTTGAGAAAATATCACGTGAAGACCAATCCTTGCATGGAGAAACATATTAAGACAAAGATGAAATGATGGTACTACTCAAGTCCGAACAACCACAAAATTAATATTTCATCAGAGAACTCATGGAAGGTTTGCTGATTATTATTAAATTACAGACTAGTTAATAATCAAATCATTATCACTGCAAATACAGCATAACATCCATTATTTACGCATTCAAATTATGTCCACTGCAACATACTATTGTTAAAAATCTTCGGTTCATTTCCACACCTTTTTACATAAGCCAAATAAATAAGAAGAAACTAGGTTTCATATTTGATCGTTGAAAGCTTCCTTATTTTGACAGAATGTTTTGCTGCTGAAACAATAAAACAAGAGCATGTGTGCTCCTCAGAAGATCATTTTTAACTTTCAGATGAAAAAGGTTAAGTAGAACAGCTTATCGAACTTACAGTTCCGTTAAAATGCCTGGCATAGACTCCTGATAACTTGCATGCATACACATACACATTTTAATTAAGGGATTCAAAAATACAACACAAATATCACTTACCACAATGAAAAGAATCAAAGTATATCCATAAATGTTTGTTTTCGATAGATTAGTGGTAAAATCTACTTATCCTTCCCATAGTACCAAAATAGCCGACTGTCAACGGCAAAGGCGACCCTAAGTGTATGCAAGTTGAGCAACCGCACAAGGCATAGCATTGTAGGGGGCACCAAAAAAAAGTTATTATAGGTGTGTATATATGTATAGTTATATATTTAAAATGTTTTACTAATTTTAAAATTTTAAACTTTTGTTATTATGTTAAGTTATATTTATGAAAAAAGAGTAACAAAATATATATATATTACATTAATATTTTTTTAGTTTAGCATATTATTGAAAAAAAAAAAAGTTATTTTTTCAAATTTTAAACTATCTTACTTTAAAAAAAAATAATTAAAATTAAACTATCTATTTTACCATCCCAATACCAAATGCCCTATTTACTTCATTATCCAATTACCAATCCAACAAGATAATAAACAACCCAAAATCCAAGTGATTAAAGTGAAGAGTAAAAAGCTAATCCAGATCTCTTTTCACTATTTCCATCTCTCACACACTTTAACTCACGAAGAATAGTCAAACAGAAAAGAAAAGAAACTATACCATAAGTCTTTGTTGCTTGCTCTACAATAATACAATCTACATAGTAATATCACCATTTTAATGATTGGCACATCTTAGTGTCAGGCTTAAGGAACATGAAATGAGTAGTGTGCATATTAACAACATGACTACTTGGATTGATTTATGTACGAGTGAAAATTTTGCAAAATCACCAAAAGAAACAAAGGAGGCTTTTTGACATATTAAGAGCTTGTTTGGTAGAGATTAAAATCGGATTAAAATTGAAAAACTAGTCGTTATTGTTGACTTTTATTAGATGAGTGAAACCCAATAACGGTCATATTTTCAATTTTAATTGGATTTTAATTGTTAGCAAACAAACTCTAACTTATTTGAAAAGATTGGGTTTATTTTCGAACACATTTATTTCTTATAAAATACTATTGACAATTCATGTTACTGTTGCATCTGCCGAAAAAAGTTTTTCAAAATTGAAGTTACTAAAATCTTATTTGCGATCAACGTCTTACAAGATGAGCTAGCTTTGATATCTGTTGAACAAGATTTGCTAGAACATATTGATTACGGAAATTTAATTAGTAATTTACTTTTAGAAATGTGAAGAAATATTTTTACTGATTTGTTGCATTACAAGGTTTACACATGATATTTAATGTTTCTGATTTCAAAAATTGTTCATATGAAATTGCATAAAAGTGTAGTAGCTTGGATGGTTCTTTGTTGATAATATATGAATTTTGATGAAGTTTGGGATGATCTTTTGAGCTTTACTTGTACTTTTCTTATTCAAGACATATAAAAAATAAATATATATTTAAATATCATATTTTTGCAATGAAATAATATTATTGAAACATATTTTTTTCTTAATATATTTTTTAATTTCGTGAAAGGGAACATCATTTTAAAATGTTACACAGCGCACATAAAATTTCAATGCCTGCACTGGTCAACAGTGTCGGAGCCACATGGGTCATGTGGGGGCCACTGACCAACAGATTTTTTGACTTTTTGTTTTTTGAATAAAAATAAAATCACTTTTTTCCAAAATTTTAATTTTCTTTCTTCCCCTCTTTTTGGCTTACTGTGCACGACTTTCCCTCTAAATGATCAATTAAGGATGTGTTTGAGCCACATTATTTTAGAATAATGTATTTTGGAATAGTAGATTGATGAAGAATGTATGGTTGAAAAAGAAGGAAAAAATATGTGGTTGAAAAAAAGGAAAAAATATTGATTTGATGGAAAATATTATTTTATTGAAGAATGTGTGGTTGAAAATAAGTAGAATAATGAAAATGAAAATTTTAATGTGTAAACGCTAATTTCCCATTACTGCTAGGTTGTTGAAAAAAAAGGGAAAAAAAAATTGCAACTAAACTTTTACCCCCCAAGATCAAAAATTGACTTGCTGTCAATTCTTAGTTTCTGCACCTGCCAATAACCAAGAGGAAATAGGCAGTACATTTTCCTCTAGATCTTTGTAGCTTCTCGTCAATTTCAAAATCATTTGACTCGCAGCTATAAGATACTAACAATCAAATTGTATGCAATTGCTGAAAATTTGTCCTTTCAAAACATGAAATCTGCAACTAAAATTACCAGAGAAAAAAACCGAGAGAGTAAGATCAATCATAAAAGAAAAAAGCAGCTTACTGCATCACGAAGATCGGTATCAAGCTGTTGAATAACGAGTGCGAAACTTCTGGAAACCTTGTGCAGCATGGTATAACAAAATCCCCAGTGTGGCTCCGCAGGGATCTGCTTCTCTGCATGCCTTGCTGCCATTTTCAGCTTCAACAACGGGTACAAATCATTCGGATTGCTCAAAATCGCCCTCAAACTCCCCATTTTCCTAACGAAAACAAGCAAATAATCATATTACCAATTAATAAAAAAGAATAATACAATTTCAAATAATTTCATTGCGTTCCTTACTTCTGGTAATGATTCGAAAGCTTCGATCTGTTACGTGAATTGATGAATGAATGGCGGGTGGTAGGCTTTATTTATTGAATGCAGATTGTACGGACGATACAGCCATGCGATGCGTGTGCTGAGAAGGGAGATAGAGAAAATAATTTTAAATTGGAGCTTTCACCGTTTTGCTGGAGCCAGATAGAGACTTGAGCGTGACGTTGTGTGGCTTGGGGTATATCGTTGAAAATGTTTGGGTTGCATTTTCACATTAGAATCACAATTTTTCAATAAAACAACATTATCTGTAAAAAAAAAAAAAAAAAAAAAAAATTTAAAAATTTATTTGGGCTCCATTATTTGAAAAAAAAAAATGAAAGTGTTTTTCGAAGAATGCGTGATTAAAAAATGGGAAAAAATTTTAGTTTACGTGTAATATTATTTTGTTGAGATAATTCGTCGATAAGGGGAGAGAAAAATGAATTAAATTTTAATGGGGCCAAACTTGAGTTAAATATCATGAATTGTTTGACCGAAATGTTTCCCTGCCTAAAAGTTATTTAAAAATAAGTTTGTAATTAATGGCCCGTTAAAGCCACGTCATTCTTCAATAATGCATTTTAAAATAGTAATTTAATAAAAATATGTAGTTAAGAAATAAGAAAAAAATGTATTTACGTGTAATATTATTTTATTGAAAAATGTGTAGTTGAAAATAAGAAAAAGAAAAAATATGGGTCAAACAAGTGCAAAATTAATGTTAAGAAATATCTAATTATCATTGTATACTATTTCAAGACACTGACTTTTGATAACTAAAATCTGGATTTTATAAAAGCACCTGTCTGTTTCTGAATTTTTTTTTTTTTTTTTTTTTTCAATTTGAGAATGCATTTTTGGACCGTGGTACAATTGGGTCCCAATGCGAGATATGGAATCGTGTATGTAGATATTTTCTTTCAAGTTTTAGTCTCGTCGTTAAACTTGTTACCTTGTTTTGAAGGAACTCACCAGCTCCGTGCTCTATTATGTTGAAATTTATGCGAGAATCTTCGGTAGCATATTCCATGCTCGCAATCTTATTGGTATCGTTTGATCTAAAAAAAAATATGGAATATTTGAAAGATTTTGTAAATAGTAAGCATAGGGACTCTCTTGGTGATTTGAGTAATGACTACTTGACAATTATGGTTTTCATTTAGGCCCCGTTTGGTATTGATTAAAATCCAATTAAAATTGAAAATATGACCGTTATTGGGTCTCACTCGTCTAATAAAAGTCAACAATTTATTTTTGTTCAAAATCATTTTCGACCACAAATTTTGGGATTCACAAACTCTTCTAAACTTTTCAATCAATAACCACGATATGATTTTTATCAAATATGAACTTAATTTAACTTCTGCGTGTGAAGAATTTATCAACGATACAATCTATAAATAAACAGAAATAAGTGAATAATACTTATCCATTAAAACATGTGATTGGATATGAAGTTGACCAAAATTATCTACAAATTTTGCAAAATGAAGGCTTAGAAGTCAACAATGCCTTTCACACATGACAAGTGGGAAAGCAAAGCCCAATTCAACCAAGACATTGAAAGTGTTTGGTGTAAATTAAAATCGAATTTTAAGTGGATTGTGATAGAAATTTTTGAAATTTATGGTTGAAAAGGCGTGGGACCCATGAAAGATGTCGTTGATATTGATTGTTCGATTTTGACTTAAATTAAAATCAGATTTTAATTTGGCCCAAACATGCCCATTGTCTTTTCTTTTCTTATTCGTTTTTCCTTCCATTTTTATTATTATAAAAAAAATTTATTTTTTTGGCAACAGTTGAATGTTAGGCCAGAAGAATTGTTGGAGTATATAGTGAACAGAATTCCAAGATACATTAATCTAGTGTTAAATTGGAGAATACAAAGCCCAAATTAAAAAAAAAAAAATTATAAGTGCATTTTCAATCGACTATTCGACCTACTAGAAGAGGACGTCATGAGGTGGTTCAATAACGGATAAGACTATACGTGCATTCAATCACACGAAAATACCAAAATTTAAACATCTTTACATGCCAAGTGCTTTGTACGACTCGCAAATTCTATTAGAAACGGTAAATTCTTAAATTTTACATGTTTCTTCGACTGGCAATTTGTGTTTTCTCTTGATTTTTTCCCTTTCGACGAAGAGCCTAATTCATGCCGTGTCGTTTTCTTAAGTTAGAAAATTGTGAGCAATAGACTTGTTCTGTATTGCCATTGTCAACTCTGATAACTCTTGAGAAAATAGGGAGCTACCCATGTTGGACTGTTTTAAATTCATTGTGAAAACTTAAAAATAGGGGGCTGCCCAATTCACTTATTTCTAACTTTAATTTATTAAATATATTATTTATTGTAAAACTTGCTTATAAGGAAAAAAAAAATTAAGCTTAGTTAAATATGTTCTTTGTCTGGTGTATTAAACATATGTTTGACCTCCATTTTTTTTTTTTTTAAATTCATTTTCAACTACACATATTCCAATAAAATAATTTTACTTGTATAACAAAAAAAAAAAAAAAAAATCTATTTTTTTATCACACATTCTCAAAAAAATCACTATTTCAAAATATATTTTCCCCCAAACATGGGGCTCAAGTAGACGTTAAATTCGATATTACATGTGTGTTTGTTAAGCACTAAGAGATCGTGTATTAGTTTACTTGTAGATAAATACTTAGTGGCTGTCTAAGAACGCTTTTTTCATCAAAAAAAATTCACTTTTATACCGTTAACATGAAAAGCAGCGACCCTTTTTGACCACCTGTGAGACAGGTGGGACTCAGGTTTGAATAGTTAACGGTTGAAATTACAATTTTGAGTGCTCCCAGACATCCCTTTAATTTGAAACATAAGTATTTTTTTTTTAATTTAGTCATTTTTGTGTTAAAATAAGTAACTTCTTTGTTTGAAATCGGCAAAATAAATTTCATCCCAATATATGACATATAAAAATTTATTTAAGAGTAAACTCGAGTGACTTTTAAACTTACGCATATACCTAATGTGAATTCCAATTTTATATATATTTGAGTCAAGTGAATAATTGCCAAAGAAACAAGAAGTTTGCATATGTATTATTGATATTGAGAAGGAAAGGTGCTGTACATATAATTCGTGTGAACACAAAACGTATGAATTTATCAACGAATTTTATGTCCTCGTGCTTTTGAATTGAAAAAGAAAAATACAAGAAATTAAGTATGAACTTGAAATAGATGACAAAATAATAATAAGAAGGGAAAAATTAGAACTATTAATCCTCAATTTATTGTTTAAATATCAAGTTAGTCCCCAACTTCAAACCGTAGCAATATAGTACATAGCATATTGCTAAGGTTACCACCTCACACTTTTAAGTATTTTTATAAAGGCTTATGACCTTTTCATATTCGTATGCAGTTTCATCCTACGTTTATGCGATATCTTATTAAGAATATGATTTACCAAATACGTTCATAATCGCTTTTAGAGTACAATTTTTGCATTCAGCCATACCATTCGACTCAGACAAATAAAGAGCTATAGTTTAATTAAATATTAGTCTACAAGCAAGATTCTCCAAATGATGAAATGTGACGTTCGCCTCTATTGCTTGAAGTCACGTGTTAAGAATTAGCCTTTGTTAGAGAAGAATTTGTAAGCTTATGTTCGATACCCATTTTTTCAAAACTCATTTTCATATAAATTGAAATTTTTTCCTTATTTTTTAAAATTCTTTAAAAAAAATCAATATTACAAAATACATTAACTTACAAAAAAGGGGCTCAAACGAGGGTTAAATATATTAATTTATGAATAAATAGAAATTAATGAATAATATGTGGATAATACTTGTGACTTCGTTGAATATGCAGTTAAAAAAAATTAATCATTTAGAAATAATTTACAAAACTTGTTAAATCAAGACTTAATTGTAAAGGTTAATCGCTATGCCGGATAAAAGGAATTAGATAGGATTTTTGGAATTTTAAAATATGATAATTGCCATCATCATTAAGTCAATCGACTCAATCCCCATCTACATAACCAATTAACTCCAAAAGTAATTTTATTATATACTAAAATAATTATCGGAGCATAGGTATCTTTGACTCGCATAACTTGAGCCTACCTCTTGCAAATTCACTTTTTCTTAGCCCAACATAGATCCTCGAAGACATCTCGTCGATGTCTCATGCATCGTCGATGATTTTCAATATCATGGACAATATTATCGTCATTAATCGCTAGCAACATTGTGTCCTTAATAATCGACGATAATGTTTTCAATAATTTTGTCTGAGCTACCAAACGACAGAGCGTTGGCCATCACCGTCGAAATTTTCATCAATGATTATTTACTCCATTATTATTATTATTATTTGAAAAAGGCTGCGATTTTGCATAAAGTTTCCAAATTGGTTGAGCCGCCTATACCTATATCACCATGATTAATCTTTGGTTTTTTTTTTTTTTTTTTTTTTTTTTGTGTAGTTATTCTCATCTTTATTTTATTTTTTAATGTTTTAATAATTTTAAGGCATCGTCTTTACTTTTTAACAAATATACGTAAAAGTACTTTGTGCAGTCGTTGATGAAACTTGAAAACAATAAAATACCCTTTTTTTTTTCTTTTAGTCTGCACAAATTTTAAATCACGTATATCATTGTAAATTAAATTTAGGAGTGTCGAGCCCTTATCAATTGTAGGAACGGTATTCTTGCTAACTTAGCCTCTACACAAATTTTACCCTTCCAATTTTGATCGACACTAAAGAAGGAAATAAATCTAAGCTTATCATATGCTAAGTATCATCATGCCAAAGACGACTCTATCAAGTAAGGACAAAATATTATTCATATTCTTATTATTCAAAGTTGTGCAAAACCGGAATCTTATTCATCTTAAATAGTCCACTGGCTAGGTACCCATTTCCCATGTACATACTGTTTCTAGTAAATAAAAATTTGATATACTCAAATTTTAGCCTAAAACCATTTTTACCGAGTTAAGATTCAGATACGAAATTCTCGCGAATGTCTGCAACATGTAGTGCATGGAATAAGGGTTGTTAAAAGAACCTTCCTTGCTATGCAGAAACAGAAAAAAAGTAGGGAAGACACGAACATGTGGGGTCCATTTTTTAAAATAATATTTAAATCAGGTGGGATTCACATCCATGTGACTATTCTGTAAAAATCTGGCACAAAAGTTCTGTACATTCAGCATTGTTGTTGTTAAAAAGTACTACATGAAAAGTTATCTCACACTAATCAAAGTGTAGGACGAAAATATATTTGTCACCACAAATTTGGTGATTAGAGCTCGAGTCGATTTGTCATTCTCTCTAATTGTCCACCAAGGTTGCTTCAAACACCATTGCTAGGATCATTAAATCCGATATCCTGTTAGAAAATTTGTCTTCCTCGACTAAAAAGTCCCTATACAATAACTCCACTAGATTTAAAGTTTTGAGATAAATCAATAGGTTTTTCTTATCATCTTTTAGAATTCATTCCACTATATTTCTCCAATTCATTCTCATAGACAAATATTCAACGCGGAAAACTTGAACATTTTATTTATTAAGTCAATATTCAACTTATAAAATAAATATTAAAATAAGTTAGTAAAACACAAGATGATACATTAAATAAAATGATTTATTTAATTTCACACATTATTCAATACAACATTAATACTATCTAGATTATGATTGTAATCGGGGGCGGATCCAACACTTGGCCAGCCCCCGCGGCCGCCCGTGCTGGGTCCGTCGGAAGTTGCAGAAAGTCGCCGCCTAGTTGCCGTCCACCGGGAAGAAGAAGAAGAGCAAGTAACAGCTGAATTTTTTCCCCTGTTTTCCTTTTTTTTTTTCATTTCTGGGCCTTATTTAAACAAGGCCCAAATCCCAATTAACCGATTTGCAATTGAATTCATTAGTGATTAGCCCACATTCCACAATCCACAACAAAATCAATTTAACCAAAAATACCAAATCCAATTAACTCCGGCAGAGAGAGGGAGACGACTTACGAGGGCGAAATCGAAATTCCCGTGGGCTATCAGCTGTGAGTCTTTGACTATGGTCGGTTGAGGTTGGTCGGTGGATTGGTGCATTAGCTGGAGGCTGCCAACTGGAGCTTCGAAATCGAAGGTATCCTTGCACTCATAAATTTGAAATCTATTTCCTATTTGTAATTGCTACTTGCTAAATGCTAGTGCTTGTAAGTTGTGAACTGGATTTTGCTATAAATTTCTGATTTTGGATTTCTGATTTTTTTGGTCATTGCCTGTTTGCGATATGTTCACTTGTGCATTCTGTCTAACTGTGCAGTCTGTGTTTATTCTTCTTTTTTTTTTTTATTTATGTGAATTTGTGATTTTTGCGAATTATGAGAATTTATGTTATATACTTATATTATTGTTTTTGTCTTATAATTTTTAAATGTGTAATGTGAATTGTGATCTGGGATTTGGGAATTTAGGGTTTTAGGAAATTAGAAAATTTAGGGTTTTAGGAAAATAGGATTAAGACTTGTTTTAGTTTGTTTACATATATATTGAATAATTTTTAATATTATATAATTAAATATTAATAATCGAACTTGTTCTTACGATCACTGACGGTCGACGTCGATCGGTCAACGTCTGTCCGAGCTGAACTTCGAGGCTGGATCCACCGCTAGTTGTAATCTCAGTGGAACTAAATAATATTACTCTACAACATAAGAGAGATGGATTCCAATTTTATATTCATATTGGATTTGAATAATTGCCAAAGAATCAAGAATGTAGTTTGCATGTATATTATCAAGGAGAGATGCTATACATTCATATTAACATGAAACATACGAGTTCAACAATAGAATTGGATTTACCATTTTCAGATAAATGGAATTGGCACGTGTCGTGGTTCTGAATTGAAAGCAAAAATAGAATTAAAAAAAAAAGGTAACATACACAATATAAATTACAAATTAATAAAATATAAGAAAAAAGCACCAATGGTTCTCAATTTATTGTTCCAATAGAAAGTTAGTCCATCATTTCATTAGGCTTGAGGCATTTTAATCGGAACCGAACTTCTCGAACTGAAACCGAATAAAAAAATAACAATTATGAATCGGAACCAAGAACCGAGAACCGTGGGTACCCGAATAATTTTTATTTTTTACAATTTATTGGTTGGGTAAAAAAATACAAAATCTAAAAACTCTAATTTGGAGAGTAATTAGTATAAAATTTTAGAGTCTTTAACCATAAGAAATCAAGATTGACTCCTACTTTTTTGCTTATCGCCTCACACGGATTGTTTCATTTCAAACGTTATTACATATTAATCTTTGCAATTTTGGATTTTCTATGAATCAAAAGTTAAGATTGTGGTGTAAGTTGATAAATCAAAGCATTCATTTTTTGCAGTTCGGACTTTTTATATTCTTGCATTGTTTACGAGTTTAAGTTTTTTTTTTTTTTTAAATAATGCGTGGCAATTGAACTTAATATATTCATAGTTTGTGCTATGGTATCTCGAATTCGTGATTCTCTTTTAAGATATAATTTATTTTTTATTCAAACGGGTGAGTTCAAGAAGCGGATTGCAATTTCTTGATAATACTTAGTTATGTATCTAATTAGTATTTTTTTTTTTTTTATGTCAAATCGTTTTAAGAGTAAAATAATTTAAGCATTGTCCATAATTAAATTACAAACTCTAGTATACATCACTTATGGATCAAATCAGACTTATTAAGAAATAATTATTTGTCTTCAAACTATAATTTACTTATTGATGTTTTAATTTTCTCGTGTTTTCTTGGTATTTAGTCTCCATTATGTTGAGTAATGTAGTTGGATTTTTCAGTTTCTTGAAGATTTCTTAATTAGATTTTCTCCCTTGCATAAATAATGCACACCAAGAGCGTGTTATGTATATGAATCGAAAGGGTATATATATAACTCAAACTTGAACTGTCGGTCTCGATTCAATATATATATATATATTGAATCGAGACTGACAGTTCAAGTTTGAGTTTGATCCCAATAACTACAAGAACCCGAATAGTTCCATTTATGAAAATATCCCGAAATATAATGAGTGATTCCGGATATTGAAATATCTGAACCGACCCACCCAATGCCCAGGTCAACATTTCATTACAATTGCTCAGTTCATTCTTAATGACGAAATGAAAAATTAGAGATTAAAAATTTGGGACCAATTTGCTGTTGAGATTGTAAGTTGGGCATTCAATGGTGCAATTCATCGCAAAAGATATAGAAACGGGCAATATAATTCATTTTCAATCGCGCATTCATACAGTAAAATATTTTGCATGTAAATCCAAAAATTTTCTCTACTTTTTAACCATACATTTCCATAAAAACCACTATTCAATTTTTTTTTTTTTTCAAATAATGAATGTCAAACAATGGCTTATTTCCTTTTTAGGCTTACGAAACAATGAAAGTAGTTAGACAATTATCTTGTTTGACATATCATAAAATTTTAATTGGTCCACAAGAATTTTTGTATTATACAAAATAAGATAAAATACTATCTCGTTTTTTGATAATATATTTTATAAAAAATGATTTTTTTTAAAATTTTATTTTTGAAGTAGAAAGAAATTTTGGATTTATATACAAATCGATTTTATTGGTGAACATGTGATTGAAAATAAACAGATTTTAAATAATGTAGCTCAACATAGACTAATTTACTTTTGTTTTAATTTGGACAAAAATACAACTTTTGTCATTCAAATAAATGACCATAACTTTGATTAGACAGGTAAGATTTTCCACTTGAAATCTTATACTTAAAATCTGCAACTTACCTATTAGATAGTATGTCATTTTCACAATAATGTCTAATGGTTGCTTTATATAAAATATTTTTGTAATTTTCGAGTACCGGACAATCTACTATATTTTCTTAGTGCTATAATTGATTTTCATTTGTATGCTTGGTAAAACTTTAACTTCAAAATTGGCAATTCGATTCAGACTCTAATTAACAAAATGTAAATGGTCTTGTTGATATCATTTGCATGAGGAAATTTTTTTCATAATGCTAAGCAATGTATCGTATTTAAAGAGTCAATCATTAAAAATAATATGACACTCCACTTTGACTTTTTAGAGAGTCCAGCATTAAAAACTTGAATATTTTATTTATTAAGCACGTGTTTGGTACCAATTAAAATTCAGATTTTAATTTAAATAAAAATCACCAATTAATTTTAATCACATATTTAATTATTACCACAATTTTTCAACCATATATAGAGGTGTCCAAAACTCTAAAAGAAAAGTTATAGATGGAAATGAATGCTCAAAATGCGTCAAAACATGAAAACGGGTTTGATCCGGATGACCACGCCATGTGAGCGGCAACTCCGCCACTTGAGTGGCAGGAGGGCGCCAGCAAGCGCCAAGTCCTGGTTGAAAATCTGATGATGCCGCTTAAGCGCTATCATTAGCGAAATTATGGCTACTTTTCTCACCCGTTCATATGTTGACATCCTCAAATTCAACACAAATTCTAACTCTCAACTGGGCTTTCAAATAGAATTTCAACTAGAACTCGCCAAATAAATTTCGAATAGGATTCTAAAAAAACTCCAATAGAATTTTTCTTAACGTACACTTTAATTATAGTTCTCAATCGTCTTCAAACTCTTTGGTGAAAATCAAGTTGAACAAGGACTTTATGTAATCTTGTCCTATAAATACAAAACATAGTCCAATAATTAGAGGAGGCTTGTAGAGTTTCATTAGACACATATATTTTGATAATTTAAGAATAACTAATCAAGAGGTGTGTGAATTGATTTTTAAATTTTTTTAAGAATGATCTAAATTCAAGCAAGTAAAGACTAAATAAATTAATTCAAATAAAAAGTGTAAATATGAAATCGATAAGTAAAATGGAAGAAATGATGTAAACTGTATAATTTTGAATGTTTGATCAAAAACAATGATCTACATCCTCCATTATCGAGCTCTCCGAGACGAGCAAAACATTTTCACTATATTGATTGATTCATTGTGCAATCAAACAATTTACAACGCTTTCGGTGATTTACAAACAAGGAGCACCGATCTTTATACAATATTGAGCTTTACGAGACCTCAATATAACCTACACGGTGACTTACAGGAAGGAGAATCGATTCTTATACTATTGAGCTTTTACGGGATCTCAATACGACCCCCACAAACTTAGAGTAAATGATTTTACAATGCAAAATCTCTCTTAAAAAATGATAAAAATGAATTAAGTACTAAAAGTGACTAACACTTTAATGAATAATAATAAATGATAACTCAAGTGTTAGATGAAATTTTTTGATGTATATGATAATAAAAATTTTGATTCGATCAATCAAATTTTTTTAATGAAAAGATGAATAAGAAGTAAATGCAATGTAAGTTCAAAATTTTTCTCAAAATATATATCTCTTTTAATGAATAATTGTAATACATTAAGTGCTAAAAAAGTGATGATAAACTTTAATGAATATGATGATTTTACAAATTTGATTCAATCAATCAAAGCTTTAAATATGAAAAAGTAGAAGAAATATATACAATGTAAGTTCAAAGATCTTTTTCACAATATATCTCTCTTTTATGAGAAATAGAAATAATTTAAATACAAAAAGAGAGATGAAAAAGACTTCGATGAGGATGATGATTTAAGAGTTTGAATAAATCAAAGTTCTTGATATGAAGAAATAAATGAAATGAATACAAACGAAAGCTCAAAGAATTCTCTCAAAAATATCTCACTTTGATACTTTTAAAAGTCTCGTGAAGAATGGAAAAGTTAGGATATTTATAGAGTTCAGAACGTAAAAAAAAATATGTGAGTTCGGATGACTCGTTCAATTGACTGCCTCTTGTTCGAATGACCAATTTAGCCATTTATACAGTAAAAATTAGAGGTTAGAACGATCAAATTTTGGATTATCGGAAACTTTTGGTCAAATGCTTCCTTTAGCGGGTTAACCGCCATTCGGTTGACCATCCGATTGTTTCGATCTTTTTACGTTTTGGCCCAATTTGTTCCAATTCGAAAGTTTTGAAAGGTGTGGACTTTTGGAAAAAAAAAATTAACTAACTTTTCAAGATAAAAGATGTTTTTCAAGTTCATATATTGTTTTTAAAAGTCATTTTTATATTTGATCAAATAATTGCATTAGAATAAATTTTAATGCACAAAATTATTTTTAATGCATAGAAGGATTTTGAACTTAAGCATTCATTGTCATATATCAAAGTGTTAGTACATTACTTCATCTAAGAAATCAGGTTTTTGATCTTGCTACAAAGTTTGACTCTTAAATTCTTGAATGTGATTTCGATCTTGACCTCCTTCATGAGTTCGATTTGCGATGATAATTTTTTATCTTTTGACGGCCATCGATCAATTTTCTATTGTATGCATTGAAAAACTATAACTACTTGAATTCAACTTGTTAGTAAACAAGATTAAATTGTGTTGTTATAATCAAAACTTTAAAGTTATAATCAACTATAGGTCAACATATTTAAGCCAAGGGTTGGGGATTAATTGTATATATACTATTCAATGCAAAAAGGAGGGAAAAACAAGAAATAAATCAATGAGCTAGGGTTTCAAGATTTTACAAGAAGAAGGCGGAATCTTGGTGCAAGATCTTCATCTTTTTCTCTCTTTCCTTAAAATCTGGGAATGTACTTTAACTCCTCCTTGTATTTTTATTTTCCCATGATGTTTAATTAAATATTTAGTTAGGATTAGTTTTGGACCTTAATTTTAATTAAAAAGTTTTAAATCTCAATTGATCATGTGATTTGCTTTTACTTCTATTTTTAATGGTTGGATTAATTGGCCATTAATTCATTGACTTCGTGAGCAATACTTGCGTAGAGATACATATTATTTGTTTAGACCACATAGTAAAAATCGATAATTTACTATAAAACGTAGATATACTTGTGTTAGTTATTACGGTCGTTACATGAATTCTTATAATTTAAATGCGTTTAACTAAGATTGATTCACATAAAAATATGTAATTGAATTAGTTAAATAGATTTAATTAGAACTCGAGATGAGTAAGTCGAATACATTAGAAGAGTTCGATTGGGTAACCATAATCAATTGTATAAAACTCGATGATTGAGATTAAGGGGATAACTACGGTAGAATCATGAACCCTAAAACTTAAACAATCATATTAAAAAATCACTTTTATTTTAATGTATTTAAAATAGAAAATCACAAAAATAAAAATAATTATTTTATTTGTTTTCGATTAAATTGAAGTTAGGAATAATTGAATCAATTGTTAGATAATAGTTCTCGTGGGAACGATAGTCGGACTCATATGCCCACTTTATTATTTGTTACGATCTGTACACTTACGAGATATAAAAATCGACAACAAATTTTCTGGTGCCCATGTCGGGGACTACTTTTATTTAATATTGGATTTCGTTATTTCTTGTTTTTACTTGATTTCTTTCTTTCTTTCTTTTTTTCAATTGATCTATTTGTTTTTTTTTTTCTCAATTGACACTGAATGAAAAGAAATAAGAGGTCAAAAATCCACAATGATTGATCTTGAATTAAATGAGGATGACATGCTCTTTGAATTTTTTTCTTCAGACAAGAATTTTAAAAATGGGGATACAATCAACCTATTGTGTTTTATGAGGATGACTTCTTAAATGGACTAAATATCAAATTTATTGTTTATGGAGATATTAGACCAACTTGTGAATATTATGGTGCATTGCATTATACTAAAAATTGCTTGTTATTGACAACTCTAGAAAAAATAAGGAAAGTTATATTTGATGATCCATATGAACAAGATGATGGTGGTAAAATCGTTACGAGAGATATCATCATGAAAAAAATATATAAGGATTGAATATCAAATAGTTTCAGATGAGTCAAGTAACATGCTTATGAATGATCTCTTCATTATTCAACCCGAGGAACCGATTGAAGAAGAAGAACATGTAGAAATCAAGAAATTAATCATGAAGGAGCCAAATGAATTAGTGGTATTCAAGGAAGATGGAATTAGCATGCAAACCTCCAACTTCATTGATTTTGTGATTAAAACATTTCAAAAAAAAATGAAGCCCATATTTGTCTATCATTTTCCAATTTTTTTTTTATTTTTTTTTTTGTCTAAAACTCATTTTCAACTATACATTCTCATAATAAAATATTTTGAGCTAGACCACGAAAGTAGTGGGGGCCTAGAGGTAGAGTGAAGAGGTGGGGCCACGGGGGGTGGACCTCCGATTTTTTTTTTTTTTTTTGGATACATTATTAACAAAAATCAAGAAACGTATAAAAGAAAGTACTAATATTTAATTTAGCAAAATTATACCTTATTACAAGCGTTTCCTTCGAGTTCTTATACTTTGATAATGTTGTATAACTACATTATCATCAATCCTGTCAAACACATCCCTTCGAGTGCTTCACAAATTTTGAGTCTTTGCATCTAGCGAATAAGATTAGACCGCTTAGCCGATCCTCCAACAACATTCACCACACTATCAGCCAAATAAAAGAAAGATTGAATATCCTCATGTTTTTTTGCAACTCCTAAAAGAGCTAGTTGAAATTGCTGAGCCAATTAGTGAATGTAGTACGCACTTGGGTTTTCTTTCAAGGATCTGAAGGCAATTCTTCAACATTAATGTCATCACTTTCATCCCCTTCAATTTCATTTTCATCACTGTCATTCTCAATCCCAACATCAATCTCATCACTTTCATCCCCTTCATACGCTTCATCCCCAACATCCGGAATATCAATCCGAACATTCCTTTCATCAATGTTTTGTTCAATCGAAGATGGATGAAATTTACACACTCTTTTGAAATACTTCTCCATCACTAAGCCTGATGAGTGAGATAAGTGATAAACAATACAACTATTGACTATACAAGAAGAGAATTTGTAATTTGCAAAGAGATTGTTTGGAAAAATTCCACCTACCTCAAAAGTAAAACCGCAGTCTGCACCTCAAGAATTTCTAATTTGCAAAGAGATTGTTTAGAAGCAGATGTTACAAAGTCAATCCTGCAAAAGGCCAGCAAATGAATTGGTACCCTGGTAAATCAACGTACAGAACTATGGTATATTATAATTTGAGCCTTACAGCCTATCAGAAATAAGGGGCGAGCTATCAACAGGAAGAAAAACCTTATTAACCTGTCAACGGGAAGAAAAACATTAGTAGCAATTAATAGAAGACATTACACAAGATGAAGATAAAATAAAAGATCTGAAATTCTGAATCAAATACACTATAAGGTAAATAAACGTTTTATAGCAAAGATTCTAGTCGATGATGGTAAATAGAAGTAAAATACAAGAAGAATAAACATCAAGGAATGACTTAAGCCAGGGGTGGAGGTCGGAGGGGGTGGGGGAAGAAGGTTTGGAAGAGAAGAAGAAAACAGGAATAATCGGTCACCGACTCACCTGAAGGTTTGGAAGAGAAGAATCGCCGGTCTGAGAGCTAAAAGAATCGCCGAGAGATGAGAGAATAGGGAAAAAATTGGGGGAAAATTGAGTATTATTCACACGTTGGTAATTACTAATTACAAAAAAAAAAAAAAATTAATTAATTTTTTCAAAAATTGGGTGGGGGCCCTCCGACCCTAGTTTTCATGGATATCAAACAGGGGCTAAAAAACATTTAAATAATTAAACCGATTACGAAATCACGAGTAGAGTTGGGATGACTAAATTGAATCTTCAACATTTTAATTCAATGAGAGATGATTCAATATAAAAAATGTATAAATTCTTATCAGGTTACTTTCTCTCTTGTCGGGTTGAAAAAAATTATGGAGGGTGACTGAGGGAGAGTGTATTTTGAAGAAACTATGGACATTTTGTTTCTAGTTAATTAAAAAGAAAGATGTTAACAAGTTAAACGGTCAACTTAATTATAGAGAGAGAAAGTAATATTTGTGATGTACTTGATAAACAGGGGCGTACACAAGGGTGGTCCTAGGGGGGCACGTGCCCCCCTAACCTTTTTTTTTTTTTTTTTTTTTTTTCCCTTTTTCGTGTTTGGTATCGATTGAAATCTAAATTTTAATATAAATCAAAGTTAACAATAAATTTTAATAATATATTTCATAAAATCCATAAATGTTTTAACTTTCATCAAAATTTACTACAAATTTGATTTTAATTTCCACCAAATAGGGGCAAAATCACAATAAATTTGAATTTCGATAACATGCTAATTTTAAAAATTCACCGACAATTGTACGCTAATCAAATCTACAAATTGCTTATGTAATCTCAAAGCTTATTTCGATAACTACATTATGGGTATATCGAATAATTCAAATAGACATCGAAAATAGTTAAAAATACATTAAACGTGAGTCTTAAAGAAAAACATCTAACTTGCATTTTTTCAAAAAAATTCAATTATTTCATTAACATTTACTATTTTTGCGATACACCTCAATATAATTTTTATCATTTTATCAGGAAACTTTATATGGAATATGATATCAAAAATTTTCGAAATTTTATATCCAAAAAAGTCATATCCCATGTAAATTTTCGGATGCAAAATTACATGGGATATGATTTTTTTACGTAAATTTTCAAGTGTAAAATTTATCCCAACTTCTTTACAAGTTCGAGTGTGCCCCCTAACTTTTTTCTTCTGCGTCCGCCCCTGTTGATAAATCAATGTATATGATAAGTTCTATGCCATCTAATATCACATTTTGAGCCTTTTATATAATTTTTTTTATGGTTTTTGAATTTTCAATTTTTATAAACTTCTCGTGTTTACATATGATAATCCTATTTTAAAGAATTTTGTAAATATAATATTCATTTTTATTAATCATCCAATTAACCTTAAATAATTTAGAGTCCTTATCAAAGCGGAACCTTAGGGGATCGCTCATCCCTCGTATAGTTAGGACTTATACTGAAAACGAGAAACGTAGAGAGAGAAAGAAGATATCAGAGCAAATAGATATAGGGGTTGTATATAAAGATTTGGACAAATATCTTGAAATTACCATTATGGGATGTTGGGTGAAGAGATGGCAAACGAGCCAGTCGACTCGAGCCTACCGCGACCTAGCTTGAGAAAAACTCGAGCCTAGGTTGGCACATGTGCTTCATCAAGCCGCATGTGATGGCTCGTAACATGGGCTAAAAATGGCCAGTGTCGAGTGGCCCGTATTAATGGGCCAAGAATGGCTCTTGTTGATTGGCCAAGTGGCATTTGAGTTATCAAAGTATATGTGTGTGGAAGTTCGTAGTGTGTTACAATCATAAGAAATAGATAATTTTGTTCTTCTATCATGGTAGATGTGTAACAAAAGACAATATTTAATTGTATAAAAAATTGCACGCGATCTACTAACACTTCCGATATTTACGGTAGCATCGAAAGCTGCATTCAACTTGGGTGGTAGGGGCTTGTTAGATGAATGATCAAGACTTAAGAAGACATATTGGAGGCTCTAATACGTTTGAAGAACTGTGAATGTGTTGAATTACATCTTCAAGAAATAGTTGATAGTATAATGACCGATGAGTTACCGCAGATCCAAGAATAGAATATTGTAAGTTTTTAAAATTCATTCGTTGATTTAATTTTGTAATATTTAAATTTATTTGTTTTAAAAAAAATTGTATATGAAACATTTTATTTGTATACATTTTTAACTCTACCCACATTAATTGTAGTCGGTCCTAAACTAGAAAAAAAGGGGAGAGTTGTAACTTTTTAATTAATTTACAATGAGTATAATTGCAAAAGATTTACATTATTAAAAAGATGTTAACATTTTACAAATTTAAAAATCGTGAGCCAACTCGATGAAGCCTAAGCTAAGCCTCAAAATTTCGGCGGGGCTTTGGCTCGGATCGGGCAAAGAAAAGCTTGCATTTTTTTGGTCGGGCCAACTTGTTGACACCTCTAGTTGGGTGTGTGGGTGGCAGGAGAGGGTGCACTTTTTTTGTTTGTTCTATGAAATAATCTAAAAACATCATTGTACCCTTTTAAAAGTAGGAAGATGATAAAGTTATAGAAGTCTGGGACTTTGGGTGATACAAATAAAAAATTTGGATATAGTTTACATAAAATAAAAAACTCAAGATCACGGTTTAATTATTTCTTTTTAATTTTGACCTCTTTACTATTTTTAACATCTAAACTAACGAAATTGAATGGTAAGGGTCCTTCCACACCTCAAAGATCATATGGCGAATTTTTCGACAATCTAGAAAGGATAAGGGGTATTGCACAATATAATCAAAGGTAGGGAGGTTTTGCTGCAATAAGCCAATTTTAATTGATCCAAAAGAATTTTGTATTGTACAAATACTCTTACCCATTCTTTAGCCCCCCCTTTTTGAGAATATATTTTGTAAAAAACGTTTTTTTTTTTTTTTTGAAATTTTCATTTTTGAAGTTGGAAGAAATATTGGGTTTATGTACAAATTTATTTTATTGAAAAATATGTGATTGATAATAAATTTGAATAAAAATGAATTTTAAAAAATATAGCTTAGACTAAAATTTACTTACGTTTTAATTTGGACAAAAAAATATGACCTTCTGTCATTAAAATAAAAGACCATAACTTTGATTAGACATGAAAGATTTTCCTCTTAAAATTTTATCCTCAAAATCCGGAACTTACCTATTTTTTTTCAACGTTAGATAGCACGACATTTTCACAATAATGTCCAATGGTTGCTTTATATATAAGATTTTTGTAATTTTTGAGTAACCGATAATTTACTATATTTTCTCAGGTGCTATAATTAATTTTCATTTGTATGCTTGGTAAAACTTTAACTTCAAAATTGGCAATTCAATTTAGACTCTAATTATCAAAATGTATATGGTCTCGTTGATATTGTACGAGATAAAAATTTTCATAATGCTAAGCAACGTATCATATTATCAGTTTGATCATAATTTAACACGACACAACCTCTGGTTAAAACACAACTCAACCCAATCAAGTATCGGTTGTGTCAGGTTGGTTTGAGACAACTGTCAACAAAGATTAAAGTAGGCGAGTCAGGTTAAACAAATTTATAATTGACTTGTGACTTGTATAATATTATGTTTCTATAACTATAATGATCACAAAATCTGAATTATTTTAGTACTTCATGTCCGAAAATGTTATATGGACAACTTGATTTTAAATTATTTGAAGTAAAAAAAAAATGTTTTTGGCAATTAAAATATTTTTTATCGAATGTGTATTCGTCAAAATACATCATAACACTTGTAAAGTTCATAAATATAGTATGATCGAGTTGGACGAATTTATTCGATTTTCATGAGTTAATCCATGACCCGACCCAACCCGCACACACAACAAACCCACCCAACCCGAGTAAAAACAATAAAAAATCAACTCAAATCGGTCGGATTGGTTCGGTTTGGATGGTTTTGACGGGTTCGGTCGGATTTTGCTCACCCCTAAATGTGGGTGTGGAAAAAACCTCAACTATAGGGAATTTCTTACCGAATTCATGCAGATGCTGATGTAGCGGAATCAACATCTTTCAATGATTTTTTCGATCTTTCAATGATTTTTTTTTTTTGTATAGCATCATTGACGTGGGTGTACTTGGACCCGTGCATAAGAATAATGATATTCATCCTCATTGTGGTTGACCACATTCTATGTGGCAATTACAGACATTAAATAATAGATTCATTTAAATACAAAGTCACATGACTCATTTAATTGAGCCAATGGGAAATGTTTAAAAGTTTATATGCAAATTATGATGGATGGGTAAACGTGCCTTAGATTTATTAATCTTGACCAAAAAAAAAAGAAGAAGGTGAAATCTCATTTCTAATCATACATTTAATGAACTTACAAGTAATATTCACTTCATTTATATCTATTAATAAATTCTTCCCAAATAAAAAATTATGATTAAAATTTAATAAGTTAAAAATTTCAATATCCTACAATTTAAATTATTCAAATTACATTTGATTTATTGGCCATTAACATACTCCACAAAGAAATTATATTGAATAAGAGATGTGAAGAAATCAACAAGTATTCATTGAAAAAAAAACAAATAAAGAGTCAAAATAGAAAGTATCGGTGGAGTGCATAAAAAAAAATTATTCACTAAATTTAAAAACACTCACTCTCTATTATTCATAAGATGCACTCCATAAATAATTTCTTGAGGATGCTCTAAGTGCTTAGTCCATGTTTGGTAGCGACTATAATTTAGAAATTTAGATTTTAATCTAAATTAAAGTCAACAATTAGTTCTTGTTTGGGTTCCATTATCCCACATTATAAGGAGAGAAATAATATTATTTTTTTGGAGAATGTGTGGTTAAAAAAGAAGCAATTTTTTTAAAAATTTACGTGAAATATTATTTTTATCGGAGAATGTGTAGTTGATAAGAAGAGAGAAACAATGAATTTTAATCTAATGGGAATAAACATGAGTTTAATTTTAACCACACGTTTCATTAATTACACAATTTTTTAATCATATATTTCATCGAGTTTTATAAAAATCTAGTACAAATTTGATTTTAATCACCTTCGAACATTGGCTTAATCCATCAGTCCACGAGATTTTTTTTTTTTTTTTCTTCCTCAGCTAAAAAATATTTCCCACTACGCATTTAAATTTAAAAAAAGTATAAAATACCAAACATATCACCGGTTCTTCCCATCTTCACCCATTTTGATTACTCTCTCTCCTTTGTCCTAGAGAAGAAGAGATGTCTCTCTCTTCTCTCACTCTCTCTCATACACACATTAACACGCACTTGTATTTGTAATTTTTTTTAGTGAACCTTATTTGGTAACTGGGAATTTGGATTTCTACTAAAGATACGAATTTGTAGAAATCGAACAGTGTACTTGGTTTTACAGATGTACACCATGTGAAATCTGCCGTCTGGAGAGGTATACATACAGATACTGATGTATAAGCATTGGTTGAGTGATAAACTTTTGTATATGTGAGCAATGGAGGCCTCATTTTCAGGAGGGAGGAGCAGTTCGCCGTTCCACGACGGGAAGCCGTCGAGTTTGAACTCATCCACGTCATCAACTTCGTCCTTGATGAACGGCAGCCGTGTTTTGCCGTGCTCGAGTTCCTCCTCCGCAATGACGTCATTTTACGGCGGTGGGGAATATGGGTCTAGATCCATGAGTATGGCGGACGCGGGGTACTCTGGAGAATACAACAACTATACCCCGGTTAGTGATCCGTTAATTGACAACCAGCTGATTGGGGAGCCGCTAGAGACTACTTCGAGATCGGGGGAAAGCATTTCAGTGACTATTAGGTTCCGGCATATGAGGTGAATTAATTGAATGTGAGATCTGTTTGTATTGATTTTTTAGATTGAGTCAGATATTTATTTGGGAAATTTTGGGTATTGTTGGGGGGTTTGGGGGGGGGGGGGGGGGCAATGTGAGGAAAAATTTGAGTTAATTGAATTTTGTGGTGGCAGTGAAAGGGAATATCAGAGAGGAGATGATATTGCGTGGCATCCAGAAGGCGATAAAATTGTAAGGAATGATTATAATCCCATGACTGCCTATGCATTCGGTACAATTCTCTGTCCTTTCTCCTTCTATGTTTATCTGTCTGTAGTTTTGTGGAAGAATGCTAGTAAATTTAAGCGGTCAAATTGATTTTGAGCCGGTATTAACATTTTTGTACTTCAGATATGACTGTTTGGAGTTGCAATTTGTGAAATCAATGGACTAGTTTTGATGGTTTAATAATAAAATTAGGAGTGTGTATTTTTGTGGCTACATATTATAATAAACAGTTTTGGCTTTAGATCTTTACAATTTAATTGCTTCACCAGGACTGGCAACTTATGTTTATTTGATTTTTTTTCTGTGACAGATAGGGTCTTTGGACCTCTTACAATTACGGAAGAAGTTTACGAAGTAGCTGCTCGGTCTGTAGTGAAGGGTGCAATGGAGGGCATAAATGGCATGTTCAACTACAAATTAGTTTTAATCGTTTTTCCTGAATAAACTGCTTAAGTTTCAGTTCAAAAATTTATCTCAGTGTTTATTAAAAAAAGTACATCCCAGGGGGTATAAGTGATAGTGCACATGGAATTGTGTAAATTGTTAGTTTGTTATAGTGATATTTGATATTATAATTGATTGACTTGATGCTTTCCTAGTTTTTGGGACTGACCTAGGCTGAGTTGATATTGCAGGAACAGTATTTGCTTATGGTGTTACAAGTAGTGGAAAGACACACACTATGCATGTAAGTTAACTCCTTCATAGTGATATATCTTCCTTCTATTTCCTTCGGAGATCGTTGTTTTAGAGACTTTAGAATTTCCTCATTATATGTTGTTCTCTAAAATTGGCAGTTTTTAGTAGAGTCAAAACAGTCGACTGCATCCAAGTCTTATGCCTATTGTATTGTGTTTGGGAGTGACAGTACTATATAGATGTTGGCATTGGCATCTTGTCGGATGTATGTCTTAGCTCCTGTTCTGATTATAATGGATCTAGAGACACTGGCTGTTGGTGTATATTGGTTGAAGGTGTTATGACATCCAAAAGTAAAGACTCAAAATCCACTTTTACTAACATTTTTTAGCAGCATTGTGTAGAGACAATTTTTTGGTAGGACCATGAGATACCTGTAATTAATTGCATTTAGATGTGGCTCATGGTTGCTCTTTGATAGTTTAATATCACACTGCCTTTTTATTCTGCTTTCTTCTGCCAAGTGAAACTATATTTTCATAAGTGCAATGAATTTATGTGCTATTATGAATTTCTGGGCCTTTTGTCATGTCTTATTAGGGAGATCAATATTCTCCAGGCATTATACCTTTGGCTATAAAGGATGTCTTCAGCATTATTCAAGATGTAAGCCTGCTCAATAATTTTTCAGTCTGTTTCATCTTTATCTGTCCATGGGGCACCTTGCATGCTTGTGTATTTATTCCTCTACTTAGCTATTTATATACCCTAAAACAATGAGTTCCCTTGTCAATGTATGATGTTGATTTTCCCGCAGACTCCAGGTCGTGAATTCTTACTTCGTGTATCATATCTTGAAATCTACAATGAGGTTGGTATTAGATTATCTAATAGCACATTTGCTGGCAATGGAATATTAGCATATCTACTGTGATTTTCTTACAAATTCATGTCATGTCATAGAAAAGCAGTTTTGTCTCGTGCAAATACATCAAAAGAATTTTTATAGTCCAGTTTTCCTACTTTATTCACGTGCTGAATTATAGTATAATACACTGAACTTTGTGGAGGTGTAGTGACTACTGACTACCATATTTGCTTTAAAGTTCTTCTGTGGTCTGTTTGCCTTATATCTCTAATGTCAGGTGATTAATGACTTGCTGGACCCAACCGGTCAACATTTGCGTGTTAGAGAAGATGCACAGGTTTTTTTTTTTTTTTTTTTTAGTTATACCAAGATGTCTTGTTATTTTTGTTTTCAAATATTTTTCTTCTGCTCAACAATGTATCTCCTCATGATTACAAAATTCTGATGATGATCTCACTGTATCCTGTACTTCTTGTGGATCTTCCATGCCTTGAATAGTATCAACAATCCCATAAACAAGGGAAAGTTTTTAAATCAACTCTTGAGCATTTTTAAACTATTTTACGTTAATACTTTTCTAGTAACTGGGGCAGTTTTGTCTGCATATTCTTTAAGTTCTTATCCTCTAAATATCAAATGTTTGGTCCTCATAATTCTTGGATTGGATCTCATTTAATAGTTTACGGTGTTGTATGTTCTCAAACGCCAAACTTTCTATTCTGTTTCCATTTTTAATGTGTTTTATGGATCAACTTAAATTTGTCTAATAGCTAAAAAAACGTACTTTTCATTTCTAGGCTATTTTGTGCTCCACATAACTAATTTTCATATTCACTGGTTTATTCAACCTTTCAATGGTGCACAGGGTACTTATGTAGAGGGGATAAAAGAAGAAGTTGTTCTGTCCCCTGGACATGCACTTTCATTCATTGCTGCAGGAGAAGGTATTTATCATAAATTTTTATTGCTTTCTATGCATATTTTTATTGGTTGAGGTAGTTGATTAAGATAATATTTTTGACTTTAATATTCTATTATGATGGCAGAACACCGACATGTTGGTTCAAATAATTTTAACTTATTCAGCAGTCGCAGTCATACTATATTCACACTGGTATGTATGTTGCATTTGGATCAATAATTTGCTGAGCTGTACATTATGGTTTTGTCTTTTTTATGTTCAACTTTCATATATTTTTCCCAGTCACTTCCTAGTTATTTTTCATGAATATGTATAACAATCTTCTTGTAAGGTGTTAAAGTGTAATTTTAGCTGCTCACCCTCCTTTTAAATTTCGATTGATGCACCGTATTATACCATATAAAAAATTTAGTATAAGATTAGAATGGATTAAGTAGGTGGTAGGTATTATAGTGGATTTAGATTAATAAATAATGCCATTTGCACTATCGCCTGAATTACATAATGCGAGGATGAAAATGGTTCTAGACATCCAATAAGATAACTAGTATAGATGACATTTCTTTTACTGAAAAATCAAAGATTATTATCCACCTTAGTGCATTGTAATACCATTTATCTACTAATTCCATTCTAATTTTTACTAAATTTTTATACGGTCCAATATAGCGCACCAAATGCAACCTTAGTGTTTGTTACTTTGAAACTTATATGCTCTCTCGTGAGCTTGGACACAGAAGGGCATTAATGATCAAATGCATCAATAGTTATGCTTAACTCTATAAAATTAGATCTGAAGTTTAGTAACTTACGATTTGGCATGACTTTTGAAAAATCAAAAGTTGCTTTTGATCCAAGAAGCTGCTTTTGGCTGATTTGGATAATTTTGAAAGTGCTTTTTCTGAATTCCGACTAAAAAAGCTGTTAAAGGAAGTTGGTCCAATGTGACTTCTTTATAAAACTCTTCTACAAAAAACGATAGCAGAAGCTATCCCAAACTAGCCCTTTAATGAATATTTAATATTTTATAAAAAAAAAAAAAAAAAAAGGTTGGAACCGAGATGTAGTTAAATTAGAAAACGTCTTAGAAGCTAAGAAAAACTATTATTGAATGGACGAACTAGGGAGTGTTCATATTGAACTTTATTACTGATTCCTCATGATACATTGCTCCTGTTCGGTTAGTTTTGAAAATTGAATGAACACAGATGAGTCATTAAATGAACTTGACTGGAGTTGAAAGCGAATAGCTTATCAGCTAACCTTATGTGGCACCAAACCAATTCGGAACTATTTAGTTTTCTTTATGATACCTGGACTTTCCAATGTTTTTATACAATACATCCTCCATGCCAGCTGGGTTGAGAGACCATTTGAAGAGGACGAAGTTAAGGATGTGGTGTTTAATATGAATGAGGATAAGGCCCCTGGACCAGATGGCTTCTCATTTTCATTTTATAAGGCATGTTGGGAGGTGGTGCGAACAGACATTATGGATACAATCACTTATTTCTTTGAACGTGGCAGGTTTATGAGAAGTCTTAATGCCACGTTTATCGTGCTTATTCCAAAGAAACCGGGAGCGTCGGATATCACGGACTATCGGCCTATTAGTTTGGTCAGTGGGGTGTACAAGATTATAGCAAAAGTGTTGGCGAATAGATTAAAGGAGGTGTTGGGAAAAGTGGTGTCCAAGTTCCAGAACACTTTTGTGAAGGGACGTCAGATTTTGGATTCGGTTCTTATTGCGAACGAATGCATTGACTCAAGAACGCGGCAGGGGGTTCCAGGGATGTTGTGTAAGCTTGATATTCAAAAGGCGTATGATCACGTCAATTGGGGATTCCTTATGTACATGCTTAGGCGATGCGGATTCGGGGATAGATGGTGCAAGTGGATTCAATTCTGTATCTCTACGGTGTCGTTCTCAGTCCTAGTTAATGGCAACCCTGAAAGGTACTTCCGAAGTAGTAGAGGTTTGAGGCAAGGTGATCCGTTGTCCCCCTTGCTGTTTGTTATTGTGATGGAGGCACTTAGTAGAATGATTGAGAAAGCTGTGACGGAGGGTTTGTTGAGAGGCTTTGCGGTTGGTCACCTACATGTCTCTCATTTGTTATTTGCAGATGACACATTGATCTTTTGTGATGCAGACGATATGCAGATTAGGAACTTGCGCCGCTTGCTCCTATGTTTTGAAGCGGTCTCTGGGTTGAAAATAAATCTGGGGAAGTCTGAGGCCATTCCAGTGGGGGTTGTTGATAATGTGGAGGAATTGGCGGCAATACTGGAATGTAGAGTTGCACAATTGCCTATGTCTTATCTTGGGCTCCCCTTAGGAGCGAAGTTCAAAAGTAAACATATTTGGAATGACATTCTTGAAAGGATGGAGAGAAGGTTAGCGGGATGGAAACGTATCTATCTTTCTAAAGGAGGCCGTCTTACTCTCATCAAATCCACTCTCTCTAATCTCCCAACCTATTATCTTTCATTGTTTCCTATTCCCGTTGCAGTGGCAAATAGATTAGAAAGAATTCAGAGAGACTTCCTATGGGCAGGATTGGGAGAGGAGAGGAAATTTCACTTGGTCAAATGGGGTGACGTCTGCTCCCCTGTCGGGGTGGGGGGTCTTGGACTGAGGAGTCTTGTATTATTTAACAAGGCCTTATTGGGCAAGTGGCTGTGGCGATTTGGAAAGGAGAGGGAAAGCTTCTGGAGAGAAATTATAGGAATGAAGTATGGCGTTATGGAGGGGGGCTGGTGCTCAGGTGAGGGTCGTGGTTCGTATGGGATGAGCCTGTGGAGGTATATTAGAAAAGGATGGAACGACTTTCAGATTAGATTGGCTTTCGTGGTGGGAAATGGCACAAATGTCCGATTTTGGAATGATTGTTGGTGTGGAGTGCAACCATTAAAAGTGCGGTTCCCTTCTTTACATCGTATTGCCTTGGAGCCCTCAGCTATGGTGAGTGATGCCATGGTGATCAATAATGGGCGTCATAGCTGGAACATCGCTTTTGGGAGGGGCTTACATGATTGGGAACTAGATGACTATGCGTTGTTTCTGGCCTCTCTGTATGATGTGCACACTCAGGTAGGAGATGATGACTGTAGCAGGTGGAGGATGGCACGAAATGGTTTGTTCTCTGTTCGCACTTATTACAGATCCTTACTGGATCCTATGGTGAGCTCATTCCCCTGGAAAATGGTGTGGCAGAGTAAATTACCTCCAAGAGTGGCCTTTTTACTGTGGACGGTTGTGAGGAGACAGGTATTAACGACGGATAATCTACGAAGAAGGGGTTATTATATTACGGAGTGGTGCTACATGTGTAAGAGGGATGAAGAGACAATTGATCACCTATTCATTCATTGTGACGGTGTACGTTGGTTGTGGAATGAGATTCTGGCTTCGCAACATATGAGTTGGGTACTGCCAAGAAGTATTGAGGAGGTGGTGCAGGCATGGAAGAGAAAGTTCAGAGATAAGAATAGCAAAGTTGTTTGGGAGCTCATTCCAGGATGCATTGTTTGGTGTGTATGGAGAGAAAGAAACGGCCGGTGCTTTGAAGACTTAACACAGACATCAGAGCAATTTAGAGAATTTTTTTACTTGACTTTGTATAGTTGGTTTAAGGCTGCAACTATTAGTCCGATAGAAGGGTTGCCTAATTTTTTAGTGTTTCTATCTTGTTTAAACTGATGATGCACTCCTTGTGTATTATCTTTTGATTCTAATTTATAATATAACGTGATTACCTATCAAAAAAAAAATATTTCTGAACTATATTCTTGATTTACCCTCCACTTCACTTGTAGTGCAAAAAGCACTTGTACTTCTCCTTTCTTTCTCCGTCTTCCTTTCACTTCTTCACTTCTTGCTCGAAGTTCCGTTTCCCTAATGTAATTTGCTCATTTTGGTTACAGATGATTGAAAGTAATGCACCTGGAGACGATTATGATGGAGTGATATACTCTCAGTTGGTATGCATGTTCATTTTTTATTTAGAGTTTGAATATTTATATTCTTTACTTAATTAGAATTGAAATTCTTGCTTCTTTTAATAAAACCTTACCTGTTGTTTTGCCACTTTGGTTTAGAACTTAATTGATTTAGCGGGTTCAGAAAGTTCAAAAAGTGAAACTACGGGGTTAAGGAGAAAGGAAGGATCATACATCAATAAAAGTCTCCTTACACTTGGAACCGTGAGTATATAGATTTTTCTGTTTCTATTCGAACATTATCTTTGTCGTTAGTTTATAGCTTCTCTATCCCCTTTTCAATGCAGCAATGTGTTCTCTCTCTCATTGGTATTATGGGGTTGGATTGAGTTCTTTTCTCGATTAGAATTTTAAGGAACTCCTCTCTTTTTCCTTTTTATTTTCATTTCAAATTTTGACATTGTCCACGATGTGAAGGTAATTGGAAAACTGAGTGAAGGGAAGGCATCACATGTTCCTTATCGGGATTCAAAGCTCACCCGCCTTCTACAATCTTCACTAAGTGGGCACGGACTCGTTTCAGTAAGCCCGATGAACATTGAACTTTGCAACATATACTTCTCAAATCTTATGATGTGTATACGTTGATTGATGGATCATTTGCTTTTCGAAGAGAAGTTTGCAGTGAATTGCATATTCTCACTTTCTCGTTCATTCTTTTTGTGCCCTGTTTATAGTGTTCTTTTACTGGTTAGAAACATTAGAGAATAGAAGTTACTTCATTTCCATATAAGCTCTCTCTCACGTTTTCTAATTTTCTTTAATTCTTTTTTTCCTAGCTCATATGTACGGTTACACCAGCATCCAGTTATATGGAGGAAACTCATAATACCCTGAAATTTGCAAGCAGGGCAAAGCGTGTTGAAATTTATGCCTCTCGCAATAAGGTGTGTTGAGAGTAGCTTGCAGTTACAAGTTCACACAGTATATAATTTATATTACAAAATCTGACGATGTTAATTTTTATCACGTTTTAGATTATTGATGAAAAATCCTTGATCAAGAAGTATCAAAGGGAAATATCTTCCCTCAAACTGGAACTTGATCAACTAAAGAAAGGGATGCTTGTCGGTGTTAGTCATGAAGAAATTATGAGCTTAAGACAACAGGTACATTTGACTAACACCTTTTTTTTTTTTTTTTAAATGGCTGCAAAGGTGTGCTGTTAAGAGAATAAAGTTATGAAAATTAGCTATAATTTATATCCTGTTGATGTTTGGCATACTTTCATGTAATTTGGTTGTTAATCTGATTTCACTTTGCAATCTGTGTTTGTTGTACAGTTGGAAGAAGGACAAGTGAAAATGCAATCTAGATTAGAGGAAGAAGAAGAAGCCAAGGCTGCTCTAATGAGCAGAATCCAGAGGCTAACAAAGTTAATTCTCGTTTCTTCAAAAAATACTATCCCAGGAATTCTAAGCGATGTGTCCTCTCATCATAGGAGTCATTCTGCTTCTGAGGATAATGTAGGTGGCCTACTCTGACTTTTTCTTTAGCAAGCACGTTTTGGGGATTATTCATTCTTCTTGTATAGTTAAATCACTTGTTTTGTTTACAAATTGGACAATTGTACATCTTCATGAAACTAAATATCAGGATTCTCATCTTTCTTTTCCCCTTTTATGATGAAATTGTACTTCTAGCATACCTGTTTTATCTACCTGATTATGTGTCCCAATGCACACCAATTACTTCACTTTTCATAAGTTTTCTTACAGTCTAGAAGAAGAGCAATTTTTATTGTTCATTTTACTATTTGTTTGTTTTCCTTTGTCAATCAGAAGTTGGATATTCTATGTGATGGTTCTTTGCTCCTTGATGGCGAGAATAAGAAAGACCCCTCAACTTCTGCTTTTTCTATCCCATTAGATGTTAATGATTTTAAACACAGAAGATCTTCTAGCAAGTGGAATGATGAAATCTCACAAGCCGGCAGTGTGCTAACTGAAACAACCCAAGTGGGTGAACTCATCATTCGTTCTTCCTCTGCATTAAAACTGTCTATAGTATGTTCCAAATCCTTTGTTTCTCAAATTTGCAACTCTCTATGCAAGGAAGTTTTATCTTGAAGGCCTGTTTGATCCCCATTTTTTTTTTTGTATAAAATGTATTTTGAAATAGTAGATTGATGGAGAATGTGTGGTTAAAAAATAAGAAAAAGTTTTGGATTTGCACGTAATATTAATTTATTGAAAAATGTGGTTAAAAAGAAGAGGGAGAAAAATGTATTTTGGAAAAAATGGGGATCAAACAAGGGTTGAGTATGTTCCAAATCCTTTGTTTCTCAAATTTTTAACTCTCTACGCAAGGAAGTTTTATCTTGAGTTCACTATAAGAGTTATTATCATCTGCAATTGAAATGTGCTGTAGCACTGAAATATTGATTCATTAATGTTTGAAATTTATATTTCATTCAATCTTCTCTAAATTAAAAAAAAAAAAAAAATTGTTTCAAATTACATGCATTTCTATGGTGTATTTCGTGCACATCTTTATGTTTGTAAACACCGGTAATTGTAATGTTACAAATATAACAACATATTTTCAACGGATCTTTTTAGCCATGTTGACCTAATTTTGTTGCTTATATGCATGGATGGTCTTATGCAACCCTGTTTTCACTTTTAAAGTAGTCTGCTTGGAGTATGCACGTTGCACAGCTTTGACATGTTTGCTTTAGCCCCCATTGTTTTGGTTTTCAAACTGTTGCTTATTAGGGGCACTTGTCATGTTCTTTCCTGTTGATTATAGGATGGAATGACAACGTCGGACCAAATGGATCTCCTTAATGAGCAGGTTAAGATGCTTGCTGGAGAGATTGCATTAAGCACCAGTACCCTAAAGCGCCTGGTAGAGCAATCTGTGAATGATCCTGAGAGTTCGAAAACTCAGGTGTGGTTACTTCTGCTCAAAACTATATAATTAATGTTATACAATCAATTTAGTTCTGTCACAACATTTTGCAAAAACTCCATGCTATATCCTGCATTGATTGCAATACATCTTCTGGTACTTTGGCCTCTTGCTGAATGCTGCACCAAGTGTGATAGGAGCTGCCCATTCTTTGAAACTATTGCATTTGCATTTGCTTTTGCTGATCTTTTATTTTCGTTCTGCTGTTGTATTAGTCTATTAGACATCTATTTGGCTTTTAATGTACGTTCTATTCTTCTAGCGAAGGATACGCCCCACATGTTTTCTCCTTCCCCACCACTGTGTTGTACATTAAACTTTTATGTTGGCTTTCAATATAATTTTATTCCCTTTTTAACAATGTAAAAACTTTTTTCTGAAGAAATTCAATTTTATCTCTTTTTGAATAATAGTTTTATCCTAAAAACTAAATTTAATTGGGTAATTTTGAAACTATCAGTTATGCTATCATCATGCATAAAAGTTGATTTTCAAACAGAGATGATTCGGCATTGCAGAAATATCATTTCAAACTCTCTTTAAAGTAGTGGAATATCAAGAATTTGAATTTCTTGTTTAACAATATAATAGGGCTTGTTTAATTTTTGGAAGCCCCACCCCAACTATACTGGTCTCCTCCTATGGGAAATTTGAAATCTCATGTTTATATGTCCTTGGAATGCAATTTTTTGGGAAAGTGGAAGTCTAAATGTTCTATACTCAGACATTTCCCTGTGTTTTAATTTACAGATTCAGAACTTGGAGCATGAGATCCAAGAAAAGAAAAAACAAATGGGAGTTTTAGAACAGCGCATTGTTGAGAATGGTGAAGCTTCAGTTGCTAACTCATCATTTGTTGAGATGCATCAGGTCATACAATTCTCACAGAAGAATTATATGCTGCAATTTTATGATTAAGTTATTGAATAATATCTAGACCTATCTGTTGTTGACCTCTTTTTGCAACAGACAGTCATGAAACTGATGGCCCAGAGTAGTGAGAAGAATTTTGAGCTAGAGGTTTGTTCTTCCCTTCACCTTCATGATTTATCAGCTAAAAAGATATGTTATGCTTTGCTTATCCTTCCCCGAATCCCCCCTAACAACCAGCAAAAATCCATTTATAATATCGTATCATTCAGCATTTCGGTTGTACAAATGCAGATTATAACCGCAGACAATCGTATACTCCAGGAACAACTGCAGAACAAGGTCAATAATAATGTTTAATCTTTTCCCAAGATATTTCCCCGAGAAGTTCTTTTGTCTACTTCTGTATTTATATCTTTCTTCTGCTTTCGGTACTATCATTATTATCAGTGTGCTGAAAACAAGGAGTTGCAAGAGAAAATTATTTGCCTGGAACAGCAAATAGCTTCATCCTCTTGGGACAAACCGTTATCCTCTTCCAGACAGAGATCTGATGAATATGCTGACGAATTGAGAAAGAAAATGCAATATAAGGTAAATTTCTGCGACCTGTTAACTTTGGGATCTGTGGTTGTAATTGAATTGGTATTTAAAAGCACGTCTCATTTTCTAATCTGGAAGCGGCACCTGTTTCTGCTTATGGATTTTTATTATTTATTTCTAAATGGCAATATTATTAATCTTCGTAATGATGAAACATCGGTGATGTGCCAATTTATTATTCGTCGCATGTCTCTCTCTCCTCCCCCTCTCTCTCATGAAAATTGAATTGTCCAATCCCATTAGTCCTCATAAACTGCCACATCATTGATGTTCCATCATCATAATAATAAATATCATTATTCATTTCTAAATATACTGTAATTTACTATTCCAGAACAATATGGTGGTTGCACAAAAAAGAGATAAGAGCATGTTTATACTTTTGGTATTTCAATTTGACAAATGATGTTTCTGCTCTGATCAGGAAATCGAGAATGAGAAACTGAAGTTAGAACATGTTCAGATTTTAGAGGAGAATAGTGGATTGCGCGTCCAAAATCAAAAATTGTCTGAGGAAGCCTCTTATGCCAAGGAACTAGCCTCTGCTGCTGCAGTCGAACTGAAGAATTTAGCTGGTGAAGTTACCAAGCTATCATTGCATAACGCAAACCTTGAAAAAGAATTACAAGCTGCTCGTGAGATGATGAACTCTAAGAATGGCGGTAATCGCAAATACAGTGATGGCCAAAGGCCTTCTCGCAGAGGTCGGCTCAATGGTCAAGCAAATGATGTTTCTGGAGTATACCGTGATGACTTTGACTCTTGGAACCTTGATCCCAATGATTTAAAAATGGAATTGCATGTAAGGAAACAACGAGAAATTGCTCTTGAGGCTGCCTTGACTGAGAAGGAACTTTCGGAAGACGAGTACAGGAAAAAGGTTGATGAGGCCAAGAAAAGGGAGATGGCTCTGGAGAATGATTTGGCAAACATGTGGGTTCTTGTTGCTCAGCTAAAGAAAGATTGGAGTGTTAACCCAGATTCAAAGATTAATGAGAGGCAGAATGATAACACAGACCGTATAAATGATCTAAAATTGGACGATACTGACCTTAAGGATCCAATCCTCAAAGGTTGGCAAACTCAAGATCATACAACCCAACTTTCCGACATTTCCAAAGAAGAATCTCTTGTTGTCCGCTTGAAGGTAAATTAATTCTCACTCTCTCTTCTAAGCGCATGTTTGGTAGCTATTTATAATAGGTCAAACCGCTTTTTATCCACACATTTAGTGAAAACTACAAGTACTACCCACTTATCCACCACTCATTTCTATCTATTTATAATTTAAACCAATTACAAGCAACTCCCAAGCATGCAATCGATGTTTACGTGTCTTCTATGTTTGCATCTGTCCTTGTCTGTTTTCTTTTAATTCTAGTTTTTCTTCTTTGTTATTTTATGAACTGAACTATCCTTTTTTATGATTATTGGCCATTTTTTACTACATCAAGCACAAGGATTTCAAACAGCATATCCTTTACTTCTTCTGGTTGTTATTTTCTGCTTCATAATTTGAATTTGTAGGCCTACAGTTCTGAAATAGACCCGGAATTCAAAATTCAAAATTCAAAAAAAAGTTAAAAATAACAAAAAAAAAATGTTTGTTTGCCTCGTATTTTGGACTATAAAAGTTTCCATAACTAGCTAATCATTGTGCTTGGCAATTGAACAATCTATTATTGGGTTTGTCTAGCTTCTTATACACGGAAACTACAAGGTTTTGTTGTGCCTATTGTATTCATTTAGGCCCGGATTCAAGAGATGAAGGAGAAAGAACTTGGATACACTGGGAATGGAGTTGCAAATTCGCATGTCTGTAAAGTGTGTTTTGAATCACCTGCAGCTGCAATGCTTATTCCTTGTCGCCATTTTTGCTGTAAGTTATCTTTAAGATCACTAACCTTCTTTCTTTTTCCTTTTTAAGCTTTTCCCAATAAAGCAATAATTATGTTTGTTACTCCTTTGCAGTGTGTAAAGCTTGTTCACTTGCTTGTTCTGAATGTCCAATCTGCCGAACTAATATTGCAGATAGGATTTTTGCCTTTACTTGACACCCTCTAGAAAAAAAGGTGAAGAAAATTCTCCGACTGTCTGATTGACCTCTATTGGAGTAGTAATGGACATTGTCTTCGTATATGATAGATCACATGATATTGCTGCAACTTGTTCAATTAATTGTTCACGAGTACACGACCAGTTCGTTATACATAAATCTTTATTAAAGAAATTCGCAAACTATGATTTCCACTAGATATTATGCGCTTGTTTGGGCTCCATTTTTTTAGAAATTTATTTTGAATCACACATTCTCTCGTAAAACAATTTTATACTTAAAACTAAAAATTTTCTTTATTTTTTAACTACACATTCTCCAAAAAATTATTATTCCAAAACACATTCGCCCATAAGTACAGCGGGTATCAAATGGTGGATTTATTCAATATTGTGAGACTAAGATTTTGAATTTTCTTTGCAGGGATTTGTCATTATCCGTCTGCTTGGTATTTTCCTCGAGAGTTTTAGGTGCCATTTCATTAGTTAAATTATATGTAACTTGTTAAATGGTATATCATTGTTTTCTCCCTGAGAAATGCGGCCGGGATGTGTGTATGTGAACATGATAAATTTGAAGTTCGCGGGTGCGTCCTGATGTTTCCTTCGAGTTTGTAATGTACAGAACAGTACATATCTTGAGTAATGTAATCCCAGTTTGTATAAATCCTTGTTTATACATTATAGTTTAACTCTTTTAAAGGGTCTGTTTGGGTCGGATTAAAATCAGATTTTTAGTGAATTGTGATAAGAGTTTTAAAAATCTGATTTTAATCCACATCAAACACCCTCTAAAAGAAAAGCCCAAATTACGGTAGATGTAGTAATGAACTGAAAAAAGTTGTCTTAATTTGTTTAGAGGACGTAAAAGAACGACTTATTAGTCTAAAGGTACATAGGGGAACTTTTCACCATAAAATGCCCTGCCCATCAAGGGCCAACTACAAAGTAGGAGTGAGTTTTTGTGGAAGCGCACACAAATGATTGTGAGATGAGAACGAGACAAAGAACACGTAAATAATTCAGTTCGATTGGAAGGATTAGATAGTTCTAAATTGTATTAAATGCGAAACAAAGTTGAAATTGTATGTAATACTGTTTAATCTTGTTTAGTACTGAATAGACATGCAATTTGGGTACAAGTTTGCTTGGTGAAATATTTTGAAACGGTACAATTCATAAATTTAAAGCCCTGTTTGGTAGACATTAAAATTTTCATTTTCATTCTTCTACTTATTTTCAACCACACATTTTTCAATAAAATAATATTTTTCATCAAATCAATAACCTTTTTTTTTTCAACCACTCATTCTTCATCAATCTACTATTTCAGAATACATTCTTCCAAAATAATGTGACTCAAACACACGCACATATATATGTAAACCGTAAAAAAAGTCGGCAATATTTTCAATTTTTCACTAAAAGAACAAATTTGACTGTGGCAACTAAGCAGACCAATATTATTTGTTGGGCCAACCAATGGGCCTTGTTTGCTTGAAACTTGGGCCCATAGAAATGATTTCCATATAAAAATAAAAGTCGCTCTTTTAACTAAGAACCGTTTATCCGCAGGAGAACACTTTTAGTTCAAACTGCACGATGCGAAAAGCTGATAAGCAAAATCTGAGCGTCTCTCGCCATTGGCGCTTATAACAGGAGCAAATTGGAATGGCAAAATTATTGGCCACACCTTTTCCTCCAGCTATCACATGCTTCTTCGATTCGAAATCGCGTCTTTCTCCGGTACTCTTCCTCTATCTACACAGTAACACATAATTGCATTTTTTAAAATGTTTATGTATTGTATGCATTAAAGTGAATGTGTTTTTAAGCCTAGTTTTTGAGATTCTGGATTTGTTTGGTATTAAAATTAACTGTGTCCTATCCATTTAGGGAGTTATTGATTAGGAATAGTAATTAGTATATGCTTGGTCTTTTATGTTTCAGTGTTTATTGTATCGAAGATTGAACAATGGAATGCTTGGGGGAAAGAAGTGTACTTCTTTAAGTTATGTGGAATGGAAGCGGAGGTATTTCTTTTGCTTTTAAAGTAGCTAATTTAGAGATCCGTATTTTTATGGAATTAAAATGTTGCTAGCATTTGGATTTGATTATGCTAGTTTGAAATTGTCAAAATACTATGTTCCGGATCATCAGTGGAAAATTATTTTTTATTTTGAACTTCAAAGGATGGAATTTTAATCTGCTGAATGTGGTATATCAGTTTGTTGGCTAACATAAATTGGATGAATCATATTTACTCATTGTAGCCAAGAAAAGTAAATTGACTTTATTAACAGATATTTATCGCGCGATAAATTTATAATAGATTAAATACAAAAGTAATTGAAGTTTTGAGGTGAAGACATTATTATACTCTTAACTAAAATGAAAGAAAAACCTACTTGGTGATTGCCAAGATGAAACATTTGAACTAATGACATATAGCGGGACAGTAAAAAAATTGCTGTTGTATAATGGAAATGGCAATAGTAGTTGCTTAGTTGGTTTGGATTAGGTTGTTTGATGTGAGAATAAGAAGCTGTAGTCTCTCATATAATTTTGGAAAATCATGTGCATGTGCAGCTAGACGTGAGTTGTAAAGCCTCCTATCCTTCCCGTTTTATATTGTTTTGAAGTTGCAGGCATCTAGATAGAGCTAGGGGGATTATGTAAAGTTTAGTTAGTTTACAATTCTGTGCTGACAATCATTTTGATAAAGTCTAATTTGTGTTCTCAACTCAATTCAAACAGGAAGGAGTCGCTTTAGTTATGGAAATATCTTTACTCAATTTTTGACTGAAAATCAGTTTCAACATACAAACAAGCATATTTCTTCAGTTTTGGACGCCTTAATTTTTTCCCCATAAAATCTTGAATTCTTCTGACTGCTGGACCTGGGGATTGGGGGCATGGACTCGACTCACAGTCTGTTTTTGATAGTCACTGGTGCCTTTGTCACCAGTGTTTAACTGAGAGGGATTTTTAAAGGCTCATCCGTATTTTGGTACACTGTGTTCCTTCTTTTTGATGACGACAACGTTTCCCCCTCCCACTAACTATCTTCCTGGAGGTGTTCAATATATACCTATTTTGAGGAAATGAAGTACAGTGACCAGGACAAAGGAAAATGAAATGTTTTTCTAGATATGTGAAAAAGTGAAGAAGGTAGTAAATTAGTACTTATCTGGTACATGCCAGTACTATTCCTGATTTGCATGCTGTAACACATCTTTATTCTTTTCACTAGCTTTATGTAATCTGTGATTCTGTAATACAGTTTGCTTCTTACATTTCTATCTTAAAAAGAAATTGAAACACTGCCACTTTCTGTATTAAGAGAGTTGGGTTGATGGGTAAAGACGTTGAGAAGTTGTGATGATAATGGTTTGCTTTAAAGTAACTAGATTTGAAAGCGTCCTTATGTCTGAAATAACCCGGATAAATTTTGATTTTTGAGTTCTGTTATCTGGTAGATGGAGCTGTTCTTAATCAAATTGCTTGCTTGGATTTAATAAACAGGAGAACTTTGATCTATGCAGTCAATCAAGATGCTGAGCGAGCATTCAAAAAAACTGTGGAAGTGGATAGGCTTATTGATATGCTAAGGGATGCAAATGACCAGGAAGTAGGTCTGCTCAATGTTGTTAAACATCTAAGAAGTATCTTCTGTAGGATAGACCCCATAAATTTGAATACTTCCAAATTTCCTCTCTATATGAGTCTTGCTTATATATTTGGATCATTTCTATTATGTTCTACTTCTGCTGCTATGAGAAACTTTAGAAAAAAATTTCAGATAGACCCTATAAAAAAATTTCAATTTGTTTTCCTTTGGCTGTTGAGAATTGAAAATGAAGTTAGTCTTAACTAGCTGAATACATGAGAAAAGAGAAGAAAAGCTGTTAAACATTATGACAGGCATCTTTGATTTTATATTTTTAGTAAGTTGCAGACTGTTGTAATTCATTGCATTGCAATCTTAAAGCTTAGCACATGAAATTTTTTCTTGCAATCACCTTCTTCCTCACAGAGTGAACACCCACATCTCACTGTCCTTGTTTCTCTCTTTGTTTTTTCATGTAAAACATTAAAAATGTATTCAGCAGATGTAGATAATTATAGTCTCTCATTTAACGTTCGTAAATATTTTAATTGTAATGAGTTTTTCCTTTTCATTTCATCTGAAACAGCTTCAGACACTTGTGGTGGAAAATGTTCTTGCCTTCAATGAGAGTTTTTGGATACGACTTGCAGCTAGAACTGAAACTTGCAAGTCTGAAGATGATAAAGCATGGGTCCAGACTCAGTTAAGTTTACTTCTAAGTTTAGGTTGTATATTTTCTGAATTGGCTTTTTCCTTTCTGCATGATTGCATGGACAGAAAGACTATGAGGAATTGGCATCATTATTGATGAGCATTGTGGATCGTCTTGTACACAAGACCAATGTATTGTATTTAGTCTCTATCTATTACACACACACACACACACATATATATATGCACGTATATTTTTCAGAATTATCACAATATCTTAGACAGCACCTTTGAACTCTACCATGACAGCATACCATTTACTTTTTTGTTCCCTTGGTACTCCGTTCCCTGCAGGAAAAAATAGAGTCAGCTACTGATGTGCTGAAGGCAATTTTGGGACCTGTTGTTGACGAAAAGGAAGAGACTCCTTGGCCTCCCAGAGATCCTGAGGCTCTTATTCTCATGGAAAGAGTACGTTAGGCACATCCATTTAATTGAATCCTTGACCCCCTTAGCATTTCATGAGGTATATAGGCTCGTATGATTGCTGCCTCTTGATTATGTAATATTTTCTTTTGTGTGGAAAGATTTGTTTTGTCGTCTCGATGTCTCATTTTCTCCGGTCGATATGTTACATTTGGTAATTTAATGTCTTCATGTTGCCTTATCCACCTGCTCCTTCCCCTTGGGCTGAAGGATTTGATTTTACCATGATAGAATTACTAGTCTCTAGTGATAGACTGGTCAGCAAGCTCATATCTGTGATACTGTATAGCAATTATTTATATCTGTCTATCTACTTGAATTCCTAGGAATTGAACCAAAGAGAGCAAGAAGGGCAGCTTGATGAGGGGTTCCTTGCAGAAGTTAATGCACAATTGCGGCAAGTAAGTTCACAGGGTTGATTTTGATATGGCCCTTCAGATGCTTGTTATGTTTACGAATTCAGTTTAGCGTGGGAGATTATTTGCCATGCTGATGCTCTTTCCCATCAATTTTGTTACTCCCTGCCATTTTATTGCAATGTTGAACATCCACCATTCAGATCTCCCTAAAACAGCTATATTTCAAATCCCTAGGTTTATTTTGCGCTTACTTCCCTAAAATATCCCCACAAACGGGAAATTTTTGAAGTGAAAATACCCCTATCAGTTTGGCACCCACTTGCAAAAAATTTGGGTAGAGATCATCTTTAGGGACCATATACTATAAAACTGAATGTTTGAGACCCATTTGCTGAATAGAAAAATTGAATTGGGATCCAAGTGCATATTTATGTATAGGGTGGAGAATACATGTGTAATTTTCCCAAATTTGAAATGAAACACTCGTTGTTTTGTCAGATGTTTGAAAATTTGAATTCTAACTATTGGCAAATAGATGATTTACAATCCAAATGTCAATGTTATAAAACTGTTCAATAAAAAGTTTGTTTAGCGAAATGATACAACTATATTGGGTTGAGGGAGGATATGTTACTATTATTAATGATAACATATCAATCATAAAAGCATTAATGTTTGGGTGATTTAGAAGCAAATAAGACGTTATGCTAGTACAAAGTGGAGTTTAAGTGACTTTTATTGGATGCACAGGCAAAAGAAGATGGTGACAAGCCTGGTCTTGAGGCTATGTTGCAAAAGGTTTTACAACTCTATGCTTCCAGAGTCCTCTCTAAGCGCAGTTATGCCAAAAAAGGTGTCTTATTGCCCATATCTCTATAATCATGAATACAAAGACATCATCAATAAGTTGATCTACTTATGATTGATCTTTGTTGTAGCTTGTGTATCACTTTCTACAGAAGTAATTAATTTGGTCTTTCACACAACTTGTTGGTAGTGTTATTTTTCTTCTTTATTTGATCTCCAGCATTGAACTATGAGCTGACAGTTTCATAAGCTTGTTACTAATCCCTGCCGTTCTTTGGGGTGTAGGTAATAAGGTGTTAAAAGCTGAGCAGTTTCTTGAGGCCATAATCGAAGGTAATTTCATCTCTGAGCCTTCTAACTTGGAAAAAAGGAACTTATTTTGTTGTTCAATGATCATGTTTCCATTTAATATGTAATCGTATATTTTATTTCTGGAGCAGCTCCTGAGGCAGAATGGAATAAACTCTTGATCGATGGTTTGACTCTGGGTAAAGGGGAAATTTCGCCTGAAGATTTATACGCTGTTGTAAATAAACGCCTTGAAAGGACATTGATTAGAACAGTAAGCACATCTGTTGAGATTATTGGTTCTACATAATTCTACTTCAGCTTCTAACTTCAACTGCCCCACATCAGGAGGGTGGATCGTATCAGCAGCGCATTCTCACGGAGTATCTGAAAGGCATCCAGTCTAGAGCAGAAGAGATTGTCCAGATACTCGAGGGTGGGACTCGATAGTACTCTTTGGTTCCAGGAGTTCGATCATCTTTATGTTCTAAAAATGAAGAACTTGCAACCTTCAAGGTGAAAACAGATCCTACTTTGCAATCCTCATACGTATTCTTTTCGTATATATATCTCAGCCTTGCAGCTTTAAAATAAGTAATATTATTTTTTATTGGTGAATAGTAAGGTAAGAAACATATTCTGAAAGTAACTTTGTTATTAGAAAGTAAAATAGTTTTTTTGATGGTCACCAAACTTATGAGATCAGTATTCCATTGGCCATTAACCTTTAGAAGTTTTTCGGATGTTCATTGGACTTATCAATCGTTATTCCATTCATCACTCAATAACTCAATGTTAGAAAATTTGACAAGCTCTATGACGTGGCAAACAAATACGTTGATATGGTATATTATTGCGACGAAAAATCAGTTAAAAACGTGCTTCTATCTATAGAAGTACTCAAGGCATATCTTTAGAAAGTATATTACTTAGACCACAAATATACAACAATTTCTAATTCCTAACTCTTCCATGCACCTTTTTCCATAGGATGTTAAAAAAAATTGAGTTTATCTACTTGTACATAATTTTTTGTACATCAAGGTATCCATCTTCTCACATGAGGGTGGGACCCACTTGAATAAAAAATATTATCTCCAAGTGGGTCCCACCCCCATGTGAGGGGATGGACACTTTGATGTACACAAAATTATGTACAAGTAGCAAGGCTCAGAGATAAATTCATATCGAATAAAGATAAAAATATTATTCAACATATAACGACTGAAAATAATTATGATTTATTCTCAGAATTGTCGATTTAAATAGCACATTGCACCACTTCACGAAAAGATTGACATGAAACTGGGTCCAACCACTGATTGCAATTCAAATCCGACCTTCACTTTGATGTATTCGATAATGCAATCAGTACAAAATGGGTGGCTGCATTTTATTAAGCTACTGATCATCATCATGCTATTCTACCATATGTTAAGTAGATAAATTAGAGTTGTTACCTTGGTAGCATCTTAGAATTGATTCAAACATTATGAACGATCTTTCGACTTATTGATAATAGGAGATGTGTAGTCTCCAAAGACACCCAGATTAGAAAATTGATATTCTATTCAGTGAACAACATTACAACTAGAAATTCTATATTAAAATTTAAAATTGACCTCTCAAAAAGAATTTTTTTCACGAAAGAAAATAAAATTTCGCGGGAGTTTTTCAGATTGCAATTGGGGGTCTTTAAGCTGAAGTTCAAATTGGGATCCGATTTTAAACAAAATAAATGATACATCTCGGCCCTCGCCGCCGTCAAACATACTTATCTACGTTGTTTGTGGTGTACTAAGCCTTTTGTGTAGCTGATAATCAGATAGATTTTGATAAAATTATGAAATGTGCAGTTGAAAAGTTAATAAAATTATGAGTTCAATAAAATGTGATTAAAATTAATTGTTGACTGGATTTTTATCAAAAATTTTGAGACACACCAAGCAGGGGCTTAATAATGAAATATAGAAAAAGAACAAAAGGAATATATTTTTGACTAATATAATGAAGTGGTTATTTAAATCATTTTAAATAAAATAAAAAGTTTTAAAGTGTATTTATACATAGGGCTTTGCTACAAGTACATAGGAGGATACATAAGTAGTGATGGCAATGGGGGCGGGGACACCTTAGACGGGGCGGGGCGGAATCTTGCCCCGCTTAGTTTTTTTTTTTTTTTTTTTAAAACAAAAAATTTTCAATTAAATACAAATTCAAAATTTTATAATCCAAAGCAAACAATACTTAAAATAACTACATCAATATTCAAACCAAGCAATGAAAACAAACAATATCCAAAATTAAACAATGTTCAATTTTTTATTTTTTATTTTTTATATTTAACTGGTGGGGCGAGGGTGCCCCGCCAACCCGACGGGGCGGGTTTTTTTCGCCCCATTCGAGGCGGGGCGAGGCGGAGCGGATTTTTTTGCCATCTATGTACTTCCCTATGTACCACTATCATTTTCCTTGTACAAATAAAAACCTTGATGGCAATATAATCACGATTTATTTAATTGAATTTTTGTAGCACCCAATTCCAGAGTGAGCTAGTTTACCCTTATATTTTACTAAAACCTCAAATCTTTACGAAGAAAAATGATTATATCTTTATCTTTAATTAAACAAAATAAAAACGAAAAAGTAAAATAAACAAAAAAAAAGAAGAAAATATAAAATCCATCAATACTCGAACTACCACGAACACTGTATTAATTCTAAGGGATGATACATGAGATTGCCCGTAGTAATGAATAACATAGATTCCGATAGGGAAGGAAAATATAACACTATGATCTGTGTAATTTTTTATTGACGTCTGGATATTCTAATTGCGATTGTACTTATTTGAAAGTTTTATAGAAATATATGAAGTTCATAATTAACTTTTAAGTGAATATTCGAATTAAAGTACTTTTTCATATTCAAATCTTTGTCCAAAATTTTAAAGCAATATTTTAGCTAATTTATTTTTTTTTTTTTTATTTTGATTGTCAATATTTTTTCATTACCTCTATCTTAGGGTAACTTCGAACCTATATTTCCTTTTATTAACTTATTGACTTGGCCCTGTTGCCCAGGGTCGTATTACAAAGAAAAAAATAAATAAGCAAAGTAAATGAAAAGAAAAGGTAATAATTTGAGCGCCAAAACCTTCACAGCGACACCTCAAATAATGAATTCGACGTCCACACTCGTAGCAGAAATTCATGCCGCACCTGCACTCAACATGAAGCAATTACACCTTAAAAAAAACAACTAAAATTACTGGAAAAAAAAAAAAAGGCAATGAACATAATCCAAAATTGATTCTTGCAGAAGTTAAATTACAAATTTCCCAGTTAATAATCTAAGAAAAAGAAGCAAGAAAGCTCCACTCTTTACCTGGGCCCTCGGTATTCATCGATCCACCGAGAGATTTTTTGCAAAGCTTATGATAAAAGTTTTAGCAGATTTTGATATAATCGATGAAACTATTTGTCAAAAAGCTGATCGAAATAGTGGGTCCCATTCCACACATGTGTATTTAAAATGAATTGTTACGTTAGGTCAACTTTTTAAACTATAGTACCAAACAAGCACTACAACTTTTTGTACTTTATAAGTAAAACTTTATATATTTCAACATAAAATAAAATTATTTTGTTTAAAAGAATTTTTTTTGTTTATAAAATTTAAAAATAATACTAAACATTATTTAATGAATAAAAAAAAAAAAAAAAAATTGTTTTAAATTATAATAGTAACCTCCAAAAATCAAACCATTCATAAACGCCAAAAACTCAATCATCGGTACCCTAAAACTCTCAAAAGAGTCCCTTAAATTGGTGATGATCAACCGTATAGAGAAATGCACTTACTCTTACACAAAAACATAAAATGCATATGCAAAATTAACCAAAAAAAAAAAAAAACACAAACGGAATTCAAAATTTTACCTGCATTTGATGTTTGAACAGCCAGAAATGCGGACCACAAAATGTCCGCACCCGGGGCAGCTCTTCCACTTCCTCTTCTCCGCAAGCCTTACAAAAGCAATATCATTCTCGCCCCTCAATTCCCTACTCTCTTCACACGTAAACCCGGCATGCCAAACCCTCTGACACTGAAAGCAGAACCAATTTCTACAACTGGGACACTGAGATTTCTTCAAATTTCCTCCACACTCGTTCAAGATCAGAACATTGCAATTCCTATGAGGACAGTAACTCTTATTTACTTCCAGAATCGTCGATTTACATAACACATCGCACCACTTCACAAAAAGCGATAAACCTATCATCGAACGACACGAAACTGGGTCCAACAACTGATTGCAATTCAAATCCGGGCATTTGATGTTTCCCACGTTATCATCCTCGACCTTCACTTTGATGTATTGGATAATGCAATCAGTACAAAAGGGATGGTTGCATTTGTTCTCGTTCTTGAATTTTCTGTCAAGTAATATCATCGGCTCCATGCAGATTTCGCAAGTTAATGCTTGATTTTCGTCTTCTTGCTTTGAATCATGGGGGATTGTGTTTCCCGTTGTCTTTCTTTTTTTGCCTTTTAAAAGAAAAAATAATTCTTTCAAAACTGTACCAAAAAACTTAAGGAAATAGATCCAATGATCACTGAATTTATCTTTATTGGAAAATTAATAAAAAAAGTTGAATTATATAAATATATAAAAAAAAAAAAAAAAAAAAAAAAAAAAAAAAAAAAAAAAAAAACAAGTAATTAAGAATATAGTTAATTACTTCATCTTAATATTAAATTTACATAAATTAGAGCTGTAATTACCTTGGTAGAGTCTGCAAATTAAGTCGGTCAGCATCTCGAATGATCTAGCGATTTACTGTCGAATATCTGGAGCACAAAAAAAAAAAAAAAAAAGACAGTATTCACAGAGAAAAGAATTGTTGGAGTAGCTCTCGAAAATAAATTAAATTGGCAAGCCTTTAAACTTAGTATTTATAAAGGCTGTGTTTTTTTTTGTTATAGTTCAATTAGGATTCTTGTCTCAGTCAATTTCTATAACTGGGACACGTACAGTTCAATTGGGACTGTACAAACCTAACAATTATTTATTTAATTGAAATAAAATATTGAGTTTAATAACATATAATAGTTTTATTCAATTTATCCCTTCTGAATAGGGATTAAAAGGCTACTAGTGTTTATGGCTGAGCATTGGACCCAGTCGACTGACTAGGAAACTCATTCGGTTGGAGAATATTACAGTGGGGGTCCCTAACTTATTGGAAATATAGCAAGTATTCACCCTATTATTTTAGCAGTGAAGTCCCTACCCTTTTATTTTTTAGCCCTTGAATCTTCACCCAATAATCTATTTTACCCTTATATGTTACGAAAAAGTTAAAATCTCATTTTTTTTTTTAGGAAAAAATGATTTTATTTTTATTAAAAGAAAAGTAAACAATAAAAAAAAAAAAAAAAAAAAAAAAATATTTTCTTAAGAAAAAACAATAAGTAAAAGCTTGTATTTTTTTACAAAAATTTTTTTTTTTTTTTTTTTTTTTTTTTTAATTAACTACAATTTTTAATTGCTATCACGCGCTTTAATTGCAATGAAAATTCTCAATATTTACTCATTGTCACACATGTCTCCAACATTTTCTGTTACATTATTATCATTTATATTCAATTAATTGGTGATCTTGATGAATGTTTCTGTCCAAATGCAATGTTTGCATACTTTGAAATGATGGGGTAAATATTTTTTCGAATTTATGATCTGTGTTTTTTGCTTATTAAAAAAAAAAAAAAAAAAAAAAATTAAGAATTTTTTTAATGAAAACCGACAAGATACAGTAATTAGTAATTGTTGACTTTGATTTAAATTAAAATCTAAATTTTAATTGGTACAAAACAAGGGCTAAATATGAAAAATATAAAATCTTGAAAATAAAAAAAAAAAAAAAAAAAAAAAAAAAAAAAAAATCTCTTTTTTATTTACTTTACTTCCTCCGCAAAAATAGGTTTATTTCCATTTTCATATAGATTAATAAAAACATGAATGTAAATATAAATGTTACTTATGTTTTTTTTTTTTTTTTTTTTTTTTTTTTTTTTTTTCATATTTATTAATAACAATAATACATAATATATGAGTATATTTAGAAAGTTAAGAAAATTTTACCATACTCTCAACAAAGAAGGCTTCCTATAAGTCAGACAAATGAAAAGGAAAAAAATGTCTATCTTACAGAATGATGCAATTAGAGGAGTCAAGAAGGACGGGTTGGCTGACCCATGAAACCCGGTTCAGATCGACCTGTAACCCAAACGAATGGTTCACGGGTCAATGAAATGTGACCCACGAGCTTCACGGGTAGCGGTTAACCGTGACCCATGAAAAAAAAAAAAAAAAAAAAAAAATTTATAAATATTATGATTAAGTAGGTGACAACCTAGTTGGAATGTACGGTTAACCGCGTCCCGTGAAAAAAATAAATAAATAATATAAGCTAAGTATATGTCAACCTAGTTGGGATGTATTATACTATAAATATTTGATAATAGTAATTAGAAATGCATGTAGTTATATTTGTTTAAGTTAAATTTCACTTACAAAGTTATAAAATAATTCATGTCACATTAAATTTTGAATTCTATATAAACAATTGTGGTATAATATAAATTTATCATTTTGTTCAAGGCTTAGTTTACATTAATAAAAAAATATTTTTTTTTTGCTATAAATAGGAAAACTTCTATATTTTTATCAATTTTATTTATACAAATCATACATGCCAAATCGGAACAAACCGCGACCAGTGACCCGCATGAGCTCGATTCGGATGGGTCAGCGGGCGTGCCTGAGATGTAATCCAAACTTTGTGGGCCTACCCGGAAACCAATCGGAAACCCATAGAAGGTGATTTTTTTTTATTTACGCGCGCCGACACGGCTCGGACCACTCGAATTGGCATCTCTAGATGCAATATTTATCATAATTATTCAATGTCAATTATCTACTTAAAATTAACTCAATGCATGATAAGAAGGTTTATAGTCTAGACTCACAATTTTCGTCTACCACGTATTATACGAAGAGACATCGCTATTGCAGTATTTGAAAAGACAAACATGCCCCCAACTTAACAAACGTGTAAAACATAAAAAATCTTTCCACGTGTATAAATTCATTGAAACAAAGCAATTGAGAGTGACGCTCTCTCTATTCCAGCTCACAGTCAAAATATGATGACAATTGCTTGGTAGCGGTCAATTTAATTCATTGTTGGTCGAACAAGTCGTCACGTACTAATATATGTAGACGGTAACGTCTTATAATATCATCTCATTTCCACTATTGCCGTACTAATATATGTAGACGGTAACGTCTTATAATATCATCTCACGTACTAATATACATCGATTAGCAAGGTCTTGCATAAGGAAAGTCGATCCTCCAATGTGAAAATCAGTTTGCTATTCTTGTGAAGGATGAAAGTATCTTTTTTTTGCATATAAAGGAACTAAGTAAAATAACCATTAAAAAAAAAAAAATCACTTGTATACACGCTTCAACACTTACCGAAGTATCTAGTGCGCATCCAGAGATGGTTGTGCGCACATGGGACAAGGATCAACTAATCGATGTAATGCAGTCACCAAAATTGACAAAATCGACTAGCATCCTAAAATATCATTGAAAAATAAGAATTTATGTTACAAAAAAATTACTCTATAATATTTCTAATATGGAATGGGACTATCATCTACCATGGTATCGCAATCACATCATTTTCAGCCCCATTTATGGTTTGCACATGATGGTGTCATTGGTCCATTTGACCCGCAAGTTCATAAATTTGAAGGGATCTTATAAGTTCTTCAATTTTAATCTCATTCAAGTCCTTACTCTCTTCTATAGTAGTGACTTTGGGTCTAAACCTTTTGGGCAATGATCTAAGGACTTTCTTAACAATTTTGGTCTCGGGGATATTCTCACTTAAATTAAAACTCGAATTGACAATGTCATTGAGTTTAGCATAAAAATTATCAAATGTCTCATCACCAGCCATCTTTATCTCTTCAAACCTAGTAGTTAATATTTGCAGTTTAGAGTTCTTAACAGTTTTAGTTCCCTCGTGTGTGGTTTCTAGAATATCTCAAATTTCCTTAGCAGTTTCACACATCGATACACGCCTTAACTCTACAGCAAACACAGCCATGACAGGGCATGAAGGTCTTTATTGCTCCAATTACACTCATCCAAATTAGTTTTGGTCCACAATGATATGTCAGTGGGTGTAACTACACCAACAATTGTTGTAGTAGGTGGAATCCACCCATTTTGCTCACTTATCCAAACATTTTCATCCAAAACTTTAAGAAAAGCTCTCGTTTGAACTTTTCAGTAGGCATAATTACTTTCGTAAAAAAACGGAGGCACGGACAAAGACTGGCTCATCTAGATTTAACAAATAAGGGTCATGAATCGATTTAAGAGTCTGATACCAATTGAGAAATACAAGTTCGACCCTAACAACACCTAAAGGGAGGTAAATAAGTGTAATATGTGAAATTTAAAAATATATCGAATTAAACAGTAACACGTCACTTTTAATTCTTAACTAGATAATTAAACATACAAGTCAATTTATTCTAAGTTGAATTACCGCAGTTGTATAATAAACAATAAATAGTAAAGCAGTAAATCAAACACCGGGATGTTCACGGAGAAATCCAACTGGAAAAAACTCTGGACACTTTGTCAGACAATCCACTATAAACAATCTTAACAACTTATAGTCAATCAAACTAGACGACCTGTACTATCTGACCACCAGACTGTACTCCTTACAGCTTTCCCTAGATCCTGTGCTCCCTGCACCAATCCTTAGTTGTGTTGTCAAATCTCTCCGAGGAATCTACTACCCTGTAACACTCTCAGTCTTGTAAAACCGTTTATCTCTCGTGGATCACGAAGAATGACCCGTTCTTCAAACAGGAACTCTTATCGACTTTCTTCGATCTTTAGAACTCTGACCAGATGAATAGGAAGTGGTTTTTGGTATTTGAATATTGAATATGATGTTTTTCTCTCAAAAAATCTCACACAATACGAAGGTTGAAAGCAACAATGTGGAGGATTCACTCTCTAGACTTTTTCTCTCAATATTCAACCTTAGAAAAAATGTGCATGTGAATTCTGATATTTATAGATAGGTCAAGAAACGAATGAGCCGGGTAAAAATCTTTGAAATTGCGAAATAAAAATTTCCCAAACAACTATATCGCTTGAGCGAGGGCCCAGCGACAATCGAACGACAACTTATAGCTCTCGAGCGAATGATGGGCAACGGTCTAGCGACATGTTTATGCTTTCGTAGCTCGAGCCAACCCTTTGCGACTGTCCAGTGGAAATTCGCACCGTTTTCCACATTGTTTCAAACTCAAAACCCTAGACCTACTAATTTTTGAACAAATTGTATATTACTCATTGAACTTTTACATCCTATCGAATTAAGTCATTTTGTCCACAGAACTTGCCAATTATAAAATCAACTAAAACCTAACAACTACTATTATTGACGTATCCAATAAATATGCAATCAACCGTTTTGAAACTAATCTTCACTTACTTAAGTTTAGGGATTTCAACCTTAGCCAAACACCCCTCACACTTTCAAATGTTAGTAGGAATGAGGATGACCTTTCTATAATTCATATGAAGCCTCTTCCATTTTCTTAAGGGGTATCCTATTAAGAATACTAATTGCCGTTAAAATAACTTTCCCCACAAGTTCTGAGGCAACATCGAACTCAACAACATGGTGTTCATCATTTCCTTTAGAGTTCAATTTTTACGTTTAACAACACCATTAGATTAAGGGGAGTATAGCGGTGTTGTTGTTTGATGAATAATTTCATGTTCGGAACATAATTCTTCAAACGGTGCCCGGTATTCACCTCCTCTACCAAGTTGGGTCTCAAATTCTGCCTTATAACGTTTAAAAGCGTCCAATTCCTCATCTTTACTTCTTAAAAGAAAGACGTAACAATACTTTGTACAATCATCTATGAAAGTAATAAAATATTTCTTACCACCTTTAATTTAAACATATTTCAAATCACAAATGTCATTATGTATTAAAGCATATAATCGGAATTTGAAATTTTATTCATAATGCTTTGCCTTGGTACAACAGTAAGAACGTTCATTTTGAACATTCCATCACACATGTATCACTTTTCTACATACGTCTCATTCTTATTAAGTACAAATTTATCGGATACAAATATAAGTTTAAAACCATTTTAACTTGAACTAGCCTCAATGGTGGCAATTTCTGTTACACAAATAGAAGTTCAACGGAAATAAATCAAAAGAAAGAAATATCATACGAATGTGTATCCCAAAAGATGAAAAGAAAAGATTAACAACCACATACACAAGAATTGTTGTCTTAAGATTGTTGGCGACATGGGCTAAATATAAGTGCGGGTAAAAGGGTTGTTGTATATCGAACAAAAAAAAAAGTTTAATCCGCAGGAGCGTGACTAAACAATATAACAATGTGATTGTAAATGTAGTATGAAAACTACAAATGCAAAGGGCAGCCAATAAATAAAGAAGAAGAAGAACAATCTGATACAACTGATTTTCACTCTTTTCTTAAGACAAAATTACCCCACAACGATACTCAAGTTCATGACACTCATCTCCCAAGATACGACATTCAACTCGTGGTAGAAGCACTTCTAACCACAAGTTACAACAAACTTTCAACGGAGTTTCTCTCTACAAAGAAGGAAATAGTTTTGAATGAATGTGGAAGTGATTTGCAAGAGTTTTTATACAATGTTCAATGCAAATATGTTATGGGATGCCTAATAGATGTCCAATAGATCCTATACATAGAGGATGAGAGGTTGTGAATGAAACGTCGATCCCCAAACTCAGCAACTCTTATCAAAAGTCGCACCATTTACTGTCGCCATCGCCTCATTTGAGCTATAGAAAAAGTGATTTCATCGCTAACCTGTCGTTCGAGCGACAATCCTACATCAAGCAAGCGACACACTTAGACAAAATTTCGGTAGTTTCCTCTATTTTCTTCCCAATTTTGGACCGTAATTTTTCATTCATCCGAAGTTGGTTTTGAGATTCCAAATATATCACAACAATCTACTCGACGAGTAGAACAAGTTGGTTTATTTACATTTGTAATTTGACCATCAGACCAAGTCTAAATATTTGGCTGAAGTTGACACGAAATTCACTTTTCCAAATTTTTGGTTTTGACACTTAACCAAATTTTCAATCTTCTAAACCAATTTTCAACAATCGTTCATTTCTACCCGATAAATTTTTAAAATCATGTCAGGCGTACATTCCATGTGTTTTATCATTGTGTACAAATTCAAAAAGTGTTGAGAGTGTGTTATTTTTAAAAACTGTCCAATCATGTATCGACACATAATATAATGTCAAAAATGATGTAAAACAAGATGTACATGTAGTATGATTGTAATTCTTATCATATTTATAGTATAAATTATTTTTAAAAAGATTATTTTTATTTTCAGACATTTTTTATTGGGATTTTCACTAATCTAAATGAACGTTTTTTTTCAATGTATGTACATTTTTTGAAGGGGTGACAAAATGATCAAACCAAATCAGAATCAGATCAAATCGAGCGATTCATTTCGATTCTGCAAAAAAACAAATAAAAAAAATCGACGATTTTGGTTCTTAGAACCAATAACCATTTAGTCTTGGTTCTAGTTTGGATCAAGTTCTAGAACCAAACTCAATTTTTATTTGTCAAATATATGTATTAGTTTTGTGAATGAATTTTATTATACAATATTTCATTTGATGATTAATAATCTGAAGTTAAATTTGTGAAATGTTTGGTGTTTATTTTTTGATATAGACATATGTTACTAACTCATGAATATAGTGCTAAATTTTAATTTGTATTTATCGTTTAAAAATTTATGTCATGGAACCAGAATCAATCCAAACCAAATCAGAATCGAATGGTTCGGTTTCGCTTTTGATCCATATCTTAAGAAAAACCATTAGTTTCATTGTCCAAAAAATCATTGAATTATGTTTCAGTTTGATTCTCTCGGAACTAGAATCAAATAGAACCATATTTATCCCTATAATTTTTTATTTTATCATTTCAAAAATTTTACAATTGTGTTTTGACATTCATATTAATTTCATCTAGTGGTTTTCTATTCTCAATGTCGTAATTATTTCTTGGGAGACAAGCTTTCAAATTTATAAGCAACATCTATTATAGAAATCTTTTGTTGCACTTGCACTTATCTATTTCCTTTCAAATTTTATTCATTACACTATATTATAGTCAAATTTAAAAAAAAAAAAAAAGTCGAATAATCATTCTTCAAACGTGGAAGTTGAATATACAATGTCTATTAACAACAATAATATCTCACTGGCAAACAAAAGAATGGCTCCAAGGAGGAGCTTCCAAATAATTTATTCTTGAAGTGCGTGATATTGCCCTACTTACACACGAAGTGGAAGCAAAGAACGCTCAAATGGAAGAGATAAGGATGGGTGCATGGACTTTTATGTGCCAAATCGACTGTTTAAAGAGTTGAAATCTTTGGAGTTTGGATTTTACCACTTTTTTTCCACATTATGGGGCCATAGTTAATGTCCATACACACCCACTTTTGAGTGCAAGTTGGGTTTCTACGACGCACAATTTATTACTCGTTTACTTTCATGTGTTAAGTGGACACTTTTAATTAATGAAAAAAATTCCTTGCAATTGTGACGGAAAATAGTGGAAACTTCAATCAATATATAGTTAAATCATAGTTGGGTGTGTGCATTTCTTGAGATTTGTGTGGATTGAATGGAATAGTTGTTTAAAAATAATTAATTTTAACGACGCATTTCATGAAATTTACAATTTTACATCAATTTTTAATGACACATTTTATCAATATATGTTAAAAACTTTGTCAAAAACTTGATACGAGCTTTGTCTTTGGCGGTTTAGATGATGTTCTATATAATATTAGAGCTCAGTTGATCTAAGTTAAAGTTTTGTGACTTTTCAAGCTGGGAACTAATGCATGTGTTGAAGATGATAATTAAAGGTTGGTCATCTCTAACAACTTATAAACTTTTATCTTGGTCAACAATTTATGCCAAGTTCTTTTTGACGTATGATCGACTTTCCTTCGGATCAAGCTAAAACATTTTTAACTATACAATATTTGGCCTTTGTTTGGACTCCATTTTAATGGAAATTTGAGTGAAAATGAGTTTTGGAATAGTAATTTTTTGGAGAATATATAGTAAAAAATAAGGAAAAGTTTTTTTATTTACATTAATATTATTTCATTTGATAATGTGTGGTTGAAAAAAAATGGGAGCCAAATATAGGCCGAGGAATGTTGATACTTAATAAAATATGATGAAACGTAGGATTTAAAATTGATAAAAATTATTGATATATGAAATATATACTTAAAACTAATTATTGATCTGACGTCCACTTTTAAAATTATTCCAAAGAAGCATTAAATTTTTTAAGAATACACCGTTGTTTGGGAGTGCTTAATTCAATCCAAAAAATTGATTTTTGTGCTGTTAGAGACGAAGACAAGCAGCCATTGTTGATTGACTGTGTCACATGTGAGGTTCAACTTCAGTAGTTAATCGTAGAAAAATCAATTTTTTGGACAATTTAAGCCATCCCAGACACAGTCTAGGAAAGTAGGAATTCATTACGAAAGCTTGATGAACATTTCGATTTCCTGTCGGTACTTCGAATCTTCGTAGTCAGTCACACAACCAAAGTCAACTCGCCATATCTCTAAATCATTTCCATGTAATTATATTTTTTATTTTTTAAAGGTATTTTGAAGATTAATACGGTCTTGTACAAACGAAACCCAATCGCAATGGCGAAAATTTCGTTCACTCTTCCCGTTTTATAGTCGTATAAACTCTTGAATATTCCCCGCATTTCAAGATAAATTTTCTTCCCTAGCTTATATTTTACTTGTTCGCACAAATGCCTGAGTGAGGAACAGTATTTTGTTAAAGGATAGGGTGCGTAGGCTATTCTGGATTTTTGGTGCGCAAGATAACGAGATGGCTGCGCCAGGAACAAGATTTTCTGGGTTTTCTGTATTGGGTTTTGTTTTGAATGCAGCAATTCTATGCAATGGAGGAATCACAAGTAGTTTTGTTAGAAAAGTTGAGAAAACAAAGGATATGCCTCTTGAAAGTGATGTCTTCCGTGTGCCGCCTGGCTATAATGCGCCTCAGCAGGTCTCTCCATATCTTCTTGTTCTTCTTAACTATCATATGCTGAATAAAATAATATACTAACTATTCAAAAAGTATGATTTATTGTATTATTTCTCCTTCTCTCTTTATAAGTATCATGAATTAACTTAATTAATGTTTCCTTTTTGCCTAAAATGTATCCTAATAATATTTATCTTTTTTTTTTTTTTTTTAATTTTTAATAGCTCTGAACTCGGATGTTGCTAAAATTTGGTTGTTTCAGATGACCAAACGGTGTAGAGAAAAAAAAGATTTACGTAATCAATCCATAATGATTGGGAGGAAGGCTTAGTTGTTTGTTATATTTTATGAACTAGGCTATGCAGATATAGATGCTTCTCTTTGACTGAGTTTGATTCAACTATGTTGATTTTGTCGAATAATTGTTTGTTCTTAAGGTACATATAACACAAGGAGATCATTTGGGAAAGGCAGTGATTGTATCATGGGTTACTGTAGTCGAACCTGGCTCAAATGCAGTCCTTTATTGGAGTGAGAATAGCAAGGACAAGAAGGAGGCAAGAGGAAAGCTTACCAAGTATAAGTTTTACAATTATACCTCTGGTTACATTCACCATTGCACCATTAAAAAGTTAGAGGTGAATTTCCATTTCTTGTTGTTTTCCATTATTATTTCTATAATAGTATTTCTTCTTTTATATGCTCTGTTATGTGTACATTTAGCTTTGAACAAGATATGATAAGGGAGATTATTTTATGCCCAATTTGGGATGAAGTTTTCACTTCTTTGTGGCAGTACAACACTAAATACTATTACGAGGTTGGAATTGGTCACACGACACGAACATTCTGGTTCATGACGCCTCCTGAAGTTGGCCCTGATGTTCCTTATACTTTTGGTCTTATGGGTATCCATTCTTCACCTAATTATTTCATGGCAGTTTGCTCAAGACTTGATATTACATTATTGTACTTCAATAATTGGTACTGTAATTTATTGATCTTTGAGTTCCCTTAAAAAAAAATCTGGCATGTTTGCTGAAGTGGATTGGAAATCTTGTGATATTATTAAAAAAAAAAATGCTAGAATCTTTTTTATTGTACCATCTTATGTATTGCATATCGAACATGCACTTTAGGTTTATTATACAATGAGCTTTCAAAAGTTCTTCAAAATATTTGTATGAGCTGATCAGGAAGAAGGTGGTTATGGTGGCCGTGGAATGCGTAGCGAATACAGCATAATCTTACCCTGTAGCAGTGAGACAAACTAAGTGACGTAAATACATAAACGGATTCATGTAGCTGTTTCCAACCTTGTTGGCAAGAGAGCTTAGTTTGTTGTGGTTTGTGGTTGGTTAAAAAAGTGAAAGCTAGGTGATTTGATAGGTAAAGTGGCATACGTTTGGCTTTAAGTTGAATGCTATTATGAATGAACAAGGTTCTTAAATCTTAGTGCTTGTTTTGGTAGCACTTTTAAGTGCTTATAAGAGGTGGATTTTACGAGTGTGTGGGTCCTACGAAATGTGGATAAAAAGTATGTTTGACCTACTTAAATTGAACTTTAAGCTTGGCCAGACATGCTCTTAATACAACCTATGTGAGTGTTTTTCAATTTTTATTGCAGGGGATCTTGGTCAGAGTTTTGACTCCAACAAGACGCTTACACATTACGAGCAAAATCCCACCAAGGGACAAATGGTGTTGTTCGTTGGAGACCTCTCCTATGCTGATCGGTATCCTAACAATGACAATGTGAGATGGGATACATGGGGAAGGTTCGTCGAAAGAAGCGTTGCTTACCAACCTTGGATTTGGACTGCAGGGAATCATGAAATTGATTTTGCTCCAAAAATTGTAAGTGTCATGCAAAATCGTTGTTTATTTCTTGAACACAATGCTCTCAATCACATCATGTGTGGAATTTAGATGGAAATTTCAGTATTAAGTGATAATTGTCAGCATTTTCGGTCACCCGCTTATTATCCCGTTCAAATAGTTTAAGCTTTCACACGAGGTTGTCTAAGCCTCCGTTTGACAAGCCCATTTATAAGTGGTTTATAAATTCAGCCACAGTCAAAGGTTAATTTCAACTATACGATACTAACCACTAATCATTATTATCCACATATTTCGTGGGACCTACTACTTTCCCTCTTACTAGTCCTCTTTATAAACCTTATATAAATTTGCGAAATGGAAGCTAAATAGCTTAAGTAGAGATGTCAATGGGCTAAGCCGAGCGAGCTCGGCTCATTGGGTCGGCCCATACTCGGGCGAGCTCGGCTCGCCACCCAACGTGCCGAGCTCGCGGCTCGTCGGCCAACGAGCCGAGCGGGTGCTCGGCTCGTGCCCGAGCTCGCCCAAAAATAATTTTTTGTTAAAAAAGGTAAGATAAGCTTTTTAGAAGGAAAATTTTTTCTTTTTTTTTGGGCGAGCTAGCTCGCCAAAAATGAGTCGAGCAGGCTCAGCTCGCCTAACGAGCCTGCCTGCTCGGCTTGTGCTCAGGCTCGTCTAAAACGAGCCGAGCCAACGAGCCGGTTCGGCTCGTTTGCCACCTCTAAGCTTAAGTTTCAAATGCCTTCAACTTGTCATCTCACATGCAGCCAAGTTTCTTTATTATAGGCTCGTCACGTGCACAGTTTTTATGAGTGGTTGATGATGAAACTTGTACTCAGGACTTTTACTAGTTGTAAATATTATGTTGAGCTAAGTCATCTAAACACATAAACTGCTTGAGAGGAAACAACTTTATTTTTTTCATTTTTCTTCAACATTTTATAATAGCAAAACCAGCTCACTCAGAAATCCTAAATGTTCAATGCAACAATTCTCCCTTTTGCTCAAGTTTCCGTCGTGGATAAATGTTTTTGATATTCCTAATAAATGGAGGGAATTTTATGGTTCTTTACTTCTTTTAAACAACAAAGCATATAACTGAATATTGAATAGCATTGATTTGAATTTCTTTTCTAGTATCCATGTCTTGATCTTTAATGAAGTCATTTTACTTGAGCAAATCATCATTTTTCATCTCAAGAAAGCCCAGTTCAAAGACCTCTTTGCAAGTAGGTTTTTCAAGGTTGGCGTTGAGAGTGGATAACTCTTTTGGTAGTGCTTTTAAGTTGTGGTCTTACAAAATATGTGGATAATAAGTGGGAAAAAGTAGGTAAAAGTTGTGGATCCTACGAAATGTGTGAGATACAAATAGTTTGTGACCATCTTATAAGCACTTAAACTTTGCTAAACATGCACAAAAACAAAAATCTAATGCATGAAGGTTCTTACCATCTCCAAGTTGTGCAAATAGAAAAAGAAGAATCGTAGATATGAAAGGGAAAAAGTAAATACTCGAACAAATTCTTAATGCGTAACTAGGATTACTTTTGAACACATAACATCTTATCCTTTTCTTTTTGTTCCTTGCAGCTCAGGTGCTAATTTCATTTCTTTGTCATTCGTAATATGAACTTGATTTTCGTGGAAATGAGATCGTAAATCAGTATTGATTATTTTTCTTGCAGGGGGAAACAAAACCCTTTAAGCAATATAGTCACCGTTATCACACCCCTTACAAAGTATCAGATAGCACCTCTCCTTTTTGGTACTCAATCAGGAGAGCTTCAGCATACATCATTGTTTTGTCCTCATATTCAGCATATGGTAAGCACGTATTTGCCTTAGAAATAACGTCTCATTTATCTATTTCACATTTTATTAAATGAAACTCATACTGGCTTGATCCATTAATTGTGTTAAGGTGGTAAATGTAACATTCTCATAAGTAGATTTCCTTTCTTTTTGAAAAGACTAAAATTCAGTGACTGTGGGATCTATTCATTTATTGTGTTTCGTATATCTGCACATTGGAATACCTTATTCATTCTTACACGTGATGCCTAGAGCATGTTGAGCTAAAAGTTACTTTCCAGTAAATAAGCAAGTTTTAAAACAAATATTTTTTATATTGGTTGAAGTTGAAAATGAGCAAGTCACTTAATTTTACACTAACACAAGAGTTGATTACAACTTTAAGAAAAAGCAACATATCCAAATATGTTCGTAGACAAAAAATAAAAAAAGACTTTTTACTTGTGTTTAAGCTTAGCCAAAAATCTTGTGTCTATTACATTCATACACGTCTCTTTTTACTAGTTCCTTATATGAATAAAATAATTATTTTGGGAATTGTTCGTACTTTTGATGCTCATTATCCCATTTTTCTTTGTTTTATATTTGTAAGGAAAATATACTCCTCAGTATATGTGGCTTGAAGAGGAGCTACCAAAAGTCAACCGGAGTGAGACGCCGTGGCTGATTGTTCTGATGCATTCCCCATGGTACAACAGCTATAACTATCACTTTTTAGAAGGGGAAACCATGAGAGTCATGTACGAGCCATGGTTCGTCAAGTACAAAGTTGATGTTGTATTTGCTGGTCATGTTCATGCATATGAGCGATCGGTATGTGCACTTTCATTCCTCGTTAATGAATTCAAACCATGTCATATGGGTCATTGGCATATCTTTCTTTTATCGAAAGAATATTTTATTTCAAATTTGGCGGACATAAAATTGGGTCATTGATTTATATTATGCACCAAAATATGGGTGAATTTTCTAGAAAAAACCACATATTGATTGACATAGAGATGAGATTTTTTTTTTTTTTTTTTTTAAACTGACGTGATATTCAAAGATATTTTAGAGCTTCTATAGCTCTAAATTTATAAAGGGTAACGCTATATGTCCCTAGTGAGGATTATACCCATGTCATGTGACATTAAATAATAAAACCAATAAACTAGGTCTTTTATCGTAACATTTGATTGACCTTATCATTTCACTCCACATCACTTACCACGTCATCTGTGGATGATACCCACTGGGGACATATAGCATTATTCTATATGTTTTTGGAAAATTCAGTTTCTTCTGGCATTACTTGACAATCATCGTCTATTGTCATAGGAACGTGTATCAAACATTGCATACAATGTTGTGAATGGATTGTGCACTCCGGTACCTGACCAGTCGGCCCCTGTTTATATAACCATTGGAGATGGGGGGAATATTGAAGGCTTGGCCACCAAGTAAGACTTGCTTTTAAACAATATCATGTTTGCTAAGCTTTAAAGAACTGTAAACGTTACTCTTAATTCGCTCAACTTTTTGAAATAACTTACCTGTTTCTTATTTCCAAAAGTGTACTTATAAGTAATTTATTTATTTTCAACTTTTACCAAAAAAAAAAGTTTTATTTTAAAAACTACTTTATCATAAGTAAGCTATTTTGGTCGGCCAAACATGCTGCCTCACTCGTATAATTTACTTCAAAAGCAGACGACTTTATAAACTAACTAATGTATTCTCGACTAATTTCAGTATGACAGAACCACAGCCTAAATACTCAGCTTATCGTGAGGCCAGCTTTGGTCATGCCACTTTCGATATCAAGAATCGAACCCATGCTTACTATAGTTGGCATCGTAATCAGGATGGATATGCTGTGAAAGCTGATACTATGTGGTTCTTCAACAGAGTCTGGCATCCGGTAGATGATTCTACAACTGCTGAATCATGATGAATCGAATTTAAATTTTATACCTTTCTTTTACCACATGTTTGTGACAAAATTTCTGATGTGGAAAATAAAGATTTGAAGCATATTCTCGACTAGATTTGGCGTCTTCTTTTAACACTAATGCTTCTGCTTCTACATGAAACAAAACTTGCCAGTGTGAAATTGAAGGTCGCAAATACAACATAATTCAATTTAAACTATGTTGTCCCCAAATAGTTGATCGTTCATCAGAATTTGAAAGTGAAAACTCTTTTCTTTATTTGGTTCACCTGCTTGAGTGGGATGAAAGGAAACTTTTCATGTCCGATTTTGAAATGGGAAGATCCAACAAACATACTTCTTAGGATCCTAGCCGAATTTTGCTTTTGCTTTGACATTAGAACTATTAGAATGGAGTTCAAGACAGAATTGAGAGCAAGAAGGAACGTGTATATATATATATTGTTTATTCATTAATATATTTTATTATGTATTCGATAATTTCGATTGGGGAAATTGCTCGTTCGTGGAAAATTTTCATCCGATATGAAGATTAGGCTTTTGAGATAAACACGAATTTGGTTAAACAAAATCCGTTGTAGTCTAGTTGGTTAGGATACTCGGCTCTCACCCGAGAGACCCGGGTTCAAGTCCCGGCAACGGAAATTTTAGAAACTTTTTACTTGATATTTTGAACAAAGTTTGAGAAACACAATATTACCAACGAATTCCCCCCTTGTAAAAAATAATTCAACCACCAATATTATAATTATAATATAAAATTGCCACCGTTGGTCCCCATTTTATAGTCCTAGTAACAAATTAGTCGTCAGCGTTTATTAATTGTTGCAATTTAATCTTCAATAGTGAAAGCTCCTCATGCACGCACGCCTCACTCAATAATTTTGGACCACCAATCTAATTTTAGAAAGCAAAACCTAACTTTATAAAAGTCAACATGTGTAGATCAATCATGATTTACAAGAGTTTAGACCACTTATATCATGGACATTAAGGACTATGATTGATCTACAAGAGTTTAGACCACTTATATCATGGACATTAAGGACTAATCTTGCAAAGCTAATCCTTCGAAACATTTAGGACCCCGAGCCCATTCTTTTGTTAAAATGCATTTTGGAATAGCGATTTGATAGAAAATGTACGGTTAAAAATAAAGGAAAAGTTTTGAATTTGCGTTTAATATTATTTCATTGAATGGTTAAAAAGAAGAGGAAGAAAATGTATTTTAGAAATAATATGGATCAAATGAGAGCCTAAGATCAACTTGTTAACATGAGAATAGCATAAATAATGCAATTTCTTTCCTAAATATATATATATATATATATATATATATATATATATATATATATATATATACTAGGTGTAAGTAACGTGCAATGCACGTTTGCTTAGTTTATATTTAATAATTTCGTTTAAGAATTAATTTGTTATAATAAAGATGTAATTTTTTTTAATTAAATAATTAATGATGTAATGTTTATGTAATTTGTTTTCTCACTTTCACCCTTGGATACACTTGAAAAATTCAACAAAAACAAAAAAACTCAGCACATAATTAGGAATTTAAAAAGCAAAAAGAATCATAACTCAACAGGTTACAGCCCAAATCAAGCTCATGAAAACTTAATTGAACAGTCCTTTATATTCACTCGAAGAACATAACTCTCTAGCCAATTAACACAAAATCTTCTTCAAATTCTCAATTATTTATCTAAAAATGTCATAGCCAGCTTATCGAGTGTATCCTAATACTTACACAAAACAGCCTTCTTCCAATTCTAATGGTTCATTTGGGCCTGTTTTCATTGTCTTGGCTGGGGTACTCGTAATATCAGCTATTGCTTGCGTCTTTGGATAGCTATGCAACATGAAGCACAAAATTGGCTTCTCCAACTCCACCATCAGCCTGCCTCCGCTTATGCTTTCCACCCTATCATATATCTCTCCAAACCTCTATATTGCCTTTGCCAATCTCCTCATCTCCCTTCCCCCAATTTTTCCTTCTCCAATCTCCATAAACCCTAAACACTATCCAAATCACCGCCAAATCATTTCCCCCATCTTCTTCCTTCTCCTCATCTTCTCCATATAAAAACTTTGGCTTGTAGGTTGGAAGTAGGCCAAAGCTATGATCGTTTACTGAAATTGAACCAGAAGAAATCAATTGCGTTCTCCTCCTCATCTTCGTCTCTTTCGCAGTACAAAAAATTCATAGGGATGATTAAATTGGTAATGGATCAAAGACTCAATGATGAATTAGCCTGGTTATTTTTAAAAAGGTCCACATGCCACAGCTAGAAGAATAGCCCAAAATAAAAAAATAAAACAAAAACCAGAAAGATTCCGGTCGTCTTCTTCCTTCAGTTTCTTGCTATTCGGTTGCTGAGAAAATCCATCTCTAACTCTTTTTGAATTCTGTGTATTCGAAAAAAAAATGTTAAACAAATTAAAAAGAACAGTGCCCTGCAAAAAAAATAAAAGCATTGACAAGAGCACAAAACTTACACTCATTCAATGCCTCTCGTGTTCCTACGCTGACAGAAGATCAATGGGCACAAAGGCTGCCTTAATTACTACTTAACAGCCTTAATTGCTACTTAACGGAATCCATTAAAGTTAACGGTGGAACAAGAATTTCTGTCAAAACAACAAACTTCCGTTTCATAGTCATTTTTTATATAGAAGAGATATATATATTAGGCCCTATTTGTTACGAATTGAAATCTAGATTTTAGTATAAATAAAAGTTAATAATTAATTTTGATCGAGTCAAGTACATTTCTATCAAATTAATCTGCATGACCCGATCAAGGGTCCGAGCAGCCGATTTTCCGATTCGGGCCGGATTTTATAACTATGTTAAACCCTGTTTATTACATATTAAAATCTAGATTTTAATTTAAATCAAAATTAGTAATTAATTTTAACCACATATATTTCATATAATTCTCAACTTTTCAACTACACATTTTATCAACTTTTATTAAATTTATTAAGAATTTGATTTTAATCCTTATCTGATAGGGGCAAGATATTAATTCAACATTTCTACTTGCTGGCACCAGATTTATATAAAATAAGGTTTGATTTTGGAAGAAAGTAAATGGACGTTACATCATGACATTGCTTAAGACTTTGTTATAGTCATTAATAATTAAATTATTGATAAATTATTAATTGTCGGTGTAGAAATAGATTTATCATTACTAATTGCGTGGGAGTTTGCATTTCACAAACAACCTAATTGATTTTCTTTGACTATTTGGGGCTTGAGACCCACCAATAGATGACAAAAAATATGAAATCATTTTTTTATACTAAAAAAAAAAATTAATATAACAATAAATAAAGTGCTTGTTTGTTACTCTTTAATTCATTTTATAGTTTACTACAGAATCGTTTTCAACCACACGTTCACATAATTAAATATTTTACACATGCAAAAATCTTTTCCCTACTTTTAATCACACATTCTCCTAAAAATCATAATTCAAAACTTTTTTTTCCCTACTACAATAGTTATCAAACATGCTAAAAATTTCAAATTGTCTTGAATCGACACTATACATGTACTCTACATGGTAATTTTTTTTTTTTTCAAAATTCAAATATCCAATACATTAGAAGTGTGAGCTTTTATTCGAAGAACTAACATCGACAGTGAATACTTCACCGGCCCTCCACCATCCCTTCGCAAAACTCAAATCACAAAGTGCCAATTATTTATTTATCCAGTTGTTTTTTTTTTTAATTAATTACCTAAGGTGGTGGTGGTATTGTAATTGCATTTGTGGAGGTGGTATTTGACCGTAGATGGGTTGGGTTTGAATTGGGACATATGGGAGAGCATGACTAGGGAAGATGAAATGTTTATTTTTATTTTTAATTTCTTTTTTTGTATGTATATATGTATTTAATTGTCTCAAATGGAATTTATTTGTACTTTTTGAAAAGTTGTTGGACTCCCTTTATGATTTTTCCTTAGTTTTTATTTATTTTATTTTTGTTTATTTAAAAAATGGACAAATTCATTATTTAATGGAACAATGAAAGGAACGATGAGTTTTGCTACATAATTGGAAGATTGAAAATAGTGGTGGCAATGACTCGGCCCTTACTCGCACGCTCGGCTAGTTGGTTTTTGGGCGAGCTAGGCTCGTGTCCGAACTCACCCAAGGCGGCGTTCGGCTCGCTAGCTCGCCCAGTTTTTTTTTTAAACTACTACTACTAAACCTAATACACACACACACACACACACACACACACACATTTTATAAACAAATTTTTAAATAAATATTTTTATTTTTTGAAATTAAAAAAAAAAAAAGATAAACCCTCCTTTTTTATCTAGGTTTGGAACTGGCTACTTCAGTTTCGAGTAGGTGGAGTTAAAAATTGTACACGAACAACTTGTTACGTATACAATTTTTTTTAAAAAAAATTATAAAGGTATGAAATTAAATTTCGATATATTTATCTTGAATTCGATAATTAGCGTCTTCTCAGTCCTTCACGCATATTAACGCTTCCAAAAATATCTTATTTTAGTCGACTTTTGACCTCAGAGAGAACCATTTTCCCTGTACTAAAAGCAGACTCCAAAACTACAGTGCTAACATGAGGTGTTAGTAGATCTTTTGCTATTGCAGAAACTATGGCCATCAACATTCATTATCTCGCCAGAATGTAATTACCTCTTCTGAACTTTTCTTAACTTCTTTGTTATTAAACAAAGTATGACGAAAGTAATCAATTAATTCAGATGACAACGCATTTGGATTATTGTTCAAAGTTTGAGTACATACAGTGGAAGACAAACTACTACTACTATTAGGGAACTACTTGCATATGCACTTGAATTATATTTATATGAGTTCATGCTTTCGAATAAGTTTAAAACTTCAGCGTCGACATCTGTTATATTAGTGGGAGGAGTAGATGTAGGTACACGAGTAATATGTGTACCCATTCGTGAAGCATATAATTCATACATTTCACATAACGTTTGTTTCAAATTCCTATAAGTAATAGGTATATTAAAAATTAAAGCATTTGAAATTTCATCAATTACAAATATAGTACCCCATAAAATATATCGGGGGTCCATAACGCATGCTAAAGGAAATAACATAGGTAATTTTTCCCAATATTTTCTAAATTTTAATTCTATGGAAAATATAACCGCCTAAAAATCAGGGTCATTTTGAAAGTTCTTAAAAACTCTAGCAATTATATAAAGACGTTGAAGAACCATACAACTAGTGGGATACTAAACACCAGACAATATAGTTGTAGACTCATATTCCAATCGGATTTTAAAAACTATATTCCAATCAGATTCATTCAAGATAGTATCGTCTTCGCCTCTAACATGTCTATTGTTATAAAATTTAGTAATTAAATGTTCAAAACATTCACATGATTTTAATAATAATTAAGTTCAGTTCCATTTATGGTATACATCAGTAATAAATGTTTTTGTAGTCGTCATCCCATCTTCTTCACAAAAGTCTTCAAATGCTTATTTTCTATTAGGTGTAATCGTGATATATACAAGTGCATTCCTAATTCGGTCGATTTCATCCTTAACATGTTTTAAACCGTTTTGTACTATTAAATTATAAATATGGCATACACATCGAATATAAAATAAATAATCACCAAAATCGGGTTGAAGTACTCTATGCAATTTATTGATAACAACATTATTTACACTAGCATTGTCGAACGTAAAAGAACGAATTTTACTCTCGCATTTATATTCTCTAATAATGTTCATGATAGCTTTAAATATAGTTTGGGCGTTGTGCGAGTACTCAACAATTTTAAAAGCAATAATTTTTTTTATGCATAATGCAAAGTGGATCTATATAGTGTGCATTTGTAGCTATATAACCTCTCTTATTAACCACTTCCCACATATCAGAAGTTAAAGATATAACACCCCCATAATTTTCTGAATCCCCAATCAATAATTGTTTTACATGAAGAAAATATTTAATTGTATCAGAACGAAGAGTATTTCGACTTACCGCAACGTTCCTCGGCTGAAGATATGTTTTGATATAGTTTACAAAATGTTCATTGTCCGCTATTGCTAGTAGCAACTCCGCCGCGGCAACCAACTTTACCATTCCCGTTCGAGCTTCTTCCTCCGAATACATCCATGTAAAAGTGGCTTAGTAGTACCACCGGCGCCTAGAATACCAAACTGTAGTAGCGTTTTACCAGCTGGAAAAAGCTCATGTTTAGCTGCACATGTTTTGTAGTGACGGTTGATGTGGGTAGTTCCAATACCTTTTTTTCATGCCAGTCGTTGTTGGCAGTAATTACATACTGCTTTGGTTTCGAGAATTCCATCGACCACACGACCAATTTGAACTAATTTAAAATGGTCCCAACATTTTGCTCACTTCTTCCCCTTTCTCTTCCCTCTTGTATCGAGAATATTTAATGTAGGTTTTTCATCTAGTTCCAAATCAATTGGAACACTGGATCAACATCAACGTCATCCAAAATCGATTTGATGACTACCTTCATGAACGTTGAAATCTTGAATATTTTCTTGAATTGGGAATTCATTGAGATTGACGAATTCATTCCTAAATTGATTTTGGACAGGTGTTTCGCTTTTCAAATCGAACAAGTTTTGAACAAATGATCGTGAATCCATTTGTGAATAATAGAAATTGAATGTAGAAATGTAGAATTGAGAAGTGAATGGAGATTATGTAGTAGTGTATAAAATGAATTGTAAAATTAAGATAATAATGTAAGAAAAAATGTATAAGAGGATATATCGAATGAATGAATAATATTGTTGATAATGACTTGTAAATGGTAGAGAATAGAGAGTAGAGAATAGAGAATGAGAGATTGACATTGATAGATTAGTAAGTTTGATAGGAAAAAAATGTTGTAATGAGTGAGTATTTATAGGGGAAAATTAGGAAAATGAAGAAAAAAAAAATTATGACCAGAACGGTCACTGAAGTAGTTTTAATTTTTTTTTAAAACTAGGCAAGCGGCTCATGGCTCGCAAAAATAGACGAGCCCACAAGCCGAGCTCGTTGGCTTGTCTAAACGAGCCGCTCGCCTAATTGACTAGCCGAGCAGGCGAGCCTGTCAAGCCGGTCTGCTCGGCTCGTGCTCGGGATCAGGCTTGTCTTTTGCTGTTCGTGAGTGTCTACAGTACGAGCCGACGAACCGTTCGACTCGATTGCCACCACTAGTTGAAGACGAATTTTGCTATAAAAAAAATTGATGATTAATGTATCACATTTTCCAAAAGTTCGGACATGCAAATTTCTATAAGAGTATGTATAATAAAATTTAGAGCAAATTATATTATTGAGTTTTACAATAATAATGGAGATTCCTCTCCATGTTAAAAAATCTTTGCTCTTAGCACACGTTTTTTTACTGGAAATCGCTATTTACATTTGTTGACACCGACCTCCGAGGTCGTTGAGCTCGGACTGTCATGTCCCAATGAGGACGAGGAAATGGGAGTTCGGTTATGCGAGATCAGGTCGGCATGAGCATAGCTTCCCCAACAAGCCATTGTAGTCTTCCAAGACGCTACAGTGGCTAATGATTACGGATCACTGACAAGATCTTTGGGCATCAAACCAAAGAGATACACGTGGAAAGGTCCTGTGTCAGCGCCCACCTATTCCTCCAATCAGAAGCCTTAGCCTGCTTTAGTAGACAATGCATTTACTACCTGGATCAACAAGTCCCATCGTCCTCAGTCAACAGTACAACGTTAAGGTCGGGCGCCAATCCCGTTAGGACAACACCCCAATCAGCTCGGCTCAGTCTCTGGGTTGATAAGACATGAGGATTAGACGTTGTTATGTTTCTACTATAAAAGGCTCATAAAACAAAGATGGCGGGAGAGGCAGACAGAAAATCTAAAGGAATACATTAAGAAGAAAAACCCCAGCGAACCCTTTGAATATTCTAGACTATCTGTAAAAAAGAAGTAATTGTTTCAGAGACAATCTAACATTCTTCTTCATTGTATCTTTTATACTACTTTCTGCATTCTTAGTTGGCCTTAATCTTGTTCATACAATTTTGAACGTCAACAGTTTGGCGCTAGAAGGAGGGCCCCCTGCTTGATAGCAGCCCCATCTCCACACACGATTCATAAAAGTAACCCCATGGACGAATTGTCAGCATCAGGGAACCAGTCCCACGCGGGCCATACCCACCCTGGGCGAAGCCATGATCCCGTGAACTCGGAAAAAGCGGGTCGGGACGAAACCGCTAACCCACAAATGGCAACGATGAGGGAAGCCATTGAGAAACTAACGAATATTGTCAGTAGGTTGGAACAAAACCAAGCCCAATACCTGCCACGGGAAAACAGAGGGGAATCTCTTCGCCAGGAAAAGACCGAACGACTCCCCACTAGGCGGACCCTGCATTTTTCAAACGAAGAATCTTCCAGGGACCAAACTGAGGAAGTTGGAAGCTCCCCTGTGGCGACTAAATCGAAAATTAGGAGGACGAACAGTGCATTCGACAAGTTGGGCCCTCAGCGTCCCTCAACTACCGCCAGGAAGCAAGCTGAACGCCAAAGAAACCATCCTGGAGAGCAACCAGAAAACGAGGTGAACGCCCTAAAGAAGCGCATTGCGGATCTGGAGGCAAAAAGAAAGGGGAGCCCGGATGAATATTTCACCAAACGCCACTCACCATTTACCGAAGTTATCCTAGCAGAACCATTACCCGAAAAGATGAAAATGCCTCAGCTGGCCGAATATGACGGGGAAGGAGACCCCCTCAGTCATCTTGACAAATACTCTTCTTGGATGGAGCTTCAGGGAGCCGGAGAAGCCATCATGTGCCACGCCTTCCCCTTAACTTTGGGAGACAAGGCTCAAAGATGGTTCAGGAGATTACACCAAAGATCAATAAAATGCTGGGACGATCTTGCCACAGCATTCCTCGCCCAGTTCATGGGTTCAAAGGTAAGGACCACTCCCAAAGAAAGGTTGGTAAGCATAAAGCAAGGGAAAACAGAATCCCTTAAAAGCTACCTAGACAGATTCAACAAACAATCCATGGAAGTTGAGAAAATTTCTGACGACGCTGCGCTCATGGCAGTCTATCAGGACTGAGACCCAAGACACGATTCTGGTGGTCAGTCCATGAAGATGGCCCGCAAACGTACCATGGACTCTTAGGCCGAGCTGAGAAGTACATCAGTGCAGAAGAGGCCACTTCGGATCACGAGGATGTTAAACAGAACCCCCGTTCCCCGCGGCAAGCAAAGGGGAAACAAACGGAAAGAGACGGAGGTCAGGAGAGAAGGAAAGATAAAAGGGATCAAAGCCGCTCTAGACCGTATCCCGATAGGTTCCGCGGCTACCACCCTTTGGATGCTAGTCTGAAGGAGGTCTTTCTTCAAACCGAAGCAAAGAAGTCTTTTCGCCGACCCCTGCCTGGAGGTAAAGAAACAGCTGGGAAGAACCAAGCGAAGTACTGCCGATATCATAAGACAGTGGGACATGACACTGACAACTGCCGAGACCTAAAGGAAGAGGTGGAAGCCCTCATTCAGAGAGGCCATTTACGGGAGTTCGTAGCAAGGCCAAGAATAGCAGGTCCGTCCAGGCTTCAGCAGCCTGACCAGCGGGGAGAAAACCAACCAGCACGGCCCGAACCCTCAGCTCGCGACCCCCAGCCCCGTGCTGAGATTCGAATGTTGGTAAGCGGAAACCAATATTTAGAGGGTTCAAGAAGAACTAGGCGCAAGCTGGCGCGTGATGCTCACGTACACCAAAACTTTAGTGTAAGATACCCTGCATCGGAACCCGCTGCTTATTCGGGCCCCGAGTGGTTCGGGTTTTCAGAGAAAGATGCACAAGGAGTTCTGCAAGACCAAAGTGATGCGCTGGTTATCGCAATGGATGTGACAGGAGTCCGAATACACCGAACTCTAGTAGACAACGGGAGCTCGGTCAATGTGCTTTACTACCAAACGTTGAGGCAAATGGCCATACAGGATCAATACCTTCAACCGTACCCCCGTAAACTTCAAGGATTTTCCGGCAATCCGATCGAAGCTCGGGGACAGATTGTACTCAGTGTCGAGTTCGGTGAACCCCCATGCTACAGAAAAATCCTGGCGGATTTTGTCGTGGTCGATATCCCTTCAAACTACAATGCCATATTGGGGAGACCTTTATTGCACGAACTACAGGCGGCAACCTCAATGTATCATTACTGTCTAAAGTTCCCCACTCCGAACGGACCAGGAGTAATACGTGGGAACCAAGTTGAAGCGAGAGCCTGCAAGACGTTCAAAATTGCATGAACAAGATTAAGGCCAACTAAGAGTGCAGAAAGTAGTCTAAATGAATACAATGAAGAAGAATGGTTTAAAGTCTCTGAAACAATTTACTTCTTTTTACGATTAGTCTAGAATAATTCAAAGGGTCGCCGGGGTTTATCCTCCTCCTTAATGTTATTCCTTTAAGATTTTTTTCTGTCGTGCCTCTATGAAGAAAAGCATGGTTATCAGAATGACTCTCCAAGAAGTACGGCGTCCACGCCGGGTGATTCCTAAGCCCTACTCATGAAGTAGGCAGAATCTCCAGTAAGCCCTACTCATGAAGTAGGCAAAATCTCTAATAAAGCCCTACCCATGCCGTAGGCCGAGCTAATGTTGTAAGTGCTGCAACACTTAGCATGATTCCTAAGCCCTACTCATGAAGTAGGCAGAATCTCTTATAAAGCCCTACCCATGCCGTAGGCCGAGCTAATGTTGTAAGTGCTGCAACACTTAACATGATTCCTAAGCCCTACTCATGAAGTGGGCAGAATCTCTAATAAAGCCCTACCCATGCCGTAGGCCGAGCTAATGTTGTAAGTGCTGCAACACTTAGCATGATTCCTAAGCCCTACTCATGAAGTAGGCAGAATCTCTTATAAAGCCCTACCTACCCATGCCGTAGGCCGAGCTAATGTTGTAAGTGCTGCAACACTTAGCATGATTCCTAAGCCCTACTCATGGAGTAGGCAGAATCTCTTATAAAGCCCTACCCATGCCGTAGGCCGAGCTAATGTTGTAAGTGCTGCAACACTTAGCATGATTCCTAAGCCCTACTCATGAAGTAGGCAGAATCTCTTATAAAGCCCTACCCATGCCGTAGGCCGAGCTAATGTTGTAAGTGCTGCAACACTTAGCATGATTCCTAAGCCCTACTCGTGAAGTAGGCAGAATCTCTTATAAAGCCCTACCCATGCCGTAGGCCGAGCTAAGGTTGTAAGTGCTGCAACACTTAGCTTAAGATATACGAGAAATTCTTATAAAAGATTCCTATAAAAACTTAAAACGACTTATACCGCAAACAGGCGAAAAGCGAAAAGTTCTATTAACTAGTTCATTTGAGAGTTGCGGGTTAATACCCTAAATAGGCACTGAACTTTGCCAAAAGTTTCCATAAGATCACTGAACTTCAAAACTTCTCTAATTAGTTACTGAACTTTGCATAAAGTTCTTAGGAGGTCACTGAACTTTAAAACTACCCTAAATAATCGCTGAACTTTTCCAAAACTTCCATAAATAGTCACTCAACTTTACAAAAAGTTACTAGGGGGTCATTGAATTATTGATGTATGGGGTCCGAATTTGCAAAGTTCGGTGACCTCCTGAGAAGTTTTAGCAAAGTTCAGTGACTATTTAGGGTAGTTTTGAAGTTTAGTGACCTCATAGGAACCTTTTGCAAAGTTCAATGACTAATTAGGAAAGTTTTGAAGTTCGATGACCTCCTGGGAACGTTTGCAAAGTTCAGTGACTATTTAGAGTATTAACTCGAGAGTTGCGAATTCAACTTATGAAAAAGCAAAAGTAAAACATCAAACAAAATATTTCCATTCATAAAATAAAGGGGCACAGGGTCTAAAGAAATTGAAAAAATACACAAAGCTAAGGATTAGGGGGATTGGGAGCAGGCTCATCAAGTACAGTCGGAGAAACTTCGGCTTGTTGGGCCTCAACTGCTTTCAGCATCTGATCCATCTCCTTCTCTTGCTCCTCCTGAGCCTCCACCAAAAAGGCAGTATCCCAGTCCGGCCTTTTTTGATTGATAAATTTGACGATCTCACCCATAGCCAGGACGTACGCTTCCTGGGCAATGACGTCAAAAGCTGGAGAAGCTCTCCACTCCTCCACAGCCTTAGAAACCTTCAGATCGGTCTCTGCCTTTAAAGCCATGGCCTGAGCTACGGCTTCGTCAGCTCGTTTCTTCTCAAGCTCAGCTCGGGAGTTCGCCTTCTCCCCCCACAAGTGCAGCGCCTTGTTCTCATCAAGTAACCTATGCTCCTTAGTAAGGCAGGCGTCGAGCTCTTCCCCCATCTTATTCAACCGACTCTCGTAACTTCTCTTTTCCTCCACAAAAGCAGACCTCTCCGCTTCGACCTCAGAAAAGAGCTTGTCGGCTTTGGCTTTGAATTTCAGCACGGAATCAAGTTCTGCCTTAACCTGAAGGGCACAAAGATAAAAATTAAGATACATAAAAATGTTACTGACCCAAGACCCCAAAGACAAGCTCTTTTACCTTTTCCACCACGGAAGACATGTGAAGAACGGCCCTGTGACAATGAAGCTGAGCAGTGAGGATATTCTCCCCAATGGGCATCTCAGCCAGAAATTGCTGCTCCTTGTCATTCCAGCTCCGCGTCATCAGGACGACAGATTCTCTGAGGGGCGAAGGGAAGGCGACAACTGACTCCCTAGCTGGGGAAGGAGCCCTGAGGAAGTCCAAAAGAATTTCAGGTCGGCGTCCAAACAGATCTTCAACGCCCGACCTCTGGAGGTCCGGACAGTTCTCCTGAGACTTGGAGGAAGAAGCACGGGCAGCCGCTGGGGCCGTCGCAGGGACTGGAGAGCCCGGCGGGGTGGAGGCAACATGAAGGTCGGCAGAACGGCGCCTTTGAAGAGGCAATTCATCTTCAGGATCTGCCTCTGAACTCCCAGGCCGAACTGCCTCGGTAACAGCAGCTTCCTCCCTCTTTCTTTTCGCAGCCTCAGCCGCCTTAGCCGCTTTAGCAGCACGGAAGTTCAGCATTTCTGGTTCTTGACCTGGGATGCGAAAGATAAGAAGTGAGAGACAAATTAAAAACGGGAAGGAATAACCAGAGAAAACAAACCCTTACGGGAAGGAGCAGTCGCTGGAGCTCCGGGTATGCTGGTGTCTGAACTCGGAGGCACAGCTCGGAGTAATCCCGCCACAAAAAGGTTGTCGTTTGTGATTACGAACTTGCAGGATCTATCCCTGTGCGATAGAGCCCGGATGGCGTCAGCTCGCTTTTTGGTCGCCGAACTCAGGTGGCAAGGGCGATAAACTGTAAAACACAGAAAAGATAAGAAATTAGTCGTTTCATCCAACGATTGAAATCAGAAAACAGCCGTAAATGCTCTCACTTACAGAGGGGATGGTAAAGGGTAGGGACTACATCCCCCCTATCCACCTCGTCAGGGTGGAACTGCCACTCCCCCAGGACATAGAAGAACTCCTCTTTCCACCCTTTAACCGAAGAGGGGGTATCCAACACTAACGAACCCCCAGTCATGGGCCTGGCACTAGTATACCACCAGCCCGTGCTCTTCCCGTCCTCTTTAAAGGTAAACAGGGAGTTAAATGTGGAAGCATCCATCTCAGGATAACCTAGTTGTTTCCACAGGATCAAGGTCGCAACTAGGGTCCTCCACCCATTAGGGCATAGTTGAGTAGGGGCTATTCCCCAAGAGGAAAGGAACGACCTAATGATCTTTGGGAAAGGGAGACGCAGACCGGCACTAAGTATGGCACCGTTTAAAGCCACGCACCCCACGGGAGGATTGTCAGCTCGGTCAGTGGAGGAAGGCATCACCAATTCTACAGTTGAGGGAATACCATACTTGGCCCTAGTTGTAGCTAAGGATCCCTCATGTATAACTGACCTAAGAGAACTGGCCCCCCAAGGTCCGCCCCTACTGCTACTCTCCTCACGAGTCCTCTCCTCCCTCAGTTTACGCCTTTGTTCCATGCTTCGAGGTGAATTCGACAATGGGTTCAGAGAGGGCGGTTGGGGGTAAAACGAAGTTAAGGGAACAGGAGTAAAGACTTCCTGACAGTCAGAACTAGCACTTGAAGGGTTGTATGACTGAGTAGATGAAGAAGGCGCAAGGTTTTCCTGTTGATTCCCCCAGGAGTGTACACGAGATTCGTCCGAGCTCATAAAAGCAAGTTGAAAAGAAAATAATGTGCAAAAGGAAAAGGGTATTCTAAAAATGACAGGAGAATACCTGGGCAGTTATCCCGTTCGGAGACTTGGGAAAGACAAAGGGACCGAAGAGTTTGCGAATTTAGGAATAAGGAAGAATGGAATTCGAAAATACTAAAGAAAGACGGAAGGAAGCGTTCAAGAATGGCAAAAGGCGGGATGTAAACCGGCAGAAAATGGCAATAAATGCACGCGGCTGTCAATCAATGCCTGAAAAGAGGTGAAGATGTCTAGCCACCCCCTTGGCGACGGTGTACCTGGCGGCGGCAGAAGCAATTATTACGCGGGTTGGTACTTGTGCCATGACAGTTAAATAAGGTCAGACTCTCATTTAAAATTAGACCTGACCTGGGGGGTAACTGTTGACACCGACCTCCGAGGTCGTTGAGCTCGGACTGTCATGTCCCAATGAGGACGAGGAAATGGGAGTTCGGTTATGCGAGATCAGGTCGGCAGGAGCATAGCTTCCCCAACAAGCCATTGTAGTCTTCCAAGACGCTACAGTGGCTAATGATTACGGATCACTGACAAGATCTTTGGGCATCAAACCAAAGAGATACACGTGGAAAGGTCCTGTGTCAGTGCCCACCTATTCCTCCAATCAGAAGCCTTAGCCTGCTTTAGTAGACAATGCATTTACTACCTGGATCAACAAGTCCCATCGTCCTCAGTCAACAGTACAACGTTAAGGTCGGGCGCCAATCCTGTTAGGACAACACCCCAATCAGCTCGGCTCAGTCTCTGGGTTGATAAGACATGAGGATTAGACGTTGTTATGTTTCTACTATAAAAGGCTCAGAAAACAAAGATGGCGGGGGAGGCAGACAGAAAATCTAAAGGAATACATTAAGGAGAAAAACCCCAGCGAACCATTTGAATATTCTAGACTATCTGTAAAAAAGAAGTAATTGTTTCAGAGACAATCTAACATTCTTCTTCATTGTATCTTTTAGACTACTTTCTGCACTCTTAGTTGGCCTTAATCTTGTTCATGCAATTTTGAACGTCAACAACATTCACCGTCGTTATATATCAATTCCACTATATATCTATTTAGGTAAAGTTATATAAGGTTGAAAATATAATATAATTTTCATTTCATACATTGATTTTCTTAATTGTTTTTTACTCTAAATTTTTATTTTAGATAAAAATAAAAAACCAAATGATTACGTGTTGGCTAGTGACCAATCAAGTCTCTGCTTTTGTGCAACTTTAGATACTGCATTTCCGAATCCCCATGCTCTGTTACTGTATCATCGCTGCGGCTGTGGCCCTCTCCGACTAGATTTTGTCGTTTACAATTTTAGTCCCTGTAATTTCGTTAATTGATTCTGTGCCCCCTAGAGTTGTTTTTTTTTCCCCTCTTTCAATGTCTGAATTGAAATCAAATCCAGTCAATATGAACAGATCGCATATCGGTGAGGCATTTTCAAGTTCCTTGAATCGACGTAGCCTGAATTATTGAAAATAATAATTGGGTAGTGCACTTTATTGTTTTTAGAAGGACGTCTCTTGTAATAAAATTAATTTGATAAAATAATTGCGGTAAATGAAGAATTTTTCAAGGTCCATCCTTGTAATGACTTGTGCAATCGAACATCCTTGTAATAAATAATTTTTTTTTCACCTAATACATTAAAATATCGCATTTATTCAAATAAATAAAAGCAATTAAAATAAGGATAGAGAAGTGTATGTGTATGTATATCTATTTATTAACAAGTATATGTAACACGATACATCGATTCATCGCACGTTAATCATTTTTTTTATTACTTTCGAAGTATGGAACTCAATACTTTCTAATAACGATTTAATTGATATGTATATTATTTCGTCCCAATAGTGGGTCCCATTAATAAAAATTATTTGAGGTGGGCGGTGTGGGGTGCGGTTGGGTTTAACGGAGGTTTAGGTCTACCAACTGGTTGTTAGAGAGTGGCACTCCATAACCAAACATTATCAACAGCAAAGAATTAACCAACAAGAATAATTCAATATCAACAACCAAAGATAGAGATTCTCATATTAAACCCCATATTCTGAGAGCAAACAGAAAAGGATATACAAAGAGAAAGTGACCATTTAGTTTGTGCACTTTTTTTGGGTTTCAAAAGAAAAAGAGAGAGGCTTTTTTGGAGCTTTCATGAAGATATAATAGAGAGAGAGAGAGAGACTATGCTTATTGGGTGTATGAGTATCACGTGTGAATAGATATTTGAAAATAAGAAAAAAGGAGTACAAGTTAAAGTGATGCATGATTTTCTTGTACTTTTGAACTTTGATCAAGTGAACAAGACAGGAAAAAAGTTGATTTTCTCTTTTGGCTTTTTGAATTTTACTTCTCTCTCTCTCTTTTCTTGGTCTGAGTGTGTGTGTGTGAAAGAGAATGGGAGAGACCGGAAAGAAAAGTTTATTTTCTCTTTTGGGTTTTTGATTTCTTATCTTCTTTCTTGATCAGTGTGTGACAGATAAAGTTTTGGAGTGTGGGGATTCACACAACTGCGTTCAAGGAAGAATTGATTTCGCGTTCTTCACAACACAGACAACTCTTACAGGTTTTCGGGTTTGCATTTTTTTTTTCTTTGTATTATCATTATTTTAGATGATGTTTTAACAAGAATTTAATTATCTATGATCATTATTTTATTCATATTGGTGTTTGTTTCTGGATATAATTCTGGTTTTTGTTAAATCAGAATTTCCTTTGTTCCGCCGATAAAACCTTTCACTGACGGGTTTCTGTCGTTGTTAATGCATTTTCGGATAATGAAATGTTCTTCACTTTCTTGATCATTAACTTGGTATCATTGGATATTGAGAATTTGGACATGTCAATCATTGAAGCTACCTGAGAGGCTTTTATTTTATTTTTTAATGGTTAAAATCTAAAATAATTCTTGACTTGTTCATTGGTGACTTCAAATATAATCTGAAATTATAAGTAACTTATGAATTCAACCCTACATATTCATTTGTTATAACCATGTTCATGCATATAGAAAATTAAGATCATCGATTGACGAATTATACTCGACGAGATATAAATTTTTTCCAATTGTTAGTACTATCTTGTTCTGTGTAGTCGACCTTGATGATTTTTCCTCGAAATTGGCAGGATTGTCCAAGGTACACAGAGAGATTTATTTTCTCAACTCAAATTGATCTGTAGAAGCAAAGGTTTCATAAACAGAAAAAAATGGCAACAAATTATCCCAGTTCAAACAATCAGAGAGATACTGCCCCTATCCTCTATTCAAGAGGCTCTTTACCCAATTCTTATTCAGAAACACAAGTTCCAGGACAAATGACAATGTACATGAATTTCTCATCCTCCTCAGAATCATATCCAAATCCAAACAGAGAATTTTCGTCGAATCTTGATGAGTTGAGAATTGCACAGCACGATTTCGAGGCTTGGAAATACGAAGGTCGAAATCAAACTGTACTAATGAACTCAGTGGATGGATCTTCAGGATTATCCCTTGGTTTCAGTACAAATGTACCATCAGGACTGCAGATTTCCTCGTTCCAATATCAGAATCATAATCCCATTTTCTTGAATTCTAATGAAGATAATATGATTATTCCAGGAAGTAGTTCAGATGGGAAGTCTAGAGCTGTTCTTAATACAAAGTACTTGAAAATAGTTCAAGAATTGCTTGATGAAATTGTTCATGTCAAAAAAGGTGTAAATAAGCAAAATTCGAAAAAGGATTTAACGAGAAATTCTAAAGAAAGTGATGGTGAAACTGGAAATGGAAATTCAGAAAATTCTCAGAGTGAGGTTTCAGCAGCTGAGAAGCAAGATTTGCAAAATAAAATCAGCAAGCTCTTGTCAATGTTGGATGAGGTAAGAAAGATATATGGTTCTTATGCCTTTTAGAACTTATTTTAGAACTGCTTATTATGGATGTCTTTCTTATTGTATGCGAGAGATGTGGCACCTATTTGTGCTATTTCTAGTTGACTATAATCGTGTTCTCTTCTTCGTGTTAGTGTTGAGCGTAATTTGAAGGCATCTTGACTTAGCATTATCCTTGTGCATTTTTCTTGTGCATTTTTCTTGTTCTATCTTGGCCTATAAACTCAATCATAGAAGGACATGATTTTGGTAGAACATGTTAAAAGAGGGAGTTAGACCATAAGTATGAGATTCACTTGAGTGTTCCATAGGGGAAAAAGGCCGAAAAGGAAGAAGTGGCCTAGCTTGCTTTACGTCTTTCCCTTCAAAATATGAGATTCACTTGAGTGTTCTAGTTGTTAAGGATTTAATCTTTAATCACTATATAGATCTAGAAATGAATCAAAAGGAGTGGTAAAAAGAGGATTCCTCTAGCACGAGTCCAAATTTACTGGAAACAGGACTTATTTGTTGTTAAAGGGGACACAGTTCATGTACAAGTTTGAACCTTCGAAACCAATGGTCTTTCTCCTCCTTTAGCCATCACTTCTAAATCAAGATTTACCAACAAGTTGTTAATTCTCATTTTGGTTAATCTCACTAGAATAGGATTTGATTTTTGTACTTGTGCTAAAATTAACATGAATATCGTATCTGGTGAAAATCAAAATTCTCTCATCTTGTCTTATATTATATTAAAGAAGGATAGTCCACAACAGTGTTCCCGCCCAAAATCCCACCCAAGAATCCCGCCTAAATTATTATTATTATTATTATTATTATTATATAAGCAATTCCCATTTTTAATATAGTATAAGATTTTTATTGTATTCATTTGTCAGCTTGAAAAAATAAATTTTTTTTTTTTTTTTTTATGTTAAAGTTAAAAAATTGTCCGTTTGAAAAAAAAAAAAAAATTTAATTTTGCCTCCGTGCGCGGAGGTTTAATTCCTTAAACCTCCGCACGCGAAGGTTTTGCCTCCGTGTGAAGAGGAATTAAACCTCCGCGCGCGGAGGCAAAATTAAAATATATATATATATATATATATATATATATATATATATATATATATATATATACGCGGAGGCAAAACATTAATTTTTCTTATTTTTTTTAACATACCTAGAATTTCTTCTGTTTATTTTTTTTCTAATAATTCTACTTATTTATATTTCACACAAACTATAAATACAATTTCACTTATTAATAATTTAATTTAAAAATATTAGAAAATATTCAATTCTATACATACATGGTGTTGCCCCCGAACCCCCACAAAGGGACGCTGCCTCCTCGACTCCCGCGACTTGATCGGGCAGGTTGATCCCCGTCGGGGGCGTTGCCCCGAACCCCCACAAAGAAATTTTTTTAAAAAAATTAAAAAAAAATGATTTGGCTTTTATTTGCAATTTTTAATCTCCGACCAGGACTACAGTTGTTCGCGCAAGAAATTGATTCATTGACTGGAGGTATGGGTCAGCCAAAAGGAATTTACAATATATTCTCTGTGTATACGTTCAAGACAAGAATATATTTATGCTCTCAATCTTCTCAAACTTTGTAAATAATTTGATACTTCAATTGAACTCTCAGTATATTATTCAACACTGGTTTCTATTCAAATGGACGTTGCACCATCGAAAGTTATTGGTACCGAAAGTTTATTTTGTTAATTTGATCAATTTTGCAATGAACGATATATTTTGTTATTGGTACCGAAAGTTTCAATTTTGCATATCAATTTTGGAACTCTTTTACTGAAAAGTTGTTGGTTGATAATTCATTTCAAGATTTGCAGAAATGTATTAAACTACTAAACTGGAAATAGTGCTTAATTCACATTTTCTCAAATTTAATTGATTTTTTTTTTTTTTTTTTGCATATATGATATATCGATGTGCTTGAATTTGGCAAATATATTATAGTACATATACATACCTCTTTCAATAACTCTTAGAATAATAAGAGTTACAATGATAAATTTCATCTTTGCTTTTTTGGTGCATCAAAAATTGTTTTTCAAAAATCAACTATAAATCACAGATGAAAGTTAAATTTTGCATCCAATTCTGCAAAGGTAATCTATTATAATACCTCTGAAATTCTTAATTTGTTATTATATATCACTCTTTAAAAAAAAAAACAAAAAACAAAACTCTACGACGTAGACACCATGCTAGATGGAGACACGGGCCGTGTCTCCTTGCTAGACGGAGACACAGATTTTTTTTTTTTTTTTTTTTTTTTTTAAAAAACCACCCCAAACCCACAGTTTACTTTTGCACCACCCCACATGTATTTTCTTTCATTTATCTGATTTGCATATAATTAGTTATGTGATGTATATATTTTTATTTAAAATTACTTATTCATAGAAGTGTTTTGCATCTAATTGGATTGGAAAATCAATTAGCATATATTTCTCATATTAGAATTGTTTATCACTTAATATAAATTTATACATCGATGCACGGTGAAAAACTAGTTCACTTATGCATAGGAGTACACTTTTGTCTCATCTTCATCCCAATTTGAGTGATACTCAGAGGTTTAAGCTAGAATTTGAAGTTTTTCTTAGTATTGCGTAGTATAAATGTTGGCGTGTTTGGGGTTTGAGAATTGAGCGATTTTACTCCTTTTATGCTACCATTTTTTATTTAGCAGATTTATCATCTCCTCTCTGTCCATGAACATAGCCAAGTGCCGTAACTACATGAATATTTGCCTAAAACGGTCGCGGTACCTTGTTTTCATAACAGGTTGACAGAAGGTACAGACAGTATTTCCATCAAATGCAAATAGTGATGTCTTCTTTTGACATAATAGCAGGCTCTGGTGCAGCCAAACCATACACATCTCTCGCCCTCTACACAATTTCACGCCATTTTCGTTGCTTGCGGGACGCCATAAATGCCCAGATTCAGGCTGCACAGAAAAGCCTCGGGGAGCAAGATTCTTTATCAAATGGTAAAGGGATTGGATTAACTCGACTCCGTTATGTGGATCAGAAACTAAGACAACAGAGAGCCATTCAGCAACTTGGTATGATGCAACATGGCTGGCGGCCACAACGGGGGCTGCCCGAAAACTCGGTTTCTATTCTGCGTGCTTGGCTCTTTGAGCACTTCCTTCATCCGTAAGTTACACAATATTAACCTTTTTTTCCCTCTTGTTCCATCTGTCGTGCCTAATCATATAAAACATTTATCTGATGACAAATTAGGCATTCTCTAAATGTATATTTTTATGTAAATAAAAGGTTATTTTTCTCTTGTTTGGTGGGGGTATAGTTTTTGCTATACAGAGACTGGAAGAAGTGAGATCACCATTTATAGTGTTCTTTTTCTTCATGGTTAAAACTACAATGAAATAAAGCAGCTTTCACATGAGGGTGAACGAAATTAAATCTACCTGCAAGTGTTCTGATAATTTCTAATTACTTTCAAATTCTTCTTGTCAGAATCACGGTACCATACTCATTTTTGTTTACTGTGCTCTATTGTCTGTTAAGACTTGAGGTCCATCTTAAAAGGTCAAATTTTTTAAGAGAAGTAGTCCAAACCATCTATAAGTTGGTCTATGTTTTCATCTTTATTTGATGTGAGATTCTATTTCTTAATATGCGCCCACAAGATGGTGGCTTGCTTTAAGTTGACTAATCTTGAAATTCGTGTGCATGTTTTTTTTTTTTCCTTTTCTGAGTATTAATATGATCAAATTATGCGTTGGAGCTTAATGAGTTCAGATATCATATTAAGATTTGAGATTCCATCTTAAAAGGTTAACCTTATGAGATGAGCAGCCCAAATCCTTATAAATTAATCTATGTTTTCATTGTTATTTAAAGGATAAATCCAACACCGAATAAAGATGGAAACACAAACCAAGTTATGAGAGTTTGTGCTACTCCTCTTAATAAGTTGACCTTTTATGAAGAACCTCAAGTCTTGATACTATCCAATCATGCCATCAGATTGTATGGAGCTTTTCTATCATCTGATCGATTATTATCATCTTTTGCAGCTACCCAAAAGATTCGGACAAGATCATGCTAGCCAGGCAGACTGGTTTAACAAAGAGTCAGGTGAAACAATTTGCATTGTTTTAGCTTTTATAAGACAAGGTGAATTAACACGATAAGTTGATACTTCTGCACTTTATTGATTTATGTATGCTTTGCATCAGGTCTCAAACTGGTTCATAAATGCAAGAGTTAGGCTTTGGAAGCCCATGGTTGAAGAGATGTACAAAGAAGAGATTGGTGATGCAGAAATGGACTCTATTTCTTCATATGAGAATGCACCAAAAGATATGAAAAGTGATGCAAAAGAAGAAGATTTGCAGCAAAACGCAACATCCCCAGGAACTGAATGCTGTAGCCCCAGGAATCTCCCTGATTTAGAAATGGTAGAGTCGGAAACCAATCAGATTTTCCAGAATACGACTTCTCAGAACGAATACCGGATAGAGAAAACAACTCAAGATCTGAGGACTTACATGGATGACACTAGTCTTTTTCCAGATACAATATTGCATTCAAATTGTGGAACTAATAGATTTACAGAAGCAGAAGCTGCCGCATACCATATGTCAGAAATGGAAAGATTTGGAAGTGGAAATGAGGTATCACTTACATTAGGATTGCAGCATTTCAAGGCCAGTAGTATACCAATGTCTGATGACACTCAACATAGTTATTTCACTATTAGAGGCAATAATGTAAACAATGGGGAGACTTCGTCTACCGGGACCCACACACGGTTGGGAAGCGGGCAGCATCATTTTGCCACCTCCAGTCTTTTGCATGATTTTGTAGCATGAATGCATGCTGCTGCTAGTGTAGGAGAGAGAGATAGCAGGAGCTCTAGCTTCTTGAATTTGAAAATGTGTGAAATATTGTTGTAATATAGCAAAAGGTTGCATATTTGTAAAGAAACACATTTTCATCCAGGATGTATAAAAATTTGTAACATGAATTGTTGGATGTAAGGTAAAAGCAAGATCTCTTTCATTTTACATTATCAATAAACTTTTGTTTTGCTTTCTGAAAGGACAACGTGAAAGCTTTGAGTGGAATAGTGTCGACTAACCATTGAGAGTTTTGATTTGAGGTTTCAGGTCTGAACAAGAGTATAATGTTCTAAGCCCTAGATCATAGAAATTGATATGCCTTTGGTTGTCACAAGTCGTAATTTTGGGAAAAACAGTTTATATACCTTGATTCGATTTCTTGTTCTGATAGCAACTAGAAAATTTCGAATTGTTAGCTCAACGTTGATAACAAATAATTTTGGCATTAAGATTTGATGAAATAGCATAGCAAAGAAATGAAGATTTCATAAAAGAAAGAAAATGCTGCACGGGTAAGCGACACCGAGTCATAAATGTGGCTAGAACAGATAAAATATAAGTCTAGCACTGTTAAACACGAACATGTAGTAGAACATAATGAAATTAGTCATGGGCCTAAAAACCCTCGATTCTAGGGTCGAGTTGAACCAACAGTAGGAAGAAAAACTATGGGTGGAGATTCCAGATTTGGAGATGTCTGATTTTCTTCCTCAGCCTTTCCTTGAGACGAGGCTTCTCGCAGTTGCAAAGAGTACTCTAAATTCCACAAATCATCACCCATGAAAGGTCTGTCGACACCATAATCAGCCAAACATTTCTCTGCAGCCTCAGCAAGTTTCTTCATCGACTCAGGATTGATATGCCCAACAAGTGTAGGATCAATAATCTTGTCGAGTAAGCCTTTTCGCTTCCACTGCATTGCCCATTCTGCCAAGTTCACTTGCTCTCTTGGCAATGCTGGATTAATGGCAGAACGAGAACACAAAGCCTCCAAAAGAACTATCCCGAATGAGCACATATCGGATTTATCAGTAAGTTGTTGTTTCTGAAGCATTCAGGATCCAAATACCCAAAACTCCCTTTCACAGCTGTGCTTACATGAGTTTGTTCTGTCATCGGGAGCGTCTTTCGACAGGCCGAAATCAGCCATTTTTGCAATAAAATTGTCCTCGAGCAAACAATGAATGATGCCCTTTGCCGCGCCTGTATGCAGGTAATGCAACCCACGCGCGGCCCCAATACAGATTTCAAGCCTTTGCTTCCAAGAAAGGGGCGGCAAGTCCTTTCCATAGAGGTGATCCCGGAGAGGTCCATTCAACATATATTCATATACGAGGATCATTTCAGAGTTTTCATCACAGTATCCAATCAGGGACACTAAATGGCGATGCCTGAGTTTGGACAACATTTGTATCTCGGTATGGAATTCATTAATGCCTTGTTCGGATTGTGGATTGCCTCGTTTAATGGCTACTTTCGATCTATCATCTGTTTCTCCGAGATAGACAGTTGCCAAATCCGCCAAAGAGGAAATTACACCAAACCATGCTTTTTCTTTTACATTTTAAAATTTCAGGTTTTTAACTTTTTTATTCACTTTTCAGGTTTTTATAAATTTAATTAATTAATAATAATATTATAAAATTAAATTAATTTATATACCTACCCTTACTACTTACCCCCACCACATTTTAAATATAAAATCATACTAAATCCTAATTCATTTCATTTTTTCATTTCATCTCTCACCGCCTCTCTCACCGCCGCCTGCTCCGGCGACCGCCGCCTCTCCCCCTCCCTTCTCCCTTCCCCTTCCCCTTCCCCTCCTTCTTCTCTCTCGGTTCCGGCTCCCACCCCCCCATTTCTGGCAGATTCGGCAGCGGCGACGCTGCTGCTGAACGGCAGCGTCAACGCTGCTGAACGGCAGCGAGGCTACGATTCAGCAGCGTTTTTTTTAATTTTTAATTTTTATTTTTGAGCAGATTTTTAATTTTTGAGTGGTAGAAATGCAGTGCAGTGGGTGTGAGATGATGTGCTATGGGTGTGCGCTGTTTGTGGGGATCTGTATGTTTGGAGATGGATCTGTGTGTGGGTAGCTTATCTGTGGGTGTGGTGGCGGATGTGTGAACGGTGATATGTTTTGGGTGGTGGCAGTGATTGGTTTTTTTTTTTTTGATCTGTGACCGAGTTATTGAACCTTGATTTCTTATTTTCGTCTGTGACCTAGCTTTTTTTGGTGTCTGTGACCTAATTATTGAATTATGATGTTTTTTTTTGGTTTGTGACCTAGTTTTTTTGGTGTCCGTGACCTAGATATTGAATTGTGGGTTTTTTTGTCTGTGACCGTGCTATTGAACATGTGGTGGGTTTTTTGGTGTCTGTGACCTAGTTATTGAACTGTAATGATTTTTTTTAGTGGCTGTGACCTAGCTATTGAACTGTTGTGGATTTTTTTTGGTGTCTGTGACCTAACTATTGATCTGTGACTTAGTTATCGAACTGTGACCCACAAATTTGAAAATACATGACTTGTGACATATAATTTTTATTGATCTGTGACCAATAAAATGATCTGTGACCAACAAATTTTCTTAACCTGTGATCAATTAAAAATCTGTGATCTATAAAAAAATTTTATCTGTGACCTCAAAATAATCTGTGACCTTGGAATCGGAGCAGTCGCCGGAAATATTTGTCGGAATTAAGAGTGGCCGGAGTAGTCGCCGGAGAAGTCGTCGGTGGCCAGAGCAGTGGGGGTGGGGTGGGTCAATTATATTATATTACTATTAAATATTTAATTTAATATAATAATTGTAAAATATAATTAATTAATTAAAAATAAAACCTGATTTTTGTAATTTTAAACTTTGGGATCTGATTTTTGATTTTGGTAAAGTAAATGCATGATCCATGCACTTTTCCCATCCGCCAAATCCTATGATTGCTGCTGGATCCCAATTTTAGGTTGCTTCCTGCAGTTCGGCAAAAGAAAAGTCTCGGCCCAATCCCATCGTTAATGAAAAGAGTTGACTTCGTTAATGAAAAGAGTTGACTTTTTCGATATCCTTACGACGTCTTACCGTTCGACATAAAGCTTGAATCAGCGGCATGGAGGGGAAGTAAACAAGAAGAGAAACTTTTTGTCTTCTGCCAAGGCTGGACAAAAGTTCCCGAATCGAACCAGGTCGAATCGAATAGATCTGAACGAGCAGTTCTTCATAAATTAAATACCCAAACATGTATTTGAATCGAGAACCGATGAGTTTGGTTCGGTTCTCGATTCTAGGCCAAGAACCGAAGAATCGAATCTAAATAATTTTTTATAATGAATTAATTGAATTATTTTAATTTTTTCTGAACCTATGTAGGCTGTTTGAAACAAATGAATTATTGATATGAATCACTGATATTTTAGTATTAATATCTACTTTTTGGTATTTGTATATATTGAATTAATTTTATTGGACCACTTGTTATTTATATGTTTTTAAATTGGAATACGTTAATTTGTAATAGTTACGAATTAACATGTTATTAGTTATATTTATGTAGTGTTGTTGTAAATGTTAAAAAATTTAATTATGGTACAGAACTGAATGGAACTGAACCCAAACAGTTTCATAATTATATTTGGACCTGATATTCCATTTATTAAATACCCGAAAATTTTGGATTGGTTGGTTTCGATTTTGAAGAGAACCGAACCAAATCGGACCATATCCAGCCCTACTCTTTTGCCATTTGACAGCCATTGCACCTAATTCGACAAAGGATCTGAAAATCATTGCAAACCCGACTGTTGCCACCATGCATTTCCTTGCACGATTGGTTGTTTTCCATCGACGCCGAACTCACCTTCTAGGGTACCAACAAAATTGTTAACCCTAAAAACCTCGAGACCGTTCAAGAGTGCATTTCTTGTTCCCGTGTTTTTATTCATTGGACCGACCTAAACAGTCAACGTGCTAAGGCTCAGGGGCGGAGGGAGGGGTGGGCTATAGCCTACCCTACCCCCAGCCCAGCAGCATTTTTTCAAGTTACTTTTTCTTTTTCGTTTTTATCTCTAGAAGATAAGATTGTCTTCCATATTATCAATGAATTTAAAGTTTTTGTAAAAAAATTTATTAATATTTAGTTAATTGTGTATTATTTAATTTTTAAACTTGGGTTGGAAATGAAGTTAATTGTGCTAAAATTAATATTTGAGATGTAAAATTTTTATTTCTTTTTAATTTTTTACCATGAATTTGCTTTTGGGTTGGGGAATTAATTTTTGCGTTGGGTTAATGTTATTCTTTTTAGTTTTTCACAATGAATTTGCTTCTGAAACGATATTATTATCAAAATAAGTAATATGCTATATATTTAATTTTATTAGTTTAAAAATATATTTGTTAGAACTTTGTTAAGAGTGTTCAAAAATATATTATGACTAATATTTTAAAAATCGACCTAGTCATCGACCCGGAAAAAGTGAAGGGTCAAAATATTCAACCGAGGTCGAACCGGGATCGAACCAAATGCAATAAATACATACAAAAATAATAAAATACTATGAAAACAATTTTTTATTTTAAATTTCATATTAATAATTCAAAGTAAATCTATATTTGTTAATTAGATTCATTATCTTACAATTAGTCTCGATACTTCAAAAATTAAAAATCAATATGTTAAAATAGTTTACTTTGTTAAATTAAAATAATTTAAACTTATAGAAACTGATATCTAACATTAATATATTAATAATCAAGTGCGATTTAAGTTAAATTTGAAAATTAAATAAATGAAAGGATGAAGGTGAATCTTACAATTTAATTAGTTGAGATTCAAAATCAAATTAGTCAATTTGACATGCATTTGGAAAATAATCTTGATGAGTATTTTAACATTTTTTTGTTATGCCACTATTCCACATTGGAAGTTTATGAAACCATTGGAAATGAGCATTTATAAAAGACAATATTGGGACATTGGAAGTTTATGAAACCATTCGAGAGAAGTGCATATATAAAATAAGCATGTCATCTAATAGTTTTCTACTTTTCTATAGGCCTTTGAATTGTAATAATTTATGAGGTCCATTTGTGAAATTAATTTTTTTAAAACTAAAAAAAAATCGGAAAAATCACCAAACCGCGACTAGTTCATCGGTTTACTGTTCAACCGGTTGGTTCAGTGAGTTTTGAGTGATTTTGTCATAATCAGTTATCTGGACATGATTTAGTCCGATTTTTGGTCCAGTTTTTGTTTTACCGTGTGGTTTGTAGCATCTTTTAAAGTATAAATTCATTGAAAAAAAAATTATATTTCAGTCCAGCCTAACGTAACTTTCTGGCTCCGCCCCTGCTAAGGCTCGTAACCATGGAAGAATTCAAGATGATATCAGTATAGTAAGCCGCTGCTAAGCTGCCCGTAAGAGTACTCAAGTCGAGCCAAGTCACGCCCACCTTCCCATTGATATAGACATTAAAGTAGAGATCATTCATAGATTTGCTCACAATGTCACAAAAATGCAATAGAACGAGGCAAGTGGATGCAGTATCAATGTCCATTTTCCAAGTAATATTGAAATTAGGAATTATAACATTGGCATCCGCCATTTCAATGGCTAATGCATAAACCACGGTGGAGCAATCATCGGCGACTCTCCTGCCGGATAAACAATTATATTCGGTGCAATGGAAACATTCGATGCAGTAACACCTGGATCAAGGTACTGATGATCAGAATCCCAAGATCTTCAAAGGGTGTCATTTTCCGGGGTGATGATCAGGGCACCCACGTTAAACCTATACGTGGTTTGGAACGCATTTCTGCTTAAACCAGAATAAGATCCTTTAGGGGAAAGCATATTACCAGAATCTTCAATCAGGATATTAGGGGCTGATACGAACTCAATGGCTTTAATGAAAGCAAAACTATCTATATTCTGCTCAAATCTAATTGAAAACCTTTCTGTTGTTACATTATCGAGGTACTCTTTTGTTGGGGATTTGGGCTTCTCCCTCCCAGCTCCAGGCTAGTCCAAAGATTACAGAATTACAGAGAGAAAACGGCACCAGCAATAGCAAATAAAAAATGACAGAAGAAACAAATAAAACCAACAGGAATAATGGACCAACAACAAAGAAATGAAGAACACCAGCAGAAAACTAGAACAGAGAATTAAAACCAGCAACACAGAATTATAACCAGGAAGAAAACCTCTTCCTCAAGCCTCTTTATTAACCAAAAGACTTAACATTCAATTACATGAATCGGTAGAAAGAATTTCCAGATTAATTCCTCAATCTACACTTCCTACTTTCCAGAGAAATAATATCCTATCTCTCTCAAGCTATTTGCTTCAGAATTCTCTACCGAATTCTCTTATCCAGAGCTCCTTTTTCTCTCTCTATCTTGAGCTCTTTACAGCCACATTTTCGAGCTCTTTTTTTCTCCTCTCTAAGGCTCCTATTTATAGACATAATGGAGCATCATTTCAGTTAAAAAAATAACCAACTAACATAGGCTCCACTTGGTTAATAGATTCCAACTGAAAAACTGAAATGAGGCTCCTTCTCAACTGATTTTTGATTGGCTAAGGTTGTCCAAGAATCTTCAAGAATCAATTTTCCTAACAATCTCTACCTTGATTCTTGAAGAGACTTTATCTTCCTATGAGCTTTCATCTTCACTGCTCGACTCATCCTTCTTTGAAGTTGCAACATCGACATCAGAACTGCTCTCAAAGTCGGTGTCAGACTCTTCTTTCTTCTTGGTAACAGCAACATTGTTGCTCTTAGCTGCAACTGAAGAAGGCTTCTTCTTAAGTGCACTTGCATCCTCTTCTGAATCACTAGTTTCATCATCAAAGTCAGACTCTACAGTTCCATTCTTGACAGCCACCACATGCTTCTTGGTTGAAGTCATTCTTTCCATCTCAGACAACTCCTCTTCTGACTTCACTTTCTTTGGCATCTTCTTCTGCAAATTTGGAAAGCTGGCTCTGATACCACTTGTTGGGGATTTGGGCTTCCCCCTCCCAGCTCCAGGTCAGTCCAAAGATTGCAGAATTACAGAGAGAAAACGGCACCAGCAATAGCAAATAAAAAATGACAGAAGAAACAAATAGAACCAGCAGGAATAATGGACCAACAACAAAGAAATGAAGAACACCAGCAGAAGACCAGAACAGAGAATTAAAACCAGCAACACAGAATTATAACCAGGAAGAAAACCTCTTCCTCAAGCCTCTTTATTAACCAAAAGACTTAACATTCAATTACATGAATTGGTAGAAAGAATTTCCAAATTAATTCCTCAATCTACACTTCCTACTTTCCAGAGAAATAATATCCTATCTCTCTCAAGCTATTTGCTTCAGAATTCTCTACCGAATTCTCTTATCCAAAGCTCATTTTTCTCTCTATCTTGAGCTCTTTACAGCTACATTTTCGAGCTCTTTTTTTCTCCTCTCTAAGGCTCCTATTTATAGACATAATGGAGCATCATTTCAGTTAAAAAAATAACCAACTAACATAGGCTCCACTTGGTTAATAGATTCCAACTGAAAAACTGAAATGAGGCTCCTTCTCAACTGATTTTTGATTGGCTAAGGTTGTCCAAGAATTTTCAAGAATCAATTTTCCTAACATCTTTTTAAGAGTCCATTTCGGGTTTTCACTGTTTTTGAATTCTTGTACAAGGACAAAATTCATCTGTCTTAACCTTAAACATGGCCTTCTGCAAATTGTGATCACTGTTCTGCACGGGGAAAGAATGGAGACGAATTCAATGCCAAACCGGCTGAGTAACATGGAATGTATAAACTGTGGGTTCCTTCTCAAAGATTTTCGCCGAAAGATAAACTGGTGAAGATACATTTGCAGATGGTACAGAAACTTGAATGTTTTTTCCTGTGTAGGCTATATATTTTCTTGCATCTGAATCACTCATGAAAACACGACATTTCCTGTTATGCCAATATTGTCGCTTGTTTGTGGGGGTGGGGAGGTGTGAATTTTTTCTGTTATTTTTGGAAGGATATAAAACAGACATTTGAATACTATTCTCCTCCCTCACTTTTTGGATTCTTGTTAGAAATGAGACTAGAAATTTTCCTTCTCCCACCTTCCCCGTCATCCTCAGATTAGCAGAACATAATTCAAAATATAAATTTACTTAAAATTAACTTTTACTTATAATCAGTGTTCTAAAAAGCGTAAAGCGTGGCTAGGCGTGGAAACTAAGCTTAGGCGTAAAAAAACATTTTTTTAATTTTAATTTTTAATCATTGTAAAAAAATCAATAATTCAATAATACATACCAAACATCTAAATTTATAAAATACTGTATTTACTTAATAATTCCTACATAAAGATAAGTTTCAAAATCATAATTACGTTAAACTTGTAGTTTAAATCTTATATAATCTAAGCCTTTATCGAACTCCAATTCATTTTAAAGTATTATTTTTTTTTTTTCCGTTCTTCCATCTTCTCAGTTCTTTGAAATCTGAAGTTTTTGAAGTTTGAAGGGATAGTGGGCTACTGAGTCTGAACTGTGAATTTTTTTTTTTTTTTTTAAAAAGGAAAAAATTAGGCATCCTTAAAATCTGGGCCTGGGGCTCGCCTAGGCGTACCTAGCCTAAGCGAAAATTAAGCGGTCAACGTTGTCATTGACCTCTTAATTTCTGACCTCTTAATTTCCGCTTAGGCTAGGCACGCCTAGGCGAGCATTAAGCAGTCAACAACAACGTTGACCGCTTAATTTTCGCTTAGGCTCAAGGCGAAGCGTTTTCATCACGCTTTGCGCCTAGACGCGCTTTTTAGAACACTGCTTGTAATCTTCGTCGAGCATTCTCTAAATCAAAAATAAAAATCTAGCGACTATTATGGAAATTGGATGATCCAAGTAAAACAACGGATTGAGTGGATTATTAAGTTTTAATCCCTACTTCGAATATTCAGGGTGTGTTTGAGCCACATTATTTTGGACAAATGTATTTTAAAATAGTAGATCGATAAAGAACGTATGGTTGAAAAAGAAGTAAGAGTTATTGATGTGATAGAAAATATTATTTTATTGAAGAATGTGTGATTGAAAATGAGTAGAAGAATGAAAATGAAAATTTTAATGTAAACCAAACATGGGCTCAATATTCAGGATTTAAACCGACTAAGCTTGTACTCGAGCTAACGGAGAGGTGAAGCTGTTCCTTTTTCCTGTTCCTGGAGATTCATATCTCCGAGTTCCACTGCGCACATCTCCTGCGGTGGATGTGGCGACACCAGTAAGGTGCACAGGCTCGCCATTTTCATCATGTAAATATGTCATTTCTCAAAATCTTAATAACACTGAGAAGGTTTCGAGCTTTAAGATGAACTCAACTTAGGTAGGGATTGAGAGCTCTCAAACAGTGGAGCAGTAGCAGTTTCTGCACGTAAACTAGGATTATTTCTTGGTTTTAGAGTAATGAATTTCAATGTTAATCACCCATTTATTAAACTTAACGTCACAATCTTCCATTAATCCTGATTATTAAACTCAACATCTCAACCTTTTGTTGACATTATTTCTAAGTGAAAATGCTACCTAATCAAATCGTATGAATAAAGCTCTAGTTATGCTTCTTCAAATAAGTAGTAATTTATATTCAAACAGTACACGTCTTTAACTTTTACACCCTCCACAATACATGATTATATCGTATAATTACATGATCTGTCCATTTTAATGTTTACAGAGGATTCTAACGTCAAGTTTACTAATAGTGGCTTATAGAATGATTAATATTGCAAGTAAAATGAAATTTTAGTAACTTAATTGAGACACATTAAAGTCGTATGACCCAATTGAGATTTCACTGAAATTTCAGTGACCAAAAACGAAAATGTACCAAAACTCCAACTCGGTCCAACAAATAAAGCCAAGTTACGAACTCCCTGAATAGGTGCAAAATAAAAATGTAATTAAGAACAAAATATTACCGGGCTCTTATTTCACATTGCTACCTTTTTCCTTTTCCTAAATGAATATTTGACCTACAGTGTGTGTATCTTCAAAAGCTACTGTTCACCGGCCAGTTGCAGATCGACTGTAAAATTAAGAACACAGCGTCTCAGCACACTACCATAAACATGAATAAAAATCTATTGCACATGCGAATATTGTACTAAGAAGCACATGTAAGAAACCTGAAGTCCACACTTACTTCTTTGGAGTTGTCAAGAAGCTCACGCCTTGCTAGATTTCGTCCAGAAAAACCCCTTTTTATGAGTGGAGTGATTCTCAGAAGATGACATAATCCCCTTTGACCCAAAAGAGAGGCGTCGTCTCAAGAAATGGTTTCCTAAAGAGCTCTTCATGCTGAAACTCGAGGTAATTTTGGGATTTGTTCCACCATGACCACTGCTTTTATCATGATCAACTTCAATGAGATTGCTATCAACCACCTGGTTTCTAGATCGCTTTCTCTTCAAATCCATTTCAGCTTTCAGTGCCTTTTTAGATATCTTCTCCCCTAAAGTACAGACTGGGCAAATTGGGTCGTATTTGTTGATTTCAGCCGTCATGCACTCTAAGCAATCAGCATGGAAAACATGTCCACAAATTAAAACAGCAACCACGTCAATTTCAGTGGTGACAATTAATTTTTGGCTACCCCGTGAAGATCTCTCGGTTAAAAGCTTCGAACAAACACCACATGTTTGAAGATCAGGAGACCCAGATATTTGTTGGCTATCAAAAGACCACCTCTCTCTCCTAGTTCTCAGTTCAGCAAAGGCAGGAGATGACCAGCTGTCTGAAGACCCATCCTTGGAGCCCCAAGTAGGGAGCAATAAAGAAGATGCTTCTTCAGAAATAGAAAATGCAGGTGACTTGCATTCAGGAATCCAGCTATCAGATACATGCCTTAATAGCTGATGTCCTGGAGAACGACAAAGCCACCTTGAAGGAGTCGAGTTTGGGGGAAGATGGTGATTTTTAGATGGTGAAGGAGATGTTGATAGAGATAAAGCCGAAGGTACTGAAAGAGATGGCTTTGCATGTGATGGGTATAAAACTGCAGGGAATTCTGTTGACTCCTTCACCTGGACAATGGAAATGGAAAAAGAGAATCAGATGAGAAAAACCCATGTAACACACGTATTCCACATATAAAAACATTCAAAATATATTGTAATCCAAAATTCAACCAATACCAACAGTTCGCCAAGCCACGTACCTCTGCTGAAGACCGGGAAATAGAAGGATCTGCAAAAACAATTATACAGACATCAAAAGTAAAACCATGGAAAAATTACTGTTCAAATTATTTTCCTACAATAAATATTAAAGAGCAAGAGAATAAGGATGTTCATTGCCATGATTCCGTGCCAGAAGAATAAACAAGTTAGTGCATAGACAACCAGTGGATATGGTTTTGGGTCTATGAATCATTGAAATTGTCTTAAAAAAGCATTGGCATATTGCCTGAATTCAAGTCTAATGAATCTAGAAGTTCCTTACCATTTTGCCAAACCAAAATTTTTAATAGCTAAAGATAATTAACTATAGTAGCTATCGTTTCCTAATACAGATTTGCCATCAATCTTAGTATCTGCAGATCCTAGTTAAAAGATCGCCATCTCCAGTAACATAAATGCCTTGTCAGATGCTTTGTAAGTGTAATAAGTGCATACCGAACGGACAATATGCGACGAGAAATATAGAAAACTCCAAGCAATGCATAATGCCCGCATACATCAGATCTAGCTCTATAAGTATTTAAAATAAATCTATACTTTATCTCGTGATATACCTTTCTAGTTCTCCATAATCTCAAAATACGTATCTTATGAAGTATCTTGATAAGTGTGCTTATACAAATTTTAATAGAGTACCTACTGGATTGTTTTAACTTTTTAACTTTTATTTTTGTCAAAATTTGTAAATTGCTAGAGTTTATCTGAAATTAGGACCAGAAATGAATTTTATACAATTTTTTAACAGTAGCGAGAGAGAAATAGAATAAAAGTTGGCAAATTTGAACAAGATCGTATTAATTCTTATTCCGAGGACTCAATTCCATGCTGCCAAAATGAACAGTACCTCACATCATTATTACAAACATAAATTTCTATAGACTAAAATTATAAATATATAAGAATGTGTGGTGGATAATAAGGTGGCACTTGTAGGTCCCTTGAAATCTGTGGATAAAAAGTGGTTTGAAAGTTTATAATCGGTTTATAAACATGAGCCGAACATAGGCCAAATAAACTGAGGAGAAAAATTAAAGTGCACCATGTTGAGCGTATTTTTATACCTACAATGCATCTCAAAACTAAAAGAAATGAACTGCCACATAGAGAATTACCAGAAGAAGGATGTCTGAGAATCTCAGTATTTCCTTTGGAAATTGGGGACTTTTGCCACACATGTGACTGGAAACCATCCAATGAGCTGCCCCCTTCAGAAGCAGAAGCAATTTCTACGGTGGTACCAGATTTGGCATCCAATCGATGACTGCCACCCCCACCATCATGTACCCAATCCTCAGATGGCTCTTCTCCAGCTACTCGCCCACGATTATCCCATCTAAAGCTCCAAGAGGGTGAATGGCGGAGATGCCTCTGCAAAGCTTCACTGGGTGATCCTTTTGTTATAGGTTCTCTAGCTGCGACACAACATGCAGACCCCATGCTTTCTCACACACAGAACAAAGAATTGATAACTTATGAGTAACTGTCTTTCGCATTTATGATCGCCGCAAAAAGAACATGAAGGATGTCAACTGAACGTAAATTGTCTGTATGAAGTGAAAGAAGGCAGTCAATCATCATCTGGTCACAGTGACAAATTACAGATACACATTAAACAATGTAGCAATAATTAAGCATGACCAAATTTGTAACCAAAGTGTTACACAACATATCCCTGACACCTCAGGTCCTTAGCTGACATTAAGTTAGGAACGTGATATAGATTTGTACTATTCATAATATAGCTCTAAACTAATGTGTAAGTAATGAGTAAAAATAACATATATCAGTCCAGAGGATATCTAAATTATTGATCATTGAAACAACAAATGACAGCTAAATTCCGAGGATGTTAGGAACTAAAAATCATCATCCAACACATCAGAAAAATGGTGGAAATAATTTTGAATACTATGAGATATACATCCCTTAATAGTTAAACAAGTTACACGTAAAAATGGTGGAAATAATATTGAATACTATGAGATATGTTTCCCTTAATACAAGTCATACGCGAAGTATGGCCCCTATTTGACCCCATTCCATAAACAATCATTTTTCTCCAAACTCATTTTCAACTACATTGTCCCAATAAAATAATTTTAGGCATAAACTCAAAACTTTTTCCACTTTTTAACATATTTCCAAAAAATCACTATAAAAAAACCTATTTTCCCAAAAATGGGGATCAAACACACCTATAATCTGCATTTTATGAGTAAGGTGGTTGTCACTACGGATAAAATTATGCCCAGAGTAAACATCCTTTGCCAACATATAAAAACAAAATACAAACACCACAATTCTACCATCAAGAAAATCGCAATTACTTTACCATTTACTCATAAGAAATTAACTTTACCCAATTAGTCCAATTTCAATTACTTAAATTTAGGGATCATTGGGGTTCTTCCTGACCCACCGTAAACTCAGATGAATTAATAGCAAAGCCTAATACGTACGATCCAATAATGATAGTCAAATCATCCTATTTGACAATATCTGTCCAAGCATCCCATTTATCAGATCACCAAAAGGCTATTAAAATCCACATCAGAGTATCAAAAAGACATAAATGCTTCCATTCATTAAATGATAATTTAAACCGAGAAATCTTATGCAAAAGTAAATAATAAAACCGACAAAGAGATCCAAAATTCAAAGGAAATCACCGACCAAATTAATTTTCCTATCTAACCATTTTATTCCCTATATAATCCACATAATTCCCATTCTTATTTCCCCTTAAGCCCTGTATTATTCTCGATTTCCTTTAAAAGGACATATGAATACATACAATTACAATCTACATATACTTAGTTACAATTATATTATATACTGTCTTGATTACAAAAACAAATGAAACTTACAAGATCAAACCGCGAGGTCCGTCGATCTGAAAACCCTAGAGAGAGAAATAAAAGGTTTTGATTGGATTCTAGTTCTTCCTCGTCTACATTTGTTGGTGAGAGATTTTCTATTCTAAATTGGCTGCGTCAAAATATTCCCGTTTAATGCACATTAAAATTAAAAGAATGTATTTTTCAGTGATGAGAAGAAGAATGTTTTGTTGAAAAAGAAGGATAAATTATAGATGTAATGTAAATTATTATTTTATTGAATAATGTGGGGTTGAAAATGAGCAGAAGAATGAAAATGAAAAGTCTGGCGTGAGGCGTGGTCAAAACGCCAAGTTAAGTGTATTAGCTTCTTATTTAGCAGTCAACAACCGCTAAAGCGTGCCTAGGAGCAATTAAGCGCGCCTTGGCACGCATTACTTTCTTTTTTTTTTTTTTTTTTTACAATTCTTTGAAGTTAAAAATTATTAAATATTAATTTCTTCAGTTTGCCCTAATTTAAAATCATAACAATCATTTGAACCCAAAAGTCAAGTGACCAATGAATCTTATTTACGGTAGATAATTTCTTAAGACAACCGAGTTATTAAAAGAAAAATTATTTACTTATCGAATTTGATGAAGAAGAGGTTACTGAATTGAAGTCCGATAAAGAATTAGATAAAATTTAAGTTTCTATACTATTTCCTTTAAATCTGTTTTAAATGTTTAGTAAATATTATTTTTAATTGATTAAAAATTAAAATAATATTAAAATAAGAAAATGCATTTCTACGTTTTTTTATGCATATGTCTCACCTAAGCTCGTCTAGCCTATAGCTCGGCCTCCACGCATCGTTACGCATTACACCTTTTAGAACCTTGACTCAAACGCTTGTCGTATTGGAGTGGTTATTAATATTGGATTATAAATTTTACTTTTATTTTATTTGTACTTATAATGAAGCATTGTGAAAAATAAAATGAAGCATTGAGTTGTAATATTCTTTATTTTATGACACGTTAAGAAAAATCGAGGTGGGCGAAGATGAAAAGGAGTCATTTCAAATCATTTTACTAGAAGAAATGACGAAATGAGCACGAATACGAAAAATGTGAAGTTTCATTGATGTTTAAATGTTATTTTATTCTATTTTTTTGTGATCTCCAACATTATTGTCATGATCATATTTTTAAGATATATTTGTTTTGAAGGATAATGTTATTTATTATCAGTAGATATCCTCATTAGTCTAAATGATAGCGACTCTTGATTCATTTTTCATTGAGTCGTGATACATTTTGAGCATGTTTAGCAAAACTTTTTATTATATGGTATATGAAATAAGTGGATAATGTGGATAAAAAAAATACACATAAAAATATATGTTTATGAGCTTATAAGCAAATATAAATTTTATAAAATATGCACCGGTGAATTGAATACATCGATGATACTAATAATGAATAATATTATTATTTTTTCTTTGATGTGATTATTTGGCAAAACTGACTCCGGAGCCTACGTCATTAAAATTTTCCTGTATTTTTTATGCAATCAATGTTTTAAATTTTTTTACACTCTTATGTATTAAAAATACAAATAAATAAAAAGATGAAATGCTATTTGAGAAGTCTCACAATAGTTCATATTTACATTTTTTTTTTTTTTTACTTAAAACCAAAAATAGTCAATACTAAAAATGTTAACATGACAATGCTAAACTACTCGAGTGGCCTCATTTGTTTGTTTTGCCTTTTCAAATCGACAAATCTAGCTATACCACTTGTATGGTCAAGATCATTTAATTTTTGGATAATGCTACATGTACTGATGTACATAAATTTTTTACTTAACATTTTACCTACACTCACAATAGAATGTGAGGACCATACATTTGAGAATTTTTTATTCACGTGGGCCCCGCTTGCATATGAGAGGGTGGCACATTTTTTATAACCCTCATTCGATACAAATAGAATTATCCTTGATTTTTTTTTAATGGAACCCAACCACAACGCCAGAGTTAATTACCTTTGTGAATTCATGCAAGTCATATTTTGTTCTTGTTTGGTGCAGTTTAAAAACTCGACAAATCCAAATTCAACAATTAATTTAAACTATACATTTTATGGGATCCATAACTTTTATTAAAATTTACTAAAACTTGATTTTTTTTAGCTATAGAAATGGAGGCTTTATAATTTCTTGTAACTTGGTTATTTCAAGTTTTGACTCGATTTCCTCTTTGCTTCTCTAAAAACTTGAATGTCGTAAATTATTCTTGGCGTACATTTATCCCCGTATATTTATTTTAAAAAATATGCCGGTAAACTAATCAATAATTTTCCCTCAGCACAAAATTTAATTGCACAATTGCAAAAGAGAGAGCAAAAATATACAAGATTTATTCATATCATTATTTATTATTTAGATATTACCTATATTTGACTTTCAAACATTCCATACATGTATTCAAATGCATAGCATGGCCACCATCATATACTATATTCAAATTGGCTTGCAAACCATACATACAAAATCATAGCACACTCATATATATGTATATATCTATGTCTTATATAATATTTATATATACTAAAAGGATTATTTAATCTATATATTTAATAGGCTTTATTTATTCAGGTACCAATTATCAAGAACAAGAAGATATATGATCAGTGTGGAACGGGTTTGAAAGGAGGCTTGACCAGTCCTGGAGATGGATCAAATCTTCCATAGTCTTTGTTCAGTCTCATCAGAAGTCTTTCATGGACTTCACTCATTTTTCCATGATGTTCCTGCATCAAAAATATTTCAAAAACAAAATTACATGGCGTACGACTATATTCAGTACACAATATTAAATAATACAAGCGACAAGATTTTTTTAAGATTCTTTTTCTTCCATTATCATGCGTTCTATCCAATTCAACTTACTGGATATACCAGTGTAGACAATAGTTTAGTTATTACTCGAAGTAATATAAATATTCGAGAAAAATACTAGCAAATACATGGGAATTATGTTTGTTAGGAACTTCTAAACGCTACTTGAAGAATTTTTTTTTTCTATATCTATTCACCTTATGCACGACGTGTAACTTAGTAGACAATATTTAGCCCCTGTTTGAGCCAAATTATTGTAAAATGAGAATGAAAAATATAGTCGTTATTGGGGCCCACACAATAGATAGAAAATTTGAATTTAAATGTTGATTTGATGGATAACGGTCATAATTCTCATTTTAATGAGATAATAATGTAGATCAAACGGAGCCTAGCTATGATTTAAAGCAAACGAATCTAAAATTCTTAATTGGACCAAATGATAGTTTATCTTTGGATAAAGAAGAGATGTATATTCATCGATGAATAACAAATTTAATTTAAATCTTGAGATCCATAAATAATTTAATGTGTTGTGTGCTTAGTATAAGCTAAGCATGGTGCTTAGTAGATCATTTCTCAAATATTCTATTGCCGAGTTTAATTAAGATCAACGAGTGACCTCATGAGTGACACTTGCTCGCTTTTGATCCAATTTACTAACTGAACTATGCAGTCGACCTGCGCGAAAAACTGAGCAAATCAAGAATCGAAATTGTGGGAAGAATTCTACATTGAACTAGAGATAATTGGACATAACATCATAGAAAAATATTTCGAACTATATGGGCAAAAAAACTCATTAATTTCCTGTTGTGTAATCAGTCTCACATGCCAATACTATTTTAGGGTTTGATTATGATTTATAGTTTACAATATTCCAACAAAAAATTGTTCAACAAAATAAAAATACACAATAATGTTATGCATGACAATCATGCAGCAAAATGATAAATTTTGAAGAATCTCAAGAAATTAAATCATATATCTCTCCATTTCATGACCATATGTGCATGTAACTAATTATAAAATCATTAACTACATTTTCCTCAAAATAAACGATGATATTTCTATGCATCATTAATTTTCCATGCGGGCGAAACTAAAGGACTAGAAGAGTTCGGAGGATGTTTACTAGAAAGAGTTCGATGCATAGGTTAAACTTATGCACGATGTTTTTCAAATGCTTAGAACACTCGAATTTGAGAAGAACTTGAGGAAAAAAATGAGTTCCTTTCGAAAGAGATTGAACTCAGAGAAATGACAAAAGGGTTTTCTAATAAACCTACCTGCAAATGAAATAGACATAAGTGATGCATAAATGAGAAGGAAGAGGAGACTAATCTTCTTGAGAAGCAAGAAATCCATGTTCTTGAAAAAACTTCAATCTCTTTGTAAGAAATAATTGAAGCTCTCTTTTTACTCGCAAAAAAGAAACACAAACACTAACGAGTCCTTTCCACAACTAATATGTTTATATATAAAAACATTTTTCTCGAGACTCGCAACTTTTATCGATTTTTTCAAAATGTATATTTTATCAAAATTTATTAAAAATATTATTTTTATCTAAATCAATCGGGGCTAAATTTACACCAATAAAAGATAAAGAGATAAAATGGAATCATATTTTATTTCATAGAATGCTATCTTTGTGCCTTACAGTTAAAACACTTAAAACTTTATAGGTAAGTGACACCACTTCACGAAGTTAGTGGGATTAATGTATTAACTAGTAGCCCTATTTGGTTTAGTCAAAAAAATATCATATTGTAATTAAAAAGTTGCGAATTCTACGAAATGTGTTATAAAAATTAATCAATAAGTTTAATTTGAATTTAAGCAATTTTTTTAATTGAAACAAACGATGACTAAGTAAAGAATGAATATGAACCTTTCATATAATCATTGAAATAGTGCCCCCGCATAACACGCACTATACTAAGGAAAAATTAGAACCTTTGAAAAAGTTCCCCATAGGTACATTCGTTTGGATTTGTTATTTCACATATAATGTTGAAATCTATTATCGATTAAGAATTGGATTTGTTTTTTTTTTTTCATTACTTGTTAAGGCAATTATCACTTTTCTATACTATATTTATTAGCAGTTTCCTCACTTTTAGTTTAAGGCCATTATCACTTTTTATATTGTATTTTGAAATATACGCGTTACATATCGTCAATTGATTTGTCTTGTGGATATTAGATGGGAACTCCGCGTTGACTCATCCATTGTATGATGGATATTAGTCATTATTTTTCTCTTATAGTTGATAATAAATATTCAAACATATATAGATCCGTCTATGTCAATTGTTTGTGATTTATTCAAATCTAACAAGTGTTGTTAAATGACTCTCATATCCTATTAAGCCCTCGTTTCGTTCAGTTAAAACACCTGATTAAAATCTTAGTCAAAATCAATAATTAATTTTAACCACGCATTTCATAAGATTCTAAGTTTCAATCACATATTCCAATAAATTTTATAAAATTATACTAAAATCTAATTTTTATATAAACCGAATAAAATTGTCACCAAAATATGAAGTGTTGGGCACAAAATTTCAACTCGACTCGTTCAAATTACAATTTCCAATTGCCTGTGTGTTTCGTGCATTAAGTACAAAGTGCTCGACTTCAACGTGCCCATTATAAATATATTATTAAAATGATCCTCTTTCTCTGCTAAGAATCAACATCAAGAGGAGAGATGTAATGGTGCTCTTGCTGATGTAACAAATGAGGCTTGAAGATTAGGGTTTTCTTAGTCTTTTGTGGGCTTTACTTACAAATTAAATAAAAAAAATGGCCTTAAAATAATTTTTTTGTGGAATGCTTCCACTTATCCACAACCCACCAAATACCATGAAATGACAATGGTGGAAGAACAAAAGAGTAGAGCTGTCACATTTAAAATATCATATTAAATTATATTTCTGTTCTTTGAATAATTTAGCCCTTGTTTGTCTACCATTATTGAACCAAGAAAGGTGTAATGAATAGTATTTTTTGGAGAATGTGTTGTTGAAATTTAAAGTAACTTTATTGATTTGTGTGTTGAATATTTTATTAGGGAAATTTGTAGTGAATATTGTTTACTGTAGCAAATAGAGGTTGAAAAAATGGTAGACAAACAAGGGCTTAATAATATTTCTTTTCTAGAAGTAAAAGTGCTCCATTTTTCCAAATTATAAATTATTAAGGAGGGAATAATTTTTTTTTTTTCTGAGAACGTGTGTGAAAAGAAACGTAATTCTCTATTATTTCCATTGAAAAAGAGTAAAATATATATACATCATACATGAATCAATTTAGTCCTAAAATAAAGCATATATATTGTCATTGCCTATTCACACTCCTATATAAATGGAAAACAAATTAACAGGTACTGGTAGTTAACCGAGATGATTGAAGGATATCCCTGACTTTGTGCCTTGACTGATTTTTCATTACTTAACACTCCCCCTCAAGTTTGGAATATATGTTAATAATTCCTAACTTGCTAAGTAAAGTCCGAAAATGTGAAGAACTCAATAGCTTTGTAAAAATGTCAGCTCGCTGATGTGATGTAGATATTTGAGTCATTTTGACCATTCCTTCTTGAACCTTCTCTCGTATAAGATGACAATCAATTTCTATATGTTTTGTCCGCTCGTGAAAAATTGGGTTTGAAGCAATATGTAGTGCCGCTAGATTGTCGCAATATAAATTGGCAGGATGTGAGTGTTGGAGGCCCAAATCTTGTAGTATGTACTTTAACTAGGAAATCTCACAAGAAGTTGCAGTCATGGATCAGTATTCAGCTTCTGCGCTAGATCATGATATCGTAGTTTGCTTCTTGTTTTTCCAAGAAATCAATGAATTTCCAAGAAATACGCAAAACCCGATAACAAATCGTCGAGTTTCACGACATCTAGCCCAATCTGCATCACAAAAGGCATTTATTTGGATTGAACTATCTGTGGGAAGAAAAATTCCTTGACCTGGTGTTTGCTTCACATAACGTAATACATGATAAGTTGCTTCTAGGTGTGGAATTCATGGTTTGTCCATAAATAGGCTTAGAACATGAATCGCATATACCAAATCAGGTCGTGTGATAGTCAAGTAAATTAATCGTCCAACAAGCTTTCGATATGAAGAAGGATCATTAATATAGTCACCATCAAACTTACTAAGAGATAAGCTCTGCTCCATGGGAAAAGAGACTGGTTTTGCCCCTAGATAACCAACATCTTCGAGAATTTTGAGAGCATACTTTCGTTGTGAAAGAACAATGCCTTTGTTGGATCGTGCAACTTCTATTCCTAGAAAATATTTTAATTGTCTAAGGTCCTTCAATTTAAATTGATCACTTAAAAATGACTTGGTATCTTCAATGTCTTGTAGATCGTTTCCTGCTAGGATGAGGTCATCTACATAAATGAGGAGAGCACTGAATTTACCATCTTGGGATGGGACGAACAAGGAATAGTCGGCCTTTGATTGTTTGAAGTTGGTTCTTTTGAGGGCAATGGAGAGTTTGATAAACCATTGGCGAGATGCTTATTGGAGACCATACAATGATTTGTGAAGTTTGCAAACTCTTGTCTCCCACTTTCGTCCGAAACCAGGAGGTAAAGGCATGTTTACATCTTCATCAAGATCTCCATGTGAGAAGGCATTGTTGACTTCAAGTTGATGAAGGTGCCAATGTTGGGTTGAGGCCACAACAAGGAGTAGGCGAACTGTCACAAGTTTTGCAACTGGAGCAAAAGTCTCGCTATAATCTAATCATTCTATTTGATTGTAGCCTTTGGCTACCAACCTGGCCTTATAACGTTCGACATTACCATCGAGTTTGAATTTGATCTTGTATACCCATTTGCACCCAACCGATTTCTTCTCTGGAGAAAGTGTCTGAAGGGACCACGTTCCATTAGCCTTGAGTACAGCAAGTTTTTGTTGCATAGCAAGGCACCATTTGGGATCACGAACTGCCTGTTCAAAAGATGTTGGTCCTTTTTTGGCTGAAAGAGAAGTGATGAGAGCATGATGTTTGGGTGATAACTTATCATAAGAAAGGACATCATATAAGGGATAAAGAATACCTTTTACTGTAACCATCGTCGAGTTTGATGACGAAATGTTCCTTGAAGGAAGAGAAATTCCAACATGATACTCTCGAAGATAACTAGGTGTTGTTGTTCGTGTCGATCGTGAGGAAGAAATCTATGGTTCATGGGATGAAGTTGGAGAGTGTTGGGTTGTGGAAGGAACATCAGTCGAAGGAACATCAGAGAGGATAGTTTCAGGAATATAGTTTAAAGGAGAAGCTGCTTGAGAGATAGGTCTTGATGGAATTAGTTCAGTATTGAAGTGTGGAGAAGAGGATGGAGTGGGGTTGTCATCATCATATGTTGGTGCTTGGGTACTAGAAAAAGTTAGAGAAGAATGTGTTGTGGAAGATGAAAAAGGGAAAACATTCGCATGAAACAAAACATCACGCAAGACAAAAATTTTACCAGTTGAGAGATCATAAAGTCGATATCCCTTTTGACCATATGCATAGCCTAAGAAGAGACACTGTGTGCCTCTTGCATCAAACTTTGATGGGTGATAATAGTGTGTCGAGGCAAAACACAAGCATCCAAAAACTCATAAATGTTCGTATGTGGGTTGTTTGTGAAAAAAAATCTTAAAGAGTGTTTTTCCTTTTAGGAGAAGTGTAGGTGTTCGGTTGATGAGATAGGTAGCAGCTAAAATGGCATCTTCCTAGAATTTCTTGGGAAGATTGGCTTGAAATAGCAAAGCTCGGGCTACATTGAGGAGATGGTGATGTTTTCGCTCCACTACTCCATTTTGTTGTAGAGTAGAGACATAACTTGTTTGGTGAATAATCCCTTTATCTAAATAAAAAATCTTCATTGTAAATTTAGGGCCATTATCACTCCGAAGAATTTTGACTTTCAAGGAAAACTATGTCCCAATTAAATTGATGAATGAGGTTATGTATTTAAAAGCATCAGACTTATAATGCATCAAATAAACCTATGTACATCGAGTGTAATCATCCACAATACAAAGAAAATATTGTGCCCCATTGATTACAGGAACATGGTATCCTCCTCAAATATCAACGTGAATTAATTCAAAAGGTGCACGAGTATGAATTGAACTTAATGGAAATTTAGAACGAGTTTGTTTGTCTAATGGGCAAATCAAACAATCAAAAACATCACAAAACTTTATGTTTGTATCTAAATAGGAAAGTAAACGTACACTCTTATTTGAAAGGTAACCATGTCGTTTATGCCAAAGTCTTGGGGAGGTTGTTGCTATAGCTGAGTTGCATCTGGTTTTCTTGGGAGTATCAAGGTAGTAAAGTCTTGTAGCATACAAGTATTCTTAGTGAATATGGCAAGAAGGTGAGAATTGCAAACAATATTGCTAATGGAGACCAGATTTAATTAAAAAGAAGGAATACATAGCACATCATGTAATGTATGTAAAATCAGCCACATGAATGATGCCTATGTGTGTGACAGCCGCTAGTTCTCTATTGGGAAGATGCACAGTTCGATTAATAACACAAGATTTGGTGGTCAATAAATCAGCAGAGCAAACTATGTGATTGGTAGCTCCCGTGTCAAGTATCCAACGAATTTCTTTACTAATAATGGGAGCACATAAGGTTATACCTGAGAGATCACTCATAGCAGATGTACTACCAACATGATTATCAACGAATTTGGATTTATTTTTATCAAGCATCGCCATGAGATTCTGGTATTGCTCTGTCGTGAGAGTGAAGGATGTGGGAGGTGTTGTTATATTGGCATCCACATGATTAGCTTTGGAAAAATTATTCTTTTGCTCTAACTGATCAAACTTACCACTTGCAGAATTTATCCTTTGCAGCTTCCGACAGTAGTCAATGGTGTGCCTTGTGCACTGCAATAATCACATTTAAGGTGTGATCGACATGTCTCTGAGGTGTGCACAACTTTGTCACATTTTCCACATTTCAAATGAGAATTTTTAGGTGTGTTAGTTCTCTCAAAGCTTCATGTGTTGTTTCGTACATCAAATGATGTGGCTTCAGGCTGCAATGTGCTGTCCTTTGTCATTTCTCGTTGTTTTTCGTCTTGAAGGATGAGAGAGTGGGCTTTGTTAATTATAGGAAGTGGATCCATAAGCAATATTTGTCCGCGAACGGCGGCATACACGTTATTCAGCCCCATGAAGAATTTAATGGTCTTTTGGCTTTGCTGAAATTACAAAACTTCCTTCACAGTCCCACATGTGCAGGTTGGGATAGAACGCAATGCATCACGTTCATCCCAAAGGCCCTTCAATTTGGTATAATAAGTACCAATGATCATGTTTTCTTGTTTGCAGTCATGAAAAGCCTCTTCGACATGGAAAAGGTGAACACTATTAGTGCGTGAAAACCGTTCTTTTAGCTTCCGACAGTAGTCAATGGTGTGTCCTTGCGCATTGCAATAATCACATTTAAGGTTGATCGACATGTCTCTGAGGTGTGCCCAACTTTGTCACATTTTCCACATTTCAAATGAGAATTTTTAGGTGTGTTAGTTCTCTCAAAGCTTCATGTGTTGTTTCGTACATCAAATGTTGTGGCTTCAGGCTGCAATGTGCTGTCCTTTAACATTCCTCGCTGTTTTTCATCTTGAAGGATGAGAAAGTGGGCATTGTTAATTGTAGGAAGTGGATCCATAAGCAATATTTGTCAACGAACAGTGGCATACACGTCATTCAGCCCCATGAAGAATTTAATGGTCTTTTGGCTTTGCTGAAATTACAAAACTTCCTTCACAGTCCCACATGTGCAAGTTGGGATAGAACACAATGCATCACGTTCATCCCAGAGGCCCTTCAATTTGGTATAATAAGCACCAATGCTCATGTTTTCTTGTTTGCAGTCATGAAAAGCCTTTTCGACATGGAAAAGATGAACACTATTAGTGCGTGAAAACCGTTCTTGTAAATCAACCCAGATTTCATGAGCACTTTCATTGCATATTATACTTGCTCCAATCTCTCGTGAGATTGAATTAAAAAACCACGCCTTTACAAGATTGTTGCAGCGTCTCCATCGTTGGAGTTCTGTGGTGAATGTTGTTGGTGGCTGTTGAATAATGCCAGTGACGAAGCCTTCTTTATTTTTTATGCCGAGGGCCATAAGCATGGCACGACTTCAGGTACTATAGTTTTCTTCATTCAGAAGTTGTGCGACAAGTACGACCCCAGGTTGATCAGAGTGATGAAGGTAAAAAGGATCATTCGGATTGTCGTATTCGTTGGCCTCAGGCGTGGCCGAGTTTTGGATTGATTGGTTATCTTTTTCTACCTTGTTGTTGGCTGCTGTGTTTGGGAAGGGAAAGGAAACAAGGTTCAGAATCGTTGATACTTTGATACCATGAAAAGAAAAGTAATTCTCTATTATTTCCTTGAAAAAGAGAAAAATATATATACATCATACAGGAATCAATTTAGTCATGAAATAAAGCATATATATTATATTGTCATTGCCTATTCACACTCCTATATAAATGGAAAACAAATTAACAGGTACTCGTAGTTAACCGAGATGATTGAAGGATATCCTTGACTTTGTGCCTTGACTGATTTTTCATTCCTTAATAGTGTGGTTAAAGAAGAAGAAATTTTTTTTAGATTTAAATGTAATATTATTTTATTGGAAAATGTGTTATTGATGAGAAGAAAAAGAAAAATGAATTTTAATTTAATGGGGATCAAACATGATGTTAAACTAAGCATGTGTTTGTCTCCCATTATTGTAAAAGAAATGGAGTAATGAATAATATTTTTTGGAGAATGCATTGTTGAAATTTAAAGTAACTTTATTAGTTTGTGTATAGAATATTTTATTGGGTGAATGTGTGGTGGAGAATCTTACTGTAGCAAACAATGTTTTGGAATAATGGAAGACAAACATGACCCATTTTTTATTTTTATTTTGGTTAAAATGTGTTTTGAAATACTGAAATAGTGATTTTTTGAAAAATGTGTGGTTAAAAAGTAAAATAAAAAATTTAAATTTAAATTTATTCTATGAAAAAATGTATTGTTAAAAATGAGTTTTTAAAAAAAATTGAAACCCAAACAGGACTTATATAAACCATTTTGGTCTCAAAAGAAGACCCAAGTAAACGGTATTGGCACTATAAAGTGAAAACTAGAATTATCGTTCAACATTTTGCAAACACGTTTTCCTTTTCATCTTTTGACTGATTTTATGGAGGTGAACTTAGTTTTGCTAAAAAAATCATATTTTAAGTAAATTTTGATAAGATGCGTGATTGAAAGTTGAAATAAAATGTACAGTTGAAAATAAATTTTGGATTTTTTTTTTTTAAAATAAAGGGTCAAATAGGAGCTTAAAGTCAACCTCGCATTTGATTATGTTTTATAATAATATTGGTAATTAGTATATTGATTTGAACACATTAAGAAGGAAAAAAGTTATAATATCCGATACACTCGTATCATTTGAAAGAATTTTTCGGGTACATGAATTATAAAATTTTATTCATGTTTTCTATTATATTTTGCATTCTTGTCTAATCCATGTTTGGTGTTCAATGTTTTGAAACTCTTTTTATTATAAGATTATTTTCAATCACATATTCAAACAATAAAATATTCAACACGTAAACTCAAAATTTTTTATATTTTTTAACCACACATTCTCCTAAAAATATCATTCAAAACCTTTTTTTTTTTGGAAAATATGGGCACCAAATAGGGGCATGATATTGTATGTTAAACGTACCCTAAACTTTTTGTACAATTAAGCGGTACAAAGTGGTGTGACTTGTGACATATGGTTAAATTCAAAATATAAATAAATAAATTATCTTTTTTTTTTTTTTGCTTGAGTAATTTAACGTAGTAGTAGAATAAATTCAAATATCTTTATAACGTATTTATAAAAACTGTGTATCAAGTCTTCGCAATAAAGAATATGATACGATGATGAATTCTAAACTTATATTTATTTTTACGAAAAGAAATATAAACTAAGCTGATGCTTGGCTTTCATTTTAATTTTTTTTAATTCATTTTTAGCCAAGTATTTTATAGAATTCATAATTCTTCTTAATTTTTCAATCATACATTTCATCAATTTTTATGAAAATTTAGTAATTTTTTTATTGGGAAATTACAATAATTCAAGTGTTTAAAGATTGGAATTCAAAAATCAGAGACCAAATTTATTATTCAAAAATCAGGTAATATATTAAAACTCTAACCCTAATTTATCACCCTCAAGTCTCTCGCGCCTCCTCTCCCCTCCTTCCCCTCCCCCCTCCCCTCCCACTCTCTCCCTTGTCTCTCTGCATGACGCTGCTTTGAACGGCGACAGCGTCACTGCCGTTCGCGACAGCACTACTGCGAATGGCAGCGACGTTGCCGCCTTTCAAAACAGCATCGCGCGACGCTGCTCCGTTCTGAACTCTCTCCGACAACCGGTGAACGCGACTTCATCTCCCTCTTCTGAACTCTGACTTGAATATAAATCAGACAACGTGTGTTTAGATGCGACATTCGATTCCACTGCTCCAGCGTGCACATCCGTTGCATCAGTCATGATAGGCCCTTTCACAATACTGTCTGAGACCATTAACCAAGTTCTCAATGGAAGAATCTGTAAGTTTGGCGTGTTGCTGCTTCATAATCGTGTCTTTGTGGCATTTGGAGCACATATTCAGGGTAGCCGCAGTTCCAAAGAAGCCACAGGTGTTGATGCAAAGAATGTGGTGTTCGGCACTTGGCAGCCAGTCTTAGTGTTGGAAGAAATCCCCAATTTTACTGTTTATGTTAAACGTACCCTAAACTTTTTGTACAATTAAGCGGTACAAAGTGGTGTGACTTGTGACATATGGTTAAATTCAAAATATAAATAAATAAATTATCTTTTTTTTTTTTTTTTTTGCTTGAGTAATTTAACATAGTAGTAGAATAAATTCAAATATCTTTATCACGTATTTATAAAAACTGTGTATCAAGTCTTTGCAATAAAGAATATGATACGATGATGAATTCTAAACTTATATTTATTTTTACGAAAAGAAATATAAACTAAGCTGATGCTTGGCTTTCATTTTTAGCCAAGTATTTTATAGAATTCATAAGTCTTATTAATTTTTCAATCATAAATTTCATCAATTTTTATGAAAATTTAGTAAATTCTTTATTGGGAAATTACAATAATTCAGGCGTTTAAAGATTGGAATTCAAAAATCAGAGACCAAATTTTATTATTCAAAAATCAAGTAATATATTAAAATCATAACCCTAATTTATCACCCTCAACTCTCTCGCACCTCCTCCTCCTCCCCCTCCCTCCTTCCCCCACTCCCATTCCCACTCTCTCCCTTGTCTCTCTGTGACGCTGCTTTGAACGGCGGCAGCGTTGTTGCCGTTCGCAGCAGGCCGCCGTTCGCGACAGCACTACTACGAATGGCAGCGACGCTGCCGCCGTTCAAAGCAGCATTGCGCGATGTTGCTCCGTTCTGAACTCTCTCCGGCAACTGGCGAACGCGGCTTCATCTCCCTCTTCTGAACTCTGACTTGAATATAAATCATATGACGTGTGTTTAGATGCGACATTCGATTCCACTGTTCCAGCGTGCACATCCATTGCATCAGTCATGATAGGGCCTTTTACAATACTGTCTGAGACGCCATTAACCAAGTTCTCTCAATGGAAGAATCTGTAAGTTTGGCGTGTTTGATGAGATTCTTATGAAATTATTGGAAATCTATTCAAATTTACGAAATTCATTAGAATTTATAATCTTTTAAAATTTATCAAAATCTTAATCGAGAACACCCCCGTAAATCTAATGCCAAAATTAGGAAGATACGGAAAATTTTCTTCAATGAACTAAACTTCACCATCGAAGGTCACTTTCGTCTGTTGATGTTTTTGGTTCGCAATGGTGGTGGATGAAGTTGTGGTGGTGGGATAGGGTTAATGATGGATTTTGATTTGGGGTGAGCGAAGGGACTTTAGAGAGAGAGAGAGAGAGAGAGAGAGAGAGAGAGAGAGAGAGAGAGAGAGAGAGAGAGAGAGATGAGTGAATGGAGTTTGAGGGCTGTTTTAGGTTTTTTGGAGTGATACAATCGATTTGTAAATTTTTAAAACATGCGATGTTTCAACTTTTAAGTGCAATATAAATACTAGACATAATTTCCTCTCTTCAATTTTGTAGCCTTTTCAAAAATTAACTAGCTTTTGTAGCTTTTTGTCATTCCATCACTTCCCCATCTAAATTCTAAATCGTCTTCAAATCCCCAAGCTGAAATCTGGCGAAACAATACCTATCTTTTTAGCATAATATTGTCTACTTTATTATTTAGCCACCTTTTCATCTAGTTCTCCTCTTAAATATGTTGAAAAAGATTTGTTTGAATTAAATTGTAGGATAGATTGTTAATAATATTAAAAGTTTGAATTAATATCTGATTTTTGTATAAATAAACTTTAAGTCTAATTTTTGAATTGTGACATCTAAAATTCTGGTTCAATGTAATTTCCACATTATTTAATGGGTCCTCCAATTCGACCCAATTGAAGTGAGATGGAGAAATTTTGGGATTGATTGTTGATAAAAAATAACTCTAGCCACAGTAATATGGACACAGCATATGCGTTCACTTTCAAACTTTAAAATTTCATTGGAATATTCACTATTGGCTAGTTTGGTTGCCACTTGCTGTTGAAATTTAAATATCATGAAAAGCTAATGTTGTAGCAGGATTTAATGACATAGCATGATTTCTATGAAGCTAAATTCTTTTACTACCTGCTGACTTTAAACAATTATGTCACTTGATTTATGTGGATGTTCAAATAATTTTCCACCATTGACAAGATTAGAACATGGAACTACATAAATGTTCTACAACATTCTTCTTTAAGTATTTGCTGACATAAAAAATTGTCACCCGAAGGGAGAAAATGTGCAAGGTTATTACAATGCATGCCAATTATTTGTAAAAGTTCCCGGCTTGGATCTCTCTTATTCAAAGGTCTTGATGATCATTATCTATATTATTTGTGGCATGCTTTAAGACCTCATCGTTGAGTCTAAATATAAGACCCCGTCTACTTGAGGCCAGCTTATAAGACTCCGATAGTTCGAGAGTCATGCGTAGGATGTTTATTCTTGACTTCGCGAGATGTTTATTCATCACCTTTCACTATCTTCGAGCCTAACTATAATATCTCGTCTATTCGAAGCCAACTTATAAGACTCTGATAGTTCGAGAGCTATTTGTGGAATGCTTATTTACCATCTCGCCACATGTTTAATCTTGTCTTCGCGTGATATTTATTTCTCGCATCTCACTATCATCGATCTTAACTATAAGACCTCCATTAGAGATCATCTTATAAGACTTAAATAGTTTGAGAGCTATTTGCTAGATGTTTATTTCCCACCTTACCAATTGCGTATTCCTGACTTAACGAGATATTTATTTCTCATCTCTCGCTATCTTTAAGCCTAACTATAAGAAATCGTCTATCCGAGACCAGCTTATAAGCCTCCAATAGTTCAAGAGCTATTCGCGAAATGTTTATTTCCCGCCTCAACAAATGCTTATTCCTGACTTCACGAGATATTTATTCCTCGCCTCTCATTGTCGTCGAGCATGACTATAAGACATCGTCTATCTGATGTCAACTTATAAGATTTCGATAGTTCGAGAACTATTCGTGGGATGTCTATTCCCCGCCTCGTCAGATGTTATTCCTGGCTTCGCGAGACATTTATTCCTTAACTTTTACTATCATCGAGCCCAGTTATAAGACCTCGTCTATCCGAAAACGGCTTATAAGACTCCGATAGTTCGAGAGCTATTCGCGGGATGCTTATTCCTGACTTCGTGAAATGTTAATCCCTCACCTCTCACTATCGTCGAGTCTAGCTATAAGACCTCGTTTACCTGAGGCCAGCTTATAAGACTATGATAGTTCGAGTTATTCCTAAGATGTTTATTTCCCGCTTCGTGAGATGCTTATTCCTTGCTTCTCACTATCGTCGAGCCTAGCTATAAGACTTTGTCTATCCGATGCCAGCTTATAAGATTTCAATAGTTCGAGAGCTATCTGCTGGGTGTTTATTCCCCACCTCACTTAATGCTTATTCCTGGCTTCACGAGATGTTTATTCCTCACCTCTCACTATCGTCGAGTCTAACTATAAGACCTCATCTATTTGAAGCCAGTTTACAATACTAATCGTAGTATGTTTATTCCCCATTTCACCTGATGGGATCCAGGAAGGCAACAAGCTATCAAGGGTTCGATGTATGTTGAGGAGAGATTAAAGGCGAATTCGAGATCAAATAAAGTCAATGAAGCCATGCAATTACTTGTTTAAGCTATGGAGTCCAAATGGTAAAGTTAACAAGCCAAAGACCAAGTTCTATGTTGTGCATGGGAGTGAAAACAAGTTGGAATGCATTAGAATCAAGAACTCAAAACTTGAAGGCAAGACGACTACTATGCGATCGCATAACACAAATCTGGGGCGATTTTTTTATAAATTTTGGAAAGAATTTTAATTTATTTAAAACTCAAGTTGATGCGAACCCAGCCAAGAATATATCTTGGGAACCCATGAACAAATTGAAACCAACCCCTTTTGGTCCTCGACTCCAACATGAAATTTGTCTGTTAGCTTGTCAACTCCGTTCCCGTGATCTTCGTGGCTCGATCACTTGATTGCATGGGTTCTTTAGCTTGATTCGAACCCCGACTCCTTCCCGAACTCGACCTTGACCCCTTCTTAGTGCACTTCGATCCTTCGCCCGCTTGATGCCTCATTGGGATCACATCATCATCTCTCCCTTCGAAAGGATTCGACCTTGAATCCGAACTTGCACCAAACAAAGCAACATTAGAAATTTTAAAAATGCCAACAATCACCAATATACCCCAAAGAACCAAGCTGTATCCATTGATCACGCTCATGACAATGACATGGAAAGGTCCATCTTCTCTAGGATGTAACATGGATCTCCGTGGACTTTGGTTCCGCCTTGTACACATAATCACGCAACCACAATCACCGAGATCATACAAGACTCGATTCCACACCATAGTGATCACCTACTTTTCACCAAAGATACTACTAACTCCAAAACATAAGATTAGTGAATTGAACGAGGTTAGTAGATTAAAAACACTTGTTAATTTGAAGTATGGAATGGAAATAATAGACATTATCCATAATCCTAACACATTCCATAAACCCAACCTATGACATGTAAGAAAGTCAGGATATAAATTCAAACTCACTTGCATACAACTCCCAAGAATGCAATCTAAATGTCTAGCATATGTGATTAACTCGGTGTGACAAACTAGAATATGATGATATAGTAAGTGTATATCATGAACAAACGAAAAAAAATTTCCATACATGTAAGTTCATAGCCTATCCTAGGTGTAAAATTTTGACATGTTACCATGACCTTGTTATGTCCATCATCCTTGGTATGTTCCCATTCACCCTTTGTGAGTTCCTGCAAAAGAGAATTATCGAAATTGGGGAGGGGACTGTTAGCACTAACCAAAGCTCTCTCACACTCGGTTTTTCTCACATAGAGGCTCACCTTGGAATTTTCTCTCCACTCTACTTTTTCCCTCTTTTCTCTCATGTAGCTCTACTTTTTTTTTATCACTCTCAGCCACCTTACTTTCTTCTCTCCTGCTCTCCTTTTTTTGCTCTTTATTTTTATTTTCTCTCTCACTCTTCAATTTCATTTGGTCCTCTTGGACCTGTTGTGGTGTCAAAGGTATAAGTGTAATTATTTTTCCACCCATCACAAGGCTACACCGATTTGTGAACCCTTCATGCTTCACTCTCCTATCATACTGCCATGACCTTCCTAACAACAAATGCTCTGCATTCATCGAAACCACATTACACATCACTTCATCATGATACCGCCCAATACTAAAACTCACCAAGGCGCTCTTTGTAATTTGTATTTCCCACAGTTATTCAACCACTCCAATTTGTAAGATTGTGGATGTCTCATAAGAGGTAATCCCAACTCCTCTACAAGTGTCGTGCTAACCACATTGGTACAACTCCCCCCCATCTACAATCAAACTACACACCTTACCCTTAATGTGACACCTAGTGTGAAACAAGTTTTCTCGCTGCTACGCCTCATCATCTACATTCACTTGTGTAGTAGGAGCACGCATAACCACTAATAACTCCGTCATCGGGTACTCCACACAAGTCTCACCCTTAACATTCTCCAACTCAGGCACACTGTCACTCCCATTCCGATCATCCGACTCAATTTCTCCATCATCCCGTAGAATCATCACCCACCGGTTTGGACATTGTGAAGCAATATGACCCGAGCCCAAACATTTAAAGCACTTAATATCCCTTGACCTACCATTTTGATTTTCAATGTTTGGTTTATTTCTATTCACCTTCTCCCTAGCCTTAGGTACTTCAACCTTTTCCCTAGTCTCCAACCGATCATTCATATCACCACTATTTCATTGGGTTCCATAGTAAACCTAGTTATCCCATTTCTTTTGAGTTGTCTCTCCACCTTCATAGCCACATATACCAAATCCTCCAACTCCACATAGTGTTGTAGCTCAACAATATTAGTTATGCCCCTATTCAAACCATTCAAGAATCTAGCCATGGTAGCTTCCCGATCCTCTACTACAGTTGCCCTAATCATCGCCACCTTCATCTCCTTGTAGTAATCATCTACACTCCTAGACCCCTGAGAAAGAGTTTGTAGTTTGTGATGTAAATCCCAATAATAATGTCCAAGTACAAACCTCTTTCTCATACAAGCCTTCAACTCACCCCAAGTCTCAATTGGCCTATCCAAGTTCCTCCTACGACTAGTTACTAATTGATCCCACCAGATGATAGCATAGTCAATGAATTATACTACAACTAACTTCAACTTCTTCTCTTCCGCATAGTTATGACAATCGAACACCAACTCCACTTTCTTTTCTCACTCCAGGTAAGCTTCATGGTTACTCCGACCTTGGAAAGCTGGAATATTCATTTTAATACTTCCCAAATCCCTATCAACACCCCGATCAAACCTACCAAACCTACCTCCTCCATTCCTCTTTCATCCCATGTCGACCTCTAAATAGTAGTCACTACTACCTACACTCACCGCCTCATCTCCACCATCAAAATTAGCCATAAGATTCCGTCCTCTCCTATCTACTCTATCCTTACGAGGAACCCTTTAGGTGTCCCTCGCTGCTGACTACTAATCATAGTTTCATTCCTAGCTACATCACCACTAATTCGTTCAACAGCCAAACCCAATTGATCAAACTTATGATGTATAGCCTGCATACTATCCCTAAACTCAACATAAAACCCCTTAGGCACCACATCTACTTCTCTTTTATTAATATCTCTTTCCATTGAAAGTAAGTAATAACAAAATTTTAATGAAAAGAAATAACAGAAAACAAAATAAATGTACCTCACGTGTTTGCACCGTGTATCACTCGGATTGACTTTTACCCGATAATGAGCTCATCACTCTACCTTTTTATCGCTCGTCCTCCTTCCTCAATGGCTCGAGAAATAACTGATCTCAATCAATTGGATCACGGTTCCAGCAGCAAACGCCACCACAAGTACAGGTTTCGGATAATCAACAATACCTTGGCACAGACGGAGGTAATGACTCAAATTCAACGAACAAGAAACAAATGACTCGAAATTTATAGTGTTTTATTTTGCTTTGCCTCTAGACATTTACAAGTTGTAGAGACTTTTTTTTCAACTGTTCGCGTGAACAGTGACGATGAACATACATTTTTTTTCACTAACTCAACAAACGACTAAAATAAATTTAGAGACAAAATTAACAACGAAAACAATGACCAAAAACCCAAATAACAAATCTGATTTTTTTTACTCAAACAATACAATAAATTACTGGAAGTAAAGGATAGATGACTTGAAATCTAGATCCAAGCTCTGATACTAACTGATGCGAACCCAGCCAAGAATATATCTTGGGAACCCACAAACGAGTTGAAACCAACCACTTTTGGTCCTCGACTCCAACATGAAATTTGTCTGTTGGCTTGTCAACTCCGTTCTCGTGATCTTCGTGGCTCGATCTGATTGCATGGCTTCTTTAGCTTGATTCGAACCCCGACTCCTTCCCGAGCTCGACCTTGACCCCTTCTTAGTGCACTTCGATTCTTCACCCGCTTGATGCCTCATTGGGATCACATCACTAGTCTTATGGTAACTTTTTTATATTTAGAATATTAGTTCTGTTTTTAATTAGGTTTTATGAGTTCCATATAAATAGAACACGATAAGTATATTTTATATACTTATTCGGACCCCAAAATATTGATATTTCATAATTCTTTTAATGGAATTATAGCCTAATTTATTATATAATGTATTATTAGGTGAAACTCAATTAATGAAATTGAAATTGAAAGAAAGAAGCTAAAAATAGCGAGATCCAAAGTTGGGGGCTAAAGTGAAAATATTCAAAAGTTGTGTCGAAGCTCACAATGAAGCTTCAAGAATGCTAGAGGTCAAATGGATACAACTAAAGATCAAAAGGAGTGAAATCAAATCAATTTTCAACCGCGCAAGATATCCAAATTTTAAGTTAAAGATTGAGACCTATTTTTGGCCTAGTAAACGTTCCAATTGGAAAAGAGCTACTTCTATCAAAATTGTAGCCATTTAAGTTATCTTTCCAATTCATTTTTAATCGTCTTAATCGAATATCGAGAACAAAAGTTATGATAAAAATATTGAAAACGACGCAGAATGACAGCAAGGCAGCGCCCATGCGCCCGAACACTAATTATTTCTAGTAAGATAGCGCTTAGGTGATGCCAACCTAGCGCTTAGGTGCTGCACCGCACAACTTAGGTTTTTTCTATTCGGGTCGCGAGAAGCCCAGAAAAAGACTTCAAATTAACCAATAATGTATATAACTGTATAAATAGACCTAAAGAGGCACTAATAAAAGGAGTTCCACAATTTGAAAAAAATAGAAAAACAACGAGAAATTGAAGAGCAAAATTAAGAGAAGAAATTTATCAAGAGATTCAAGATCAAAGCAAAGGTTGGAAGCAAAAGAAGACTTCGGTACAAAAGTTTATTCTTTTCCATATCTTTATTTCAATAATTCGGTGATGTATTCAAATTTATTTATTTGTTTATATTTTTACATTATGTATAACTGAACTCTAAATTAGGGCGAACAATATAGTCTTTTGAGACCCTTAATTCTTTAATTTTAGATTTCTGTGATTTATTTATGTGTTGGTTTTATTATGAGTTTAATGCATTAAATTACCCGATCAATAATTTGATGATTTTTTGAGTTTCTTACGAATCAAGATGTGAGTTTGAGATTTAAACCATATAATAAAATTCGGTAAAGTAGTATAATGTGTAGAGATACATATACTAATTATTGTGGTCGTTATTGGAATTCTTAGAATCATAATTCGTTTAACTAAGGGTAATTTGCATAGTGATATGGAATTGAATTAGTTAAATATGCCCGATAAAAACTCGAGAGGGGTAAATGAATACAATAAAAGAATTCGACAGAACACTACATTAGGCTAGATCTTGAATTAGGAATTAAGGAGATCATTAGATGAACTTGTTTTGCCCTAATATTCATTACGTATTCGAATTTTCTATCAATCATTATGTGAAATATGTTTATACTTTCCATTAGCTTAAGTTTATTATTTTAAAAGAAAATAATATTCACTACTTTTACCATTATTTATTTACTTTCATCAAATAAGAGTTAGAAAAAAGTAGATTAAGATTAAAGTATAGTTCTCGTGGAAACGATAATCCGGATTTAAAGGTCTACTATATTACTTGTTACGATATCGTACACTTGTGATATAAAAAACGTATCAAGTTTTTGGCGCCGCTACCAGAGACTATTTACTTTTAGCCTTAATTTATTTTTTTAACCGTTGTTTGATTTATTTATTTTCTTTTTATTTCTTTATTTATTTCTTTTTCTTTCTCTTTTTCAAGATATGTAAAAGAACGAACTAACAAAATAAAAGATGTCCGAGATAGATTTCAACAATATGCTCGTATGTGACTTCATCATAAAGCAACAACAATTGGCAGCTCAAGGAATTGTTGAGGGAGATGTGCTTATGGGAGATTTCATTATAGGACAGAGACTACAAGATTTAAAAGCTGAATGTAAAATTAATAAAACTGTTTTGAGAAACTTGCATGTTGCATTATTTCTCTCACACAAATTTGATGAGTGATTTGCCTGTGAAATTATTTTTTCCACGGATTATTAATGAACATCAATTAAAAGAATCAGATCTACTAGACTTCTAGCAAATATAACACGAAGATGGGACTTTCCATGAAGATGTCATTGTTTATATACCAAAAGTTTTAAACATGGACGTTGAATTTGAGAAAACTTCAATTAAAGAAGAGGAGCATGAAAAAATCGAGAAATTAATCACAATGGGTGAAAAAAGAACTTGTAACATTCAAAGAAGATAAAATTCTCGACTTCATCGTTTGCTTAAAAATTGATTTTATGATTAAGCCTTATGAAAAGATTGAAGTATATATTGTTGAATTCAAAATGGGTGATGAGAAAAAGTCATACTACATGGAGAATAGCAATGCTAAAATTTGGAGGAAAATTGTAATGTGGAACAAAGTCAAATTAAACAAGTTGAGCAGCGCCTCCAAAGCAATATTCAAAGTGCTATGACACACTTGTGCAAAAAGTCAAACTAATTACTTTAAAGAAGTGCTTCTTGGGGAGGGGAGACCCAAGCTTTCTTCTTTTTAATTTATTTTTGAGTTTTAGGATAATTTAGATTATTTTAAGTTATTTGCGATTCATCATATATATCACATTTCCCCTTATGTCTTTTATATGTTCATTGGTTTATTAGATGTTGAGCTAAGTAACACTTATTTCAGTTATTTTATCTTAATATTTTATTTGATTTTTCAGGAACACGATATCGCGGAACATCTAAACCAATATTTACCAAAGAGCCAAATGGAGCAACATGAAAGCTAGAAATTGAATTACACGCTTTATCATGTGAGTCTTTTCTTCAATTTCTTCCTCACTCATTTATATGTAGATTTATGATTAAAGACATTGAAGACAATGTCTAATTTAAGTTTGGGGGGTTTTTGTATGTTTGTGTAAGTTAGTTAGCCTGACTGGAAATGACGGATATATTGAATGATGAATTGATCTATGAATGGTGAATAAGTTGTATGCTTAGATTAATTTTTACTTTTTCATGTGAAATTTGATATATAATGAGCACATGAATTAAGTTAAGTATTGTGTAGGAACGAGTTGATTTCATAATTGAATAGATTGAAATAATGGACCATAGATGTTAAACCCAAATCCACTAAATTTTACATTCTTGGACCAAATTTAGAATAGTTTAGGGGGATTCCACTATTGTAGGAAGATGTTGAGATAAATAGGGATTCCATGTGTGAAATTAAAAATCTTATGCAGATTGTCTAATGTCAATAAGATGCAATTGGGTAGAAATCTCAAATTAGATGTCGTTTTGATTGAATTGATATTAAATGAGGGACATGCACTAATCAAGACATAAAAAAATATTTTATTAGAAAATTTCTCTTCATAACCTTTATGACTCAAGTAATTAAGTCTGTAAGAGTCTTTAAAAACATGATGCCCTATGATCATCTGACTTGGGAGTCATCGGCCGAAAGCTTGTTACATGAGTCATTTAGAAAGCTTAAGTGAAAAAATGCTTCAAATAAAAAAAAATTATTAAAGAAAAAAAAACAGAAAAAATAGGTGCATGAAACAGAAGACGCACAAAATGTTTTGATTAAATTTCAAACAACTGTTTAAGAAAATTTGACTTTTAATAAGAGATTGTTGGCTTAGTTAAGTCCTAGAGATTGAAACTATCAAACTTAATAGAGAATCCTTGTTTATTGAAATGTTGAACTGCAATTGGTGAAATTTTACTAAACTAGGGAGCTAATGATAGTAAAAAAAATATAACCTTAGTCACACACTGGAAAAAGTGAAAAAAAAAATGTTTGGGGGTGTGTGAATCTTACGAGTGATGAAAGAACATATTTGACAGCTAATGGTCAGGAATTGAAATAATTTATGAATTCATGATGCTATACTTAATTCTTCACACACACACATGTCGATTTTACATTGGAAAAGTGGATTTTAATTATTGTATTGTGATTTTGAAGTTGTACATAAATTTGTCATTATGATATCAATCCCGAAATAAAAAGTTAGGATAACTAGCTAAATTTTGTTGATTCACTTGATTGACTATCCACCAATTAGGTAATTAACATTACATGTTTGTGTGTTTGTTAAGTTATGTTATAATTTTGTTTGAGAACAAACAAATGCTTAAATTTGTGGGTGTTTGATAAGTGTATTTTATACACTTATTTGGGCCCCAAAATATTGATATTTCATAATTCTTTTAATAGAATTATAGCTTAAATTATTATATAATGTATTATTAGGTAAAACTCAATTAATGGAAGTAAAATTGAAAGAAAGAAACGAAAAATAGCGAGATCCAAAGTTGGGGCTAAAGTGAAAAATTCAAAAGTTGTGTCGAAACTCACGATGAGTTTTTAAGAATGTTAGGGGTTAAATCGATACAACTAAATATCAAAAGGAGTGAAAACAAAACAATTTTCAACTGCGCAATGATGTCTAAATTTTAAGTTGGGGATTAGACCCATTTTTGGCATAGTAAACGTTCGAATTGGAAAAGATCTACTTCTATAAAAGTTGTAACATTTTGAGTTATCTTTCCAACTCATTTTGAATCGTCTTAATCGGATATTAGAAACAAAATTTATGATAAAAATATTGAAAAAGACACAGAATGGCAACAATACAACGTCTGGTGCTACCTACCTAGCGCCCAGGCGCCCGAACACTGATTATTTCCAGTAAGACAGCGCTCAGGCGTTGCCAACCTAGTGCTTAGGCGCTGTGCCGCACAACTTAGGTTTTTGCTATTCGGGCGGCAAGAAGCCCAGAAAAAGGCTCCAAATTGGCCAAGAACGTGTAGAGAAGTATAAATAGACCTAAAGAGACACTAATAAAAAGAGTTCCACAATTTGAAAAAAGAGAGAAACAACGAGAAATCGAAGAACAAAATCAAAAGAAGAAATTCATCAAGGGATTCAAGATCAAAGCAAAAATTGGAAGCGGAAGAAGAGTTTGGTACAAAAGTTTATTATTTTCCATATCTTTATTCTAATAATTCGGTGATTTATTCAAATTTATTTATTTGTTTATCTTTTTACATTATGTGTAACTGAACTCTAAATTAGGACGAACAACCCTTAATTCTTTAATTCTAGATTTCTGTAGTTTATTCTTTTATGTGTTGGTTTTATTATGAGTTTAATGCATTAAATTACCTGATCAATAATTTGATAATTTTGTGAGTCTATTACAAATCGAGAGGTGAATTTGAGATTTAGATTGTATAATAGAACTCAGTAAAGTAGTATAACGTGTAGAGATACATATACTAATTATTGTGATCGTTATAGGAATTCTTAGAACCATAATTCGTTTAACTAAGGGTAATTCGCATAGTGATATGGAATTGAATTAGTTAAATAGGTTCAATGAGAATCGAGATGGGTAAATTAAATACCATAGAAGAATTCGATCGAACATTACATTCAGCTAGAATCTTGAATTAGGAATTAAGGTGATCATTAGATAAATTTGTTTTGCCTTAATATTCATTACATATTTGAATATTCTATAAAGCATTATGTGAAATCTGTTTATACTTTCCATTAGTTTAAGTTTGTTATTTTACAAAAGAAAATGATATTTACAATTTTTATCATCCTTTATTTGTTTACTTTCATCAAATAAAAGTTAGGAAAAGTAGATTAAGACTAAAGTATAGTCCAGTGGGAACAATAATCCGACTCAAATGTCCACTATATTACTTGTTACGACATCGTACACTTGCGATATAAAAAACGCAATAGAACACGTTCCATTTATTGTAATAACACACAATTCGAGAGATATTATTGCGAGACAACTTTCAATAATTTAAGTAAGGTTTATAAATTTTGTAATCACGAGGTCACGACATTGTTGGCGATTGTCTTTGTTCTTTAGTTCAATAATTTTTTGAGTCGAGCTTTTAAACGTTGATTCTTGACTTTCTTGGGTTTGATCTAATCTATCATATGTTTCGTAGCTTCAATTGTTACGTGGGTTCTCATCATCGCCAGACACTTATTCCGAGCTTCGCTAGATGTTTATTTCTCGCCTTTCACTATTGTCGAGTCTAGCTATAAGACCTCGTACACCTGAACCAGCTTATAAGACTACAATAGTTCGAGATCCATTCGCGGGATGTTTATCCCCGTTTCGTGAGATTCTTATTCTTCGCCTCACACTATAAGATTTTGATAGTTCGAGAGCTATTTGGGAGATCTTTATTCACTGCTTTGCCATATATTTATTCTTGGATTTGCGAGATGCTTATTATTTGCCTCTCACTATTGTCAAGCATAATCGTAAGACCTTGTCCTTTCAATGTCAACTTATAAGACTCCGATAATTCGAATGAGCCACCAGCTTGATTTCATTTCTCGCTCTACGAGATACCTCACCATACGAGATATCGCATTACAACTGCATTTATCTCAAGAGAGCTCATCATGCCTTTGTATCAGCTTATCACAAGTTGCTTATATACTTAGAGCCACATTTCTGCATTAGTTATAACACATCTATATCTATTTTCACAGAGCTCATCGTGTCTCTGCATCGACTGCATTACAGTTGCCTATCTTTCAGAGCTTTGCTTTTACTTCAGCCATGTCACATATACTTATCTTTAGAGAGCTTATATTATTTACTGCTTCGTAAGGAGAGGTGCGTGCCCACCTTAATACTTGCGAAGACGAAGCTTTCTATAGCTAGGTCAAACACCATAGAGAAAGCCATTGACATAGATGCACCATCCCTATGTAAGGATGTCGACCACTTATGTCCAGAGCATCACATTTCCTACTTATACATCCAGATTATCGCTTCTTATACTTATGTCCAGAGCATCGCCTCTGCTACTTATAACCCGAGCATGACCTCTTTTACTTATACATTCAGAGCATCGTCTCTGCTACTTATGTTCAGAGCATCTCCTCTGCTACTAATGTTCACGATTGCTTATATATTCGTCTTGTCTTTGTATCAACTTCATCAAAGTGGCTTATATTTTAAGTTCGACCCGCATATTAATATTCAACTCAGACTTTGGGGACTATTGTGATACTAACATCTTTGTATCATTACATTATTGCATATGCATTATATTATTACTGCCAAGTACACATGCCACTTCATTGCTAGCATATCATGACACTATTTTCATTACAGCAAGTACGTATGCCACGTGGTCTATATTATCATTTATTATCGACATCATATGATCTACTATGATATATGATAAGATCTTTGCATATTATATTTTGAAAAAATTTGAGATGTCATTATTCACTTTATCGTCATGAATAATTTGATGCGCAAATGGACCCTAGATTTATTTTGTATATGTGCAGTGGATATATTGTAGTTTATTATAGGTTGGTTTAGTCTATATTACTGAAGAGATGTTGTCGAAATTTTAATAAATTATATGTGACATTTTTCAATTATCGCTTATTCAGGCTCGCACAAATATTTTCGAGACAATTCCTTATATTTCAAAATCCGACCTACACATGAATGTACAACTCAAATTTGAAGGACTATTGTTACACTTGTAAATTACGCAGCATATGCATGACGAAGTGGGTTCCATATATGTCCATGTAACGTCAATTATTCAATTGATTGTGCCTATTTAATTAAATAACTTTGTATTGGATTTGGAACTTGACCTATTAGCCCCACTTGGCCCAACCATTTCTCTCTCCATATATGTGAATCCATTAGACCCTTTTCTTGACTTGATCATTGAAGTGCAAAGGGTCGTAGACCCTTTTCTCGACCGACGACCTTTGCCTTCTAACGTGGTGTTCAGAGTGCAGATAATGTCTATGTGGAGAGGAAGTGGTCGGAATTCTATTGACATATCTTTTGAAGTTTACAGAAATCAATAAAGATAATTAATGTTGTTTTACTGTTGATTATGTTTATATTTACTTTCTCATCATCATTCGAAATAAAATTATGGGTGTGTTTGAGCCACATTATTTTGGAATAGTAGATTGAATGAGAATGTGTGGTTGAAAAAGAAGGAAAAATTATTGATGTAATGAAAAATATTATTTTATTGAAAAATGTGTTGTTAAAAATGAGTAGAAGAATGAAAATGAAAATTTTAATGTGACTCAAACATGAGCTAAATAAAACTTAGAGCGTCAAAGTCCTTCTTTTTTTTATTAAGAAATTACTTTTGAAAACGTTTGGATAAATTTCTAGAAATACTTTGTTTAGCTAAAAAAGATTTTAAAGAAAATTGGCCTAAGATAACTTACTCAAGATACTCTATTATAAAAAATAGAAACAAAAGCTGAAACCTTATCAAAAGGACTATAAAAAAAAAAATTCGTACCTAATTTTCTTTATATTGTAAATTATGGTCACATTTAGAGCTTGTTTAGACCGGATTAAAATCAAAGTCAAATAATCAATATTAACCACATCTTTTCAACCACACATTTCAAAAACTTATATCATAATCCACAAAAAAATCTAATTGTAATCCCCACCAAACAGCATCTTAGATTGATTCCCAAAATTTCTCTTATGTGCTGCGTCCCACTCCTACTGTACATGTCTATCATAGACTAGTGAGTTGTGACCATAATCAAATATTCACAAACATTGACTTAGAATTTCTAAAAGAAAGAAAGAAAAAACAAAATATGGCTTTAAAGATTCAATTGATGGTTGACAATCATGATTTGAAATTGTCACATTCATCGATTTCAAAAAAGAATTCAAAAAATGTTTTTTAAATCCATGGTCTAGATTCTGCCACTTCAAAAATTGTCAACAAACCTTATCAATCATCATTGTACAAGTAGACTAATTCTTAAAAATTTTCTCGATTCCCATCCTTAACCAATTCAGAAAAGTTCTCGAATTTCGACGAGTTCAAATACATCTATGTGAATTTTGACACAACATATTCCTTATTTCGTTTGCTTTAGCGTGACATTGCCACGTGGCATACTATCCTTGGTCCTCTGTAAAAGCGTCGGCGCTCAAATTCGGCAATATATATACCGTTCGCATCTACTCGCATATTTTTTCTATTTCAATTCCTGTTTGGTAAATATTAAAATAAAATTTTTATTAGATTTTGATAAAAATTAACGAGACGTGTGGTTGAAAAATTATGGATCTTATAAAATATGTGGTTAAAATTAATTGTTAATTTTGATTTGAATTTTTAATTGAATTTTAATTCAAAACAAACAGACTTATTATTCCGTCCATAGTTATCAACGTGAAAAAACTTTGTATCTACCCAACATAAATTGATGACCCAACTCAGTGGCAAGGGAGGTGGGGTTCAGTAAGGTTCCATCCCTCAATGAAATTTGTGTAAAGAATTTGAATGAGTTTTTTTTTTTTTTTTTCCTTTTAATTTTAATATGATTTATATCTTATATTTTATCAATAAGTCCTAACAATGTCGCGACCCAACTTATAATTTAGCAACACAAATTTTTATAGGTGCCATAAAACTCGTGTTTACCTGATCTTACTCTTTGTTTTGGAAAACACGAGTCTACGTGGTGTCAAATAATATGAGTATTAGATGCATCCCATGGAATCTTTAAAATAAAGGGTGTGTCTGTTCCTGATTTTAGCTGAATTAAAATCAGAAAATTGAACGTTAGTGGGGCTCGGGTGAGAGAGTGGAAGTCAATTATAGTAGGCTCAACGGTTACATTTGTGATGAAAATTCAGATTAAAAACTTGACCAGACAGGCGCAAAATAAAAAAGGTTGGATAATTAAATTGAAATAAAAAATAAATGAATGACCAAATTGAAATAAGTTAAACTTCAGTCACTAATATATGAAACGAGTACCACTGTAGATTCTTTATTCTACACATCACCTTGTTCAGTGCCACGTGTCACGTTAACACGAATCATTTTTTAAAAATCGCCGACAGTCAACTTCGGAAAAATACACTTTTTTTTTTTTTTTTTTGTATTAGTTGTATAATACACTTTGTTTCCATTAATCCTCTTTTTCCTTTTTCCTTTTGATTTTTTTTTTTTAACTTTATTCCACTATTTTTTGGTGCCGTTACGGATTGAGCATATTATCGTCAGATCAATCCAATTCTCGTTTGTAATATTTTTTCCACGGTTTGTAAAATATATCCACTTGAATTTTCAATTTCTGAAAGTTTTGGGGTTTTAATTTTTGTTTAGCTGAATATATGATTTGTTTTCAGTATACAAGACTTCAGAGAATCAGCAAAACTTGATCGATCGATCGATCCATCTATCGGTCGATCATCAAGAGTTTGAGGAGTGTTCTGGTGTGCAATGTCAGGACCGTTGGATCTATTTGCGAGACCATGTAAGTTAATTTTCTTGTTCAAATCGATTTTATTTATTTATTTGTAGTTGTTCTTCAGCTGCATTTATGGTTAATTTATCGTAATTGATGTTTGGGGGTATTTTCAAGATCTAGGGTATATTATTGTTTCAATCGGTTTTATTTTTTGAATTCCAGCTGCATTTATTGTTAATTCATCATAATTGTAATTGTTTTGACTGTTTCAAGAACTAGAGTTTATTAATAAACCGATGGCCTGATTTTGTTAAACCGAACACGAACACGACACGCGAGCAAAAATGCACCTCGTTGATGATTCTAAAAAGCTACTGCCGTGTCATTTTGAATTTATTGTCATTAACTGGATACTCTTATATAATATATTAAGAAAAAGAAGTCTATGATTTGTTTTATCTTTCACTAATTTCAAAACTATTTTCAATTCATACCTATAGAGAATTGTTGTTGTTGTTGTTTTTTTTTTTTTTTTAAATGCCAGCTCATATTAAATAAAAGTAATTATAACTAAAAAATCTTGAATAAAGTATTTCATGGAGACTCCTAACAGTTAATCCTGAATTTCAGAACATGGTTAAGTAATGTGAAAAATATTTCTTTTCCAAGTCATTCTAGCATGCCGATTAAAAGCTTCAGTTGGCACCCATTGTCAGACTTCTTGATACCCTGAAGCTAATTGGTTATACAAGAGGAAAATTTACTATTAGTTCATCTGGAGCATAAAAAAGGCCAAATTAGTTAATGCTGAGGCAAGCAGGAATATCATGCATATCATTGCTGTAGATTTCTTCTCTCAAAATGATTTTTCTTGTATGTGTACTTGTTTTTCATGGAACAGGTTTTGAGGGGTCATCTGGTAATGATGAGAGAAGAGAAAGAAAATCTGACTTTGAGAACTCTGAGGATGAAAGAAGGACGAGAATTGGTTCCCTTAAAAAGAAAGCATTGAACGCGTCTTCAAAGTTCAAGCATTCTCTCAAGAAGAAGAGCACTAGAAGAAAGAGCGATGTTCGTGGCAGCTCTGTTTCAATTGAGGATATCCGGGATGATGAGGAGCTGCAAGCTGTTGAGGCATTTCGGCAAGCCTTGATGTCAGATGAGTTGTTGCCAGACAAGTTTGATGATTATCATATGATGTTGAGGTTATTATACATTACTTTTGCTACTTTTAGTTAAATGCTCGCATATATGGATGGAAATATAAAATGCATCCTGAATTATCATATATATGTCCTGATACTTTCCTTCATTTTAGTGGAGGTGACTAGACGTCCCTTCCTCCTTTAGTAGGACAATTTATGATGTGGAACCATCGCTTTACACTTTTTCTTATATTGTACATGGTGTTTAAGGTTTGAGGGGTTGGTTGCATTTAGTCTTTCCGGATAGTTTTTCTGTTTTTTATAAACATTTTAGTACATATTTGGAAGACGTTTATCTTCATATCTGTATATGATGAAGCATGTAAGCATGGTTTTGTTATGTTTGCAAGACAACAACTGTCTGGTTCTGCATTTTTGTTTCTCTTTTGATTCAGCAACTATTCAGATTTTTGTAGAAGCGTTGAGAAAATATGCTTGCAGGTTTTTGAAAGCAAGGAAATTTGACATTGAAAAAGCAAAACGGATGTGGGCTGATATGATCCAATGGAGGAAAGACTTTGGTACTGACACAATTGCGGAGGTAAAACCAAATAATTTTCCCATGTGTAACTTGGGTAAAACCTCCCGATTATGTTCTGCTTCTACTCTTCACTCTTCTAGTTTTAGCTTCAGTCATATTTCCTTTCTTCCACCAGGATTTTGAATTCCAAGAGTTTAATGAAGTTTTGAAGTATTACCCCCATGGTTATCATGGAGTCGATAAAGAGGGAAGGCCTGTGTACATTGAGAGACTAGGAAAAGTTGACCCCAACAAACTTATGCAAGTTACAACCATGGACCGTTACGTTAAATACCACGTGAAAGAGTTCGAGAGAAGTTTAGTTGTTAAGTTCCCAGCTTGTACAATTGCTGCGAAAAGGCACATTGATTCAAGCACAACAATTTTGGATGTTCATGGCGTGGTATGTTATAGCTGCTCAGCTTTCATTTATTTAATTTTCACATTTGTGGCACATCTATAAATCAATCAGAGTGATGAATATGTTTTATTGATTCTACTTATGCATCTTTTTATTTATTTCAGGGCTTGAAAAACTTTACTAAGGGTGCACGGGAACTCATTACACAACTTCAGAAGATTGATGGCGATAATTATCCTGAAGTAACTTATCTTTTGCTTGATCAGTACTTCAGGTTTTGTGTAGTCTTGGTAGTAATATAATGCGTCTTCCAAATGTTGCAGACACTTCATCAAATGTTTATCATCAATGCTGGTCCAGGCTTTAGGATACTGTGGAATACTGTAAAGAGTTTTCTTGATCCCAGGACCACCACTAAGATACACGTATGTCGGTTACTTTTCTTCCTTATTCCATCTGAAAAAGCATTATTTTTCTTGGTTGAATGGCTGATGTTAACTAAGGGTGTGTTTGATAGTCCAAGATTTTCCATGAAAAATGGAAAACATTTTCCAACTTTGCATTTTGCCTTGTTTGATGCAAAAAAAATTTCCATGGAATTACTTTTCTTGATTTGCTTCACACGTGCATTTTCCTTGAATTGGTGGAAAACCAATTTGGTGAGAATTGGTCTTCCAGCCAACCTTTTTTTTTTTTTTTTTTTTGCAATGGAAAGAAATTCTATCCACAATTGTGAAATTTTTTTTCCCTTTAATGGACAATTTCTATGAAAAACAAAACCAAACGAACACCAAAAGATCCAAAATTTCAACATTTTCCTGATGGATGATTATACCAATCAAACGCAATTAATTACAATTCTCAGTAAAACAATTTTTAGGCAATTTAATTCCCTAGAATTCATTTTCTTTCCACCCATTTTTCACATTTGCAATCAAACGGACCCTAATATATCTATCTTATTCTGGAATATCTCACAGGTTCTTGGAAACAAATACCAGAACAAGTTGCTTGAAATAATAGATGCCAGGTGAAAAACAGTGGAACCCATTGTTGCGATGACCATTGAAATTCCTTTGGAGATTCTGAAGTAAATTTTGTCTGTTTGTGCAGTGAGTTACCAGAATTCTTGGGAGGAACGTGTACCTGTGCAGACCAAGGGGGTTGCCTTCGGTCCGATAAAGGGCCATGGAAAAATCCTGAGATACTAAAGGTCCTTACTAGCATGGGGACTATTGAATTGATCTACATTGAAAAACGTATAAATAATTCTTGTTATAATTTTTATTCACGTTATAAAGAATCAACGGCTCAAAATCATGTTGCAGATGGTACTTGATGGTGAAGCACGACGTACCAGGCAGGTTGTTAAAATTCTTAACAGCGAGGGAAAGATAGTTTATGCTAAACCCCACTACTCGACTGTATGGCCTCTGTCTTTTATACTATTTGATTGGGCACAAGTACTACCCAATACTTCAGTTCTAAGTGAGATTTTGTTTTTAATTGTTTGTTGAAGCAGGTAAAAGGCAGTGACACCTCAACTGCTGAGTCTGGTTCTGAAGCTGAAGATATTGCTTCACCGAAAGCTATCAGGAATTACTCACACCTTCGTTTGACTCCTGTTCGTGAGGAGGTATGATTAACCCTTATGAACTTCAAGATTAGATATTTTAATTAACTGTAGTTAAAAATAATATTTTGTACGAGTTAAGCTTCCTTCCGGGAAGAATATATAAACGGTTTAATTTATAAATAGATAGAAATGAGTGGTGGATAAGTGAATACTACTTGTAGGTCCATTGGATTGTGTGGTTGAAAATTAAGTTTGGCCATAAATGATTAATTAATTTTGCCGAACAAGGGCTTAATTGAAACCCTGGTGGTAGCTTTTGCAATTATCTAATTTGTGGTGCCTTGTTCATCTTTATAGATGTAGGTCAGTTAGTATTTGCTTATTTGCAACATGAGTGCAAAATTATCATTGCTTTGCTTAGTATAAAATCATGTGTACATACCCCTAAAATGGTGTCCAGTTTCCTGCAAAATAAATTTGAGATCAATTTTTTATAGGTCAGTTGCACAATCTTTTGCTACTGAAATTCAAGTCAAATGACATTATTCAAGAGTTCATTAGTTGTTTGATAATAATTATTAATACTGTCGATCGTTTTATTTCTAATATAAGGTGCCAAAATTTTCATGTAATAAAATTAAGCACACTTGTTTCTTGCAGGGAATGATTTTTCCTATAGATCCAAGCTTTCTTACTTAAGAAAGGGATAACTTCACCATATACACACAGCATAAGAAAATGTTGACACTTTCTCAATCCCGCACGAATAGTAATATGGATGATCAACTTTTCTCTTCTGATTATCTCAAGTACTTTTTTCTCAGGCTAAAGCTACTGGAAACTCTACCTATGTTGGTAACTTATCAGGATATGATGAGTATGTTCCTATGGTTGACAAGGCTGTTGATTCTGGATGGAAGAAGCAGGCACCGCTTCCAAAACCTAATATTTCTACAGGTTAGATACATTAAAAGTTCTATTTTAGTACTTGTCTCCATACATAATATCTGAATCAACCTACGATCTTCGCGTGCTCACATGGTCATCTATTCAATTAATTTTTAGTTATTACTGTCTGAATATTTCTCAGCTGAATATCTGTTTTGGCATGAAATAAATTTCCTCCCCTCCCTCGTCCACATTATTCGTACATATAATTTGCAAAGTGATGCTACACCATCTTTATTCCCTTTTGTTGCATCTAAAAGTGTCTTATTGTCTCTCAAAACTCGTAAAACTTGCCTAGTTTAGTATTCATCATGGCAATGGGAAGATATTCTCTCTCCTTTTCTCTGTCTCTGCTTAGAGCTGCAGGTTGAACTTTCCTTTCATTTATCTGTTCACTTGCATTTTTTTTATATTTTAGATGAATTTTGAATTAATTTTTACCTATATGCCGTGTCAGTACCACTCAGGAACATGACCTTGAATGCTTTATTGATGCTATTCCTTTTTCTGTGTTTATCTGTTCTATATCAAACCTTGACCGATTTCATTCTGTTTATCTGTTTCCGAAAATCTTAACTCAGATATGCTTCTGCCGCCCGATTCTCAAGAGGCACCAAAAAGACTTCATGCTCAACTATTGGCAGTTATCGTGGCATTCTTCACGAACCTTCTTGTATTCTTCCGTTCCGTGTCATGCCGTGTCACCAGGAAACTTCCCAGTGCATTATCACATCCTGAGGAAAAAATGCAGGAGTCGGCATTAGACATGATCCCTAAAGAAGAATTTCGACCCCCTTCGCCACCTCCAGAATTTACAGAGGTGGAACTCCTATCTTCTGTCTTGAAGAAGTTGGGTGAACTTGAAGAGAAGGTGAATACTCTTCAAGAAAAGCCTTTGGAAATGCCCCATGAAAAAGAAGAACTGCTGAATGCTGCTGTTTACCGAGTAGATGCCCTTGAAGCAGAGTTAATTGCAACCAAAAAGGTATATTATGTGTGGCATATATTCCGTCTGCAACCAAGAGAACACCATCTAATGGCAGATTCTTTTGGTACAACTTTTTCCTCATTACTTAGGATTTTAGTTATTATTGTTTTTGGTGCTACCTACTATATTCATTGCGTAGCACCTAAATGGTCTGACCAGTTTTTATCAACTTAAAAAACTAATAAAATAAATGCGTTACATAGAGCATGTTTGACTAGATTAAAAGGTTTACTTGTAAGTACTAGATTTTAAAATAAATAATCTCTTTTATTGTTTGAGATTGAAAATGAGCTACTTATTTTGACATAAAGGTAAGAATTACTTTCAAAATGAGTACCTTTTTAAAAAAAAAAAAAAATTAAAGCGAGGAAAAAGAACTTGCTTCTTGTGCGCTTTTTATTTTCAAAATTTACGTTACTTGTTCTGTCAAAAGTCATTTTCAAAGTTAACATTTTGACTAACACAACTAGCAAAGCTTACTTTTTAGAAAAAGTAACTTTTACACGTTCAAATATGTTTGACAAAGAAAAAACTTAAGGTACATTGTTACTGTTATTGTGATTATATGTACATGCATGGAACTTCACATGTTCAAGTAAATCTTCATTTGCTTTCTCGCATCTGAATTTTGTTGCTCTCTCTTCCTTGTACTTGTTGCCATGGCCTGGCCATCAATATAGATCTGCGGGGGGTATGAAGTTATTTAGTATGAATAAGATAGACCTGCACCACCTCTTTGGAAGGCTGTTTAACTGATGATTGGTTGGGGTTTTATTGAGCAGGCTCTACATGAGGCTCTGATGAGGCAAGAAGAACTGCTTGCTTATATAGATAGTCAAGAAGAAGCCAAGTTTCGGGTGAGTTAAATCAATCTATAATACCTGTTCATAAATTATGTTACGAGTCTCTCACTCCCACACGTTCTCTTCCATTCTCACGTAGATCAATGCGTTCTATATATGCTTACATTTGCATGCACATGCATGTGGATTTATGTCTACTGATCTCTTAAAGTCATTTGCTAATGTGTATTCGGTTTCTCTGTTACACAGAAGAAGAAACTTTGCTGGTAAGATGTGTTGAATGTGGAGTTGCCAATTGAGATACATTCCGCTATATTTTATCATATATTGTTGATTGTGCCGAGAATCGGCATAAAATTGTTGTATTTAAGACACACTCCTTATTGCGTGTGTGTGTGTGTGTATTTTCTGAAAGAAGTTGGTGTGATTTTAGTTTGTTTGCACTTGTAAGTTGCATATCTTGGATGGTGTTTGAAATGAGGAAAATCATGACCATTCTTCATGATCTAGCATAAATGTGTGTCCCCAATGTGAGTGTGCGAACGAGTGTTTGGTCTATTGATTAAAACTGTCATTACTGGAATAATAGTTCCATTACAGTCGGATGAGTGAGTGAGAGAGCACTCAAAAGGCTAAACTTCATTTCCCAGGTCAATAAGATACACCATTACTGCCTTCTTAGTTCATAACCATCAAGCGAAAGAAGCAACAGCCAACATGATTCACTGTTTGTACACGATTGTTCTTGGTGACGTCGAAAATTGTTGAAACGTCTAATTCAATTGTCGAGTTGAAATCAAACCATGTTTTTGCAAGAAAGAGCATTGGTAAGGATGTTTGGCCTACCGCCTATTATACCCCCAATGTCATAGTCAGTGTTTTGATTGGAAATAAATTAATTTTGTAGAGCATATAATTGTGTTCATGTTTGGTTTAGCTAAGAATTAGATTTTTAAGTAAATTTTGACAAAAATTGATAAAATGTGAGATTGAAAAGTTGAAGTTTGTGGGTCTATAAAATGCGTGGTTAAAAATAATTTGAAGGAAAAAATGAAATTTAAAAAATGGGACCAAACAGTGGCTATGTATGCATACCTTGATTACGATACAAGAACTCCAGCTATTGGAAAAATATGAAATTAAGGTTGTGTTCGATCGTGTTTAAAATTCAATTAAAATTGAAAATATAGTTGTTATTATGTCTCATTTGTCTAATAAAAGTTAACGAAAACGGTTAATTTTTCAATTTTAATCTCTACTGAACACGTCATATGTAAACAAGCTTTAAGTGTAGAGTCTGACAGTGGTAAGTGGACAACATCTCTCCTAAAATTTGAGATGATCATGCAACTCGTGGAGTAGCTAGAAGATGTTTAACGTCATTGTCTAACAATTGGTAGTGGTCAACATCTCTACTCAATTTCATATTTAACGTAGCTCTTACGATAGTTGATGGACCTTGTATCCATCCCCTTCGTAAAACTAGAGTTGATAGAACTTTTTTTATCCACCTCATAAGCCACTCTAAATTCCAAGCGACAAAAGAGTAGGTGGTCTGGTGCTATACACATACATAATTTCGTACTCACATATTCTTATTGACATGTAGGAGAATATCTATTTACTAATTTTACATATGCTTTATACACACACTTTATTATCGATGATCATGAGGCGTGAGCAACCATTGCTTTAGAAAATAAAAAGAGTTGTAAGCACCTATTCTTTACAAATTATTCCACACTCAATTTCTCACAATTCTGACAACTTACCCTTTCATCTACAATTTGTAGTAATCTTCATTCTGATATTACTCGGCCAGTGTTGGCCAAGTCCACATAGAGACGGGACTACGGGCCAAGATAGCCCCCGCCTATAAATCTGATGAGCCAAAGCATGTAATTACAAAAGTTTTACAATTGGAGCTGAAAAACTGCTACCTCGAAACGCATTATTGAATAGTGATTTGACTTCATTTCAATCATATATTCTTCAATAATATAATATCACACACAAATCCAAAAAAATTTCTTATTTTTTAACAACACATTTTCCGTTATAACACTGTTGCAAAATGCATTTTTTGAAGAAAAAAAAATGGGACTCAATAAAAAAGCAAAGAACTTATTCTTCTACTACTTCTCAATGTTAGCCATGAATTTGTCTTGTCGGGTAAGGATATCCTCAAGAGACTGCAAATTGGACAATGATTTTTTTTTTCCCCCAAAAGATGAGAATGATGACAAGTTTTCACTTAATCGCCATATCTATAATTAATATATTAAATATCATATCAAGTGAAAATCATTTTTTGGACGATTCTAACTCTACTATAATTTAATTATTTCAATAATACTTTACTTTTCATTTTTCAATATGTAATTACTTTGGTTACCGTCAATGTACATATACATTTAAGAGATTATTAATTGTCAACTAATTAACATACACATTCATTTAATTAATATATTCACTTTCATTTATGTATTTTAGTGTTATTAATTTTAATTATAAGTTAATTAAATTTCATATTCAATAATGCATTTCATTATTCAAGTTCATGTAGGCTAATTAACATTCAGTTTTCAATATGTAATTACTTTGATTCTCCTCTTGTAGTCACCCCTATGTCGATTAGAAGTCCTTCTCACCCTCTTCGCGCTAAACATCATATTCTTCCATCGGCCTCTCCACCTGCCAAAGTCACTACAGCTAAAGATGCCTCCAGCCGCAAACAGCCAGCTTCAGCTTCTCCAATTTTGCAGGATGATAATGACGATGATGATACTCCTTTCATCCTTAGGAGAAAGGTAATTGAGTCTATTTACTTCATGAAACATTTTCTTCCGTGTATTAATGACTCACCTGCCTTTTCCAGAAGAGTTCGACTTCTCTCCCAAAGGCTCTAGTTTTGGCAGCTTCCGCTTCGTCACCCTCTGTTGAGGCTGCTCTGCCCGAGCCAGTAGAAAAACCACCTTCTTCTCAGGGCGTTGACCCCCCAAGTGTCGAACCAGAAGGTAATACATGTTTTGATGTCTTACCCCTACTTGTGCCACTGGCTTCTAATTCATTGTCTCTTGAGTTATGCAGGAGTTCCCATGGACCTGTCAATTGTGGCAAAATCTTCACGCCTAGATAAGAGAAAGTCCCCACAGGTAATGAAGCCAACTAGTGATATGCCTGAACTTCCCAAATCTGCTGATGAGGTAACCTTTTACTTCACCTTTACTTTTGCTTCGTTCATTGTAAGAACAACCTCAAAGTTGGTATCTTTAATTGGCAGGGTGCCAATGACATTATGTGTTCCCTCCGGGATTTGTTCGCTTATTTGGAGCAGGTAAAGGCGCCTAGCCCTATTTCAGCCATTCATTCTTTTATTTCATCTTCTGCTCTTTCGGAGGAAAATATGAAGACTTTCAAGCAGTTGGTACTTGAGTACATGTCTTTCACGGACATGAATATTAGCCAAGCTAATGCTGCCAAACATAAGGAGAAGTTTGAGCAATTGAGTGCAAACTTGGAGTAGGCACTTACACTTCCATCGCTCAATGTTTCTACTGAAGTTAAGGCGAAGTTGAAATATGTCCACTCTGACGCCCTCAACTTGCTAGCTAAGAATGCTGAACTGAAGGCCAAGAGTACTCAATACCTCCGCGCTGTGTCTGAAAAAGAGTCACTACTTCTAGAGGTTACAAAAGCCGAGAATGGATTGAAAGAAATCTCTTCCGACATCATGATCGAAGACTCCTTGATGATGAGCTTGATGGCGGAGATGAAAGGGCTTCAAGCGAAAATGAACGACTGTAGGACGAGAATGGTTGCTAAGAAGCGCAATGCTGCTCAAGAAATTGAACGTACCAAGTCTTTGGCTGAGTGATTTAGGAAGTTGGAAGTTGACGACGATGTAGTAGCTGAATTAAACGTCGCTTCTTCTCAATAGAGCATAGATTGGGAAAGGATTAGGGAACGAATACGTTCGGCCTAGGGTAAATTGTAATTAAAACATTCGATGTTTTAACTTTCCTTTTATAATTTCATACTAATTGCCATTATTTATTTTGAATATAACGGCAATTATCGTTAGTACTGAATTACTATTTTGTCTACTTGCGCATTAATTGACGTTTTGTCTTTAATCGTCAACTCTTCAAGCATCAATTGCTTTGTACTAAGATTCATACACATTCTCTCTTAGTATTCTGTATTCTTTTCCAAGACTTTGGTCCATTCAGTTTCAATTGCTAAGCATGAATGTGGTCATTCGTATTCTGTCTTTTTGCCTTCAACCCTCTATAAATGTGTGTGTATCTTGTGCCTACTATTCTCACTTCCGTTCTTTTCTTCAAGATTACATTCCTGCCATCGTTTGACATTTCCATCACTGATCAAGACTTTCGTCTTCCACAAAAATGGATCATTTGATCCACCCTTTTTACCACTTTTCTTGATGTTTCCTTGGTATGGAAGGTATAGGAAATGGTCTTTGACCACTAAAGGTCTTCTCAGCGCTATTGCGGAAAGCGTTTTCCTCAGCAGCAAAGTTATTCCCTGCTTACTGCTGTAGTGATATGCTTAAAGGGGCGGTGAAGACTAATTGCTTGTTGAGAGTGCTTCTCAGCTTCTTTGCCTGCCATCTGCAGCAATGCATTTAGGAAGGCGAGGTCGGCCGGTTTCACTCTTTCTGTTACAATAGACCGAGAACCAACTTGTAGTCTGCTCTCAATTGCGGTTATTTGTATTTTCACTATTTTGTCTCTCTTGTTTAATAAGAAACAATGCAGCGATGTACTTAGGGGTGTGAGAGGGATAACTACTTTTTCTTTATTGTAGTCAGTAGAGGATAAATAACAGCCTGCTGTAATCTGCGGCTTATGTAAGAAATATGTGGTAATAAAGAATATTATCTGAACGTAATTGTCCAGTTCATTCGTTTACAATCGCTCAACGCAGTCGTATTACTTATACTTTTACTTGTTCACTTTCCTACAAAGAATGAACATAATTTTTCAAGTACTTACCATTAATAGATCTAACATGCTTAATACCATCTAAATCCTCCAAGTGGTAAGCCCCATTCGGCAGCACGCTTTTTACTTTATATGGTCCTTCCCAATTGAGCGACCACTTGCCGTACTTTGGATCCTTGCTATCTAAGGGGAGTATCGTCCTCCAAACCAATTCGCCTAGACTAAAAAATTTGACTATGACTTTCTTATTATAAAACCTAGTCATTCTTTGTTTTTGAACTTGCAACTTATCTAGGACGTCCAATTCCAACAAGTTTTGAACTAATGATTCAGTATATTCCTCGTCACTTAACTTATATTGCCAACGCACTCTAATGGACTGCACATTGATTTCCATATATAAAATAGCCTCCTGTCCATAAGTAAGTTGGAATGGAGTAATTTTAGTACATGAACGGGGTGACGTTCTATAAGCCCATAAGGCCATGTTCAAATATTTGTGCCAATTTCTGACATTTTCATCTATCATTTTCCTCATGATAGTTTTTAGAATTTTATTAGAAGATTTTGCCTACCCGTTGGATTGAGCGTAATAAGGTGTGGAGTTTACCTACTTAACTCTAAACTCATGCAAGAATTCCTTCACTTAATCTCCATTTAAGGAAGTTCCGTAATCCACCATCAAAGTCTATGGAATCCCAAATCTATAAATAATGTGATCACGAATAAATTCTATGACACTCTTTTGGGTAATCTCATTTAAAGGTACCGCTTCCACCCACTTAGTGAAAAAGTCTGTCGCCACTATAATAAACGTATACTGTTTGAATGAAGGGGATAAATCTTCTATATCAAGTCTATCGCCCAACCCTTGAATGGCTAAGGTTTGATCATGGGCACCATCTCGCTAGCGGGTGCCCTTTGTATTGGACCATATTTTTGACATGCTAAACAACTCTTTGCATATTGAATACACGATTCCCCCATCTTGGGCTAGAAATATCCATTCCTTATGATTAACCATTGCATCTTTTGGCCGACTTGATGTGCCCCACATATTCCCTCATGCACCTCAACCATGATTGTTCTAGCTTCTTGCAAACTTACAGATTTTAGCAATACACCATCAGAGCGCTTCTTGAACAACTCTTCATCTATCACCGTATAATTTAACGAACGCAACTTCATTTTTCTATTACCTCCTTTATTGGGTTCTTTAAAGAACCCTTTAATTTCCACCCTCCAATCCATTCCATTTTCATTCTCTATGCATGAATCTCTACCTTTCTCGCCCTTCTTTGGACTACGGGCAGTATTACTCCATATTCACAGGTAGCCCCCCAATTTAGCATCTTTGAATACCCTGACGCCATTTGGGCCAACTCATTCGTTATGTTATTGTATATTCTATTAATACATTGAAGCTCTACTTGATCGAATTCTTCAAACAATTCTTAGGCGATTTTGTATTGACCTATAATGGAACCACTTTGTCATTTATAGTCATCAGTTAATTGGTGAATTACCAGTTGAGAATCGCCCATAATAATCACATTCTTTACTTCCATATCTATCATTAATTCTAAACCTACGATTAAGGCTTTGTATTCGGCCTGATTGTTAGTACACATCATATCCAAAGTGAATGCGAATTTGTAGCAAATCCTTAAATAATTTATTAAAGCTACTCCTACCCCTGCTCCTTTGGAAGTTTTTGATCCATCGAAGTATAAGATCCATGGTTTCAACTCAAACAAATCAATTTCCAATCCAATCTCTTTAGGCATGTCAAGACATGGATGATCGACCAGAAAATTAGCCAAAGCCTAATTTTTAACTGCTTTTTGGGGTATGTACTTTATTTCGAATTCTGACAACGCTAAAGTCCAAAGGCCTACTCTCTGATGCAAAATAGGGCGAGAGAACATGTATTTAAACAAATTTACTTTAGAAATCAAATGAACTGTTATAGGCCGTAAATATGCCCTTAATTTTGTACATGTGAAATAGAGCGCAAGACATAATTTCTCGATGGCATAATAATTACATTTGTATTTTGTCAATCGTCTACTTAAATAATAAATTGCCATTTCTTCATCAAATTGGTCTTCTTGTGCGACCATTCCGGTTATCGATCACTGTTCAGTCGATACGTACAACTTCATTGGCTATCCTTGGATCGGGGATACGAACACTGGTGGATTTGTTAAATATACCTTCAGGCTTTCAAAAGCTTTTTGATACTCTTCTTTCGAGACGAATTTGTCCTGACTTTTCAGCTTTAAAAGAGGTGAAAAAGCTTTCGTTCGTCCTGCACAATTAAATATAAAGCGTCTTAAGAAGTTTACTTGACCTAAGAACCTTTGCAACTCTTTTTTATTACCAGGAGGTTTGGCCTCTAAAATGGCTCTCGCTTTATTTTTATCGAGTTCAATCCCCCTTTTGTATACTAGAAAATCGAGGAAACTTCCTGCATTAACACCAAATGCACACTTCAAGGGATTTAACTTTAGTTTATGTTGCCTTATTCGCTCAAATGAACATCTAAGTTGTTCAAAGTGATCTTCTTCTTTAACGGACTTGATCACAATATCATCTACATAGACTTCTACAAATTTACCTATCATATCATGAAAAATTAAGTTCATCGCTCTTCGATAGGTTGCCCCTACATTTTTTAAACCAAAAGGCATGACCATCCACTCAAAACATCCTAATGATCCAGGGCATCTAAAGGCAGTTTTGTGTATGTCTTCCTCATCTATATAAATTTGGTTATATCCCGAATACCCATCCATAAAGGAATATATTACGTGCCCAGCAGTCGAGTTTACTAAAAAATCCACCGTAGGCATTAGATATTCATCTTTAGGCGTGGCTAAATTCAAATTCCTGAAATCTATGCATACCCTTAACTTGCCATTTTTTTAATACTGGCACTATATTAGATAGTCATTCAACATACCTGACCGTCCTAATAAAACCCGCTTTTAGTAATCGTTCTATCTATTTCTTAATTTCGGGAAGTACATTGGGGGCAAAACGCCTAGGGGTTTGCTTATGAGGCTTGAAATTTGGTTTAGTTGGTAGTCTATGTTCCACCAAATTTTTATCTAAATCAGGCACATGTTCATATTCCCAAGCAAAGCAATTCTTGTATTCTTTTAATAAAACGATTAATTTATCACTAACATCTTGAGTGAGCATTTGGCTAACAAATGTTGGGCGATCTTCCCCTTCATCACCAATATTCACCTTGATCAGGGGATCCTGCGCTTGAGCATATCCAGGCTGGCGATCCTCATTGTTTCATCGTTCACATTCCTTGTAGGCGTTTCCTCCTCTAGACAGTCCACCTTGTTAGCTTCTTGGCTAATATTCTGCTCTATCTTGAACACTGCTAACTTGTTTCCCAGTATTTTTAGCTCTGCTTCTTCCTTCATCACATTCTTACATTATTTATTGAAAGCCATTAATTTGGCTTTAAAGGCCTGAACGTCGGCCATTTACCTCTGTTGTTAAGAGCTCGTCTAAAGTTATTTGATTAGCCTTTTGCTAATCACTGGCTCCTCTAGGACTACTATGCTTGGTCTCATTTGATTGAACATTTCAGTGAGTGCATCAACTGAAACTGGCTCCTCACTTTGTGCAACAATTTGAGTTTCCTCCCCTGACAGACCCATAATTCCCTTCGTACATAAACTTTTCTACTGAGTTTGCTTCTGCCACAAAGGGTCTATGATCTGCATGTACCACTTCTGCTTCGCCTTTGTCATTCCAGAAAATCAAGCATTGGTGGAGCGATGAAGGTATACAGCGACTCTCATGGATCCAATCCCTTCCTAATAACACATTGTAACTAGTAGGCCCGTCTATTACGAAGAAAACTGTCGTCCTGATGGTTGTTCCTACAGTTATGTCAAGTGGTATAACTCCTTTAGCCGAAGTTGCTTCCCCATTGAAACTCGTGAAAATCACTTCTATTGGAATCATATCACTCTCTGTTTTGGCCACCTTCCTCATCATCCTGGACGAAATAGTGTTTACAGCTTCCCCATTATCAATGAGCACATTTGCCACATGTATTCCATTGATTGAAGCTTTCACATACAACGGCCTCAAGTGTTTGGTTAGCTTCATGGCCGGCCTTTTGAAGATAACTTTTTCAGCAGCGTCTATTTCTACTTTTTGTTTGTCCTCTGTTGAATCATTTCTTTGGGATAAATCAACATGTAACATGTCGTACTGAACTCATTTTTCTTGAGCTTTTTCTTTCCTCTTTTCTGATGCTTCTTCTCCAGTCATCCAACCTATAGAAGGAGACAGTATTCTTGGAGGTGACCCATACTTTTCAGAGCGGGGTACTCTCTTTTTCCTCTTAGGTGCCCGTACAGCACATAAAAATCGAAAGAACGTCCGGATGGTTCTCCCAACAAGTCTACTTCGCGAACTCCTTCTTGGTGTAACTGCTTCAACAAGGTATTGCGCGACACTCCTCTTTTTCTCCTCTCTATTTCTAGATCAATTTCTTCTTCAATGTCGGTCATACCATCATCCTCTTCCCCATCTATGCCTCTTTAAAAGTTTGGTTTTCGTTGCATTCCAACACACACGTCTCTTCTTCGTTATCCTCCATTTCTTCTTCTTGTTTTCCTTTACTTTTGAACTCATCAGCTAGTAAATAGTTATTAACCATGACAGGAGGTAACGTACCAAACTAGATAGTAAGGGGCTGATCTGGATCTTCTTCATCCCTTCTATTTCGCTCGAATTTCGATCTCCCAGACGAACTTTCTGGTAATTCTCCCATTGACTCACCTATGCCAGTCTCTTCGCTATCTTCGAGGACATTTTGATTGGCTACTTTGAGAAGTTTAGGCACCTTAGGACATGGTAATCCATGTTGTTGCCTCATCATTCTTCCATAATTGCGTTGAAAACGCCTCCGTTGAGTTCTGGTCATTTAGTTGAAATGTATCACCATTCCTGCATTATATTGGAACGAATGACATACATTTGGTTAGCGAGGCTATGGCCGGAATATCCTCCCCTGATTGATTAGCCTGAACTGTCTCTCAAAAGGCGGTCCCCTATAGAATGATGTACCTCGCCCTCTAAAAGGCTGAGCGTTTGGGACGAAATCAGGGCAATGGTGATGCTGTCATATCTTTGGTAGTCTTGTATTTATTCTTACTTCTTCTTTACACCTTGCACATAAGATGTCTTCATCCCTTTTGGATTCCTTCCCTTTAATACGCTCAAAGACCCTTTGGAAACTGCTTGATTGATCCATAACTACCCACTTTCTTCATGGTGGCTGAGTAATCGTGGAACCGTCATCTCTAACTGTTGCAATTACTTTTTGTCGTTCAACTGCCTCCAATTGGGCTCCTAGAATTGTGGACCGTGATGAGTGCGCTCAATATCCACTTAAGTAACTGTCATTCTGGATAACTATAATGTCTGACATGGTTAAGATCCTGGACGATTCAAAGATTTGGGCGAGGATGGGGTCATCGCTCTGGGTGACCGTGGGGAATTCCATTCGTGCAGATTCTGGGCGCTACGCAAACTTGGGTGATGATGTTGGCGTGTTAGTGGGCTTCTACTTTATCAATACTCCCATTTGGGCCTTTATCTTGATTCCTCCAATTGGGTTTCACTCTTTGGGCCATTCAAATTGGACTGCACTTTTAGTGTGTCAACAGTTAGCAATGGTATCAAGCACGTGATGGAAATAATAATAATGAAAGAAAGGGTAAATGGTATCAATCTACCAGGTTTATTTATTGATTTATTTATTTTTAATATCTTCTTGATGAAAATGCTGTGCCAGCTTCAGGGATGAAAAACCTTGTTCAACCCAAAAGCTCGATTAATTTGAGAGTAAACTGCACATGAGGATTTGGAGAAAACTTTTCTCCAATTTTGACATTTGTGTGTGCGCGAGAAAAAATTTCGTCCATTATGACTAAATCTATACCAAATTCTAGCAATTTATGAATTCGAATTAAGAGGCTATGAAAGTGATCTACTATAAAAATCAATTTTTGCACGAGAAGATTACAATTCAGATTTTTTTTAATATGTATTATTCTTGATAAAATTGCACTATGGGTCCTCAATATATGGCTCTTTTAATAATTTAGTCATCTACTTATTGATAAGTGCATTTTGTGCACTTATTGTGGGCCATATTACTGAGTTTTTGTGTTGTTTTATTATTACATTTTATTTAACTTATGTTAATTTTATCTTATTTCAGTTTTGGACCTATTTCTAATCAATTGGAAAAGAAAGAAATATAAATTAGCCAATTAATGGAAGTATGGGGATTAATATGCATTTGAGTAAATGTTGAAACCCTAAAATTGAAGTAATTTGATGTGAATGATCAAGATGGAAGAGAGAATGAAGAAAATAGCTGAAAAGAAAATTCGCGAAAGTTTTACAACTAGGCAGCTGCCCAGTTATATTGGTCGGGCGGCCGCCCAACCATCAACATCATCAATATGAGCCAATTTCTAAGCCTGAGCAGCCACCCCATTTTCTACTTGACGCTCGCCTAGGCTAAATCACGAAAATTTTTCTGATTTCTTTAATTCAATAAAACTCTTATGGAAACGAATCTTGTAGCGTCTTTTAAATCTTAGGGTCGCCCAGAAGTGGGGGAGGCATTACAACATATTTTAAATAGCTTTTGGAGTAGAGAACAAGGGAAGAATGCGAAGATCGAAGCCAAGAACACAATCATAAATTCAAGAATCATATTGGTGAAGTCGTTCTTCATCTATTTTTCTGATTTTTTTTCTTTCCACCATGCTAGGCTAGATAAATTATGTACTATGATTATATGAACTATGTAATATGATTTTTAATTTTTAATTTTACATTATTGACATCAAAAACACGTTTTGAATATTTGAATGATTTATATGATCTTATTTTCTCCATGATTATAGTGCACGATAATTATGTGAGTTTGATGATTCATATCATGCATTCGAGAGAAGAGAAATAAATTCGACATATATAAATCATCATAGGGCCCAATAGGGGATAAAAATATACCGTTATACCTTATGTAAATCTTTAAGTGTTCAAAAAAACTCATTCATTCTTGTATATTTGAATCCATTATAGAAATATAGTTAGGTCATATATGAGAATATGTTTAACTTTACTCGAGAGAGACTGTTAAATAATTTAGGAGTATTGATTCTTCAATATTTCACATAGTTATTAAACTCGACCCGGACATCGATCTAAACAAGGTATTGAGTATCGGGTTACTGGTCAGACCGGTGAGTCATTGCATAAAAATCTATAAAAAAAATTAAGTATATAAGTTTTTTAGACAAAATTATATATTTTTTTAAAATTATTTTTCACTAATTATTTAGGTCTATAAAATAAAGTTAAATGTTTGATCAATTTTTTTTTATAAAAATACTTCTAGAAAATATATAATGATAAATTGGATACATATTACTTTTTCACATAATAAACATTGAAGTACTCTACTCCTCTAATGGTGAGGAGGTAATTATTTTATTTAGAGGTCTAAGATTCAATTCCTTGAACCCCCAATATTTTAAAATGCAATTTGAAAACCGGTTAACTGGCCGAGTTAACTCGGTCAAAATTGTCGATTAACTCGATCAAAGTCGAGTTTTAACCGAGTCATGTGCATCCATATTAAATTAATCTACCTGACCCGGACAAGGACCTGGGTCACCATTCGGGCCGGGCCGGGTTTTATAACTATGATATTTTCAATCGTATGTCAAAGTGTAAAACTAGGTTTAAAATGATTAGTCCCTCCGTTCATTTATATAGGCTTACTTTCCTTAGTTTCTTGTCTCGATTATATAGTCTCGTTTCTTTATTAAGAAAGTTTTGTTTTGTTTTGTTTGTTTACTAATATACTCTTATTTCTTAGTACTTCTAATAATAGTTTACTACTAGTTATTGATAATTAAATGAGGGTAAATTATGAAAGTTTTTGGTAAAAATTGATTTTCCAATAATATTAAATGAGATTTCTTAATCGGTGTGAAAAATAAAATAAACCTATACAATTGAGACGGATGAAGTATTACATCGGGACTCGTGATCCTTATACATTCATCAAATATTAGAAAATACCTGAAATTACATTCATCGTCAATTTGCATTTAATTAGTTAATTCATTCATACTTGCATAATTAACATTAATTTAGTTATAATTTCATCAAAATAAACATTCTTATCTTTATTGTTTCGATTAAGGTCAAGATAATTAGAATCAGAACTAAGCAATTCATGTGATAATGATATTCAGACCAAAAAGTCCACTTTATTACTTGTCGACGAATCGTACACTTGCGGTGATTTTAATCTGAAATATATTTTCGTGAACATTTATCTTTTTACTATGGCTCTAATCTTTCAATTTTGCTCTTGTGCTACAACGAAATAAAAGGTTTGGAATTATGGTTGACACAAAGAAAAGACTAGGATAAAGTTTTGGAACAAAGGAAAAGGTTGGACCGTCGTTACAATTATTCCTATATAATATTATAATACACACAAATGAATAATTTAATGAGTATCATTACTCATTTTATATTAAGCGTTGATAATATGTCATATCATTTATTGCAAAAAAAAATAAAAATCGACATACTCATTTTTAATCACATATGTCAATTTATTAGTCTGCCTCCCTTCAAAATAAAACGCTCGAATTCTAATACTAATTTTTAAACACATATTCAAGTGAAAAATATATTTTTTACATTAAGCTCCTGTTGGTACGCATTAAGATTTTCGTTCTCAATTTTCAATCACATATTTTTCAATAAAATAATATTTTCCATCACAATAATAACTTTTCTTTCTTTTTTAACCACTCATTCTCCATCAATCTACTATTACATAATACATTCTTCCAAAATAATGCGGTTCAATCAAATCTAGAATTTTTTCTTTCACCCTAAAGGTCCGTTTGATTGCAGGGGTGGAAAATTGGTGGAAGGAAAATGTTTTACAGGAAATTTTTTTTTTCTAGAAATTGTTTTACTGGAAAATTGTAATTAAGTATATTTGATTGATATAATTTTCCACCTAAATTTTTTTTAAATTTTGTGTTCATTTGACTTTGTTTTATATGAAAATTGTCCATTAAAGCGATAGTTTTTTCCACAATTGGTTATAAAATTTGGTTCAATTGCCAAAAAGTTAAAAAAAAAAAAAAGGAAAATCTTTTTTCCCTAAAAAAATCATTTTTTTTTATCAAAATTTAGTATTCTTTTGACTTTATTTTACATGAAAATTGTCCATGTGAATTTTTTTACAACTAGTTATGAAATTTGTTTTCATTACAAAAAAACAAAAAAAAAAAACGAAATCAGCCTAGAAAAACTTTTCTCACCAAAACGATAGGAAAAACTTTTTACCAAATTTGAGGAAAATAGGGATGGGGGAAAATGTTTTCCCTAAAAAATTTAGCTATCAAACAAGCCAAAATCACAAAAATGAAAAATATTTTCTTAATTCCAGAAAACGACAAACATTGAAGTGGCGGCACTCTGCTTCAACCGCGAATTTGGATTCTTTTGTTCTTTATATTTTCTCTCGTCCCCCTCTCAAAAACCGCTCTTTCAACTCCTTTGCCTTTATTTTCACGCGCTTCCAATCTCTCACTGTTTTGCCCTTTCTCCTCAAAAACTCTGCCTCTATAATGCTTCACCCTTGGAAAATCTCTTAATTTGAGCTCAATTTTCCTTTTCGCTCTTAATCTCATACTAAATTCTCAATTTTTGGCTGAACAAGTCTCAAGATTTGGTACATTTTACGCTTCCGTCTCCGATCGGTAATTTCTCACTGCATTTATACCTCCAGTTGATGCAAAAATAATAATAATAAAGAAATAAACGATTTGCAGTTCATGTTTTTCTATTGAATTATCATTAATTGTTTTAGCATTTTTGTAGGATCAAGTTGATTTTGGGGGGTTAAATTATGTATTTTGAAGTTCTCCGTGTTCCAAGTAGAATTGTTAGCATGATGATGATATGAAGTTAATATTTAGAAGATAAAGATGCTTTAATTGAGATGACGTGTAATAGATAATGACAAAATGTTTAGTTTGGTGAGTAGTCGTAAATGGATGTGACGTCCTAACCCCCCTCCCCTGCAGCCAAAAATAGGAAAAAGAAATAGAGACAGAAAATCACTTGATGCTTTGTAATTTATTGAAGTTTTAGTTATTTCATATGTTGTTTCCCTTGTTATTAGTAAAATAAAAGTTACTGGCTAATTGAATTGGGTTGTCAAGGTTCTAAAGATGCATTTGAAAAGATTGAAGTGCTACTGAGATGTTAGAATAAATTGAAAAGAAATAAATGTTCAATACGATTTTGATTCACAACTTCAGTTAAATGTTAGTTGGCAACAGTTGGCACTGGTATGAGAATAACGCTTTTGGTTCTTTTGATTTTTACTTTTTTTCGACCAACGTACAACTGGCAAGAAGACCTATAGTTGCTGGAGGAATCATAGTAATATCTGAGCCATGACAGTCTCCTGGCCATTTTTGACATTCTTAAGCATGGATTTTTGTTGCTTCCCAATTAAGTAGGGATATTGCAGCAAGCCGACAACTTCACCTTTCAAGAGACCGCTAACCCCCACTTGCACTATAAATAGTTTGGACTTAGATTATTGGTAGTTTTGCTTAACTTACTTAATACAAGCTTTGAGAGATGACAGAGACTTAAAAGTCATTATTCATCAGATCATTGACAGTTTGTTTATATTTTTTTCTTGTATTTTTTTTTCCCATACTTTTATTGAATTTATCTCCTTTTTCCTTCCGAATTCATGCATGCACATGCTTATAAGCACGTAACTATGGTCTAATGTCTTCATTCGAACTTCTTTGGATTGCTTTATGTTTTTGTTTCTAATATATTTCTGCAAAAATTCTTAACAGTAGAACAAATTATCTGTACATATTATTGAATCTACTTGAATGTAAGATGTCTTTTAAAATTTTCTACTAATGATTTTTTTACACTTACTGTTTGGGAGGTGGTGAAAAGGAATTGAATACCTTTTGGATAACTTATTAGATATCTATTAATTTTCTTATGTAGAAGGATGTAATATTTTTGGTTTTTTTTGGTTCCTTGGCCATACATTTCTGGCCTTTTGCATTGGCTTCAACAATATAGCTAAAATCAATTATTACAAGAATGATTTAGCTATCTAATTGACTGAGTATTACATACTTGAATGATCATTTTCTATCATTTACACATTTAATTTTCATAAAGATATTTACAGATGTAACATGATTGACATACCTTTGTCTTTATGATCCTATGCTTCGTTATTTTTCCTAGTGGAATAGCTCATCCAGATGTCTTTTTTAAGAAAAATAACTTGAGATGCTGTGGCAATTTTTTTTTTTATATGTTGACAATCTTGTCACTGTTACCTCATGCATATTTCCAATTTAGTTATCCACGTGGTGCTCTAGTATAGCAGTAAAGTTGTTGGACGCATTCCACATATTCAAGTTTGTTACAGTTACAGTCTTGTAATATGTTGTTTAGGAAATCAGTATCTTGCTATTTAAAGACTTTTATATACTTTCCAGCAGCTTGTGATTAAATATTTTTCTCTGGCATGTCATCATTTTTTATTTATTTACTATTTCTTGGTAGACGAGGGATCTGGTGAAATCAATTGTCTTCATGTCTGTAAAATCAAATTAATAAAGTCAACTCTCTCTCTCTCTCTAATAATAAAATAGTGATGTCGAAACATGCAGAGTCTATCATTTTTGTTGTGAATGAATTAGTGGTTCCTTGTTCTCTTAGATGTTTATATCTTGATTAAATTGTATATTACCTAGCTATTTTTTCTATGCTTCTTTCATCAATTCAAATTTACCTGTACGTTCCTCTAGTAGCTTGATGGTGAAGGGTTCCACTGCATCCACATTTATTATTGCAGGAGTTATATGTTCAGTTGCTGAATTTACGTAGTCCTTTTGAATGTTCTTCCTGTTTTCAGGTCACTTGCTTTGGCAAGATCTGGCCGTGTGGAATTTTTTCTACTCAGCATCTTCAGACCTTTTTAGGACCTCTTATATAGCCATGGCTGCTGGCTTGAGTGGTGACCTTTCTAATGACAATGTTAATGACCATGTTGATCCTCAGAGGACTTACCAAGTTGTTGTTGCTGCAACTCAAAGTATGGGTATTGGTAAGGATGGGAAACTTCCATGGAGATTGCCTTCTGATCTTAAGTTTTTCAAAGATGTTACTGTGACTACATCAGATTCATCAAAGAAGAATGCTGTTATAATGGGAAGAAAAACTTGGGAAAGTATTCCCCTCGAGCATCGTCCTCTTCCTGGAAGGCTTAATGTAGTTTTGACTCGTTCTGGGAGTTTTGATATTGCAACCGCTGAGAATGTTGTGATATGCGGAAGCATGAATTCTGCTTTGGAATTGTTAGCAGGATCTCCTTATTGCCTGTCAATTGAGAAAGTGTTTGTTATAGGAGGTGGAGAAATTCTAAAGTGAGTGAATCTGTTTGTTTACTACTGTCATTCAATGTTTGGTCAAACTTAATTTCTTGCCTACTTTTTTTTTTTTTTTTTTGTTTCTGCAGGGAAACCCTCAACGCACCTGGATGTGATGCTATTCACATTACAGAAATTGAGGGAAACATTGAATGTGACACTTTCATCCCAGCTGTTAATAATTCTTTATTTCAGCCATGGTACACATCTTTTCCATTGGTTGAGAATAAAATTCAATATTCATTCACCACTTATGTCCGGGTGAGGAATTCAATAGTAGAAGACTGTAATCAGCCAAATGATGCGACTCCTCTTAGTAGCTCTGGTTCTGCTATGATTGGGCTCAAAATGTTCTCTTTCTTACCTAAAATGATTTTTGAGAGACATGAAGAATACAAGTATCTGAGACTTGTTGAAGACATAATCTCTAATGGCACCTTAAAGGATGATAGGACAGGGACTGGAACTCTGTCAAAGTTCGGCTGTCAGGTATTGGAATTTTACATTATGCCAGGCTGGTAGACTATTGCTTTTAAAATATTTTCTCAAAGTGCTTTTATGTTATTACTGATAATATGATTTATTCGCTTTTTTCGCAGATGAGGTTCAATCTTCGAAAATCTTTTCCCCTCCTTACAACTAAGGCATGTTCTAGAATATCTTCAATATTGCACAGTGCAACTTAAATTGCTAGTGCCGTTAGTTTAACAATTTGTTCTTCTCTCTCACGTGTTATGGACTAAAATGAATGGACCTTCTTTCCGTATCACTAGATATTCATATTTCTCACCTATTTTACAGAAGGTTTTTTGGCGAGGTGTCCTTGAAGAACTTTTGTGGTTTTTAAGTGGTTCAACAAATGCCAAGGTGGTTTTTCTTTTCATTTTAATATTTGATAGTTCAGGTTGTATTCCCTATCCTGCGATGCTTGTTCTTAGACTTTATTATGTTACGTTGGCGGATGCTAAAGTGCATGTTTGATTTGTTATTTTTCACATTGGCTTTTTATGTAGCCTTAACATTAGCATCCACAGTTCTGACTTAATCCTATTATTAACAGGTTCTACAGGAAAAGGGGATTCATATATGGGATGGCAATGCATCTAGAGATTACCTTGACAGGCAATTACACGTTTCTTACTTCATTAATAGGCCTGATATTCTTTTGAAGCAATTCTAATAAAATTTTAGAACCTTTTTTTTTTTTTTTTTCCAGCATTGGTTTGACTGAGAGGGAAGTGGGTGATTTGGGACCAGTATATGGGTTCCAATGGAGACACTTTGGTGCTAGGTTGGTGAATCTTTTTATGCTGTTGCTGTTCTATATAATGCTTTCTATGAAAGCATGACTTTAATTTCACTTGGTTGAATTTTGATCACAGGTATACTGACATGCATGCTGACTATACTGGTCAAGGATTTGATCAGCTGATGGATGTTATCAACAAGATAAAAAACAATCCTAATGATAGACGGATTATACTTTCAGCTTGGAATCCTTCTGATCTCAAACTGATGGCACTTCCACCTTGTCACATGTTTGCGCAAGTTAGTATAACAACTGTTTCTCAAAGCATATATTTGCAAACGTTACAATGAAAGTTGTTTTTCGATGCTTCCAAAATGTTCCCGTCTTCAAGTGTTCCTTTCATATTTCCTTTTGCAGTTTTATGTGGCCAATGGGGAGTTATCTTGTCAAATGTATCAACGCTCAGCTGACATGGGTCTTGGAGTTCCATTTAACATTGCATCGTATGCCTTGTTGACATGCATGATTGCTCATGTTTGTGGTATGCTTTCACAACAATTTACGTTTACTTTTCCATCTATCAGGTTGAGGCTTGAGTGAGTAGCTTTTTTCTGTTTTCCTATTTTGAAGTGCTATTTCTTGTAGTTTGCCTATGTAGAGTTCCACTTGACCACAAAAATGCACATAAATAACAAAATATGTTAATGGTGTTACAGTGAGTGTGGAGTCATAACTGAATATCTTTCTTTACTTAAATGAAGATTTTTAGATTTTTATTTGTGTAGTTAAAATGGATGTACATTTCCCAATAATCTATAATGGAATATGAATAACTCCCTATTCACTCTTTTTTTTTTTTTTTTTTTTCTGGCTCATAATCATTATGTAACCGATGTCTCTAGACTCTAGATGTAGAGAGACCGAAAAGGAGACTAAGAATACTTGGGTGCATGTTTTCTGCAAATCACATAAATTTTGTGAAAAGTCCTAACCATGATTAATACAGATCTTGTGTTGGTTCCTTTCTTCTTGCAAAATTCTCTTTGTAGCTTTTGCCAAATTTATTGGAAATAAGGTTTAGTTGTTGCAATTGTTTTTTTCTTTGGATATTCATATATGTTACCTCTGTATACTAAAGAATTAATACCTTTTTTTCCCCCCGAATTCGAAGAATTTAGAACGGTATAAGGATTTGCACCAATGCACAGGAATGAATGTGTTTGTTGCATACCTTCTTGTTGTGCAACATCAGACATAAACACTGTTTGTGAACATCTCTACATGTTTAAGTATTTGTCTGTATAAATGAAAACAAACATATCTATTTGCCTGCTTGCTGTATGTTGATTAACTTCAGACTCAATGTCCAAATTCTTGTACAGATCTTTCTCCTGGCGACTTTGTCCATGTGATTGGGGACACTCATATTTATCGCACTCACATCAGACCTCTGCAGGACCAGCTTCAGAAGAAACCTAGACCTTTTCCAGTGAGTATCGTGTGTGTATAGCTAACTGTTAGAAATTAAGAAAGGGGAATGCAAGTTGTGTTGATTTTACTGACCTCCCTCAACTCTACAACCGCCTCCCTTATATCCAACATTCACTTTCCGTTTTTTTGGGTCTTGTGGGGAGGGGGAGGGGATTCTAGGATGTTCATGAATTGGCATATGTTACGGCATGTTCGTCTATGCTTAAAATTGAACTTATAAGTTAATAAGTTTGTTTTAAAATAAATAATTTTCTTTGAAATTAAGGCACTTATTCGAAAGTAAGGTTAAAGTTACTTCCTAAAGAAGTAACATTTTTTTTACTTAAAAGTAAGGAAAAAGTATCTGTCCAAATATTTTTGCTGACAAAGTAACTTTACTTTGTTTAAAGCTTAGCAAAATATGCTCGGTGTCTTTCACTTCCCTTTATCTAATTGACAATATAAATGAGCAGATGCTGAAGATCAATTCTGAGAAGAAGGATATTGATTCCTTTGTTGCTGCTGATTTCAAGCTTATTGGGTATGATCCTCATGAGAAAATAGGAATGAAAATGGCAGTATAGACTTGTGGGTTTTCTTTACAAGCGAGAAAGGGATCATATTGAAACTGTTCTTTTCATCTTATTTTTGAGGGGTAAGTTCTCTACTCCTGTCTATAATTTGTATCGTTTGAAAGCACCTATCTGAACCAAAAATCTTTACTTGTGCTGGTTTATGTTTTTCATTTTTTATTAACCACGTTTTGAGGTAAGGGATCATAAAGCACGTTTTCAAATAATAATTTGAAAATTTCACCTTGGAGTTAACATTTAGATGTGTTAAGTGAGGTTTGAAAGTATTATGTTCATCAAAATTACTAATGAATGTTTGGTTCATAGTACCAGACAAGGCTGAACACTACTGCAGACAAAATTTCTTTCTCATCTTTAATATTGTTGAGTCCAACTTACCAAACACGTCACTAATGAATTATTAATTTATTTTACAATGTTGCAGGCAATGCTGGTATTGGAAAACTTACCTTCAACTAATGAATTGCAAAATGGCTGTGCTTAACTACTAAATATCTAGAAGCTTACTGTCCTTAGTTTCATATAGAACTGGGGATTTTAAGGTCATTTTAGATCATGTAATCAACTTGATTTAAAGCCCTAGAGATTCTTAACGTCCTTCGTATCACAACTTGTACCATCTTTTTCTTCCTCCGGCTTTGGCAAAACTCCTGTTTTAGTTACTTCCAGGTTTTCTTTGAATGCTTTAGCATCTTCACTTTCCTTCTTTTTCTTGAGGAATTCAATGAGGCCCCTAAGTGCAACTTCAGGATCATCGCTCTTCAACAACTGCTCGCCTACTTCAGCCGGTGTCACCTTGGTTGTCCCTATCACTTGCTCGACTTCCATGATCAGTGGGTGCTCTGTGATCCCAAGATAAGTAGACACAAGCATTTTGAACCCACACGGTGTGCAATAGGACATGTGAATGTGCACATCCATACGACCAGGGCGCAGCAAGGCTGGGTCGAGCTTATCTTTGTGATTCGTTGTGAACACAATGATCCGCTCATTCCCACAGCTCGACCACAATCCATCAATGAAATTTAGCAATCCTGACAAAGTTAGCTGGAATAAACAGAATGGATACAACGTGGTTCAGTACCGTCAATCTCATTCATAATAATAATAAAAAATGTTTTTCACAATAGTCTATCAATCATACAACAAACTAAGCCTCTTTCCCAATTAATTCGGGGTCAGCCACATAAATCATTTTTCATCACTTCGTTAGGTTTATTACTAGATCTACTCAGAGATCTAAAACACAATAGTCCATAGATCTAAAACACAGGAAACAGCCGAGTTAAAGCTGTGTGGAAATTACACATCAAGAAATCTCAGTTATGTGAAGACACAGTAGGAATTCTCAAGAAATCTGCTGTCCAATTAAGTTAATTTTGAACTAATCTCCAGGGTTTGAACAGATGAAACAAGAAAAAAAAAAAACCATCTTTTTATCAGGCTATTCAAAGCCTAGTGCATAAGAAACTGTATTTATGCTACAAATACTATGAAATCATCAGCATACCAAAATCGATCTTACGTTTTCCGAAAAAAATTCTTAGAACAAAGCAATCTATAAACAGTAACAATTAACAACAGACCAAGCCATGTTCCAAGTAAATTTGGGCTCAGCTACATGACCACTTTTTCTTCACTCAGTTTGATTGATTGTTATTTTAATGAAAAATCTAAAGTAACTAGATCCGCGGCAACTCAAACAAGAATGTTTGTTTTACTCTCTTGAACGGACAAAGCAATCAGTAAACATGCCATGAAAAAGAGTTAATTAAATTGTCACTAGAAAACTTACTTTGGGTCCTTGATTATATTGATGAGGATACATTCGATGTGGCCGTGGAGGTGCTGCTAGTCGCCTCCCTGATAGATCTACGGAAGCATCTATGTCCTCGACCACAAGTATTGACCGATTAGCAGTTGAAATAATCAGTCTTCTCAGATCAGAATTACTCCTAAGATCAGTGAGTTCCAAATCATAAACATCAAAATTCAGATAATTAGCCATGGCAGCAATCAAACTTGATTTCCCTGTCCCTGGTGGCCCAAACAACAAGTACCCTCTCTTCCATGCCTTGCCCACCTTCCTATAAAACTCTTTCCTATTCACAAATCTTTCAAGATCATCAATCACCATATTCTTGATTTCTGCATCCATTGCTAAAGTTTCAAAAGTGGCTGGATGATCAAGATTCACAGACTGCCATGGATTTCCTCTGGGACCATGCATCTCATTCTTCAAAGTCAACAATTTCAATGTTTTCATTTCTTGTTTGATGGATTTGGATTTTTCCAATATATAAGGCAAATACTCATCAAGAACCTTGTTATTGTACTTCTTATGAAAACTCAACTCGAAATATCGAACCTCGGATTGTATAGTTGAAGAATATTCATCAGGATATGGCACGTGCCTTGATTGAGTTTGTTTGATAATCGTTCTCCATTTCAATTGGAACCCACAAAATTTATCCGTTAGTTCTTCGTTGCTTTGCATTGAAACATGGATTTTCCTCTCCTTTTCAGGCAATGAGGCTCGAAATCTTCTGGTGGAGGGATTAAAAATGGTGCCTAAGTAGATTTCAGCAGCAGAAAAGAGTTGGTTTTTGTTGAAGCCTTCATATTCATCAATCACTAAGGTGATGTCATTGGTGAATGTGGTTACGAAGTATTGAAATTTGGTGAAAATGTATTGTCTGAGTTCATGAGGAACAAAATCTTTGGCAATGGACCGGAATAACATGGCAGTGGCAGCCAAAGAGGCTGCAGTTGAAATTAGTGCTTTTGTTGAAGGGATTTTGATGTTTGGATGCATGATTTCTTTGTGATCTTTGTTTTTGGAAGCAGTTTTATGAGTTCTATTAGGGATTTTATTTTATTTTTTTATGGGAATTTTGGTTTTTTAATGGGTTGTGAAAAGTGTTTGGAAACCAATATTCTGAGTTGGAATTTGAAATCTGGGTTTTCAAGAAAGGGATTCTTGATATGATCTTTTGAATGAGTAGACCTATATTTGGTATCAATAATCACGACTTGCTCCACTTTTTATGATCAAACTACGGACAATCGATATTACTAAACAAATATGAAATCCCAAATCGGATTTGTGCAAGAGATTCAAATAGCCTAAACGGTTCTAAAAATTCCTCTCAAGAAATACAATTTGGAACAGGACATACGAATTTTGAAGGTTTTTCCCATGGATGCAAGAACACTAGTCTTTATGGTTTTTAAGTATGGAGTGAGTGGTACGTTGGTTAGAACTGGAAAGTGACATAAATAAAGACTTTCGATGGGTCTTTTGCTCTCTTTCTCCTGCTGGCTTCATCCATTGGCTGTTCATACTTTTTTTTCATTGACTTCAATGACTTGAGAAAGCATTAATTGGAATTGGAAAAAACGAATTTCCAGGCAAATATGCAATGTGGAATCTTTCTGATTAATTTTTTTTATATATACTCATATTTCTTTTTTTTTGCTTTTGACCATTTCTTTGATTATTTTCACGTACATGATAATTAAATAGAATTTGTTTATCCTATAACACTTTTCTTGTACCCTTAATTATGCAACTCAACCATTATGGGAATTTCAAACATATTTTTTAAGATTCCAATTAAAAACATAATTCTCGAAATCATATATATCATAAATTTAGAAAGAGAAAGCTATACTCGTGGGCCGAATTTGAAGTAGGGTGGGTTTTTTGTTGAGCTTATTTACTTTTTGAGTTTGAATTATGGTGAGCATTTTGTTGGGTTGTACATCAAAATAAGAAAATATTTTATTTGCCAAGTAAAAAGGTGTGTGCCCAGGTAGTTCCTAAACATGTCTTTTAGAATATTGACTTATTTCATTTCGACTCGAAATGTTGAAAAGTCTTGTATCATTTGTACTGTAATAGATCGGGAGACATGATTCACGTCTAGTGTAGAACTATAAAGATCAATATGAATAAATATATGCGAAGAAGCCTTTTGAACCAAATTCTAATTATTCGTTCCCCTCTCTCCTTTGTTGTGACAGGAGGTTTAGTTAGCTTCTCCATTTTATACTAAAGTTGGCCTGACATGGGGTGAGACCTACGGGCAATGTTGGGCCTCATGAATCATTAAATTTCTTTTAGCGTTCCGTACATATATATAAATTTGGTTCAGGTAATATTTTGTATATCTGAGGTTGCTTTATCTCTTAATTTTGCTAGAAGCTAACTCTAAAATTTGTCGTATAAATAAAGTCAAGGAGAAAAGTCACTCTTCGACACTATCAGCACGAGAAGATGTAGAGTTTAGCACAACGACTTTGTTTCAGTACAAAAGGACACTCGTACAATTGTATTTATATTCACACTAAGGTCATTCATCGCTCACTTATTTCCTATCTAAAGCACTCTCTTGGAATCTCAAGTTTTCGGATCTCTCATCATTTGTTCTATGTGCTAAAACTCATATTTATGAGTAGGTTGTAAATTGATTGGATATGGATCGGATCTGCCTATATTTGATCCGATCTGATTCGATAAGAATAATTATTTGATCTGATAATTCAACATATGTTTGATTGTTAAAGGTGAAACTGTATAAAACCAGACATTTAAGTTTACAAATTCAAAAATCAGATTTAAACTTTATTTAATAAAAAGTCAGGTATTACATAATAATTATATATTAAATGTTTTCACCCAATTCAATTATAAACCGTAATTTTATTTCATTATTCTCACTCTCACTCTCCCTCCACATCTTCTTCATCTCCTTCTCATGCCTTCATCTCTGTTAGACATCATCGTTGTCGTCGTCGGAGCACTAGCCACGGGAACCGTGTCGTCTCCCACTTAAGCAGCATTGCACTACTCAATGAAGAGATCGGAGCCTCGCACAAAAGTGCAGGGGCAGTGATCTGAGATCTTCTCCGATTTGTCGTGTTTCTCCAATGATTTTCTGTGGTCCATGGTTTGCGCGGTAGCAATGGTGGTACGACTTAGAGATGGCGACGCTGTGAATGTCGTTGCTCGTGGCTCTGCTTGATTTCTTATTCTTTTTTTTTTGTTTTGATTGTTGATGGTGTTTTTTGTGGAGGTGGGGTGTCGGGGTGGCGGACTTGATGATTTTGTTGGTGGGGTGGGGGCTTAGCTGTTAGCGATGACGAGGTTGGTGGCCTAGCAAGATGGAACATTGCAAATAATTTTTTGTTAGAGGCGGTGAATTGGAGCATTTATGAGTTGAACAGAAGTCCTACCTTTTATGTTCAGAACAAGACACTCGAGGAGATCACTTCAGAATTTTTGGCTGCATTTCTTATGCACATGTCCTGAATGAGAAAATGAAGAAACTTGATGATAAGGGTGAAGAGTGTGTCTTTCTTGGCATAAGTGAAGCTTCCAAGGCTTATAAATTGTTCAATCCACTTACGAAAAAGATCGTCACCAGCAAAGATGTCATTTTTTATGAGAAGAACACTTGGAATTGAAGTAAATATTGTTCACAACGGCAACCAATTTCAATCCTTTTTTTATGGAGAAAACGAAGAAGAAAGGCAGCAACAGTAGCATCTACAACAACAATTTCCAATAGCTAATGTTCCCGAAAATTTAGGGGTTGTTCTCTTTGTATTTCAGTTTTGTGTTTTGAGTTTTAAATTCATTTTGTATTTTAAGTGTCTACTTTGATATTATTGAAAATGTGTTCTTTTGACATTTTGAAAACACCCAAAACGCGTTTTGAAAAAGTTGGTTTGATTATAACTGAAAACACTCAAAACGACAAATTTGTCGTTTTGAGTTTTCTTTGTAAATTTTTAACTTATTTTCAAAAACGCGTTTTCAAAAATAGGAAAAAGAACACATTTTCACTGTTTTGGAAAATCAAAAACAGAAAATGGCTTAAAACGGTAAAGAGAACAGACATTTACTAACTCCAATAGCTGCTGCCACTTTACCAACAGCAACAGAATCTACAGATGCAGCAGCTGAATCACATCTACATCGTGTTCGAAAGAGGCCCGGATGGATGACAGATTTTGAGGTACTCAAAATTGACCAATCTGATGATCCAATTACTTTGCTCTTTTTTCAGATTGTGATCCTACAATTTATGATTATGCTATCAAAGAATCAAAATGGTGGAAGGCGATGGATGATGAAATTGCCGCTATTGAAAGGAACAACACTTGGGAGTTGACTGATCTTCCAAAAGGACACAAGACTATTGGTGTCAAGTGGGTTTACAAGACAAAATTGAAGGAGAATGGAGAAGTTGACAAATACAAGGCTTGACTCATTGCAAAGGGGTACAAACAAAAATTTGGCGTCGACTACAAAGAAGTGTTCGCTTCAGTAGAAAGGCTTGACAATATTCTGTTGGTGTGATCCACTGCTGCCCAAAACTCATGGCATGTCTATTAGCTTGATGTAAGGTAGGGGTGTAATCGGTCTGATTTTACCGATTTTTGATAAATTTTCAAATCAAACAGTTTAAATCGGTTTGAGAAAAACTCAAACCTAAACTAAACCATTTTGAACGGTTTGAAAAAAATTCAAATCTAAATCTAACAGTTTGGTCCAATTTTAAACCGCCGGTTTCACCGTATATTTTTTTGTCTGTTTACTTTTCTGATATTAATTTATTGAATTCAATATATATTTATATCTTACTAGCAATAAATCTAAAACAAACTAAATATATCTACTACAAATTTAAATACCAACCAAATCAAAGTGAAATCACAATAAATTAAAATATAGTTTTTTGTTTGTCATTTTAGGCTAAGACGTTACGATAACGTTACAATACAAGTCTACTAAACTACATATGAAGCCCAAAAAATATAATGATGTTCAACATGATTTCATGATCATCATATCTGAAAAACAAAACTACTGATTAGACAAAGAGAATAATCAACCATAATAATAATCAATTATTTATAATATCTAAACATAATAATTACACAAGTTCACTGTTGTATATATTGTTTCGAATTTAGTTTCTCACATATACTCGAACATCAATTGTTGTCACGAATGATTCATAGTATCCATTGTCAAACAAATTCATTCGTTATATCATCATAGTATTGGATACTAGATAGATAAGAGAATCTTTAAAAATATGTTAATAGAAAATATAAACTACCTGCCACAACTTTCATTGAATCGTCAAATGCTTCCACTTCATCTAAATATTGGCGCAACACTATATATTCATTCTTAATTTGCAACCAATTATTTTCGCATATACAAGTCTCAACCACCTTTGCACCTAATAAACTCCTAAAGGAATCAAGTATCTGACCTCCAGTTGAGATTGCAGACTCAAAAGCAAATGTACAAATTTGAATTCTGAAGAGGAAAATGATTTTTGATAGATTATGTTAGTTTTGAGATTATTAGATATAAATTAGGATTATTTGGTAATAATAATATATATGTAATAAACAATTATAAATTGACAAAAATATACACAAATGACAAAACTATTGAATTTTACATATTTGGATGAATTTAAAAAAAATCATTTTTTTATTTTTATATATTTTTTTGCCGGTCCGGTTTGGTTTTAAACTACAATTAAAATTCTCAAACCCAAACCAAACCGGTTTTGGTTCAAAATTATTTCGTTGATGGGTCCACGTGGCACCAACCCAACGATTTCTAAAATGCGATTTCGATTCGATTTTTTGGTTTAACGATTTTTACTTACAGCCCTAATGTAAGGTTAGCATTTTTGCATGAGGAATTGGAAGAAGAGGTATACATTGATCAACCACCTGAATATGTGAAGCAAGGTCACGAAAATCAGGTATACAAGTTAAAAAAAAATGCATTATATGGACTAAAACAAGCACCTAGAGCTTGGTATAGTCATATAGATGCTTACTTTGCTAAGGAAGGTTTTCTTAGATGTCCTTATGAGCATACACTCTTTACTAAATTTGGAGTAGATGGGAAGATGCTTATAGTTTGCTTATATGTTGATGACCTAATTTATGTTAGTAATGATGGAGTCATGGTTGCTGATTTTAAGAAATCTATAATGAATGAATTTGATATGACAAATTTGGGGCTGATGCGCTATTTTTTTTTGTATTGAAGTAGTGCGATCTCCTGCTGCTATCTTTATTTCTCAAAAGAAATGTCTTTGAAATCTTATATAGGTTCCAAATGAAGGATTGCAATCCCATTTTGACTCCAACTAAACTTGTTCTGAAACTCACAAAACACGTAACAAGAAAAAGGGTGAATGATACTCTTTACAAGCAAATTGTTGGGAGTCTTATGTATTTGATGTCGACAAGACCAAATATTATGCATGTTGTTAGTTTAATAAGCCGATACATGGAGAATCCAACTGTAAGTTCATCTCTTATCAGCAAAGAGAATTTTCCACTATTTGAAAGGTATTGCAGATTTCGGAACTTTTTATAAAAATGGTGGAGAATCAAGTTTGATTGGTTTTTCTGATAGTGACTATGTTGGAGATATTGAAGATCGAAAAAGTACTTCTGGTTTTGTTTTTATGATGAGTTCAGGAGCTGTATCATGGTCATCAAAGAAAGAACAAATTGTGACTTTGTCAACTACAGAAGTTGAATTTGTTGCAGCTGCTTCATCCTCATGTCAAGCTATCTGGTTGAGGAGATTGCTTGAAACACTTCAAAGTCATCAACAAGGTCCAACAACAATCTATTGTGATAACATTTCAGTAATCAAGATTTCAAAAAATCCAGTTTTGCATAGAAGGAGTAAGCATATTGATGTTAGATACCATTTTCTGCATGATCTTTGCAATGATGGTATAATTGATTTGGTGTTCTGTAAAAGTGAAAATCAGGTAGCTGATATTATGCCTAAACCACTTAAAGCAAGCTGCCTTTATGAAGCTTAGAAGAATGCTTAGAGTTGTTTGTTTAGAGGAACCTTAGTGTTGATGTTGAATTGTTGAAGTCGTTTGTTCTAAACTGATTTTTGCAGATATCAGTTTAAGGGAGGGTGTTAGGGACCTATTTTAATATTATTCACTTATTATTTGGAAGCTCCATTATTTGTTTTGGCAGTTTGTTGCTTGACCGAGTCTTTAATCTTTTGTTTAGTGGTTACAAGAAAGTTGTTTTTTTCTTTGCCTAGTTTATAGGAGTTGAGGTTAGTGCCTTAGTGTGGTAGACTTAGTTGTTCTTTCCTTGGGCTATGCTTGGTGTACCAAATTTTTTACATAATGGTTCACCTAATTGACAAGTGGCCGCCCCCTATTGGGTGGGTGCCTGGGCCCACAGGCACCCATCTAATAGGGCGTGGTCACTTGTCAATTAGGTGAACTATTATGTAAAAAATTTGGTACAAATAGATTATTCATTTTTCCTTATATATGTACGGCCTATTTATAGGCTACTATTTCATTCAATGAATAAAACAGAGCTTCACAAACTGCATACGATGTCTTTTCTTTTATTTTGTATCATTGCCATGGAATTTATTGTGCTTTTCATGCCCAATGAAGGGGGAAAAATTATTGTGTAACGTACAATTCACTATTTTGTCACTTTTAAATTGAACCCAATTCCTTCACTTGTATGTAGCTCTACTATTTAAGAAATCAGATCTATGTACACTTTCTTCATTTTATCACTTATATAAGAAAATAATTACTTTTACTTTCACCACTTCGTCCATATGTGTCACGTGTTTGATAACATAGGTGTAATCAATGACATTTTTTAACAATTCTTTTTTTCACATCATAAACATAAATGAAACTTCCGAATACAAAGCATCCACCAAACTTTGCATGGACATTACTCGACAATATTAAGAGATAAAAATAAATAATAAAAAGGATAAATCATTACTCGACGTTATTAAGAAATAAAAATAAATAAAAAAGGATAAATCTTATCTATTTTACCATTCAGTCATATCCAATACTTTGAACTATACATGCTCATAGTCGTGCACTACTCGATTAGTAATCAAAACATTGCAATATTCTTGAGGACTATTTACTTCAAAACTTACTCAATTTGGACCGTCAACACTTTGTCCTTCCTGTTCTTGTTCTTGTGGCAATTCTTTAGCCTTTTGTTCATCAATTTCCCTCTTTTTCTCTTGTAGAAACTCAACTAGGCCACCCAATGAAATTTCAATCTCTTCATTCCTCAACAGTTGTTCACCAACTTCTGCAGGTGTTACATTTGTTTCCTCTAGCAAATTGTTAATTTGAGGAATCAGAAAATGATCTGTAATTCCAAGATAATTTTCTGCTAGAGTCTTGAATGCACACGGCGTGCAATAAGACATATGAACGTGCAAATCCATCCTACCAGGACGCAACAAAGCAGGGTCAAGTCTATCTTTATGATTCGTCGTGAACACTATAATCCTTTCATCTCCACAACTCGACCAAAGGCCATCGATGAAATTAAGTAGCCCTGATAATGTTACCTAAGGAATGAACTAAATGTTTAGTTCACACACTTGTGAAAATACTGATAGAAAGAGAGATACTTACTTGATTAGGCTTATTTTGTCGTACGATGTTTACAGTTTGGGCTTGACTAGCTTGACTAGATTGAAGGATTTTCAGAGCTCGTTCTTCTGCCTTTCGATCTTGAATTTCAAGACTGCAATCAATGTCCTCGACTACGAGTATTGACCTGTTTTTCGTGTTAACCAACAACCTTCTCAAGTCTGAATTGGCATGAATATCAGTCACCTCCAAGTCATATATGTCGAAATTAAGGTAATTAGCCATTGCTGCAATTAAACTTGACTTCCCTGTGCCTGGAGGACCGTACAACAAGTATCCGCGTTTCCAAGCTTTTCCAACTTTCCTATAGAAATCTTTTCTTTTGAGAAACCTATCAAGATCGTCCATAATCATCGTTTTTAGCCTCGTATCCATTGCCAATGTATCGAATGTTGCTGGATGATCAAGCTTTACAGAATTCCACGAATAGTCAGACGAGTATCTACGCATATGATCGCTATTTAAAGTATAGATTTTGAGGGTTTTGTTCTCTTCTTTAATGTTCTTGGACTCTTGTAAAATGAAAGGGAAGTAGGACTCAAATACCATCTGTTTATGTTTTTTGTGAAACCTAAGCACAAAGTACCTAAGTTCCGATTTCTGGACGTATTGTCCTGGGTACCCCGTGGCACTTTTAGACTCGACTTGCCTAGTAATTTGCTTCCATTTGAAGTGCACCCCATTGAAAATGTCCAAGATCTCTTGATTTCTAGCCATCGTAGTCGATATCTTAGTCTCCATTTTGGGCATGCTAACCATGAACTTGTTCGTACAAGGTGTGATCTTCGTCCCTAAGTAGATTTCAGCCGCGTTATAGATTTGATTACTTGAGAGGCCATTGGAGTCTTCAATGATCAAGACGATTTCTGAAGAAAATGATCTGAAGAAACTTTGGATTGTCAAATAGACGTGTTGTTGGAGTTCGTATGGGATTAAATCCCGGGCCACCGACCGCACAACCATGGCCGACGCAGCCAGAGAGGCTGCTGTGGACACTAGTGTTTTGGCTGATGGCATGTTGATCTCAGAAAACATTTTTGAAACCACAGTTTTTGAAGCCATTGGGAAATGGTATTAAAAGGTTTAAGAAGAGAGTTGGAGTGCTCTTGTTTAGTATATTGATCTCTAGTTATAGACGTTGGTTTCAATACCATTTTGTCTACTTTCATTTAACCTTTTGCGATAATTATTTTACTTTTGGTTTGTCCCTCTTTTTTTAAGCAAAAAGGTTGTCATCTTGTCTGATAAAGTCCCTCGAATTGTCCACAGAAATTGTTATGACTTGCTCACTGAGCCCCCCCAATTTTTTGACAATTTTTTTTTTGGTTCTTTTTTGTATTTACCATTGTCATTTTGTCCTCAAATTGAATAAAAACCTTAAACCCTATCAATTTCATTTTTCATTTATGTCTTCAAAATATGAAAACTCGGAATGAACATTTGTAATAAGGTATGATTTTGTTAAATTAAATATTAGTACTTTCTTTTATATGTTTTTTTGATTTTTTTTGTTAATAAGGTATCCAAAAAAAAAAAAAAAAAAAAATTCGGGGGCAGCCCCCAGTCCCACCCCTTCATTTCTATATCTACAATTCTGGGACCCCCTAATTTCAAACGGCCGGCTCCGCCCCTCACTTGCTATTAGTATTGCCATGTGGCCGACTCAGTCAAGTTGTGGACCTACTCCTGTCGAACCATTGGGGGTAATTTTCGAGGCCCGTTACTAATCCGAGGTGGACATGCCGAAGCGGCCAGGTCCGAGGCTCCACCCAACTAGTGATGACCCACATGCAGAGATATTGAATTTATTATAAAAATTTTATTTGAATGATTGATGTGATCCCTATAAAAACTGTATTGTGTCTCGTCTTATCAATGAGATGTAAGAGCATTAAATGCTTTATAAAATTATAAAAGTCAACATGATTGCTAGGATTTGATACTTTGATTGAGAGTATGAGGTCACACATAATTTCATCTAAATCTCACAATTCTGTTTGTAACACTATAAAAAAACCACAACCATGTAACAATTGATGTCTAATGCAACTCTATATACTTGGAGCAATTTATTTTTATCTTCATACATTGGTTCACAATCTTTAATGTCATATAGCGATTAATTATTAATATACAATCGTGTTCCGGATATTACGCCAGAACCCGAGCAAAAAGGTCTCGTGTCGTTTAGCTTCTCACACGTCTAATTTTAGAGCGATCTTGACCGTTGATCAACTTTTTACATGTTGGATCCAGCTTACTCGTGCACGAGTGGATCCAACATCTGTTGGCAGCATATTTTGAGGTCAACAGAAATCCAATATAAACACGAAGTGAATGATTCAATGTTAGGCGTGAAAGTGAAATACATGGAGTTTTGATCATTAATTTGTACCAACTAGTCAACGTTGAACATGCGTTGCATATTATTATGCAATTATTTATAAGTACCGTAAAAGTAATATTTGCATATGCGTGAATGTTAATTAATTTAGAATTAATATCAAAGAATATATGATTGACAATGAATGTTAAACTATTTATTTAATATTCAATTAAGTAAAGTGAATGTTAATTAGCATACATGGACGTGAATAATGAAATGCATTTTTAAATGTGAAATTTTAATTAACTTATAATTAGAATTAATAACACTAAAATGCATAAATCAAGATGAATATTAATTAAACGAATGTAAATATTAATTAACTGATAATTAATAATAGAGAATCCATATATTAATGAAAGTACACGTGAAATGAATTTGTCAAATGTACTTGTACATTGATAGTAATTAAACGAAATAATTAAATACATATTGAAAAATGAAGAGTAAAGTATTATTGAAACAATTGAATTATAATAGGGTTAAAATCGTCCCAAAAAATGATTCTCACTTAATGTGATATTTAATCCCAAATTAAGCATATATAGACGTGAATAATGAAATGTATTATTGAATGTGAAATTCTAATTAACTTATAATTAGAATTAATAACATTTAAAATGCATAATTAAGATAAATATTAAGTAAACGAATGTGAAAGTAAATGTTAATTAATTGAGAATTAATAATAAGAAATTCATACATTAACGAAAACACACAAGTAAAATGAATCCATCAAATGTACATGTACACTTATGGTAATTAAATGCATATTGAAAAACGAAAAGTGTGGTATTATTGAAATAATTGAATTATCGTAGAGTTAAAATCGTTCAAAATATGATTCTCACTCGATGTAAGATTTAATATAGATTATTGCTATTAAAAATGTCAAATCCAAAAAAAAAAAAAAATGAAAAAAAAAATAAAGAGAAGACTTATTTATACTTATCCCATGTTTGGTTTAGATAAAAATATAATATATATTTTTTTAGATCTTGATAAAAATTGATCGAATGTCTGATTGAAAAGTTGTCAATCTTATGAAATATGTGTTTGAAATTAATTATTGACCTTAACTTAAATTTTAATTATTATTTTTAATTGAAGCAAATATGACTTAAAAAACAATAGCCATTAGCCCTACTGAATTCCTTGTGAAAGTAGCTTGCTTGGGATAGCTAGAGTTGCTAAAAAGTTGAGGTTCAAAGTTAACAATTAATTTTGACCTCGTATTTCATTAATTTTTATTAAAATCTATTAAATTTTTTATCAAACCTTTGTCAAACAACCTCAAAGTACATTTCATTTTAATTTTAGAAAAGGAAGTCCCATATACATTTATGGAATATAAAATTAAAACGAAAAATTGTCCTATTGGTCTCCAATCAAATTGCTATTTTGCAAGTTGGTCTTCAATCTTTGAAAAGGGAGCAAATTGATTGTCAAACTATTTTTATATCTGCACATTCATTATCCAATAAAAAAAAGTTCAAATCAATGTTCAATTGCAACACAACCTCACATGTCCAACTTTGCAAAACTGAATTTTGCATTTCAACTTCGATTGATGTCTAGAAAATTGAGGTTTGACATATTCTAATGACAATTTGATGAGAAACTGGACAATTTTCGTCATTGAGATTGATTGTGTAACTATAATGAAAAGTTAAAAGTAACTTACCTCTATTTACTAAACGATGACAACAAAGTTGTCCGAGAACAATATGTTCAAACCCAACCCTAAAATTAGTTATAAGAACATATATTGTTTGGGCTAAGCTAAAAGGCTTTACCTGTTATTAGTTGGGCTGGGTCTAGTCGAGCAAATATCTACATCGAAACCATATTTTCGAATACGACGTCGCATAAAGGGGAAGCGAATAAAATCCCCTATAACTCTTACTAGGGTTTACGAAAGCAATCGCCTCCTCTTCGCCTCCGCCGCTTTCTAACATCAGCCCCCGTTAATGGTTAGCCGCTGGCGGTTCTATTCTACGTAAAATTACTAGACGTACATAATTATATATGTTTAATCTGCTATTGATTATATTTTCTGTCAATGGTTGTAGGCGCCGAAGAAGGATAAGGCTCCCCCACCATCGTCCAAGCCGGCAAAGTCTGGCGGTGGCAAGCAGAAGAAGAAGGTCGTTAATCGTTCCTATATTTTCTTGTACATTGATGGATACAATTTTTTTTTTGTTGGTTAGTGCGAGTCTTAAAGAGTGTAATTTGTGTTTAAAAATTTGCAGAAATGGAGTAAGGGAAAGCAAAAGGAGAAGGTGAACAACATGGTTCTGTTCGACAAGGCAACCTATGACAAGTTGCTTTCTGAGGCCCCAAAATATAAGCTCATCACACCTTCCATCCTCTCCGATCGTCTCAGGGTATGTTTTTAATCTCTTTTTGGTAGTGGATGAATGTGTCTGAATCATATTAAAGTATTTTATTATATATATGTGTATTAGAAAAAGTCTTGGACATCTGCTTCTCGGGCCATCTCCAATGGTGACACCAAAACACCAAATTCACCAAAATTTGGTGCAAAAGTGCTTCACACCAAATTTTGCACCACGGTGCAACACTATTCATAAATGGTGCAAAAGTCCAATTTGCTCCCTTTTTCATACATCAAAAGAATTGTTGGAGAGAATTTGTATCAATTGTGTTATATAATTTGTAATAAATTATTATTATTAAGGATATTATTAGTATTATTATTATAATTATTTGCATTTAAAATAAATTTTAATTTTAAATGATAAAAATAATAATTACTGAATTAATTAAAATAAGAATTAAAAAATTTAAAATATAACAAACACGATTATTTATAATTAGCACGAAATATATTACAAATATCACATATCTATATTAATTTAGTTTTATTTAAAGAAAACTATACATAAAAACAAATGCATAGTTTAGTAATTTGAAAGATTGCTTCCATATCCTCAAAATAACCTCCAAACAAACCAGATAAACTTTCAAATCCCTTATCTTGTTGTTAGCTCTTTTTCGTAAAATTTTTGTTTATTCGTTTTGAAAGAACAAACGTAGGTATGTATCTCTTATCGAACTCAAATCTTTCAATAAAATTTTGTTCTCATGATATTCTATCATTTACAATTTCTTTTTTTGAATTTAGTAACTCTGATGTTTTTCCTTACTACTTTTTTTCAGAATTTCGACTGAGTTGTCGATTCTCTTCTTTAATAGATGTAAGTAATTTTTATACATTTTTCCTTTTTAGTTTACTTTTTTTACCCATATAGGTCATTGAGTAAGAGTATTGTCAACATTGTCTTCATTTATATTAAAAGAAAACGAAAACAATTCAATAGTGTTGAATGCGTTGATGTGCGGTCCTCCGATGATGAAGCTAGCCGTGACGATGCAATGTTAATACCATTTTTTGTGGTAGGTTGCTGGCCATATTAACGTTATCTTCAAAATTTTCGGCATCTTTAAGCATGAGCCAAACATGTTCAAATTTGAACCCTTTCTTATAATTTTGGTCTTCAGATAATAGCATTTTGGCTCGAAACATCTACAAAACAAAGACAATGTAGCATTAACTTAACAGAAACTTAACATTTGGAAGCATACATTACGAGTAATACTCACGATATCTTCATCCAATGCACCACTTGGATTCAAAAGTTCCACATGCCAAACACATCCTTGCATTTTGCTAACGGCAACATTATTAACTTGCTTTCACTTCGTTAGAGATCATTTTGGCCAAGTAAGCGTGATAAATGAAGGCAATGCGATGTTGTACCCATTTTCTACTTGAGATTAGAATTGGTCCCTTGATAAATAAACCTACCATTGGATCTTGGAAGATATCAAGATAGACTTGACATAGTGTACATCTTCGTGTGATCATGAAGAACTTCGTGGAACAGAACTTGTTGTCAGAGAGGATTATTGAAAAGGGTAGCTGATATTAACTTGGGAAGCTTGAGAAAATGAAGGTAAGATCTTGTGAAAGATGGTAAGTTTTTATAGACAAGAAAGATTGCAAGTTTTTATAGACAAAACGATACGTAGAATAAGATTTGATTATATATAGATTAAACGGTTAAGATCTTGACGTAATCCAATCTAAAGGTGGAGATGAAGTTTCCTAGATATCCTATCTTCAAGTGGACAGAGATAAAATTTGATTATATATAGATTGAACGGTCGAGATAAAATAATGGTGCATTGCATTTCGAATTTTAATATTATGATATTATGAAATTGAAATATCATTTCAACCGTTCAATTTAATATATAATCAAATTTTATCATTGTCCACTTGAAAATTTAAATATCGTTTTTATAGACAAAACGATATATAGGATAAGATTTGATTATATATAGATTAAACGGTTAAGATCTTGACGTAATCCAATCTAAAGGTGGAGATGAAGTTTTCTAGATATCCTATCTTCAAGTGGACAATGATAAAATTTTATTATATATAGATTGAACGGTCGAGATAAAATAATGGTGCACTGCATTTCGAATTTTAATATTATGATATTATGAAGTCGAAATATCATTTCAACCGTTCAATTTATATATAATCAAATCTTATCCTTGTCCACTTGAAAATGATTAAGCATTGTTCATTTAGTTTGTAATGGTTTAATCATTTTCTTCTCTTTTTTTATTTATAGTAATTTATTTATTCGAAATATTATTTATTTTAGAAATACATAAATTACTAGATAAATAATGACGTTAATTTAAGGAAAATATTAAAATCATTAATAAGCATATTATTAAAACATAGTACAATTAGTAGAATCACTTCAAAAATAAAAAAATTAAATAGTGTCATTAAATAATAGTGCGTTGCATTTCGAATTTGATATTATGATATTTAAGCACGTTTGACCTATGCTTAAAGATAACAAAAAATTTGGAGATGATAATACGGCCAGAGCAACCTACCACGGAAAAAGTGGTATTAACATTGCATCATCACAGCCAGCTTCATTATCAGAGGGCCGCATCTCAACGCATTCAACATCCTTGGATTGTTTTTGTTTTCTCGAAGAGAATGTTGACTATAATTCTACTCAACGACTTATAGGGGTAAAAAAAAAAACTAAAAAGGAAAAAAAAAATGAAGAATGTATAAAATTAATTGCATCAATTCAAAGAAGAGAATCGACAACTCGTCGAAATTTTGAAAAAAAATAGTAAGGAAAGACGTTAGAATTACAAAATTCAATGAAGGAAATTGTCAATGACAGAATATCGTGAGAACAAAACGAACAAACAAGAATTTGACGAAAGAGAGCTCGACAATAAGATAAAAGATCTAAAAGTTCATCTCATTTGTTTGGAAGTTATTTTGAGGATTTGGAAGCGATCTTCCAGATTACTAAATTATGCACTTGTTTTTATGTATTGTTTTCTTTAAATAAAATTAGATTAATGTAGGTATGTGGTGATTGTAATATATTTCGTGTTAACTATAAATAATCGTATTTATTATATTTTTTTATTTTAATTAATTCAGTAATTATTTTAAATAATCGTGTTTATTATATTTTTGACATTTAAAATTTATTTTAAATGCAAATAATAGTAATAATAATAAATACTAATAATAATTATATGACACAAATACATTCCAACAATTCTTCTGGCAAATGAAAAAATGGGGCAAATTGGACTTTACACCATTTTGGAAAAATGGTGCAAAATTTGGTGCCACATTAAAGCACTTTTGCACTAAATTTTGGTGGAATTTTGTGTTGCCTCCAACCATTGCACCAAAAATTTGTGTTAGTTTTGCAGTTTGGTGCAAATCACCAAATTGGAAATTCCAACCAAAGGAAAGGTATCTTCATTTTTTACTTCGAAACAATTTGCTCTCGTTTGAGCTTCATTATAATTATATTTTGGGAAAAATATAATTTGTAATAGTGATTTTTTTAAAGAACGTGTCTTTAAAAAAGAATTAAAAGTTTTGGCTTTACTTGTAATATTATTTTATTCGAGGACTTGTTCTTGAAAAGAAAGGGGAGAAAAACGTATTTTATAATTAATGGAGCCGAAACATGGGCTTTATGTGAGATGAATAAACTAATTTCGAGAATTAAATGACTAAAAATAATTGGACTTTGTAAATTTGAAATATATTATACTTTTTTTAAAATATTATGATGTTAAATGCCGAATTTTCTTAATTGTAGTATTTGTATTAAATGTACTACATTTTTTAAATTTATTAATAAAGTCAATATTATCGATAACTAAGCGTAATTATTTATGTAGTAATAAAATAAACATTTTTTTAGATAAATAAATTGTTAAGAACTAAAAAAAAAAAGATTATGAACATTGTTCATTTGATTCAAGTTTTGGTGATGAGGGTGGAGATTATTTTCAGATACAAATTTTGGTGCAGTGGTTGGACATGGCTTGTTAGATGTAAGATTCTTTTGAGAATAAATTTTATGAAAATGTGATTTTGTTGAAGATGTGTGGTCAAGAAGTAGGAAAAAGTTATGGATTATTTTATTGAGAGAATGCATGGTGGATAATAATTAATAAGTTTGGGGAAAATCAGTTATAAACAAATTAATTTATCAATAGTAAGTTGATTATGGTGTGTGATAATATCTCTAAGTGCATGATTTGAATTAGCAGAATTTGCTTATTATATGAAAATAGGTTATGGATAATAGATTAATCATTCGGTGATATATAATTAAGTGTATGGATCGTGCAGAATTTAATTTGAATTAGCAGAATTTGCTTATTATATGAAAATACGTACATATATTGTATCATATTCGAATTACGTATACCGTATCCGTGCTTCTTAGCGTCTAGTTTGGCCACCAATTGTTGTGGTTTGTTCATTTCTAACATTTCACGTTAGGTGTCTGGGGAACATATACAGGTAATATGTATCCAATTCCAATCCATCTAAGCATATATTCTAGGAAAATGGTATTTAGCTGAAATCCTCGGGTATTTGAAATAAAATACTTCTTAGTTCACTGTAAGGTTTGAAAGAATGATTGGAGTCTGGTTTATGGTAGTATTGGAACCACTCCCTCTCGTGAACGTATTCGGTGGGAACTCTATAATGGCCTTCCAAGATGTGCTCTCCCTAACTTCTACATTAGGTTATTTCAATTGCTCAAAGAACTTACCCTAGTAATTGTTCCTTAGCCTACTGACTATTTTGTGGAATTGAAAATGAATGAAATTGATTTATTATGCTACACTTGACCGTGTTTTTCAAGCTTTACTTGTTCTTTTGTTCAATTTGCTAAAATAGTTGAGCTGATCACCTTTTCTAAATGGGTTTCTTGAGATAAAATTGGCATGGTATGGCGTTGTTGCAAGTCTTGACAATTGTTTTTAATTTTTTCTGTGTTTGTTACAGATCAATGGATCACTTGCGAGGAAGGCAATTAGAGAACTGATGGCTAAAGGTTTGATTAGAATGGTGTCTGCTCACTCAAGCCAGCAGATATACACAAGGGCCACAAACACCTAGGTGTTGTGTTCGTTTAATGGGAGAGTTCATATGGATTTGAGTCATCGTTGGTTTTCTGTTTAGATATTGTGGCACGATATGGATACTGCTGTAATGTGTACTATGATTATTTTTCTAAATCATTTCTATTTGATGGTTATTAAGGCTCTGTTTCTTTTACATTTTCTTGATGAGGGAATCCAATCAGATATTTAGTAAATTTTGATAAAAGATTATGAAATGTATGGTTGAAAAGTTGATAAAAGTTGTGGATTTCATAAAATGTGTGTAGCTAAAATAAACCAAACTTGTTGGGAAAAAGTAAGTGGTTTTTTTGCTTTATTTTCGTAGCTTATTTTAGGGCAGTAAGCAAAAATCGCCAAATCGGAAACTCGAATCGAAACCGCATTTTAGAAACCGTCGATTTGGTGTTACGTGGACCCGTCAACGAAATGGTTTTGAACCAAACCAAACCGGTAAAAAACGGTTTGGTTTATGTTTGAGAATTTTAATTGCGGTTTGAAATCAAATGGACCGGCGAAAAAATACATAAAAATAATGATTTTTTTTAAAAAATTCATCCAAATATGTAAAATTCAATAGTTTTGTCATTTGTATGTATTTTTGTCAATTTATAATTTTCTATTACATATATATTAATTATTAAATAATCTTAATTTATATCTAATAATCTCAAAATTAACATAGTCTATCAAAAACCTTTTTCCTCTTTAGAATTCAAATTTCTACAATTGCTTCAATCTGCATTCTCAAATGGAGGTCAGTTACTTGATTCTTTTAGGAGTTTATTAAGTGCAATGATGGTTGATGTTTGTATATACGGAAAGAATTGGTTGCAAATTAAAAATGAACATATAGTGTTGTGCCAATATTTAGATGAAGTGGAAGTATTTGATGATTCAATGAAAGTTGTGGCATGTGGTTTATATTTTCTATTATCATATTTTTAAAGATTCTTTTATCTATCTAGTACTCAATACTATGATGATATAACGAATGCATTTGTTTGACAATGGAAACTGAATCATGTGTGACAACAATTGGTGTTTGAGTATATGTGAGAAACTGAATTCGTAACAAAATACAACCGTAAGCTTGTGTAATTGTTATGTTTAGATATTATAAACAATTGATTTATTATTATGGTTGGTTATTCTTTCTATTTAATCAGTAGTTTTGTTTTTCAGATATGATGATCACGAGATCTTGTTGAACATCATTATATTTTTTGAGCTTTATATTTAGTTTAGTAGACTTGTATTATAACGTTATCGTAACGTCTTAGCCTAAAATGTCAAACAAAAAACTATATTTTAATTTATTGTGATTTCACTTTGATTTAGTTGATATTTAAATTTGTAGTAGATATATTTAGTTTGTTTTAAATTTATTGCTAGTAAGATATAAATATATATTGAATTCAATGAATTAATGTCATAAAAGTATACGGACAAAAAAATATACGGTGAAATAGGCGGTTTAAAACCGAACCAAACCGTTAGGTTTAGATTTGAGTTTTTTTCAAACCGTTCAAAATGGTTTGGTTTAAGTTTGAGTTTTTCTCAAACCGATTTAAACGGTTTGGTTTGAAAATTTGTTAAAAATTGCAAAAATCGGACCGCTTACACCCCTAGCTTATTTTATAGACAACGTCCCACCAAGAAATGCAGTTAAAAGGTCAAACGTAGGACGAATAGGGCATGAAAAAGCAAATATTGTTTGCACATTTCAATTGAAGGTAAGGACCAAGTACACATCAATCGAATTAACCCAATGATTTAACCCAGAAATTCGGATCTACTCACTTTTGGCTTTGGCAAGCGCCCTTTTCCTCTGACCGAGCATGTACCCGTACATATGAGTGCTCCCCGGAACATAAACGCCGAGAATCCCAAGTGCCAAGTAAAAGAAATCAAAGGAAGAATTCCATTTGTTAGGCATGCTTATGCTGTATTTCAATGATTCCTTCATGTAAGGCAATGCATTGTATACCAAACCCACTTCACTTGAAATTCCTGTAGGGTACATTATAAGAAATGTGCTATACCTCAGCCAAAGCAGCCATGATGGAGCAGAGCCAAAAGCTTCCTTCAAACCGAAAAACGAATATCGAATAATTTCAGTAATTGACCAACTAATCACCAATGAACTAACGAGAAAATGAGTCCGTATTTCAGGAAAACTCCACAAAATCCCCCACACTACGTACAATCTGGAGCTAATTTGGGGCAGTGTAGCATTGACCGGGGATCTGACCAATCCAATTAGGCCGTGTAATATCTCCATTACTGCGGCGGATTGCGACCAGAGGAGCGGCCTCTCGACGGCAGCGTACACGTGTTCGTGGCCGGATTCCTTCAGCGTCTTTACAGAAAGGTAAAATACTTGTAACCAGCCTATGAATACGGCCCAATTGTAGATTGTGAGGTATAGTCGCCGGAAAATTGAGAAAACACTGGCCATTGCAAGTGAATTCCAGCGAGTAGATCTGGGTAGAATACAGAGAGAAGCACGGGAGAGAGAGTGCGCGTGTTGATTAAATGAAGATAAAGATGTTGAATGGGGTTAGGTGGGCCGATTAACTACTATGGGACGTTGGGAATTAATTATGGGCTTTGGATCAACCATATAAATTGGCTTGGGAAAAGTGCATGGATCATGCTTTTTCTTTCCCAAAATCACAAATCAGGTCCCAAGTTTTAAATTTACAAAAATCAGGTTTTTCAAAAATTAATTAATTATATTTTACAATTATATTAAATTAAATATTTAACTATAATATAATATAATTAACCCACCTACCCACCACCTCCAGCCCCACCCCCACTGCCCCGGCCACCGTGACTGTTCCGGCGACGGGGACTACTCCGACGACCACTCCGGTGATCGTTCCGCCGCCACTTAATTCCGGCGATTGGTCAGATTCCGACCAGTATAGGTCACAGATTTTTAAAATTTGTCGGTCACAGATTTAGTATAGGTCACAGATTTTTAATGTAGTCACGAGTTAAAATTAGTATAGGTCACAGTTTTTTAATTTAGTCACAGAGGTCACATATTTCCAAAGTTGTTAATCACAGATCATATATTTGTTGGTCATAGATTTTTTATTGATCACAGGTTAAGAAATTTTGTTGGTCACATATCATTTTATTGGTCACAGATCAAAAAATATATATGTCACAGGTCACATATTTTCAAATTTGTGAGTCACGGTTAAATAGCTAAGTCACAGACACCAAAATAATCAACTATAGCTAGGTCACAGTTCAATAACTTGGTCACATACACAAAACAAATCACAACGGTCACAGTCACCACCGCAAAATCAAAAAATCACCGCACCACCATTTGCAAAATGTGCAAATCACCATTGTGACACCTTCGCTGCTGCACCTTCGCTGCTGCAAAATGTGCAAATAATTCCACCTTCGCTGCTGCAAAATGTGCAAATAATTCCACCTTCGCTGCTGCACCGGTAGCAGCAACGCTGCTGACGGTTCAGCAGCGTCGCTGTGACGCTGCTGAACCGGCAGCAGCGTCACAGCAAAGCTACTGCCGCTGTTGAACCGGCAGCAGCTTCGCTGCTGCGAATCACTGCTGTCTGCAGCAGCGATTCACAGCAGCCGCAACAGATGGAGGGGGAGGGGAAGGGAAGGGGAGCGGAGAAGGGGAAGGGGAAGGGGGGAACAAACCGGCGGCGGCGGGCGGGCGGGCTTCGCTGCTGCGAATCGCTGCGCCGCAGCAGATGGAGGGGGAGGGGGCAGGGAGGAAGGGGGAGCGGGATGGATCAGCGACCGGTGACCGGCGACGGCGGGCGGTGGCTGCGGCGGGTGAGAGGAAATAGATAGGAAATGGATTAGGGTTTGGATAGGATAGAATGTTATATTTAAAATAAAGTTGGTGGGGTAGGTGGTGGGGTGGGTATATTAGATTAATTTAATTTAAAATATTATTATTAATTGTGAAATTAAAACCTGATTTTTGATTAAATAAATGTAAAACCTGATTTTTTAAAACCTCAAACTTAACCCCTGGTTTTTGGTAATTTTCCCAATTGGCTTGCTAGTAGTTCAACTAACAACGACTTTAATTAAAAAGGAAAATAAAAGAAATTTAATTGAGTTGAATAATAAACTAAGTCATTTTAGATAAAACATTTCAACAGATATAAATTAAAATTCAAAAATCGACTCGAACAATCAAGCTTGTACCTTTAAGTCTTTTACTAACATCATATCGCTAAACTCTAAACTAAAAAAAATCAAGAAATCGTTTTCTCCATCAACCATACTTCATTAAAGGCTTATTAGCACAAAATGTCCATACGTTTGACAGTTAGTGTGCAAAACGTCCCAACGTTTTATTTTTTTGCATTTTCGCCCTTATTTCAACGTTTCAGTGTGTAAAATGTCATTTTCACTGTTTTTGAGTGTAAAATGACCAATATACCCCTCATATTTAAATAAAACAAGAAAATGAAAAGAAAAATAAAAAAATAAATTGTAATTATACTCCCAAACTTTTTTAAAAGTGCAAGTGAGTCCAAAAGCCTTATTAAAAGGCTTAAGCACAAAACATCCCTACGTTTGACACTTAATGCAAAGAACGTCTACGTTTCAAACTTTTAGTACTTGGTTCAATAGCACAAAACGTCCCTACGTTTGACACTTATTGTGTAAAACGTCCTTACGTTTCATTTATTTTGCATTTTCGTCCTTATTTCAACATTTCATTGCGGAAAACATCATTTTCATTTTTTTTTCAATGTAATATACCCTCATATTTAAATAAAACAAAAAAATAAAATAAAAATAAAAATAAAATGACCAATATACCCTCATATTTTCCTTTTTTGTTTTATTTAAATATGAATGTATATTAGTCATTTTACATTGAAAGATAGTGAAAATGACGTTTTTCGCAATGAAACGTTGAAGTAAGGACGAAAATACAAAATAAATGAAACGTAAGGACACTTTACGCAATAAGTGTCAAACGTATGGACGTTTTGTGATATTGAGCCAAGCACAAAAAATTTGAAACGTAAAGACGTTTTTTGCATTAAGTGTCAAACATATGGACATTTTGTGCTTAAACCTTTTAATAAGGCTTTTGGACTTACTTGCACTTTTTAAAAAGTTTGAGAATATAATTACAATTTATTTTTTTATTTTTCTTTTCATTTTCTTGTTTTATTTAAATATGAGGGGTATATTGATCATTTTACACTTAAAACAGTGAAAAAGACGTTTTACACACTGAAACGTTGAAATAAGGGCGAAAATGCAAAAAAATGAAACGTTGGGACGTTTTGCACACTAACTGTCAAACGTAAGGACGTTTTGTGCTAATAAGTCCTTCATTAAACAAAGCAAGAGTGACTCAATCTCTGTCAGCTTTCTCACACCATCACAACTTTAAAGCTTGTTTGATGAAGTTACTTTTTGCTAAAAAGCTGATCAAATTGGTTAAACTTTATTTTTAATTGCATATTTCATTTCATCCATTAATTTTATTCACTTTTTAATCATACATTTCATATGACTCACAAACTTTTATCAAACTTATTTCCTAAAAATCAACATCAAAGAGGCACTAATGATCAATTCAAAGATGCTTTTCCCACCACAAGTTTCTCAAGAACAATTTTCAGGACCGGCCTACCAGTTTGCAGAACACTATATAAGAGGAGCCTTGCTAGGCTTACATAATTTTTTTTACAGATAAAATCCAGACACTCATAATGTAGGGGGATGGGTGAGTTTTTTTTACCATTTTTTATTCCGGTGAGCCCCACACATGTGAGGAGGGCGTAAAACTTCTGTAAATATTTTCTCCGTACATATGGATTAATCCATATAATAAGAGAAGACAAGCTCAGCCTGGTAACAGGTAACTCACAATAGAACAAGCCGAAAATCGAAATAAAATTCGGACAGAAAATTACACAACGCCAAGCCGAAAAGAAATGGAACACTCGCTACTGAAAAGTGTTTCACTTAAATATTGCTCCCGCCTTCGTAAACACCATTTCGAACCAAGCATTGGTTTCAGCTCAAATGTCTTCGGGGCGGTCCTCTCTACAAAATGCTGACAAGTGATCATTGTTGACATTTTTCATGAAACTTAAACTTTATAAATTTTACATAATTGTCAAGATCTTCATGTCAAATCACCAAGAAACTGAATTAACACGGAACATAGCTTGATCCATTGATTGGTATCTTGAATCTTGATTTTTTGTTCTTCAATTTAATTGTCTCAAATATTCTTCTTGATTCTTGATTGTGAGTTTATGAATCTTCATTTTCAATATGTTTTCTCTTGTATTCCTGTGTTGATGAGATGACACAAAGAATGAGAAAATTACATATGAATTTGGAACCATAATCGTCAAATACAAACCATAATGAATCTGGTATTTATACATATAATTTGACTCACACTTTATTTAGATACCCAAAGCCCAATTATTTAATTCTTTATTAGACCACTTTAATTTTGAGCTTAACTTTAAGATAATATTTATACACAATTAATTACATATGTCGGCACATATGACAAATTAAATAATTTCTCAACAATCTCCTACTTAGGCAACATATGTTGCCTTATAAATGTGTATAACCGTATGAGCTTAAAACTTTTGCTATCTTAACCAAAAGTATCTCCAAACAATCTTGTCCATTGATTATGTCAATATAGGATGTTACAAGTATTATAACTAAATCCATCAATGGTCATGTATATCAACACAATCAAATGACATACATCAAGTGTGGATGTATAGTATGAAAATTACATGTAATGTGATCCAAACATGCATATTTCCAACTGGTCATACTTTATTCTTTAATGAGATCAACCATAAACTTTAATCCAAGTGAAACTGAACTGAATACTTTATTTCTGAAATAAACCAAATATTCATGGAAAAAAATGTGTCTAAAACAGACAACATCTAAATACAAACTCCTACTAAACTGGCATATTATCAAAAGATGCAACACCAATGTTAGTATTATGGTCATGAAAGTCCTTGGGTGGTAGCCATTTAGTAAATAGATCAATGATTATAAAGTTTGTCCTTATATGCTTTATAGAAATCTAAGTACTCTTAATTCTTTCATTGACAACTAGGAACATACTGTTTATAAACTTTGATGTCATCAAGTTCCTTGTTGGAATACAAGACTGTTATTGTCACGAAATAACTTAAATGGTCTTTCAATTCCTTCCAAAATATGCAACTTAGTGACATTATTTTACAGTCATATTTCATGATCAGAATCAGAATATCCAATGATCTCTAATTAGTTCGATTTTTCTGAATGTGATAATGTAATCCTTAGTTCTCTATAGATACTGAATAACTTTATGGCTGCTTTCCAAATTTACATCCCAAAGTTAGTTAAATATTTATCTAGCATTTCAACAATGAATGTTATATCCAAATGTGTGCAAACGTAAGTATACATTAAATTCTCGAGAGCTGAAGTATATGGAATTTGATTTATTTCCTTTTCTTTAAATTTATCTCTGTGGCATTAATTAAGACTAAACTTATCTCCCTTAGCAATATGGGTATCACCTGATTTGCAATCCTGCATCCCAAATCTCTTAAGTACTGTATCAATATAGCTCTTTTGTGATAATTCAAGAATACCCCTAGAATGATCTCGATGTATAGGAGGCGTCACCAAGATCTTTCATCTCAAATTTTTTTGATAGAAATCTCTTGGTTTCGTGCAATAAGCAATATCATTGCATTGCAGACAAGCAGTATGTCATCGACATACAATACCAGGAATATATACTTACTCCCACTGAACATGTGGTGTACACAATCATCAATTGAATTTATCTCAAAACCAAACGAGATGATTATTTGATAAGATTTGTGATACTATTGACAAGAATCCTGCTTAAGCCCATAAATGAATTTCTTTAATTTGCAAACCATTTCTTTGAGTCTTCTGACACAATGTTTTCTAGTTGCACCATATATATCGTCTCATCAATGTCACCATTAAGAAACGCCGTCTTTACATCCATCTGATGTAGCTCAAGGTCAAAATGTGTCACAAGTGCCATTATAGTCCTGAAAGAGTCTTTCGTTGAAACTGGAGAGAAAATCTCCTTGTAATCGATGTCTTCCATTTAAGTAAAGTCATTTGCAATAAGACGAGTTTTATATCTTTCCACATTACCATTCGAATCCCTCTTGGTTTTAAATATCCAATTACAATCAATGTGTTTCGCACCTTCAGGAAATATGGTGAGTTCCTAAACATCATTGTTACTTATGAACTTTATCTTTTTATGCATGACATCAATCCACTCTTTAGAATTATTCCTTGTATGCCTTGATGAAAGTTGATTGACCAGCTCTTCTTTCATCAATTCATGACATCCTTATTTTCTTGGAGAAAGACTATAAAGTCATCCAAAATTCTCATTCTCCCTTTTATAGTGGATTTTCTTAATAACATTTGTTCTTGAAGTTGTTGAGTTTGTTTTTCTGGAAAAATCTCTTGATTTTGTATAGGGAATTTTGTAACGTAGTTTTGATTCGAAATTGCTTCTTGAACAAAATCTGGAGCAAAAATTTGTCCTTGATCCCGATCATTGTCAATTGAAATAGAAGAAATATATACATATTCTTCTTCCAAGACAAAAAAATAAACATTAACCTTATAACATTATCTTCTCTCACAAACTCTACATCCTCAAGGAATTGAACATTTCCCATATCGAAAATTGACCTAATAGTAGGATCTTTACATAATTTGTAACCCGTTAACAATTGATTTACTTGGAACTTTGTCGAGAATTTAAGTTGCGATCTTTAGTACTTCTACCTAGAAAGATCCTGATATACTGTGGGACGATTCCACATTCTTCAAGGAATTTTGCAAAAGGCCTTGGACGTTGTTCTTCTGATCCGTTATATCTGTCATAGTATTTACCATCATGGTAAGATCTGACTTATTAAATTCTTTTACGAAGTTGATTTTCAACATTAGTCTTGTATGCCTTGAATATGTCCAGCGTTTAATATTTCTCATAGATGAGATGTAGGTAGTTATAGTAAAAAAAATTCATCTATGAACATAATAAATTATTGTTGACCATTCTAAAAAATCGAAGTGAATGGCCTACAAATATCTGAATAAATTAGTTTTAAGACGTCTGAAATCCTATTAGCACATAATCTCCATATGTTTGTTTGTTTTCCCTTAATATAATTAACATTAACACTTAAGTTTGGAAAATTAAAGGAATCAAGAATTCCTTCTGATACAAAATTTTTCATTCTCTTTTGAGAGAAGTGACCTAATCGCTTATGCCATAACAAAATAGAATTCTCATTGGTTAATTTATATTTAATACATCGTAAATTTAAATGCAATGTTTCATTAGAAGAGGCAACCGAATTAAGCAAGTACATATTATCATTTCCAGATAAGGAACTGGTACCCATAAGATTTGAATCGAGAAAAAAAATCAAACTACAAGGGTAACCAAATTTGTCAAATATAGAAATAGAAATCAAATTCCGTCCAAAAGATGGCACATCAAATGTCTCTTTCAAATTCAAATAATAACTGATTTTTAATGATAACCTAAAGTCCTTATAGCCCAACCTTAACTGATTTGTGATGATCGCCCTACATAGATGAATCTTTCAGCATCAATTGGTTTTGGAAACTCAGGCAACCTCGCATAGACACATTTTTTAGAGTAGTGGTATCGAAATTTATTCATCAAGTGTGTTTAGGTATTGACATTAAATTTACCTCAAAACAAACCGAAATGAGAAGCGTACTATTCTTTACACGCCAACATGGTATTTAGTACAGTCTCTCTTTATATGTCCCAGATTTTCACAAAAGTTACAATTTTATTATTCTTTATTACTTGTCATTAGAGGTACTGCCAAGTAAGCAATATCATATTTATCTTGTTTTAGCATTTCTTCTTCTTGCACACAATATGGAAAGATCTCATTAAGAGTCCATTTTCCCTTTTGATAGTTATAATTGACCTTAATTAATCGAATTGTGCAAGAATAAAAATCAAAAATTAAATGCACGAACAAGTCATCAGATAACTCAAGCTTTAATGGTTTTAATTTTAAAGCGTGATAAAACATCTCTATGATATACTCCAGAATATTTCTTTAATCTTTATACCTCAATGAATTAATTAATTCATATAATGGTAAATCACATCACAAGAGATCAAACACAATATTGATATTTAGTTTTTGGACAGAAATCCAACTTGTAAGTAGTACTTTTAGTGTAGTAATCAAATATGACAATAAACTATGTCAACAATAAATTTATCTTTGGACCGATTTATTATTCACATAAAACAAAACCTTATAGCTGTCACATATGTATTACCACACGTGCGTAAATAATTCGGCTAAATATTAACCTTTCTTTGTGCCGGTCAGTACCCGCATGAATTACGTGCACACAACTTTCCTAATATTCTAAATAAATTAATCTAGGCAAGAGATGCCACTTTGGTAACATGTTGCTTCAATTAATTTATTTAGGAAAATTAGTAATCCAAAAGGAATTTTAAATACCAAAATTTTAATTTTAATTGTTAATCCTGCCAGAACCTTTAAAAAAAAAAACTGAAATATGAAATTACTGAATTCCTTGAAAATATGCTGAATTTTTTTTTCAAATTTAACAAAAACTAAATTTGAATTTGCTAAATTCGAAAAACCATAAAATTATACAAGAACCAAATTTAAAATCTTGATTCTCAATTATTCAACATAAATTGGTTTTGATACCACTTGTTGAAATTTTTAATGAAACTTAAACTTTATAAATCTTACATAATTGTCAAAATGTTCATGTCAAATCACCAAGAAACTTAATTGACGCTGAACATACCTTTATCCATTAATTTGTATCTTGAATAATGAATCTTGAATCTTGATATTTTATTCTTAAATTTAATTGCCTCAAATCATCTTCTTGATTTTTGATTGTGAGTTTATGGATATTCCTATTCAATATGCTTTCTCTTGTATTCTTGTGTTGGTGAGATGACACAAAGCATGAGAAAATTACATATGAATTGGGGATCATAACCTTATATATATTTTCCATATGTATTTGGCCAATCGTCAAATACAAACCCTAATAGATCCGGTCTCTACACATATAATTCAACCCACTTTATTAAGATACTCAAAACCCAAGTACTTAATTCTTTATTAGATGGGAAAAATTCACAACTCAGACTTTATCTATCCCAAAATAAAAAATCAGGTCCCAAGATTTAAATTTGCAAAAATCAGGTTTTTCATGGATTAATTAATTATATTTCACAATTATTATATTCAATTAAATATTTACTGTTATATAATATAATTAACACACCCCCACCCCACCTCACTGCTCCGGCAACTACTCTGGTGACCGGTGATCACTTCGGCGACTGTTCTCCGGCATCGCTTAATTCCGACGACTGCTCCGATTCCCGGCAATTGTTAATGTCACAGTTACATATAATTTGGTCACAAATATCTTACTAATTAGTTAAAATTTTAATTTTAGGTCACAATTTATCAAATTAATTCGTCACAGATTATTTTCGAGGACACTAATCAAAAAATTTATAGGTCGCAATTAAATACATTTGTCACTGATAAAAAAAATATAGGTAACAGATTTTTAGTTGGTCACAGATTATCTTTTAAGGTCACATATTAATAATTAGCCACAGATAACAATACATTTGGTCATATACACCCAAACACTCGTCTCCGATCCCAAACCACCACCAATAATTGGTCACGGGTTGACCAACTAGTTGGTCACAAACAATTGAATTTTAAGGTAGCCATAGAGAACCATATAGTTGGTCACACACAACCAAACGCACGTCCCATATCGCAATCCACCACCAATATTGGTCACAGATCGACCAACTAGTAGGTCACATACCCAAACAGTCGTCCCCCGATCCCAATCCACCACCAATAACTGGTCACAGATCGACCAACTAGTTGGTCACAGACATTCTCCGTCAACCCCGCCGCACCACCACCACACGGACTGGCACCACAGATCCATACAAGTTTATCACCACCACACGAACACAAACTAACATGCCATTACACACACATAGATCCGCACAACACAACCCCCACACGCACAACACACACCCACTGCACTGTCATTCTACCACTAAAAAAAAGAATGGTAAGAGACGGACGCTGCACCCACCCAAAACGCCGGCAGCAGCGTCGAGCGACACAATATCGCAGAGTTGTGTTGCACAGTAGCGATGTTGCGTCGCTGTCACAAATCTGGGGGGAGAAAGGGAGGAGACGAGAGGGAGAGGGAGGGGGAGGAGAGAAGGGAGGAGACCCAGATCTGAGAGGGAGGGAGAAAGAAAGAGAGGAGGGATGCGGCGGCGGCGGCGGGAGGCGGCGGAGTGAAGAGAAATGAAATGAATTAGAGTTTGGATAGAGTTTTATATTTAAAATAAAGTTGGTAGGGGTAGGTAGTAGGATGTGTATATAGATTAATTTAATTTAAAATATTATTATTAAAATTAATTGTGAAATTAAAACCTGATTTTTTATTAAATAAAACAAAACTTGATTTTTATAAATGTCAAACTTAATGTCTGGTTTTATGTAATTACCACTTATTAGATCCCTTTAATTTCGAGCTTAACTTTAAAATAGTATTTATACACAATTAATTACATATGTCGGTCCACATGGCCAATTAAATAATTTATAAACAATCATCATGGAGGGAAGATCAGATGACATGTGTATATTACTCTCCCGGAAACGTGCATTTATAGAAGTCCCTGTTTGTGCGTGGCCGTCCATTTCTCTACCATACACTAAAAATGCTGACTTTCTGTGAATATTACTATGTTCACACTCTCGGGCTAACATTAGCCAATTGATTATTGGAAACTAGGGCAGATCTATCAATCAATGAAGAGACGGCTGTTTTTCCTTCGTTATACTCATTTTTTTTTTTTTTATTGTCCTGGAAAGGCTTTGATACTGCAAAGCAGCCAAAAGGAGGCCCTAATGCTTCATCAGCTCCTTGGTCAAGCTCTACCTTGGAACTACTCCCACCATTTGTACAAGGACTAGCCATTGAGATGTATTGACAACCCAACCCCTCATTTCCCAAGTTTCTTGAGCTCGTGCCTAGGTTGTCATTCATGATCTCAAATGTCGAAGTATCAATTTCTCCAAGTCTTTTCACAGACCTAGAAGCCTCTAATCCACTTGCTGGATTATATTGCCTAGTAATGCGATCAAGTTCCCTGTTTACTGAAGCATTAGATATGTGAGTACGAGTCCAATGAGATGTCCAAACAGATTGCATAGATCATTTACTCCTCTCATTGGTATCATCAAATGATTGGGCAGTGCGTTCCGACATGATGAGTTAAAGACTACATATAGGGGTGGACGCAAACATTTTAGGTTGAAGGGCACAATCAAACCCTATACAAATCGAATACTTTGTTCTTAATTTGTGAATGATTTATACTTGACTTGAAAAAATGCAGATTTATATTTAAAAAACATTTCTTCATTAATATTTTGCTAATCATTCTCATCATTTGATTTCGAATAGTCATTTTATTAATGTTTTGTTCATCACAAGAAAATACACATTTAAGTTTAAAAATCTTATAATATATATTGATAAAAACAATCAATTCAAGTAATCGAAAGGAAAAATATATAACTAATATTCAATACTAATAATTAATCAAATAAACACAATTCGGAAAATATAAGTCAAATTAGATATAATGAGTTCAGACACATTCCATATGTGAAAATTTGTAGAGAAATTATCTATAAATTTTAAAAATTTAGAAATGATAAGATTTTGTTAAAATGTACGAGGAAACGAGTAAAACGAGAGTAAGAAAAAAGAGAAAAATTCAAATTTATTGTGATTTAGCCCCTATTTAGTGGATATTAAAATCAAATTTTTAGTAAATTTTGATTAAAAAATAGTTATGAATTTCATGAAATATGTTATTAAAATGAATTGTTAACTTTGATTTATATTAAAATTAAGATTTCAACCGATACCAAACATAACTTTATCAGACATAATAATAATTCAAAAATTCAAAAAGTTGGGTGGTCACGGACCCCCATGGACCCCCTGGGTCCGCCCCCAGGTTACAAATCAGCTTTCAGAAGTTCTTGGAGGTTTATACAATTCGACCCAATGAAGAAAACTATGAATACATATTTAGACAACAACGGCACAAACAAAATATTTGTCCTTCTCAAAAATCAACAGGTATTACATCCTGGAGTGTGCAAATTTTTTTTCTAGGAATTACAACTAAGCCCCTGTTTGGTGCACATTTTTATCCTAGAATGCATTTTTTGATTGATATGATGGTGGATATGTGGTTAAAAAATAAGGAAATTTTATTAATGTGATGAAAAATATTTTTTTATTGAAGAATGTGATTGAAAATGAGTAAAAGAATGAGAATGAAAAAAAATTAATGTGACTCAAACAGAAACTAAATGAGGGTTCAGACTTTAGTGGTGGCTATTCAAAACTATGATGTTAGCTTCTCTTCTCCATGCTACAATGTACCGGATATGAACAAATCTGAAAATCGATGCAATATATGGTTGCTTTAGCCAAAAGTTGTAGCAACTTAACATGGTTTCACGGTTCGCAGGTTTGGCTCCCGAGATTCAATGCCTCAAGGTCGCCCTCCCTTCATTCTTAGGCCGACATGTCCGAACAACTGGCATACATGCACGCTATGAGTAGGATGTTAGGGACAATACCTGCATATGATCATATATCATTAGTGCACTATTGGTAAAATAGGTCTCACGCTTAGATGTTAGCGTCATTGCCGTGCCGAATAGGGGAATAAGCATTCTCACTGTGTGACATTCTCCTCCATTCGAATCTGCTTACGTCCTCGTAGTAAGAAGTGAGTTTCGTATCAACACGCATCACTCCATATGGATAAACATTCACAAACATGCAGAAACGCGTACTTACCACCTTCGACACCAACCTTCACCCTCCGCCCCTCTGAGTATTGGTTCCCCAGATGGACGGCCTCCAAACCGCAGCGCCTCAACGCATGTTGAATAAAACTCCTACAGTGTGCGCTCCTTGAAAACTCCTTCAAAAGCATATAAGCAATTGTGCAACGCTGCCCTTTTTTATCCTTGTCCACAGCTTCCTTCGTCGTGTTCCGCCATTTGCCGACGCGATCCAAGGCCCAAAATCTTTTCTCCGCAAGAACACAAGATAGTCCCATAACAACATCGCATGCTCGAGCGGTTCCGCTCTGATACCAACTTTCACAGTTTGCAATTTTGGCTCCCTAGGTTCAACGCCTCAAGGCCGCCCTCTCCTCATTCTTAGGCCGACAAGCTCGAATAACTAGCATACACACACCTATGAGTAGGATGTTAGAGAGAATACCTGCACATGATCATATATCATTAGTGCACTATTGGTACAATAGGCTCCCGCCTAGCTGTTAGCGTCATTATCGTATCGAATAAGGGATAAACATTCTCACTGCGTGATACATGGACTGTGATAATTAAAAGAAGCATACCATGATGCAATGGCTTGTATTGCTCAAATTGAGCCAATGATGAGATTCTTTAGACGAACCTAAATAACTGTATAATTTCTTTGAGTTTGAACTACATACAGGAGAATAAAATAATTGAACCAACTATAACAAGTAGTAGTAGTTAAGCTTTATTCCCAGACCACCCCAACGACGAACTTGACGATAACTACACCAATCATTTTTCGTTGACGTCATATTATTTGCAACTGACTCAATCCATTTTAATTTTTGTCTTATCTTTCAATCTTCTAACCTGTTTTTCTGTGGCTGTGTCACTATTGTGAACCTGAGCTTCGTTAGTTCTATGCAAGACCCAAGATATACTCAATAACCATTTGAGTCGTATTTCTTTAATTTATCGTCAAAGTGGTGACACCTTCACTTTTTTATCAGAGATCCTTGTCTCTATTAATTCTAGTATGAGTTCATGTCCATCTTACGATTCTCATTCGTGTTAAATTCATTGATACTGGATACCAAGTATAGCTTATTTAGAAGGTGTTTGGTGTGAATTAAAATCAGATTTTTAGAAAAATTGAGATAGAAGTTTTTGAAATGTATGGTTGAAAAGATGTGAAACACATGAAAGATGTGGTTGATATTGATTGTTTGACTTTGATTTAGATTAAAATCAAATTTTAATCCGGCTCAAACAAACCCTTAATAAATGTTGAACTTACCTTTAATTTGGCAATATACACTTGTCACATAAAATTCCTTCATAAATTCTTTATTTCGTCCATATACTCTAATTCTATACGTTGCTTTCTTCCTTATTAATAGTCTAAATTAAATACCTAAGACAGTAACTCTACGAGATACATCCTCCATATATAATATATTTGCCAAACATTCAATTAAAGTCACACTCCCAAGGGACGCAATTACCTGTTTTCTCTAAATGAATATAATCGTATAATAATCCCGTTTGTTTTGACTATACCATTTCATCAATCTATGAAATATGTAAATGGCTTCTATGGCACGTTTGCCTGGCATAAAACCAATTGGACATTGAGACCTTTAATTTTAATTATTTGAGTTTTGGTTATTTTATTATTAAAAATATGTAAAATTACTATTTTAATCTTTTAAAATCAGTCAAAATTATTGTTAAAGTCAATTATTTGGTCAACTAATGAAAACCATCTATTTGGACTTCAACTGCGACACTTGTACAGTGAGTGACACAAATGAAAAGTTTGATACCGTAGGTGGTACAAATGAAATATTTGGTACCTCTGATACAATTGTCCCTTATTTTTATTTAAAGCTTAATCCGTAAAAAAAATATTTCCATAATTTTTCAGAACCCAGATGTTTAATGTGTGTTGTATGCATTCTAAGTCCATCGCACAAAAAAAGAATGGTTTCGTTCATTTGTCATTACTTTCATTAAAAAAAAAAAATCTGTTGGGGACCTAAATGCAACAAAAAATATAAATGGGACCCATATGCTACAAGTTGTAACTTATGGGGACAGTGAGTGAGAAATTTCCCAATTAAATTTGTGCTGTCAAAATGTTAAGAGAAAATTGCATTATTTGTCTCCGGCTTACCATTAAAGTAGAAAGTTGGCCTTCCATTTTGATATTATTGTACAACGAATCCTCACGGAAATTGTTCAAATTTTTAATAAATTATCGTGGGCTTGTCACCATAACTTTTTCACGTCATAAAGTTAGATATGCAAGGATTACATACTGACCTATATCCGTAACATTAATTGTACAATTGTAATGAAAAGTTAAGATCGGTTTGTTCTTTCTTAAAGATTGAGGCCAAACTTGCTATCGAAGCCATATATGAGAGACCAGTAACGCAATTTTCTCAAAATTAGAGCCAGACAGACCCTTTCCCGGTACGGGGTAAAACGAGTGATTTTTCCAATCGGCTATATCGACAATTTGACATTGAAAATGAACAAACTATAAATAAATCTATATGCAATTAATCGAACTATAATTTTATTCGAATTCCGCATTGATTTCAACTCGAATCGGTGCTAACAGATTTTCGCCTCCAAACCACCGGAAAATCATTTTCCTTACCTGTTGTGTTCTTACCGGAGGTAAAACCTAATTACCTAACATTTTTTCTATTAGATTTTGGAGGTTTCTCATTCCAAATGCGCCAATATGTTGATATGTGGTATGTTTACTGAAGACTGTAGTTTTTAACACGAGGATAGGACATTCTAAGATCTGTTTATGAATGTCGGTTTATTTTTATGTTAGGGTTTTTTTGTGTTTAATTAGAGACATGGCCGTCTTTTTGTATTTATTTTTTAAAAAAATGGTTAAAGGAATATTTAAGACGTATATTAAGTATTTTTGGTTGTTGATTAGAAACTCAGCTCAAGCAGAGCAGAAGAGTTGAACTTTATAGTCAAAACTTTTGTTTGGTGTGAAGTTTATCTTGAACTTAAGTTTTCTTTCTTCTAATCAGCTGCATTTTCCTCTGTGATGAGAAGTGTCCATTAACTATGAGTTTTATTGAGCACATGTTAAGCTATACCCTATAGGTTTCGAGTTGATAGATTTTATTGCACTGGCCATTGGATTTTTGAGGTGTGTTGCAAGCTATTTAAACTTGGATTTGAAATGGGGCGAAAATTCTGGCATTTGCAAGGAATATGTTTTCTACAACCTGAACGAATGGATTCAAAATTTGCCTTCCTTTTTTACTTCCTGGGTCGATGTGTATAGTACCGCTTTATGAGATTTTAGAGGGGAGATAAGATAATTAATTTTTACTTTGTGATTCTCCCAATGCCTACTTGTTGAAAGAAGAAACTATTCCATATTCCCCTACACCTTTACTTTCTCTATCTGGATTTTTTCTGGCTGCCTGATGAAGCGTGTGATAGTGTAACTTTCGTGAGTTCATGCACGGATTTCGGTCCTTTCGTTAATAGACATTTCTCCTGATCCAACTATTTTGTCCAATTTGCAGGATTCTTAAGTTGATTTTTCATGGAAGGTGTTGGAGATGATGGTGCCTCAACTGCAGCAGCGGCAGTGAACCAACGGAGGCATGAAGCATCAAAGCTTTTCCAGCATTATCTAGATAAATCTACCCCACACGCTCTCTACCGATGGATTGGAACCTTTGGTTTAGTATTTGTTTATGCTCTGCGGGTTTACTATGTTCAAGGGTTCTACATTGTTTCTTATGGTTTGGGGATTTATATTCTGAATTTGCTCATCGGGTTTTTGTCGCCTCTTGTTGACCCTGAGATGGAACCTTCCGATGGACCTATGCTGCCAACAAAGGATTCGGATGAATTCAAGCCTTTCATTCGTCGCCTTCCAGAGTTCAAATTTTGGTACTATTTGTAAAATCCTTGAAACTAATGCTCGTTATTTTGCCATTGCTAGTTTGGATTCCTCGACTGTTTTGATTTTAATGTCTTGATCAGTTGTGGAACACACTGTTGCTTCCAGTTTATTGATTTTTACCAATGTTTCTTGTTTGGTTCCTCCTGCTCGTATCTGTTGCTCTGCTATTTCTCATTTTATTTTGGTTAATGAGAGAATGTTTATTGGCTTCCCTAGGTACAGGTATATAGGAAGTTATAGAGAGGTAAGATTGAATTTCCGAATACACGAGTCACTTCTAGTTACAATTTCCTGCTTTGGTAACTGAAATATGGTGAGTATGCAAGATAAGGCATCTCGGGAGAATGGTTATTGGCTTCCCTAGGTACAGGTATACTGGAAGTTGTAGAGAGCTGTGATTGAATTTCTGATTACTTGAGTCACTTTTAGCTACAGTTTCCTGCTTTGATAACTGATATACGATGAGTATGATGAGAGATATGGCATGAGTAATCAATCTATCTGATCTTAATTGGACTGCATCCTTGTAACATATGTGATGGTTGGAAAATTTTAATAGAATATTGGAACTGGTACGTTTTGATGACTTCATGATTGCTGAAGGATATTTATGGTCTGATGGGACATCGATTCTTGAATGATCCACATTCTTAATGGTGTTCTTTTAACTTCCTTTTGATTAAGAGTTTCCCTCCTTTATCAACTTGCATAACTATGCTTTTTGCTTTCGTACAATCCTTGAGTTCATGTATCAGGTCCGGTGCATGATGATTTGATGCTTAAATTTATGTTATGTACACAATATATAATTTTGCATATTTGTGGCAAGGCTTCTTAAAATTCTACACCAAATTTCAACTCTTCAACCTAGGAAATATTGATGAGACTGCAGCTTGCACTGCTTGCACATTAAAGCCGTGGTTGCCAGTCTTCTGTTTTTGAAGTTCTCTTTTCTTTTTTGGAAATAAAGAAAGACTAATTCAGATTGAATGGGGTGCTGTGTGTTCAGTACCCTTTGCATATTTTGCATTGTGATTGACACTTAAAAATGAACATTGTAATAAGAAATGAGGTGCTATGTGTTCAGTACCCTATGTATATTTTGCATTGTTGGTTGATACTAAAAAATGAACATTGTAATAAGAGAAGATTTGGAATAGTCCCTAAACCTTTTCATTAAGGGCTCGTCTTCTACAAGGATATCAAATGCCATGGCTCTTCTCTTATGATACCACTGTAGCAGCCTAGCAGGGTCAAATTGTGTTAATTGCAAGTTCCGCAATGTGGTAAATAGTCTCAGTATCTATTTTCTTGATGGTCAAATGTTCGATATCAGCTTTTTCTTCTTTTTTTTTTCAACTCTATCCCATATTAGTATTTAAAATTCTGTCATCCTGAGTTGTCTAAGCCTTTCCTCATACGCCTATCATTCTTATCACTTAATACCTTTCGTGTTTATGTGACAAACTGTATTTTTTGCTTGTGAAAAAGAACATGGCTTATGTGGTCTTTAGTTTACTGCTATTATTATTTTACTTTACTGTGTTTTAGGATTGGTTAGGGAGCTAAATATTTGGGTTGATGTTTCACGCCACTCTGATGGCACACATTGTTTGGTTAAAATTTTGAGCTCCTTAGCCTTTCTGATTTGTTTGGTTAAAATTATGTGCCCCTTTGCTTTGACTATTTTTGGTGTAAACTAGTAAATGCACTAGTTATTAGTTTCCACCAATTAAATCTTTGGTTTAATTGCTTTTTGGTATTTTAAAATGGCAAATCTTGCAGTATTGCTGTCTCCCTTATCATGTCAATATTTCCATACACCCTGCTTCTTTGTACGTATAGACACATTCACGAAAGCCCACAGATACCGTCACTAACAAATTAAGAAACATTATTGTAATTATGTTTCTTGTTTATGTGGTTCCAGGTATGCCATCACAAAGGCTTTCTGTGTAGCATTTTTGATGACCTTCTTTTCCATGTTCGATGTTCCCGTCTTTTGGCCAATATTGTTGTGCTACTGGATTGTTCTTTTTGCACTTACGATGAAGCGCCAAATCGTGCATATGATCAAATACAAATATATCCCAATCAATCTTGGAAAGCAGGTGAGCTCAAGAAATGGCGAGTGCTGTAGTAGTTGAGGCAGCTTGTCTTGTTAATCTGCTTTTGGGGTTTCTTATTGGTTACAAATTTTTCTTTGTTTTATAACAGAAATACGGTGGGAAAAAAAGCATCTGCCGGTACCGGTAACAGCCCCCGAGCAGACTGACGCTCTGCTGGTGCCAACAAATTCGAAATGAAGATTGAAGGGAGGAGGTGGGGAGAGGGGGACGAAAATGAAATTGAAACTCAGTAGCAGTGGTAAAGATTCGTGGTTAACTATTTGTATTTACATTAAACAAGTATGAATTGTACACCGTTATTTTGATTGTGGCAGCTAGACTGTTTAACTCTTACTAATTCACTTACAGGCAAACATTTTATGCTTATCCAAACTTGTGTATGGTCTTGGCTTGAAATATACTTGCATGCAAGTTTATTATAAGTAAATAAGTTATAAATAATAATTTTTGTTGGTTAAAATTAAAATAAGTAGTCTACTAATTTTGAGAATTATCTTGATTTTACTATCAAAATAATTGACTTTTTACGAATGAGCAAGCAAAAAATGAACCGTTTCAAACATGTCATAATAGCAATTTTAATAACTAGATTATATTTTAATTGCATAAAATGTTAATAATTTTTACACATTATCACATTTATGTCTCAATTGTTTTTTGTTTTTTCATCACATTCGTATTCTCAAATTAACATAAATTGTTCATGATTATGACTTCTCATTAAAAAAATTTAAGATAGAGGAAAAAAAAAAAAAAAAAAACTCATTTGTTCATTGTATTTTTAAATAAGTAAAACAAATAACAGTGTTGAATTGCGATTAAAATATCTAACCCTCATTTTAATAGCACATTAACAATATTTTTTTTTCATAATTTTTACACATTATCACATTTATATCTCAAAACTTTTTTTTCATCACATTCTTATTCTCAAATTAACATAAATTGTTTTTTATTATGGCTTCTCTTAAAAAAAAAATAAGATAAGAGTAAAAAGACTCGTTTGTATATTGTATTTTTAACTAACCAAAACGAATAACAATGCACAAATGCAATTAAAATATCTAACCCTCATTTTATGGACAAAAATCATAATTATGGACAGGACTTTCTCATAAATAAAATGTTAAAGATAACAATAAGATCGAAGAAAAAAATTAAGAATATAATAAAAGTTAATAAATTTTAATTTAATTGAAATGTCGTGTTTATAAAAAAAATAAAAATAAAAATTGTGATGTATAATCACCCTAGTACATAAAAGTCGTGATTGAACAGATGTCAAAAGTGTCCTCAATAATTGAAAATCATTTGTCACGTGGGGCAAATAAGACATTGTAACAGCCATATCAAGTACGGTAAATTGTACTTGGGGTCAAGAATCTTTGAAGGTTGTGATAACGGAGTCCTAAACTTTTGATATTTAGCCCCAATTTGGTGCATATTTTGTAGTCAAGAATGCATTATTTTCTTGGTGTGATTGAGAATATGGAGCTTGTTTGGTACCAATTAAAATTTAATTAAAATTGAAACTATAGCTGTTATTTGATCAAACTCTTCTAATAAAAGTCAACAACAATGGCTGATTTTTCAATTTTAATCCGATTTTAATTTCTACCAAACGGGCTCATGTAGTTGAAAAAGAATGAAAAGTTATTGATGTGATGAAAAAATATTATTTTATTAAAAAATTTGTGTTTGAAAATGAATAGAAAAATGAGAATTAAAAAATTTATGTGACTCAAACAGGGACTGAGTCCTCAAAGTTCTAAACCTTTTAAACTTATTCACCAAAGATCCCTTTTTTATGGAAAACGTCATATTAACGTTAAAAGAGCAAAATTTAAGTAAAATGGCCACTTTTCCTTAATTTGATTCAAAACAAATAAGGGTAAATTGCATTTGAGATCCCGGCCCTTTGATTTTTAGCACCTGAAGTTCTATATCTTTGAAATGTGTGCACTCAGAACCCCTTTTAATTTGAATGTAAAACGTGATATTTGATGATATAGGAAAGTCGATTTAGAAATATTGGTTTGTCAGGGTCACCATTTATACTGGTTGTGAGGGAAAAAAAAAATTGAAACGTATGTACCAAAGATCCTTTTAGACGGAAAACGTCATATTGATGTTAAAAGATCAAAGTTTAAGTAAAATTATCATTTTATCTTAATTTTATTCAAAATAAATAAGAGTAAATTGCTTTTGAGATCTCGAACCTTTAATTTTTTGCACCTGAAGTTCTAAATCTTTGAAATGGTTGCACAAGGACTCCCGTTGTTGGACGTAAAATGTGAGATTTGATGATATGGGAAAGTTGATTTCGAAATATGACCCTAGTTGTGGGGAAAAAATTTCGCCATTAAAGCCTCATCTTTTTATTTGGGTTCTATACACTCCACTTGACTTACTGAAAAGAAATCAGATGAGGATAAATTTAGCTCTTGTTTGAGCTCCATTTTAATGAAATTTTGGGGAAAATGAGTTTTGAAATAGTTATTTCTTTTTATTTTTTTGAGAATGTGTGGTTATAAAATAAGAAAATAATTCGGTTCACGTGTAACATTATTGTAAGAGAATGTGTAGTTGAAAATGTATTTTTTTTAAAAATGAAAGCCAAACATAAGCTTAGATGCATGAGCTAAGAGAAAATGGTTGAGGGGGTGGATAATAGATGGGATGAATCGAGGGCTCAAAGGAAAGTGGTATTTTCTTCAATAATCCCAGAATTTTCCCCTAGTTTCATCAGCACGCTATAGGGTTGGGGTGTTTCAGGTTTTTTCTTTTTTGTTTCGCTTTTATTTTTTTATTTATTTGTTTAAATCAAACTAATAAATAAAAAGTACATTTTCGAATAGTGTATTGATGAAAAATTTGTGGTTAAAAAATAAGAAAAAGATTTGGATTTACATGTAATAATATTTTTTTTAAAAATTGTGATTGGAACGAGGTCAAAACACTATTCAAGAATGTATTTTTTTTCCAATAAAAGGGACTCAAATAAGAGGGTATTTGGTAGAGATTAAAATCGGATTATTGTTGACTTTTATTAGACGAGTGAGACACAATAACGACTACATTTTCAATTTTAATTGAATTTTGAACTATACCAAACACGCTCTAAGAGAGGTTAAAATAATTATCAAATTCAAAGGTTGACCTTCTAATAGTGAATATGACGTTTTCTGCTGAAAAAAGGAACCTTAGCATATAAGTTTGAAAGGTTTGGGATTCCAAATGTTAGGAGTCAAATTTTTGAGACCCTATCTTCAAAACCTTCAAATATCACAACCTTCAATTTTTTTAAAAACGCAAATGTAGTTAACCTGTATTAGATTAAGGGTGTGTTTGAGCCACATTATTTTGGAAAAGTATATTCTGGAATAGTAGATTGATGAAGAATATGTAGTTGAAAAAGAATGAAAAGTTATTGACGTGATAAAAAATATTATTTTATTAAATAATGTATGATTGAAAATGAAATTTTTAATATGTACCAAACAGGGACTAAATAAGACTATGGGTAAAATCGTTTTTTTTTTTTTTCAGAACTCGAACTTCTAAAGATCAATTTGGCGTTTTCCAAAAAGGACCATCGATGCAGATGTTTGAAGGTTTTGGACTCTGAGTGCTAGAAATCAAAGTTTTGGGACTCCATAATCAAAACCTTCAAAGGTCAGGACCCAATGTGCAATTTGTCCTAGCAATAATCAATTTTACCCCTTTATTCCAACGGCTATATTAGAAAACCCTTTGCTCCTCAGTTTAAATTTGAAATCCAAAACTATTCACCGGAGCGCCACCCTCACCCACACCCCACCCCACCCCCACAGAGGTGGAAAAAATTCCTTTAAACTTTGTCTTCAATTCTTGGTACATTCTTCCTCATTCACTCTGAAATTCCCCAAAATTCTTCAAGGTCCCCTTCTAATTCTTCTTTCCGTCTTTTATTTTCATCAGAATTTTGTTTTTAATTTATGCATGTTCTTAGACATGAATCATATATGTAGTCTATTTCTTTTAATCTTCTTTGAACTTTTAATTTTCTATTTTTCGAATTATGTTGAAATTATTTGTTCTTTTTATACAGATTCTTACTTGAAGATACTGGAATATTCAATAAAACAGAGTTCAAGAATCACCAGAGCCCAACTATACTTGGTATGTTTGCTATCTTGGTCTGAATTTTCTTACTCATCTCGGGAAATTGTATAATAGGTATAAAATTGGACAATCTAATGATTTCTTCACAATTTTCTGTTGAATTTGTTATATTGTTACTCGTAAGCAAGAACTGATATCAGTTCTTGGGTATTTACATCTTTCATGAGTTGTTTTATTTATGAGAAATGAAGATTTATCTGTTCTTTTACGAGTTTTTTGTTATCTCATTAGAGATTGAGCGTTTCTCTTTTGTGGGTTTTCTCAGAATCGGTACGAAAATGAATGATTTAATGACAAAATCATTCTTGAGTTATGTTGATCTCAAGAAACAGGCCATGAAGGACCTTGAAGCAGGAGTAGACGATATTGAAATGGGCAAACTCAACCCAACGGATGAAATAAATCTCTCGAAGTTCTTTGAAGAGGTGTACGCAATCAAGGCGGACATGGAAGAGATCTCCAATCTGCTTCTCAACCTTCAAGATCTCAATGAAGAGATGAAGTCCGCACAAAGTTATAAAATTATCCGATCTCTTAGGGACCGGACTAATTCTGACATGGTCACTCTTCTTAGAAAGGCGAGAATCATCAAAACAAGATTGGAACTGCTCGATAAATCCAATGTGGTTAATCGTAGTGTATCCACATATAAAGAAGGAAGTCCTGTTGATCGGACAAGAATTTCGGTGACTCATGGTCTTAGAGTTAAATTGAAAGATCTGATGAATGATTTTCAGTCCCTTAGGGAACAGATTGTTAATGAGCACAAAGAAGGGCTTAGGAGGAAATATTATACTGTAACCGGGGAGAAACCGAGTGAGGAAATGATCGAAAAGATGCTTTCAGGGGACGAACCTGTGCAAATTTTCGAGGGTAAAGAAGATTTAGTGATGGAAAATCAAGAAAGGAGTGAATCTGTGAAGGAAATACAGAGAAGCTTGGTTGAGCTCCACCAAATGTTTCTTGACATGTCCGTGTTGGTCGAAACACAGGGTGAACAGATGAATAATATCGAGCAGAATGTGGTGAACGCGGGATCGTATATCAGTGGAGGGACAAAAGAACTTGATCGTGCTAAACGGATGAAGAACGCGAGGACTTGGGCTTGTTGGATTGGTGCAGTGGTTTTGGTGTTCATATTAGTATGCCTCATAGCAATTCTATTCTAAGAAGTTTCAGAAATCTGGTACATTGGTTTTTGACACAGAATATTATTGATTTGAGTGATTTTTTTTTTTTTTTTGTTTTCACTTTGAGCACAATTTACTTGATGATTTCTGTTCATCATTTACTTCTTTAGTACAGGTGTTTTTGTCTTTTTGTTTTCATATTAAAAGGTTTCTGCCTGTGTTTCTTAATGGATTTCTTATATGAAATGTTACACATTGCTTTGGGATCATGAATTTTTTGCCTCAAAATGTAGTGTCTCGTGCCTTTTTAATTAAGGATTAATCTATATGTATCAAAACTTCTACATAATCTCTTTTATCTAAGGGCCAAGTGGCGGCCCCCTATTGGAGGGGTGCCGGTGGGCCAGGCGCTCCCTCCAATAGGGGGTCGCCACTTGGTCCTTAAGTAAAAAATTATGTAGAAGTTTTGGTTGCTCTATCATGGTCCTTTTAATTAAACTAGCAAGTGTTACCGTTTTAGAACACACAATTTCTTGTTCCACCCTATGGGGCTTTGTCCGTACCATAACCAGAAATTGAAAACTGATTCCACCAAAAGAAGCGGCTTAGATATCAAGATTTTGGGAAACTTTTGTATGATCCCATGGAGTGGTGAAGCAGCCTCTTCCTCAAATAAAAATGTCTATGGTGATACTCCTAAAACTTGCTCGTGCAAACCTTTCGGTCGCCCAACGACCTATAACGTCCTCGCCTCCTTTGCTCCACTGGCACCAAAAATCAAGAATTCGAGGTAGAAAGAAAGATTGGTTGGTGAGCTTATCAATCCCCTATCTCAACAAGACAAATAGTGGAGGGGTGAACTACGAATGAGAAGTTGAGTTGACAAAAGGACAACGTATTGACCTTTTGTTATTTGATTAATTTGGTGTCGACTATATTAGCCATTTTTCTGATTCGATCAAGTTCATTGGGTCTACATACGCAGCTGGATTCTTAATACCTATAGCAAGGAACGTATAATTTAGTCCAAATTTGTTCTGATTTACACTCCAAACAATTACGTTTTATAGCTGAGTTTCATTTGTTCACCAAACTATTTTTTATTCCAACACATCATCAGAGAAATTAAAATAAAATAAAATTGTACGTTCACAAAACATTAAATACATGTAATAAATCTTAATTCTCTAACCCCCGTCTCCACCCACCACCAACCCCGCGTTCAACCCCCATCAGCCCACTCCTCCCTGCCTAATAAATATATATATTTATACATTGTATAATAAATGTGTGTACAACATGAGTCATGTTATATATACACTTGGATTTACACTCGTGTGTTGACAGATATGGACCCATTGATTTTAAAACACAATTTTAATCAATGATTTGATTTTTGACACATAAAAAGTGACAATCAAAGTGTACACATTTATATACGTGGTAGGATAAATAAGAAATAAAAATATTACTTATTTTAATGTAGCGTTTAGATTAGTATCAAAATTCAATCATGATATATGTACATCAAATTTGACATCATGTAAGTTGAAATCTTTTTGTATTTTAACTTTAACAACATTTTTTTTTTCCAATTAATAGTCAGATTTCTTACATATAGAAAATGTCAACAAGAAATGTACAAAAAAACATAATTTATCAAAATTATTTTTAACTTTGATCCATTAAAGGTTGTTTAAACTTAAAAAGTAAACTTTTTAATCTTAGTCCAACATGCTGCTAGTATGCTGATATGCCAATTTCACACAATATCCATCTCATTACTCATGGGTTGTTTGACAAAAAATTTAATAAAAATTGATAAAATATATGGTTGAAAAGTTGTCAATAAGACAAAATGTATAGTTAAAATTAAGCCCGTGTTTGGTCCCAATTTTTTAAAATTCATTTTTTTCGAACTCATTTCCTATCAAATATTTCATGAGAGTTGGGTCATTTTCTTTTTTAAGAATGATCATTTATGATTTCTTTTTATACCATTGAAAAATCAAATTTTAAATGAAGCGAGACGTGCACCTCATATTTAGAGGCATAAGCCTCAAATTTTTAGTCTAAAAAATACCGTCTCGAGGCATACTAAATTAGCCTCACGGTGAGGCAGGCCTCACTATCGTCTTTTTAAACCATGCATGAGATTCATAACTTTTCAACTATACATTTCATAAAAATTTACAAAAAAAATAAAATAAAATTGATTTTAAACCAAATCGAAAAGGGACTAATTTCAATCTCCACTTTTTTAAACATTCTTAAACTTTCAAGATCAACCCTCGATGACAATGAAAATACACAATGTGTTCCAAGACTCGACAGAATCAAATAGTATATTTAAAAAAAAAAAAAAAAAAAGCTAAAATCATATTTATCGTGCCATTCAACCTCGTTCTTATCAAACACACCTGAGCATAATCGTACAATAACAAGCTTTCTTCCTTAATATTAACCAGTCGAGTACCAGCAATTTTACTGAATTTCAGTTGGCTATCTGGACTGGATATTTGTCAATGCAATCATGCCAAGGACTCCATGGAGAAAGATCCGAGTTCCTCAATGCTTGCCAAACTGCACTATTACACTTAAACCCACTTCCAAATGCAATTTGCCAAATCCGATGCCCTCTTCGGATCCTCCGTTTTCCCTCGATATACGCCAATTCATACCAAATCGAACTCGATGAAGTATTACCAAATCTGTGCAGAGTCATTCGAGAAGCCTCCACGTGAACTGGATCGAGCCGCAAATTCTTCTCCAGTTCATCAATCACTGCCCGCCCGCCAGCGTGTATGCAGAAATGATCGAAGGCGAGTTTGAAATTAGGTATGTAGGGTTTAATTTTGGGATTGACGAATTTTCGTGCAATTATGGTTATAAAAAAGAGGAATTGTTCACTGATTGGAAGAACTAGTGGACCTAATGTTGTGATGTTTGCTTTTAAGGCATTTCCAGCAATTGCCATCAAATCTTTTGATAATGAGACTCCAGTTTTGCCCTTTTCGTCTTGTTCTTGATACACACATTTGAATGCTGTATCATCTGCTCCTTTGTGTGTTCTTACAACATGAACAAGCTTGAATTTCGCCCTTTTCTTCTCTGATTGTTTGTTTGACATCAAAATTGCTGCTCCACCTACCCGGAACAAGCAATTGGGGATTAACATTGACTTCTTGTTCCCGAAGTACCAATTCTGCGTAATGTTTTCAGTACTCACAACAACTGCGTATGTATTTCTATGAACTTGAAGCATGTCTTTAGCAAGATCAATGGCGATAACTCCAGCACTGCAGCCCATTCCACCTAAGTTAAAGCTCCGTATATTCCCTCGTAATTTATAGTTATTGATGATCATTGCAGAAAGTGAAGGGGTTGGATTGAACAAGCTGCAATTCACTACAAGAATGCCAATGTCCTTGGGCTTTACGCCAGTGGATTTGAAAAGATTGTCGAGTGCACCAAACATGACCTGTTTAGCTTCCTCACGCGCCGCCTCCATGGTTGGCCGCGGTGGAATATAATGCATTGCCTCCGGCACATAAGTTTCTTCCCCAAGACCGGACCGTTCCAAGATTTTGCGCTGAAACTCGAGAGAGGATTCATCAAAATCACCTGTCAGTTTGGAGTGTTCCATGAACCGGTTGAATTTTACTTGAAGGTGATCGGGAGGACGATAACAGGCGTAATCCACGAGGTAAACGGGTCGAGGTCGGGTCAGGATGTAAACGGTGAATCCGAATACAAGTATAGTACAAAAAACAATGACGAGAACAAGGTTATACTGGAGATGGAGATAAAGATTGTATACATCTTCATAGTTCATTTGTAATGCTTGAACAAACAGAATGGCCATTAAAGGGACTAAACAGAGTTTTAAAAAGTGGGTCATCAAGTAATGGTACCCAAGTTTCACATACTTAAGCTTCACACTTTGAAGGTAATCTGGGAGTCCATTTCTACCGGTGGCGGCACCAGAAACGGCGGCTGAGTTGGACACTGAACTGCTCATTTTTGTTAACTGGGGTGATGGATTTAGTGTGTGAAAATATGTTTTCTTGAGTAAAAACAATTAGGAACAGGGTGTGTATATATAGTGTATGTCGATGAGTAGATGGATCTGGAATTGACTGTGGTTGGAGATTGGAAGGGGTAGATGCAACTACAGCAACGGCCGAAATGCCAAGAGATAAAGATGGAGACAGACACGTATGGAGTTGGAATTCAAAATCATTGGCGTGTGGGGGAAAATATAGAGATTTTCTAATCTGTTTCTATTTTATTTTCTCTGCAACTTCTGCTGGATTGGAGGAGGAGGCCAGATGTGTGTGATTTGAAGAAATTAATGCTCGAAATGTGTCAAAAGTTTTGGGACTGTTTTCTTGTGTGAATAAATAGTGAACTGGTTTTTCAACCATCGGTGACGAATGAATGTGACGTGAAACTTGAAGGTATTATGTCCGTTTTTGTTCGAGTTTTGTTAGTTTAACAATTGTGTACGGCTGACAATGAGCAGATCTGTCTAATATTGACTGTACAGTAATTCAAAAAAAAAAAAAAGTTTTAGACGTTGATATTTCAATTATGAGTTTTGAGTTTTGAGTTTATTTTTTATTTTTTATTTTGAGGATCGTTTTAAGATTATTAAAAGTACATTTTATTTATCATTTTGAAAAATTATTTCACAAAACACAAAATCAGAAAACAAGTTTGGTTTGAAACTTTTAAAAATTATTTTATGACATTTTATTTTATAAAATTTGATTATTCAGTAAAAATAGAACAATTTTTTTTAATATATTATTAATTAATATATACATTTTTCTAAATTTTTTTACAATTTATTTTTTAAAAATTTAAATTTGTAGAATTTTGTACTTAAAACTTTTAATTTTAAAAAAAGATTATTTAAATATTTTTCCGCTTGTTTTACATGTTTTTATTGTTTCCAAAAATTTCATTGAAAGCACTTAAAGCGCTAAAAATGCATTGTGAGTTTTATGTTATAAGTTTAAACATTGGTTAAAAATATGTATTTTTTGAAATATCAAAACAAAGACGCTTTTACCGTTTGGCAAATTGAAAACGGTAAATCAAACGCGCTCTAAGTATTTGTTCTGTAATGTTTGTAATTAACTTATATGTAGTGGTCGCAAACGGATTGAGCGGCTTGGCCGCTCAGCTCGTGGGCGGCTCACGAGCCTGAACACGAGCCAAGCAGGCTGACTCGCTAGGCGATCCGAGCCCGTTATTTTTAAAAAAGTTTATCTTAAAAAAATTGACGAGCTCGTGAGTCGAAACTCGACTGCTCGGCCCACGAGTAACGAGCTTGGCTTGTGACGTGCATGGACCAAGCCGAGCTGAGCATGCTCGGCCCATTGCCACATTTACTTATATGTTTGAGCCCCATTTTTAATATATTAAAGAGGAAATTACACCAAATGTCATTTTGCTATCATGTAATTACCAAAATGTCACATTTTTAAACTAGTTGCAAGAATGTCAAAATTGGACATTTTTACCCATCTACATAATTTAAATACCTAACATGTCTTGCATTGATTGAGATTTGACTACATATAGAAATTGTACAATTTGTCATAACCAAAGTACCACCTAAACCCTAAACCACCTACACCCTAAACTGTCAAAACAAGGAAAAAAAAGGGGGAAACCATTTTAGAAGAAAATGAAGTGAAATTATAAGTTAAAAATCAGTTTCTTCTCCTCTATTTTTTTTTTCAGAATAACCGAGTTTATGTTATTTTTTTCCTGAATCCGGTTACTTCATAATCGGTATGTGAAAATAATTTTTTGTTGTTTCCAAACTCCTCTTTGATCCAATAATTCCAACAAATTGGTTGTCGAGGAGAAGAAGTGGAAAGAATTAAAAGCTGGACTAAGTGCAAAATCTGAAAAGAGAGTAGAGGATCCACCATTGGCTACAGATGTGGAAATGGAAGAGTTGAAGATGGAGGTCAAGGAAAGGAAATTGATATTAAAGCTGAGGAGCAAAAATGACCATGAGGTATCCTTCAATTTTGGATTAATATTATTAATCACAAGTGGATATTTTAGAATTTGATTCTGTATGATTACTTTTTGCGTATAATGGTTCTATGAAATCAATTTTTTGGCTTGTCTTCTACAAACTAGACTAGAGAGATTATTGTGATTGATTTCTTCACAAAATTTTCGTTTGTTTGAAAGTGGTTATTTACATATGGGTGACTTGTGAACATGTGTTCTGTCGTTCCCGATAGTTAGCTCCGTTCGACAAGTAAAATAGGGATAGGCGAACTGCCGTTCCTGACAGTTAGCCTCAGAATTCTCGACAGTTGAGTAAATTTGGTACAAGTCAAATGTCGATCCCGACAGTTAGACGCAGTAATTCTCGGCAGATGGCTGCCTTATGAAATAATGTGAAGCGCATATGTTCCATTTATTGTTAAATCTTCGTCACGTGTCCTTTTACATATTGTTCATGTTGCATTAGGTAGTAGTTTCATGTCGTTATATGGTTGACGTACATATATTGATTGCTATTTGTTTGCATTTGCGTGTATTGGCTTCGACATTGATGACGTGTGATTAGCTGACCCTTTTTCGCCTTCTTATTCATTGCAAAGTCCACAGAGTTCGAATTCTTGGTTTTGGAAGACGCAATGTTGCGTGCACGCATATCCAACGAAGTAACCTCAAGTACGTGCAAAGGGCGTTGGAGTACTTTGACGAACGACAGCGCCACGACTTCCACGAGTCGTCCCTTACTTCGATTTTCTGGTTTTGTGAACGTTTCATATCATTTCATTCTTTATGAATCTGTCGTGGAAGGTTGTTTTGTAATGTTGATCCTGGTTAATAGCACATTAAATGTTGTGTTTAAGTAAATTTAAAAGTTTTGTAATTTTATGAATTGTTTTAAACATTTCGTCGCATATGGCAAACATTGCATTATCTGTACATTGATGTACAATGAGTAATTCGTGTTGCAGCGATTACTTTATGGTCCACTTAGGTAACTATAGATTGTTCGAATTGTGATTCATAAAGGATAGGGCAACTCGTAATTACGGCAATGACAATTCAATCGTATATTACGAAAATAATGACATCGAGAAGAATAACTTATTAATTATGTAGTAATAAATTCCGCATCTACAACTTATCACGGGTGACAAATGCAATGATAATTAATTATGGAGTACATTGTAATTATAAATTCAGTACACTTCAATTACTGGTAACATCACGCCAATTGTCTGCACATTTAACAATACCAAGTTTTTTTTTCAACCGTAAAGCAAGTCCGGCTATTGTAATATTTGTCAACACTAAAATGGAAGTGATTTTGTCCCATCTCCATTTCCATTCATCGTCCACATTTGCGAAATTTCCCCTGTAAGAGACGATGAATCTCAAATCATCACTCATACCTGAAATTTTGGGATTGCAACGGTAAGAAGTCGGCACATTCAATATATCGACATTGAATACCATCAAATGTGGAAAATAGCTAATCAAGATTTTCAACAGTTCTCAAGTGTCAAAATCGACGTTGAATTATATATCCCGTCGTTTGTAAACTGTCGAATTCGACGGTTTAACTGTCGAGACCCAACAGTTTGAAACGCTATATTCGACCATTTCAGTACGAACTGTCGGGTTGATTTTAAAACAGTTATTTCAGAAATTTTTAGGACATTATTGTAGAACATTAATGGTGATAATCAATTCTCATTCAACATGATAATATATTATTTAAAAAAAAATAAGTCAATACTTCATTAAATATGGAATTGATCACATTTAATAAACGATTCCAAATATCTTTACCATAAAAAAAAATTCAAAAACCAAAGAAATCAATGAGTAATAGTTTCAAAAATTAGAATTTATTATCATCATGTTGTATTTAACATTTACGAAATAAAGAGTTAAGAGATGAAAATATAAACAATTGTAATAGCTAACCTCTCGAAATGGAAGATCAATTAAATACTCATATGTTCTTGATGAATGAATGAAGAAGATGAAGTCTTGAAAGAAAATATGTGTTAATGGATGATGATTTAGGATTTAGGGTTTGTTTATGTTAGATTTTGAATTTTTTTTTTTTTATGAAAATACATTTTATTCAATATAATATACATATATACAATGAATAAAATAATAAAAATTTAATCATCAAATCAAACCATTAATGACATTCCAATCAAGCATTAATTGCTCTTACAAAAGTCAAATGTGACCACAAGGATAATTTGGACCTTTTACAACAAAAAAGTGACATTTTTGAACAAATTTAGTGCACATCCAAATTTTTTGTGGATTTTCAAATTTAGTGACATTTATGAAAATCTCCCTATATTAAAATGCGTTTTGGAATAGCTTTTTGATGGAAAATACGATTAAAAAAAGGAAAAGTTTTGGGTTTGCGTGTAATATTATTTTATTGAATAGTGTGATTGAAAATAATTGAGGGAAAAATGCATTTTGAAAATAATGGGGACTAACTAGGACAACTTTTGCACCTGTTTGATGGCGAATTTTTTTTCCACATTTCCATATTTTCTAGCTTTTGAAGGAAAACATTTTCTTGTTGGTTTGGTTGGAATTGATTTTCCAGGTTCTTAGCGTTTTTTTTTTTTTTTGCAATTGGAAATTTTTTTTTTATCAACAATGGAAAAAAAATATCCATTTAATGGACAATTTCTATACAAAACAAAGCCAACAAATGATATTCGATATGGTAATTTATTTTAATTTTTTTTAAATTGGAACGAATTCTAAACTCAATGGTAGAAAAAAAATATCACTTTCGTGGACAATTTTTCATAAAAAACGAAGTCAAACGCAACCAAACTTTCAACATTTTTCAGGTGGAAAATTACACTAATCAAACACAATTAATTACAATTCTCAATAAAACAATTTCTAGACAATTCAATTCCCTGTAAAATATTTTATTTTCACCCATTTTTTACTTTTGCAATCAAATGGACTTTTATTTATTTGAACAATTAGAAATTTATGGTAATGTTATTTAACATAATTGATATTGCAATACTAGTACAAGTGGTACCAACCTACATTAAATGAGATGTAAAATTAAATAAATCACATAATTATACTAAAACCAACCAACATTAAATGAGATGTAAAATTAAATAAATCACATAATTCTACTTTTAGTTGAGTCTATAACCTAGTGACACTTAGTGCATATTTAACACTTTTTAATTTATTTTATGATTTATTACATGACCATTTTCAACTACACATTTACACAATAAAATATTTCATACGTATACCAAAGAAAATTTTCTACTTTTTAATCACACATTCGTATAAAAATCACTATTGAAAACTCTATTTTTCTACCAAACGATCGTCAAACATGTTCTTATTTTGATGTTGTAGCACTAATGATGCTACAAGTATTATTTCAATGGTTAAGTCTTATTTATTGTTATGTACTATTGAAGGGAAGAAAAGTTAGCTTAGGCGGATTTTCGAAAAGAAAAAAAAGGAAGAAGAAGTCATAATCTCGTATATTTGTCAGATTTTGTTTTATATTGGATAATTATGGTGTATTTGAGCCATATTATTTTGAAAGAATGTATTTTAGAATAGTAGATTGATGGAGAATGTGTTGTTGAAAAAGAAGAAAAAGTTATTGATGTGATGGAAAATATTATTTTATTGAAAAATGTGTCGTTGAAAATGAGTAGAAGAATGAGAAAGAAAATGTGGCTCAAACATGTGCTTAGACCTTGTTTAATTCTCATTTTTTTAAAATACATTTTTCTCTCTCTTCTTTTTAACCTCACATTCTTCAATAAAATAATATTATACGCAACCTACATTTTTTTTTCATTTTTCATCAATTTACCATTTCAAAATGCATTATATACAAAAAAAAAAAATAATAAATAAAATAAAATAAAATGGGGTTCAAACATGCTCTAAACATAATCAATTATTGAAAAATTATGTTTTGTTGTGGAGTGTATAAAAGAAACTAAAAAGTTTGTCTATTTATAGCCTATGTTTGATTCCCATTTTCTCAAAAATTCATTTTTTTCTTAACTCATTTTCAACCACACATTCTTTTATAAAATAATTTTACACGTAAATTGAAAACTTTTCATTACTTTTTAATCATATATTCTCTAACAAAATATTATTCTAAAATGCATTTTCCCAAAAAATAAAAATAAAAATGTGGCTCAATCAAGTGCATAATATATAAAGACAATCTCCAATGCTACATCAAAATTTGTGATAAGTTTTGCACTATTTTGCACCAAACTAAAAATTATCTCCAACTCATTACATGAAGTGAACAATATTTAATCATTTTTTTCATTCTTAACAATTTTTTTATTTTACAACTACATAAATTACTAAGTAAATGATTGCATTAAATTAGCGAAAATGTTAAATTCATTAAGAAATTTTAAAAAATATAGTACAATTAATAGAAACACCACAAATAAGAGAATATTAAATCATGTCATTAAAATTTAGTGTAATGCATTTCGAATCCCGATATCATAATATTACGAAGTCCAAATAATGTTGCAATTTAATTCTTGAAATTCACATATTCATTTAACAAATGATCAATTAATGCATTTCGAAGTGCAATATGAGCCTATTTATTCTTGATTTCTTGTTAAATTTAAATAATCGTGTTTCTTACTCTCCCAAACATTTTGAAAGTGAAAGTGCACAGCAAAATTGTATATGCAAAGTCATTGGAGTGATTTTGAACAAAATTTAGTTTAAAATGATGTTTTGATGCACACATTAGAGATGACCTTACACCAAATTTAGTGCAATTTGGTGTAACACCTCTAATGGTTACACCATATTGGTGTAGTCATTGGAGATGGTCATACATTTATTTAATTAGAAATTATATTATTACTGAAATCGTTAAATTAAAAATTATATTTAATGAACTAAAATATTGCATAAAATAATAAATTAAAAAAAAAACCATTTAAAAATGATGTTAAATAAAAATAACAACCACATTAAAAATAATATAAATAAATTAAAATCAATTAATTCTAAAAGATTATTCTAAAATAAAAATAACAACCACTATTTATTTGAAAATTATTTTTTCTCAATTTCGTTTTTCAATTAATTTTTTTTTTCTTTTTTTTAAGCCACATTCTTCGAAGAAATCATTTTTCATTTTAAATAATTTCTCCCAAACGAACACACGCTCTTCAAAGAAATTATTATAATCTCTTCCAAACGCATAATTGGACTTTACGTGTTGAATGTTGTTTTATATTTTGAGGGAAAAAGGGTTGTTGAGTTCTAAAGAATCAAAGTTTTTTCTTTGTCTAAATGATTTATGTTTTGGGTTTTGTCAAAACTTTTTCTAAAGATTATTTTACTTTTATAATATGTATTTTATCTACAAATAAGGAAAGAAAATTAAAATATAAGTTATTGCTGATTTTAGTAAACTGAACTCACTGAACATTTAATGCATGAAAATATATGAGTTATGGCTACTTCCTACCAACATTGATTTATTATATTAATCTATTCCACAAATACAATATAAACTCTACAAATTAATAACATAATTAAATTTTCTAATCTCAACTTGGACTAATAGGATAAATAATCCTTTATATATATTAAGAGAAATAATCGCGACATTCAATTCTTGGATGGATAATTTTTTTAAGTGGGCCTCCAAATTTAAATTAACTTTATTACTTATCGATGAATCGATTTGTCATATCGTTGGTGTTTAACATAAGCTGAGTATCGATACTGGATCATTTCTCTATACAGTGAAATGAGTATGTATATATATCGTTGGTTTTGTTACTTCTGTATTGGTTAATTATAAATGACTAGATAATATTAATTTTTTTTTTTTATCTAATATATGGTTAAAGTTAAATATTAAATTTATCTACATATTTCGTAGGTTTCGCAACTAGTATTGATTTATCCACCACTCATTTATATTATTTTATAATTTTATCCTCGTTCATAGTATTGTCTCGATAAAATTATGAAGAAGAACATGGTACGAGGTCTTTAACTTTTTTCGTAAGAATTATTAGGATATTCATATATAAATTATCTTTTGTAGTATTTGAATCTTCAACCTTTCATTTTTGTAAGGTTTACCATCAAAAAACTTGCGAATTTTGGTTAATATGTTCGTAAAATAGTAAAGTGATTGAGATTTTAGTTAAAAATAGCAATCATGTTTTATATGCATCATCTTTTACATCATTTTTTACATTTTACCACGTGGCAACACATCATTAGACAAGTTAAATTTTTGGGTTTTTCATCTAATCAACATTCGCCACCTTGAAATGTCAACAATAACGTCAATAAAAGAGTGTACAAGTGACATTTTCCTAAAAATGAAGTGAGGTAAAAGTGCAGCGGCATCCAAGTGCCTTGTTCTCCTGGGCAGTCCAAGTGCCAAGGAACAGGAAGACATTGAGCTAGACGTCATTAATTTTTCGTGAGACAAAGATTTTAGTGGCAAATTAAGTCTAGAATGTTACAGAGTAATTGAATGAAATACTACTATAGATTGTTTGTCGGAAAAAATAATTTTAGGATGGATTATTAGTCTTCGACTCAAGTAATGAGTGATGAGGAAGTGAAGCGCTGATGTGTGTAAAAGAGGTACTAACTAGGGCTAGACATGAGTCGATTAATCGATCCAAAATTTTCGAGTATTTAATAAATGGAACCATCAGGTCCAAATATAATTATGGAATCGTTCAGTTTCGGTTCGATTCCGTACCATAATTAATTTTTTTAACATTTAAAGTAACACTGCATAAATACAACTAATTATATGTTCATTCATAACTTTTACAAATTAACGTAACCCAATTTTTTTTAATGTTTTTTACTGCACTCAAAGATATAATCAGTAGCTACCGACGCCAGTGAAATAAAAGAGTTTCAAAATCGATTTGGGAATGAGGATGTAGATTTTAAAATTATCAAATGATTTGGGTTTTTAAGGAAGTGGACGTACTGCTTACCAAATGAAATTAGAATGGAAAGATGAAGGATAATGCTTAAATGTTGGGCTAACAAAAAATTAATTTAGCTGGTAATTAATTTGCTGATTTGTTTAGAAAAAAATAAAATAATTTAATTAATTCAATATAAAAATTTTAAAAAATTATTTAGATTCGGTTCTTGGACTAGAATCGAGAACCAACCCAAACTCGTCGATTCTCGATTCAAATACCTATTCGAATATTTAACTTATGAAGAACCGCTCGGTTCGGGTCGAGTTCGATTGGGGAGTTTTGTCCAATCCTAATAGTAACTGCTTGAGCTTTTATAAGCTCTAGGAATTGAGGTAGGAAAAAGAACCACCACCGAACAACTTTGAGAATTTTAATGATTTGTCTCGTGAAGAACCACAATTGAAGAATCTCCATCGTCATGAAAAGGTTGATTCTTCTTCATTTACATAAACGTTAGAAGATTTTAGGCCCCAAAAAAACAAAAAAAATGTTAGGTTATACTTAAACACACCCTTTTAGCTATTGCGTGCAGATGCGAGTTACGAAATTCATCATCTTATAAATTTCGAGAAATACTATAGTACTATAGTTTGCAATCATTAGCCACATTTATGCTCGTATTGCAATGTGTAAGGTAATCAAGATGAGAGACTTTGTCGAGATTCACGGACCATATCAAGTAGGGGGTCAAGATGATCCAGGCAGGACCAAGCACAGGCCAGGTCTGTGGGTCCATTTGAACAATGGTAAAAGTGGCCGACTGGGCTTAACCTCAATCAAATCCCAGGACCGTGCATGGCCGTCCCGGGCTTCTCCCAAAACACGGCCAGGCCGGGCCATTCAACACCCCTAAATCACTGATATCAAGGCTATTAGCTTCTTGGTACAAGAAATTAAAAAATAAAATATCTATGTATCATCAAAAGTGTTTAAATCGTGGTCTTCAACATGATCAACCTTTAAATTCTTGCTAAAATAATTATAAAGAATGAGTAATGGGAAACTGACGCAATTGCAGAATCTTATTTTCTTTTTGAATTTGGGGCCGGGCTACAATACAAAAGTACATCTACCTATTTTGGTTGATTCATTCTTTCCTACATTTGATGCTTGGCATATAATCTTTTTCAAAGATCATGAAGGATAAAGTGGTTTTCCACCCCCACCTCTACCCTAATCCCCACACTCCATATTAAAAGGGAAAATAGAAGCCATATTTTGTAGTATTATCTATGATACAAAGGTGTTCGACTATCTTGAGTCTAATCATACTATAAATGTATTCCCTCGACTAACGTCAACGTAATACGAGTTTAGGTTTATTTGAGTTTATCGTTATAATGAGTGTTTTATTCATGTATTTGGATGTCCTAGTATTTCTACACACATACAAGAATTTTTTATTTTTTTTAGGTTGTGGTTTTTGTGCGAGGCAAAGATTGAGAACTACCATAGGGTTTGATTTCTTGTGTGTTTAATATCGAATTTCGTTTTACGTAATATAGTTCCCGTAATCACGGTTAAGGGTTAACCCCTCCAAGAGAGAGGACTATTTCAATGTTCGAAAGAGAGCACATTTTTTTTGGTCCAACATTGTTGAGATTTGGGGTTTCATTTTAAAAGGTAAACCTTATTAAGAGGAGTAACCCAAGTTCTTATAAATTGGTCTATGTTTTCATCTTATTTGATATGAGATTTTATCCATTAACAAACATAAATATCTGCATAGTGAAAAAACTAAGGATATGTTTTCTTTATCGTTTTCAAGCCGTTTTCTATTTTCAATTTTTTTTAAAAGTGAAAACGCGTTCTCTTTTTTATTTCGAAAACGTGTTTTTGAAAATAAGTTAAAAATTTACAAAGAAAACTCAAAACGACAAATTTTTCGTTTTGAGTGTTTTCAGTTATACTCAAATCAAAATTTTTTTGGTTGTTTTCAAAATAATTTTTCAAAATGTCAAAAAGAACACATTTTCAATAATCTAAAAATGGACACTCAAAACACAAAACTGTAACACAAAGATACCCCTAAGGTTTAGGAAGCAACGTTGTTAAAAGGTTGATATTGCAAATGCCCTGTAACTGTAAGATTTGAGCAGCAAGCGGAACATAGCACCTATATATGGGCCTAACCCAATGTCGGCAGAAAAATCTTGCAAGATAAGTTTTCTACTCAGAATATTACACACAGTGAGAAAAAAACTCAGTTCGACTCAAAATGTTGTTATCAATTACTGCTAGATTCTTGCATTGCTCATTTTTGTGCTTGATGCATAGAAAATATGAAGATACTGAAAGGGTCGTGGACACGCGTCTTTCGTTCTCTATTCTTCGTCTTACATAGTGGGCTAGAGACGAAGATTCTTGTAGTTAAAGTTGCTAATCTTTTTCGTGCTTGATGCATAGAAAATCTTACGAAATCGAAAGGGATTGTGGACCCTTTTATACAAGTTGCTGAATGATATATATTCGGAGGACTCCGACGGACCACGGGCAAATGGGGCTCCAATCCAATGATTAGTTGAAAGTAATATTTTGCAGCATGTTGAGGAATCTGTACAAGGAAAAAAACAAAAAAGCAATGAGAATTTATATATGCCTTGTTCTTGCTAGATTTATGGAATCTTATCGAATAAAATCTTGCTTCCGAGTTTGTAGGGCGGTCCTCATGAGTCATGAGTTCGGTCCAAGCTTAAAGCTTCTTTCAAAGTCTAAAAGATAATGACATTTCTACTATATTTTACACATGATTAGGCATGTAAAAATCGCTTCTAAGCACGACCCAACATCTTCTAATGTTTATATAAATCAAGAAGGATCATAGGATTATGACGCTAAACTGTAAGAAAACAAGGGAATTTTATTCATAAAAATGCAAAGTGAAACGATCTTTTCATGAAGATGAAGATTCTTCAACGTTGTACTATTGCTCCTTGTCCTGCTTTAGTTTGTGGTTCTCGACGAGACAAATCACTAAAATTCTTCAATTTTTTTGCAACTTTATTGGCCAACTGGTATGACCCTACCCCACTCACCCCCAGTTCCTGGAGCTTATAAAGATCAAGCAGTTGCTACCTCTTCTGCACATAACAACTCTTCAGTTTCTCATCAGTCTTCTCTCTTGAGTCGAAAACAATAATCCTTCTTACAATTATTTTTTCTCCATATTCATACATTCTTCCGTTTTGACATTTCCTCTCATTTTCTATAGTAACATTCTATACTTCCCTCTCCTTACTTAATTTGTCACTAAAATCTTCATCTCGCAAGAAATTAATGGCATCTAGCTCGATATCATCCCGTTGGACTGCCCAGGAGAACAAGGCCTTTGAGGAAGCCCTGGCCGTGTACGACACTGACACGCCTGACCGTTGGGCCAAAGTTGCAAGAGCTGTCGGAGGGAAAACCCCAAAAGAGGCGAAGAGGCATTATGAAATTCTTGTGGAAGATGTTAAATGCATTGAGAGTGGCCAAGTGCCATTCCCCTACTACAGGGCCTCCGGGGAGACGAGGAGCAGAGGTTAATACATACCAAATTAGACTTTCTATGACAACAAAAACACAATAGACATTAAAAATCGTCATGGAACGATCACGACACTCTTTTTAGTGAAGAGAACATAGTCATCATGAGTTGTCTTCTATTTTAAGTCCTATCTTCCGTTCTAAATTTGGCTGTGTCACATCATTTCTCTCGGTTTCCCCACTGTAAGTTGAAGAACTTACATAGGCATCACTGTCATAGTCGCCATAAGGGCACTTTGTCTACATCTCTCGTGCATGGACGAGTTATGAGAACATTCTTATTATGCATTACTATGCAGTATAACGAAAAAGATTTTAGCTACTTATTATTCATTAATTATAATAAAATCCTCTTGCCAAACATGAAACATGCCGTTGAACTTAAAAGTTTCAGAAAATCTTGACATGGTTTAGATATTAGTTATGCTTACTGTATCTTCTTGATTATTGTTTTTTGCAGGATAAAAATCTAAAGTTCCAGAGAAGCGTCGTCACAATCAACTCCTTAACGACCTATTGTATTCCTTCCGGGAGCTCGTAGCAGCATGAAATAAAGAGACACAGTTCACCTAAAACTAGATTATTAGAATCACAAGCCATGTGCTGTTTCTCGTCTACTTTCTAGTTTCTATATGTAAGCATGTGTATGATGATCATAATGATCAATGGAGGAAGCCTATGAATTCCATCCCTTCTGTAATAGATTTTCAAATAGTGCAATTTTCCCTACTCTTTTAACATAGAGATTACGTGTCTCAACCCCAAATTGTTCTATGTTTAGCAACATTTCTCTCTTCAGAATGGTTATTTGATTACATACAATTTTTTAAACAAAGTCGTCGTCATTTTAAAAGAAATTTAACATACTTTGGAGAGGGAGATGCTAGTCAGAGCCACTCTTTGGAGAGAAGAGCTGCGAGAGATCTCCCAACGGTGCTTGAGAAGCAACTTCATATCCTCAGAATTATCTATTTCCATGCCTCTCAACTTCTTCAACATGGTCAAGTCCTTCTAGCATGAGCAGATTCTCAAATCCACTGATAATTTCAGTGATAAAAACTCAATCAAACGCAGTCACTCTAGCAATCTCTTTCAAGAAATTCCTTAACAATTGAGTCTTTTTAGACAAGTATACTCTTCAAGAGAATTGATTTGCAATTAGTCAGTCTGGAAGTGTACATGTTATGAGTTGGAATTTTTAAGCAAGGTCTCTCGTACAAGATTTGCTGCTCTTTTGGGACATTGATTGGACGATGAGAACACCAAGTTTCTGGTTCACCAGTTTGTGCCGAATGGAGATCTGTCCAGTTACTCAACTACAAAACCCAGTGGGGAAACTGTTGACTTGACAGCAAGAAAGAAAACCACAATTGGAGCTGCATAGAGCTTACGCACATATTCATGGCTATTCCTTGCTCGTCTCTGCTCCCTAACTTCCTTTTAAAGTAACTTATAGACTTGAACAAACATGTTTAAAGCTTGAAAATTTATTGTCAGTAATGGTTTGAAGGAGAGAAGTTCCTGCATATTACAGAAGTGATCTGGTTATGGCATCTTAATATTGATGCATTATCTTACAATTTAATCAATTATTCACTTTTTCCTAATTGGAAGCGCTAATTCAATAATTTTAATGTAAGGTTGGGGAGCCTAAGTGAAGTCTGTGAAGAAGGAATTCTAGTTTTACCTTAGATTTAGAACTCTCTGCTATCAGAAGTTTCCTCGTTTACATCGAGATCTATGTAGAGTTACTGTTATGCTAAATCACTCGTATTACCCTAAGGATGTGTGCATGCAATAGATATGGAAACACTTTTGGTTTGTGTAGTTTTCTTTGATCGTACATTTTTGTTCTTTTAAGAACAATTTGGTCGCCAAACTTTGTATCGTATTACTGTTTAGTCACTTCATCCATCCCGACTAATGGATTTGTGACATGAGAAGAGGAAAACCGATTAAATTCTACTCTCTTGCACATAATTCTCCTAATTACATATAGATTTAACTTCAATGAGTGAAGAATTTAGTATAACATATTTCTGAATTTCATTCTGTCCTCAACTGGCCAGGTAGAGCTGTTGGATTGTGAGCATCTGGTGTTTACTGCTTTGGAAAGGTTCTGCTTGAGTTAGTAACACTAAAATTTGGTAACTTAGAATATCCATCTAGCCGCTACCAGTTTATGAATATTTTTCAGCCTTTGACGGAAAAACTAAACCTGACCTTAAAATGTGTCATGCACATAAATTGAATATGCAGACGGGATGATATTTTTCTCAGGTTTATGCTTCGATTTCTCTCTGTTTGCCTGATATTTGATATGTAATCTAAGATACTGAAATAACAGAAAAAATCGGACAAAAGATTGCAATTGCAACATGAGTTCATCTGTGAAACTATAAAAATGTTGGAATAATCCAAAAAACGAGAAGACGCCAAAGGCCCAAAGCTATGTAGCTTTCAACACACAGCAGAGAAAATATAACCACTCTCTGCTTACTTGATGGATGAACCCTATCAAAAAGCTTACTGCGCACGTAAATATGACATGAAATGTAGTTAAGCTGCTGTCTTCATCTCGAGACATGAATCAGCACTTGCATAGGCAGGATGGATTTCATGTCCATCTTTTGGCTCAATGTGCACCCACTTGCGTCCGCTCAATTTATGGCGCTCAAACTTGACACAACCTTCCTTCAAAGCGTAGAGAGTGTGATCTTTCCCGATTCCAACATAATTTCCAGGATGGAAACGCGTTCCCCTTTGACGGACAATGATGTTCCCAGGTATCACTCTCTGTACGACATAAATGACTGACATTGCATTAGATAAAATGAAGAATAAGCGCGTGTTTGGGGAGGGGTGGATGCCGGCTGGACTATGAAAATACACCAATCACAATATAATAGAAATTATAGTCGAAATGTTCATCCTCTCACTTCTCCACCAAATTTTTTCACTCCAAGATTCTTTGGAAGTGAGTCACGTCCATTTTTTGTGGATCCGGCCGTCTTTTTGGTAGCCCAGCGCCTGAATGTCAAGCTCAAACCCTCTCCAGATGCATCTAAAACAAGTAATTGAATTATTATCCAACTTAGAAAAATTAACATCCTCTGCTCAAAGAAATTCAAGGCGAAATTCATACCAATGGCAGAACTGTAAACAGGTGTCCTGGTAATCAGATCCCTGATACTTGACTGGCTTTTATGCAGTAACTTCCCTATATTTATCATATTGCTTACAATGTAAGAAGAGTGAACCTGGATAGAAAACGTTTATCACATCAAATAATATGTTCAAAATATGTATAGAAATTAAAATAGTAATGAATACAACAAATTATATCAGCCATATAACCAGAGGTATTAATCTGCACTTGGTCACTACAATTCATTGTACTACAAGTTGATCATTGAACTTAGATATCCTTTAGTTTGACTAAGGAAAACTCTGACATGGTAGTCTAGTTGGACTGTCATATCACTATTCCGTTAGTCAAGTAAATAGATGTGTATAGGTGACAAATTGTATCGAAGTTAAATCTAGTGAGGCTTGAAACAAAATAAAGTTCAGTGATCAATATAAAATTTCGCTACATGTTTAGTGACCACTGGTGTAGCCCTACCTAACCGGATGCATTCAGATAACAGTTTTGGACACAATAAAAACTATGGACACAGAGAGAAAATGAAAATAGATGAATCAGGAAATTAGTAGTAATCCACAATTTTTCAGATATGATGTTCACCTTTTAGATTAAATCAAAGAAAGAGGAAAAAATCTGCCAAGGGGAATAATCCACATATCACTTGATCGTTTCGAAATTGTAACCCACCCAAAACCATCATTGTTTCAAGATGTTTATTTCAGGCATTACATCAAACAGTTTACAAGCAGAACCAGACAAAACTATCAAATGCCCATAAACTTGGTTGTTGATTTCTTAAAGAAAATGCTCCGAAAGACTATCCCATTTGGTATAGATTAAAATTCTTAATTAATCAAAATCAACAGTTAAATTTAACCACGTCTTCCACCACTTTCTAATCACAAATTTCATCAATTTTTATCAAAATCTACTAAAAATCTGATTTTAATCCCCCAAACAGCGGCTATATCTTTTCAGAAAAAAGAGAGTGGAATCTACCTGTCACCGTCGGCTTTAGAAAACTGTATAAATTCGGGAAAGTAGCAAACTCAAAGTGATTTCCTCTCTCATAGCACAGGATTATATATTACGTTAAAATGGGCTGCCCTCTGAACAGGATCCGAATCTAATTGATTGAGGCCCAAAAGGTTAGTTAGATGGGAAATTATAAGAATGGAAAATTACAATAATTCAGGTGTTTAAAGATTGTAATTTAAAAATCATGGACCAACTTTTATTATTCAAAAATCAGGTAATATATTCGCCGTTGTGACGGTTTCTAGAGAAAGAGAGAGATGGGTGAGACCGTGAGCCCTGTAGTAAAACTCCAACCCACCGCAGATCAATAAATCTTCAGGCTCAAGGACGGAGAAAGAGAGCTTAGGGTCCGTTTGATACGCCGTGAATTCCATGGAAAATGGAAAATGTTTTCCATTTTCCCACTTTTTAGCTGTTTGATGCGTCTTCTTTTCCACGGAATTCGTTTTCCACCTATTTTCTAGGTACAATCATTTGATGCACAAAAGTTTGATTTTGTTTTCCCACCTATTAGGTGGGAAAACATTTTCCACCTTTTTTTTTTTTAGCAATAACAACAAATTCTATCAACTATTGCAAAAATGATTTTCACTTTTGTTGACAATTTTTATACAAAACAAAGTCAAATGAATATGATATTTTTTTCTAATTGTTTAAAATTTTTTTTTTTTACTTTTTGATAATTGGAACAAATTCTAGACTCAGTGGTAGAAAAAATTATCATTTTAATGGACAATTTCCATAAAAAATGAAGTTAAACGGACACCAAACTTTCAACATTTTCCAGGTGGAAAATTATACCAATCAAACACAATTAATTACAATTCCCAGTAAAACATTTTCTTTCCATTCATTTTCCACATTTGCAATCAAACGGACCCTTAGAGAAAGTAGAGAACGGAATCTGGTCCAACATATTCCACTCCGGCTGAATGTCAACCGAAGATTTAAACACCGCGGACTCACGACGCCGCGGCATCTGGGAGCGGTTATTATGGTAAAGACGGTCCCTTCGAGCACGTTCCTTCTCAGCCTCCCTCTTTTTCGCCTCGACCTCCTTGTCACGGCACTGAGGCAGCTGGGATCGCTGGTGGTGGGGGTTAAAGCGCCCCCTTGGATTAAACTTGGGGTGGTTCTGGTTTTTGTGGTGGTGAGACTTGGCAGAGGTATCGACGGAGAGAGGAGAGGGAGATAGGGGTGGGGAAAGGAGGGGGGATAGGGGTGGGGGAAGGAGGGGGAGGGAGGAGGGAGGAGGAGGAAAGTAGGGCGAAGGGGAAGGGGAGAGAGAGAGAGAGAGAGAGAAAGGTGAGGGAGTTGAGAGTGATAAATTAGGGTTATGTTTTAATATATTACCTGATTTTTGAATAATGAAAGTTGGTCCATGATTTTTGAATTACAATCTTTAAACACATGAATTATTCTAATTTCCCTTTGAACAATGGTAAAAGTGGCCGACCGGGCTTAGCCTCAAATCCCAGGACTGTGCATGGCCGTCCCGGGCTTCTCCCAAAACACGGCCATGCCGGGCCATTCAACACCCCTAAATCACTGATATCAAGGCTATTACATTCTTGGTACAAGAAATTAAAAAATAAAATATCTATGTATCATCAAAAGTGTTTAAATCGTGGTCTTCAACATGATCAACCTTTAAATTCTTGCTAAAATAATTATAAAGAATGAGTAATGGGAAACTGATGCAATTGCAGAATCTTATTTTCTTTTTGAATTTGGGGCTGGGCTACAATACAAAAGTACATCTACCTATTTTGGTTGATTCATTCTTTCCTACATTTGATGCTTGGCATATAATCTTTTTCAAAGATCATGAAGGATAAAGTGGTTTTCCACCCCCACCTCTACCCTAATCCCCACACTCCATATTAAAAGGGAAAATAGAAGCCATATTTTGTAGTATTATCTATGATACAAAGGTGTTCGACTATCTTGAGTCTAATCATACTATAAATGTATTCCCTCGACTAACGTCAACGTAATACGAGTTTAGGTTTATTTGAGTTTATCGTTATAACGAGTGTTTTATTCATGTATTTGGATGTCCTAGTATTTCTACACACATACAAGAATTTTTTATTTTTTTTATGTTGTGGTTTTTGTGCGAGGCAAAGATTGAGAACTACCATAGGGTTTGATTTCTTGTGTGTTTAATATCGAATTTCGTTTTACGTAATATAGTTCCCGTAATCACGGTTAAGGGTTAACCCCTCCAAGAGAGAGGACTATTTCAATGTTCGAAAGAGAGCACATTTTTTTTGGTCCAACATTGTTGAGATTTGGGGTTTCATTTTAAAAGGTAAACCTTATTAAGATGAGTAGCCCAAGTTCTTATAAAGTGGTCTATGTTTTCATCTTTATTTGATATGAAATTTTATCCCTTAACAAATATAAATATCTGCATAGTGAAAAACTAAGGATATGTTTTCTTTACCGTTTTCAAGCCATTTTCTATTTTCGATTTTTAAAAAAAGTGAAAACGCGTTCTCTTTCTTATTTCGAAAACGTGTTTTTGAAAATAAGTTAAAAATTTACAAAGAAAACCCAGAACGACAAATTTTTCGTTTTGAGTGTTTTCAGTTATACTCAAATCAAAAAAAATTTGGTTGTTTTCAAAATAATTTTTCAAAATGTCAAAAAGAACACATTTTCAATAATCTAAAAATGGACACTCAAAACACAAAATTCAAAATGAATTCAAAATTCAAAACACAAAACACAAAACTGTAACACAAAGATACCTCTAAGGTTTAGGAAGCAACGTTGTTAAAAGGTTGATATTGCAAATGCCCTGTAAGATTTGAGCAGCAAGTGGAACATAGCACCTATATATGGGCCTAACCCAATGTCGGCCGAAAAATCTTGCAAGATAAGTTTTCTACTCAGAATATTACACACAGTGAGAAAAAAACTCAGTTCGACTCAAAATGTTGTTATCAATTACTGCTAGATTCTTGCATTACTCATTTTTGTGCTTGATGCATAGAAAATATGAAGATACTGAAAGGGTCGTGGACACGCGTCTTTCGTTCTCTATTCTTCGTCTTACATAGTGGGCTAGAGACGCGTCTTTGGGGAGGGGTGGATGCCGGCTGGACTATGAAAATACACCAATCACAATATAATAGAAATAGTCGAAATGTTCATCCTCTCACTTCTCCACCAAATTTTTTCACTCCAAGATTCTTTGGAAGTGAGTCACGTCCATTTTTCGTGGATCCGGCCGTCTTTTTGGTAGCCCAGCGCTTGAATGTCAAGCTCAAACCCTCTCCAGATGCATCTAAAACAAGTAATTGAATTATTATCCAACTTAGAAAAATTAACATCCTCTGCTCAAAGAAATTCAAGGCGAAATTCATACCAATGGCAGAACTGTAAACAGGTGTCCTGGTAATCAGATCCCTGATACTTGACTGGCTTTTATGCAGTAACTTCCCTATATTTATCATATTGCTTACAATGTAAGAAGAGTGAACCTGGATAGAAAACGTTTATCACATCAAATAATATGTTCAAAATATGTATAGAAATTAAAATAGTAATGAATACAACAAATTATATCGGCCATATAACCAGAGGTATTAATCTGCACTCGGTCACTACAATTCATTGTACTACAAGTTGATCATTGAACTTAGATATCCTTTAGTTTGACTAAGGAAAACTCTGACATGGTAGTCTAGTTGGACTGTCATATCACTATTCCGTTAGTCAAGTAAATAGATGTGTATAGGTGACAAATTGTATCGAAGTTAAATCTAGTGAGGCTTGAAACAAAATAAAGTTCAGTGATCAATATAAAATTTCGCTACATGTTTAGTGACCACTGGTGTAGCCCTACCTAACCGGATGCATTCAGATAACAGTTTTGGACACAATACAAACTATGGACACAGAGAGAAAATGAAAATAGATGAATCAGGAAATTAGTAGTAATCCACAATTTTTCAGATATGATGTTCACCTTTTAGATTAAATCAAAGAAAGAGGAAAAAATCTGCCAAGGGGAATAATCCACGTATCACTTGATCGTTTCAAAATTGTAACCCACCCAAAACCATCATTGTTTCAAGATGTTTATTTCAGGCATTACATCAAACAGTTTACAAGCAGAACCAGACAAAACTATCAAATGCCCATACACTTGGTTATTGATTTCTTAAAGAAAATGCTCAGAAAGACTATCCCATTTTGTATAGATTAAAATTCTTAATTGATCAAAATCAACAATTAAATTTAACCACGTCTTCCACCACTTTCTAATCACAAATTTCATCATTTTTTTATCAAAATCTACTAAAAATCTGATTTTAATCCCCCAAACAGCGGCTATATCTTTTCAGAAAAAAAGAGAGTGGAATCTACCTGTCACCGTCGGCGTTAGAAAACTGTATAAATTCGGGAAAGTAGCAAACTCAAAATGATTTCCTCTTTCATAGCACAGGATTATATATTACAGTTAAAATGGGCTGCCCTCTGACCAGGATCCGAATCTAATTGATTGAGGCCCAAAGGGTTAGTTAGGTGGGAAATTATAAGAATGGAAAATTACAATAATTGATGTGTTTAAAGATTGTAATTTAAAAATCAGGGACCAATTTTTATTATTCAAAAATCAGGTAATATATTAAAACTCTAACCCTAATTTATCCCCTAATTTATCACGGTAACTCTCTCGCCTCCGCTCCCTCCCTCTCCCTCATCTCTCTGTGTCGTCGGCAGCGTCGCAATGCTGCTTTGAACGGCGGCAGCGTGCCGCCATTCGCGACGGCACTGCTGCGAACGGCAGCGATGCTGCGGCCATTCAAAGCAACGTCGCGCGACGTTGCTCCGTTCTGAAGTGCAAAAAACCACTATGCCACTGTCGCCTTTGCTCCGCCTAGCATGGTCCAAAGTCCTGCTGAATCTGCCACCAATATCCAAGCTGCCGTCCCTGTTTCAAAGGGTGTTCCCAGTTTCGTCGACAACCCTCCTCAGCCATCCCTTGCCTCTGGTAATTAAAATTTTGTTCTAATTTCTCAATATTTTGTGTTCTTGAAGGGGATTTGTCTAATTTCTTACCATTTGCAGATTTACCAATTGCAAGGAAAAATTCTCTAGCCCGGTTCCTGGAGAAGAGAAAAGATAGGTAGGTAGTCGAAATCAAACACATTTGTTTAAACAAATTCATACAGTCAACTCTAAAATTTCTATCATTTTCGCATTTTGATGGCTAAAATTGATTTCAAGATCACATCAAAAGCACCATACCAAGCAATGGCACCTCCAAAGGCAATTAAAACTGAAGAATGGCTTGGATTGTGGTATGTGACCAACTATTTGTCGGTGGTGATGGTCTGACAATGGCAGTAGTGGTTTTGTTGTGATGATCTGGTGGATCTGGTTGTAATAATTTTTGTTAGCAGAGTATTGGATCTAGTATTGGCGGCTTTGTTGGTGGTGGCGATCATTTTTTTGTTATTGTTGTGACGATGGTTATGGTGGTGTTGTGGTCTATGACCAACTATTTGGTTGATCTGTGACCAAGTGTTGGTTGTATACTTGGATTGGGGGGACGGGTGTTTGGGTGCGTTCGTGGTACTGTGATTTTGGTTTTGTGACCTTAAAATTCGTAATTTGTGACTAGAAATCTAATCCGTGATCAACCATTTTGTTATCTGTGACCTACAAATTATTTAATCTGTGACTAACTAATTTTGAAATATGTGACCGTGTAACCTATAAATTTTGATCTGTGACCAATTAATTTTGAAATATTTGACCAACGAATTAATTGTGACCTACAAAATTGTAAATATGTGACCGGAATGGTAGTCAGAATATTTGCCTGAATCGGAGCAGTCGTCGGAACGATCGCTGGAATAGTCACCAGAGAAGAGTGGTGGTCGCAATGGTCGCCGGAATAACCCCGGAGCGGTAGGGGTGGTGCGGTGGGGTGAGTTAATTATATTATATTATATTAGAATTTTAAAAAAAACATGATTTTTGAATTTTCAAACTATAAACCTGATTTGTGAAATGGTGTAAAATAAACACCTAATTTTTGATTTTTTCCCTTATAAAAATCATATGTTTAAAGATTGGTTTTAAAAAATTAGATTCAAAGTTTAATTATTCAAAAATCAAGTATTTTATTTTACCTATAAAACCCTAAATTTTTCCAAACCCTAAAATAATCAATTTCTCTAACTCTCTCTCTCTCTCTCTCTCCATTTATCTTCCCTCCCGCCGTCCCCTCTGGCTCTTCCCTTCTCCCTCATTCCTCTACCCCTCTCTCCCTCGCATCTCTCCGTCGGCAACAGCGTCGCGATGACGCTGCTCAATTAGCGTAGTAGCGTCGTTGTGACGTTGTTGCAATTCGCGCGGCAGCACCGCTACGCTGCTACAGTTCGCGGAAGCGTCATGACGCTGCCGCCGTTCTAAAAAGCTTTGGGACGCTGCCGCCGTTCTACAATCACCGAAGCTTTTGAGTCCGACTTCAGATCTGGCGATGGTGGTTTATAGGTATGCCGGTGTGATGTTGTTATGTGGTACTGTTGGTGGTTGTGTTTTGGTGAAGGAGTTGATGATGTTGGATTTGATGTGGTTTAGCGTCGATGAAGCTTGTGGGTTGTGATTTGAGGCAGTTGTAATTGTGCCGACGATGGATTTGGGGATTTTTGTGGGGGATTTGAGGCAGTGGTTTTGCTGGATTTGGTGGTGACTGTAATTTTTGTTGGTGGCGGTGGATCTGCCGTCGTTCTACAAAGCTTCGGGACGCTGCCGCCGTTCTACAATCACTGAAACTTTTGAGTCCGACTTCATATCTAGCGATGGTGGTTTATAGGTCTGTCGGTGTGATGTTGTTGTGTGGTACTGTTGGTGGTTGTGTTTTGGTGAAAGAGTTGATGATGTTGGATTTGATGTGGTTTAGCGTCGATGAAGCTTGTGGGTTGTGATTTGAGGCAGTTGTAATTGTGCCGACGACAGATTTGGGGATTTTTGTGGGGGGATTTGAGGCGATGGTTTAGCTGGATTTGGTGGTGACTGTAATTTTTGTTGGGGCAGTGGATCTGGCGATTGGGGTGGTTTTTGTTGAATTTGGCGGTGGATCGGTGGTGATGGTTTGACAATGGCAGTAGTGGTTTTCCTGTGATGGTCTGGTGGATCTGGTTGTGATGATTTTTGTTAGCAGAGTATTGGATCTAGTATTGGCGGCTTTGTTGGTGGTGGCAGTCATTTTTTTGTTATTATTGTGACGATGGTTGTAGTATGTGACCAACTATTTGGTTGATCTGTGACCAAGTGTTGGTTGTGTACTTGGATTGGGGGACGGGTGTTTGGGTGCGTTCGTGGTGCTGTGAGTGGCAGTCGATGGTGGTGCAGGTGGAGGATCGGGCGGATCTGGTGATTTTGGTTTTGTGACTAAAAATATAATCTGTGATCTTAAAATTTTGTAATATGTGACTAAAAATATAATTTGTGTCCAACCATTTTGTTATCCGTGACCTAAAAATCATATAATCTGTGACCATGAAAAAATATCTGACCAACTAATTTGGAAATCCGTGATTGTGTGACCTATAAATTTTGATATGTGACCAACTAATTTTAAAATCTGTGACCAACGAATTAAGTATGACATTAGAATTAAATATTTAATAATTAATTAATAAAAATATTTTTAATTAATAAATAAATACTTGAGTTTTACATTTTGAAACTTGACACATGAAAATTGAATTGTGTCAAAGTTAACACCTGACTTTTGAATTTTTTTCTAGTTAGATACTAATTCAATAGTTAGGCGTGAGAGTATGTTTGAGCCACATTATTTTGGAAGAATGTATTATGAAATAGTAAATTGATAGAGAATATGTTGTTGAAAAAAAATGAAAAGTTATTGATGTGATGAAAAATATTATGTTATTGAAGAATGTGTTGTTGAAAATGAGTAGAAAAATAAAAATGAAAATTTTAATGTGTACCAAACAAGGGCAATAAGAAGAGAGGCAGAGAGGCCCATTGCCTCGATGTAATTAATCTTGTTACATGTACATTCTAATTTACATGTAACTTATCGAATTTACATTTGGCACAATCCCAAATCATCTTTCACATCTCACATTTAATCCAATCATTATCACACTTTCATATCATCAATCTGTCAACCAATGTATACAAATAACTTAATCCCAATGTAACGACACCATCACCAAAAGCACGTCAAGCATAAGGAAACTTTCGGAGCCAATCCGGCATGATAAATTATCTGTGATGACAATATATGTGGATTAATAATCTATATGGAATAATAGGATTGAACATTTCAATTTATATAAGAAGGGAGAGAGAGAGAGAAAAAAAAATGTAAAGGATAATTGACTTTCACATCATCGATGATTTAAATCACATTACTTTACATCTAATGATAATTATTAAATGATTAGACGCAATAACTGTCTAAGAGTTTGTTTGAAAATGTTAATAAGCAGTATAAATCATAAATACATAGAAATGATTGAAAAGTTATAATCAAGATTTGTGGGTGTTACTAAAATATAAAAATGTAAAGAAACAAAACCATACATTAAAAAAACTAAAAATAAAAAAATTAATCCGACCATCGTGTAACGTCAAACGAACCTCACTTCACAAGGGAAGTTATATTACTTGCTTTCTTATACACGACTGATGTTCCAAACAAGGAACTTACACAACTATTGTGGCAAAATGGAAGTAACAAAGGAAATACAAATGATAAATAGATCCCCTTATTTAGCACATATTCAAAATCACGAGGACCCAAAATCACAATGACTCATAGAATCAACGGTACAAGCTTTCAGATCTCAGGTTCTCAGCAATTTCAGTTTCCCACCGGTCACCATTCTCGAGTAGCTTCTCCTTGTCATAAAGAAGTTCCTGTTGCAACGACAAATCAGTTAGTTACTCCAATGTTTGATTAGCAATAGTTAGTTCAGCTATTAATTTAGTAAGAAGTTTTGACCTCGTGAGTTTCAGTAGCAAATTCAAAGTTGGGCCCTTCAACAATGGCATCAACAGGACATGCTTCTTGGCAAAACCCGCAGTAAATGCACTTTGTCATGTCGATATCATACCTGATGAATTCAAAACGTCAAATAGAATGAGATGCTAGGAGCAACCAAGAGGAAAAGCAAGTGTAGAAAACAAAACTCTTACCTGGTTGTCCGGCGGCTCCCATCTTCTCGTTCCTCGGCTTCAATGGTGATTGCTTGGGCGGGGCAAATCTGTCAAGGAACAAAATTACATCAAATAAACTGATGCTCATTAACATGCTGCAACAGCAAGCTAACCAAGTACTAGCATAAAATTGAGCTAAAAGTGGCTCATGTTGAAACCTGCTTATAAACACTCAAGCCACTTTTTATACATACATTTCGAAGTACCCACGAGTACTACCTACTTATTCACCACTCATTTTTATCTATTTATAAACTAAACCATTTACAAATACTTCTCAAACATTCTTTTAGATGCATATGTAACCTAACCGTTTATAACAGAGGCCGATGCATATCTAGGCCTAACGTTAAGATGTTTACCATAGCAACATGATATACACCGAGTAAAATCAAGGGGATAAGATTTACATTAATGTATAGCACTTACAGCTTCGCACAGTTTGCAGGCAATACACCGTTCCTCTCCAGTTGGATATCGTCGGAGTGCATGTTCTCCACGAAAACGAGGACTCAAAGGGCCCTTCTCGAATGGATAGTTGATCTGCATAATAATAATATATTCAGATTTCAATCTATTCAATGGCACAAACAAGACCACATTCTGGCCCATGAACGGTGTTGCTAAAGTTCAATAACTAGCCACTTTAAAACCCTACCATCCTCCATAGAAAAACTAACGACAAAGTAAAGCGATTTCACTTGGGAATTGAAGGAAATGAACATTTTTCTTTGACAATGAAACATATACTTGCGGTGGATTTCATTCAAGGGCTTACTCCAAAAGAGAAAATGAAAAAATGAAGAAAAGAGTAGAACCAGCAGCAAGGGGAAGGTGGTAGAGGTAATGTTAAACCAAAACCAAATAAATATACTGTCCACTTCAAAATGAGAAGTGGAAAAATAAAAAGAGGAGAAGCAAAACAAGGACACATACTGTAACTTTCTTCTCAAAGAAGTATTTGAGTGTCAGGCTCAGACCGCGAACCATTTCAGTAAGGAATAATGTGTTTATGCTCCGCTCAAAAACTGCAATTCGTTAGCAAAGACCAGGGTTATAGTTGCACACGGAAGAGAATATGTAGAACATCAATACATTGACAAAGTTAAAGATCTTAAAATGCTTCTACCAGAATTCCAATCCTTTGATATCTCCTTTGCAAGCTGTTCTCTTTCTTCATCATCTGCAGTAAAAATAAGCCAAAATTACTTAAAATATGTAGAAAGTGAGCATCTCATAAAGTTTTCCAACAAACAAACAGGTACTCAATGAAACAGGAAATGTATTTGATAAATTGATGGAGTCAAAGAGGCACGTTGAATTAACTGATGGAGGCTTGTTGCATACTAAATGACCCTATGAATTCTGCATACTCCTAAAAAACATACTAACTAAATTACGTCCCACAGAAATGTCTACCCAATTTTTCCAATAATGAGAAAAACTGTTTTATTTTAATGGACAAGTGACGAGCATGGTGAAGCCAACCTACAGCAACAATAATCTTGAACCTATTTTTTTCAGTAGCAACCATCTTTGTAGCTGATGATCTTGTTCTTTTCCACAATATGATCTTACTAGCAAGAAAACTTTCCCTGGTGCCCATTTCAATTTTCTATATTTTACTGTATTAATTAGTAATTATTTAATATCAAACCTTGCATCATTACTGGCTATATAAGCACATACAAATGTTCTAGCTTGGCCAGAGGAGGCTAATGGCAATGGAACCTAATAACACTGTGTCATATTTTAGATGTCCTGTTAATTATGTAGCATATAGTTTCATACAAAACACTATGTTAAATTTAATACAATATGGAACCTTACTACAGAGTAATTAATGTACTCTAAAAGCACAATAGTACAAGAATAGAGTTCAACAGCAACTTCAGTTTACAGAAAAGCATTAGAAAATCGGATAAGGAATTGGGATATATAAAGACATCTTAATTCCACATATAAAATCATGAAAAAATCCACTTGACCATAGGTAAAATGAACCACGAGTTGCAACTGAAATTATCATCCCTAAGCCGACAAAAGTATTTGCTACTCAGAAGTTGGAACATACCACATTACCTTGGCACGTGTCCATCAGTAAGTCCATAGAGGTATTATCGTATTCAAGAAAGTAGAAAATCAAACTCTTAAAGCACACCTTTGTCGGTAGAGAATGAGTGCTTGGTGGCAAATGAGCGTTCACCATAGATTGATCCGTAATGGTTGGAGCCCTGCAATGCTTGCCCTGCCAGAGCCTACATTTTTATGTTCCCCAAGAACATGTACTTAGTATAGAATATCTACCAGAGAATACAAGTAGCGTTGAGAGTAGAAAAAGATCAAACAGAAATGTCACATGCATCAAGAAAGAGATACTAGCACCTTCTCTGAAAACTAATAACAAAAGCTTGTATATCCAAAAACAAAGATTGCATGATTTTTTTTCTGAGAGATTGATAATTTTATAGGTTTTTTTCCAACTTATTGGGAGTGTATGAGAAAATAACAGTTAAGCAGTTGCCACGACACTTGATAAAAAAAAAAATTCCATTCGATACATAAATTACTGAAACAAAGCATCTAAGGAGTTTCAAATTCTCCAATTTAATCGTAACCTAATCCACCGATCCTTGAATACAAAAATAAGATTTTATTGAGGCAAGAAAAGCCAGCAGCTCCAGCACCAAAAATTCCTCATTGAAACAGTAATTAGATCGTAAAATAGAGAGTTCGGGTTTCCAGATCGTCTGACTCTGAAAAACTTAAAAACCTGTAAAAATAAAAAAGGAAATCGACAGGAGGGCTTACGAGCTGGTGGGAGCGAAGAGAAGAAACGGATTTTCGAGCTAAAATGGAGGCCATTTTTGCCGTTGCGGAATCAGTGAGTGAGGTGCCGAGACTACTAACTCTCGGAATCGATCGGGAAATAGCTACAAATAGGTTGATACCGGCCTCGGTCACAGGCGGTGAAGGAATGCGTATTACTATTTTGATAAATTTCACTTCGCCCCCTAAAATTATTCCAATACTCACTTTAACTCCATATTTATAGGGATAATTGGCACAAAACACCCATATTCTTTGCCTCAATTGTAGAATACTCCCAATCCTTTCATTTTGGCAGAAAACCCCCCTATATGACATTTTCTATGCGGAATACAATATTTTTCCTTTCATTTTCTCAATAAGTTCTTGTGAAATAAGAAATATACCCTCCTCGTGTCGTCAAACGAGAGTTTAATAGATTTTAAAACTTTATGCAAATTGAGGTGTTATCAACTCAAGTTAAAATATAATTCATTAAAATTTAGGTGTCCTCAACTTAGATTTCAATAATTTCTTAGAATACTTGATTTAGAGGGATTTCAATAATTTGATAGATTTTAAAAGATTTCAAGACATAAATATAAATACCAAAATCCGTAACAATTCCATATCCAATCCTCAAAATTTCACATATTCTCACGTTATTCTCTGCAGCAATTTTTCGCCTCTCCATCTCTCACTTTTTTTTGCCGTGAATAGGTTTTTTGCCTCTCTTTCTTGCATTTCTCTGCCGTGAACAAGTTTATCTGTATACGTGTGCTAATTTATCAATTGATGATAATTTTTGGAAGTTTTAACAATATATTTTGTTGAATATTAGGTGTGATTAGTTAGCTGGTGATTTTTTAAAAAAAAAATTCAATCAGGTTGATTATATTACCCCCTATTATACAAGTTTGGATTTTTTTTAATTGGTGAAGTTGAATCTATATTTGTCTATATTATATTATTCAACTGTTTAACAAACAATTGAACAAGATTTGATCACTTGGTTATGTGATTTATTAATTGCATACGTGTAAGAATGAGTTTAGTAACGTGGATAATTACTAAGGGGATATTCGAGTAATAAGCTATAAGTGGGGTTTATAGTTTGTACGTGGACAATCAACATTTGAATTATTAAAAAAATCACTTCTTGTTAAAGTTGGTGGTTAAAATGCAGACATCCTTCTCTCCAATTTCATGGATTCGTCAGATGTAGCATGAATTCCACCCCTTGTTAGATATATTGTATTTTGTATTAGCTAACATATATATAAATACAACTCATGATTTATATAATGGACTATGTAGTGAGATCGTAGATGGAAGAGTCGCAAGGAAAACGTAGAATCGGGTATAATGCAAGAAGCATGAAAGAAAGCTCTACATTTTTAGAACTTATGGTTGATGCCGCCAATCGTGGATGGTGTAATAGCAATGAGGTGCTAAGTAGAGCCGGACCTGAGGGAAGGCCTCCACCTCAAGCCCAGAATTTTTAGGGGCCCATTTTGTTTGGTATTTTTTTTTTAATTAACCTAGAACCTAGACTTCAAGTCTTCAACTCTAGTCTTCACGCCCCCACCTTCAGCCCTACTCTCTCTAGTTTTCTTGAATGCTTATTGTCACTGTACATTAATAATCCTTCGAACTTTCAACCAAAAAAATTCAAGAAATAAAAGCGTTTTGTTCAGTGATAAAGAAAGGGCTATACAATTTCAAAATCGTGTAAAGAAGTGCTAAAAGTAGCGCACAATCTGAAAGGTATCTGTCTATCTTTTTCCCACTTTTAGAGTTTTGTTCTTTAGAGTACTAATTGGGCGTTCTATCTCCGTCAATATAGGCGTTGGATGAATCAATGAGTGACATGTAGTATTTACTATTTATGATACTGAAATCAATGTTTCTGTAGCCAATAACTGCTTCTGAACACTTTATTGGAGCTCTTTATTGAATTGGGCTTGTGTTTTCTTGGGCATTAATGGTTTTGGATCTTTAATTTTTGAAGGGAGCTTTGATTTCAGTGGAAAAAGCTTTGAAAATGGTAGTTTAGCATTCTCATATATGTTTTTGTCTCTGCGTATTGTTTACTTGCAGCTTATGAGTCTTAAAAATTGAAGATTGAGGGACCCAATCACAGACTATTTGTGATTTCTTCAGTTCTTCACCTCGAATCTCGATTAACCATCGAATTTGATCGAAGACTTCTAAATATTCTGGAGCTCAAAAAACATAAAGAGAGAAAGAGTAGAGACATTAATTCGAAGTCGGACCGAAGATATGGATAAAGATTTAAATAAGAAAAGAAAATAGAATGAAGGTTTTGAGAATCTTGAGCATTATTTGAACCATAATGGACATTTAGACATCAATGGTGATGGCTTATGTACGTAGTTGATAGTTTTGAAGTGCTATTTATCTAGAGGAACAAAAAAAGCTATTGATATGCTAAATTACCTGAAGAAAATGAATGGTTGTTTTCCAAATGCTGACATTGCTTACAAGATTTTGTTCACTATACCAGTTGCAGTTGTATCAATAGAAAAAAGTTTCTCCAAGTTGAAATTGATCAAGACTTATTTCCGTTTAACTATGTCGCAGCAAAGATTGAATAGATTTGCCATGTTATCCATTGAAAAAGAAATGGTTGAACAATTTGACTATACAAAATTGATTGATTTGTTTGCCTCAAAAATTGCAAGACATTTATATTTAAGTGACGGTTAGAACATCTTCGTATTGTTATTTGATTGCAAAATAAATATTTTGAATATTTTATTTTTATTTATTGTTTTATTGTTGAATTTAAATTAACAAATTTAGTTCCATAAGACATTTTTAAAAGAAAAAGTAGTTTGTCTACTATGACTTAGAGACTCAAATTTTGAAGTTCGCTTCAGGCCCAATGAAATACAGGTACGGCCCTGGTGCTAAGTAAACAAACAGTTAAAAAAATACTTTCTGCTCTAAATGAAAATCTTGGATGCCAGAAAAACTATGCTATGTACTAAAATCGATTGAGTTGGTTTAAGCAACAATATCACAAATGCTCTGAGCTTATGCGGTACAACTCTGGTTTTGGATTAGACTCAATCCCAAAAACGTTCACCACTAGTGATGAAGTGTGGATAATTACTTCGAGTTGAGTGTTCATATAATTTTTTTTATTGTGGATTAAGTTATAAGTCATTAACAATAAAGGATGACTTACCATTTTTTACTATATTTTTTCTTTGACTGTCCCATCCAAAACAGAGGCACCTTCGTATCAACACTTTTCCTTACTATGAAGACTTAAGAATAGCAATTTGGCAATGCTACTGCTACTGCTACAAGGAAAAACTCAATTAGTTGGGGGTGATGAATAAGATGCAAGAATATATGATGTTGAAGAAAACGGTCATGTTACAATAGATGACTATGTTTTCAATGAGAGTCAAAAGGCATATATACAAACTCAACAGGATCAATCAACCAATGTTCCATCATCTAATAATTATATGTCTCTCCCACCTACTATGGAAACAAAACAAGGAATTTCCTGCAGAAAATAATGGCCATAGAAAGCGAACTAGAACTCAACATAAGAATTCTAGCTCATTTGATACCATGACCCGAGATGATGTTCAAGAAAAGATTTCTCTTGGCATGGATTCTATTATTAGAATTGCAACTAACATTTTCCAAATGTTAGTTGCTGGAGAAAAGGGAAATGGAGGACAAGAAAAATATATGGGGTGCTATTAAAGAAACTCCCAATTTGGATAATTACACTCGCTAAAAGCACCCGCTTTCATTCATAAGTTTGGAATGAAAGATGCCTTTTTAAAAAATGTCACATGAAGAGCATTGCGAATGGATAAAATATAGTGTGAATGAGTTTTTAATTGAATAAAATGATTAATATTTTGAATTTATTAGGATAATGTGGTTTTTGAGTATTTTGTTGAAACTTTGATTGGGTTAGTAACTTTGCTTAAACATTGATTTAAGTTATTTTGTTAAATTTTAATTTCACTCCGAACATGTTTGGTATATGCTAATAACATAGTTGATGTTAAATGTTTGTAGAATTAATTTTGTTTAATTTTTTTTATTATGATCAGTTGTGTATGTGTATTTTGTAGTGTGAATTTCTAAATTGTAAGAAACTATGTATTTCTCGATGGAAGAAGAAATGGAAGAAAGAACACGACAAGAAACTAAGGAAGAATTAGATGAAACTATCAAGTTTGTTTTAATGACCCTTCAAGCAATACTTCAAGTATTAAATGAGTTGATGATTATAATGTATGGTGAATACATAAAACATCCACTTCGGTGATCAATCACTAAAGTCGGATATGATTATATTATGAAAGTATTGAAAGAAAATCCTGAAATCTTTAGATATAAGATGTATCCAAATGTAATTTTAAAGCTTTGCAATATCATAATAGAAAAAAAAGCCTCTTTCGGATACACGATAGATATGTGTTGAAGAAATGCTTGCAACATTTTTACTTATAGTTGGTCAAACTCTGGATATTGTTGATAAGTGCTGGTTTTTGCACTTATTCGGATCATTAAATTTAGATATTTGTGAGTTTTCATTAGCAATTTATTATTTAATTTAGTTATTTTTATTTTGTATGTGAAATCCGAGTTTGAATGATGATTAGAAGGAATTTATGCGAGAAATGAGCAAAAAAAAAACCAAAGAAACAAAAATTTTAAAGTTTGGGGGACCACTTTTTTAAAGATGGAGGACCCGACGTGCAATATCTTGAAATTTTGGCTACAAAATGAACACCTGTTTTCAGTATTTTTTCGTTTTTGAGAAAGTTGGCGCCTAGACGTCACTTTAGTGGGTTTATGGACCATTTGTTTTCTTTTTTCCAAAGTTGGGGGCTTGGGCTGCAACTTGGGAATTAAGTTTTAAATTTAAACAAACTCCGGCCCCTGTTTTGAAGAAGCAAAGTCTCCGTCTTCTGTTTTCTCTTTCTTTTTCTTTTTTCTTTTTTCTTTGTTTTTCTTTGGTATTTTGGGGGCAAGATTGGAGCATGGTGATATTGAAATAGCTTAAAAAAGAATACCCATAGATATTGAAAAACTCTCAACCATTTCTCTCTTTATGAATAATTTTTTCTTTTCTTTAATCTATTTTCCATTAATGTATTGTAAGAATCTGTTTGTTATTTTTGAGTATTTCATGGATAACTAAACATATTGGTGATTGAGGGCGATTTCAAACCCGAGTATGATTTTCAGTTATTTTGTGATATATAGTTCTCTTAATTGATGTGTTTAATTCATTATTTTAAATGTTGATTTTGTTCTTCTTAATTGTTTAGGTGTACAACTAAATGATTGAGTTTATTTCAATAAATGTTATTTTGAGATATATATAGTACGTAATAACTATTTATTCTAAAATCTTGTAGGAATTACATTTCAATAGATTATGAGGAATTTCCAATTGATTGTATGTGAATCTTATTTATTTCATATTATATAATTTTATATAAAAATTACTTAATTAAAAAGGTTTTATTTTTATTTTTTGTCAAGAATTTAAAAAGGTTGAAAAAAGTACTTCCAAACACCCTAGGAATTAAAATTAGATTTTTAGTAGATTGTGATAGAAATTTTTGAAACGTGTGGTTAAAAAGCTGTGGGACCCATGAAAGATGTGGTTAATATTGATTATTTGACTTTAATTCTGATTTTAATCTGTATAGGCCTAAATATAAGAACTTTTAAAATGTTACGAAAAATAAAGATTTGAAATTCAAATATTGTAATACGATAAAAGATTAAATAAGTGCCAAATTATGTAGACATTTAATGATGACTTGGTATCAATTTCTCAAAAGAAATTCACTCGTAATTTCTTCATAATTTACCAAAAGAAAATAACAATAAATAAAAATAGTCCGCAACACAATTTTTTTATTAAGGAAAAAGCTGTTATTTTTTTTTAAAAAAAAAATTAAAAGTATTGAATGCAAACTAAAATACAGAAATTTGAATCCCCCAGTATGTATTCCACGTCAAAGAGAATGGAATTTCAAGTCTGTTCACGTATTAATTCCACGTTGCACCCCAATTTCGAGAACCGACACAAATTTTTTGGACCGACTGCTACCATCCTACAATCGAGTGATGGCTTGCAAATATAATTTATTAATGAATAAAAACTTGAAATATTTAATTATTCCTTTCAACCTAAGATAAATTTTATTAAATAATTTTGAGAAGTCCAAGAAATGTAACGGTAAATATATTTAAAAACGTGATTTAATTTATCTTTGAGAAAAAGAATACGTAAATGTATTAAAAACGTGATTTTTCGTTCTATATAAGCAATTCAAGAGCATGCAAATATTTGTATTAAGTTCAAGCATTAAAAAAGTTAAGAGTAGATTTGAAAAGTATTTATAAACGATTTAACGTTATACGGTGCAAATTTTAGGAAAATATGGACAATTTGGCGTCGAAACGTGGGTTCAATAAGAAATAATTTCAATAATGCTACTTGGCCCGAGTTAAGGCAGGCGCCCCTCCAATAGGGAGAGGACACGCGCCCCCTGTCACTAGGCCCGGTCACCAACCCGAGCCAAGTAGCGTAACTCAAATAATTTACATTGTGTTGACAAGTGAGTGATGAAATTGTTGACTTCTAGCCTATCATCGTAGCAAACAATTATTGTTGAAATGACCAATATATCCATTCATTATGATCACACAAGAAAATAAATTGGGTAGTTTTGGGATATGCAATAAGGGACAGAATGGTCATTTTACATGCCTACTCAAGGGTGAAAGTGGAAAGTTAATTTACTTATGGATGGGATTAAACATTCCAATAAGTTATGAGTCTGCACTTAATGTTTTAATTGAATGAAACACTTTCAAGTTTCAAATGAACAGATTTGGCTAAAAAATTGATCGCACCAAGAAAACAAATTGGGTCGTTTTGGATATGCAATAAATTTTTTAAAGAAATTATTTCGAAAACGAAAATTAATAATAAATAATTGTTTAGTTATTATTATTGTATTGAAAAATTAAACAAAAAAGTAGAAAAACAAAGAATTGAACCTCATACCTCTAATGCACAAAATAACAATTCTATCATATGAGCTACACTTCTTTTTGTTGAACATTGGCACCCACCGTTACCACAGCCTGCCACCTCCTCCACTCTACTGCACCACCACAAAATATCACAAACTTTGCACAAAATGCCTATGTTGGAAACGTGAATTTTTTTTTTTTCTTCAAAAAAAAAAAAAAAAAAACACTGAACAAAATTTCAATTTTGATGCAATCTTGAATTTAAATCAAGGTGCCAGAGTTTATTTCGGCACAAACAAATTCTCACCCATCGGCCGTAGACGAAGATTTTGACATTACGGCGTGACAACAATTTCATTAACGAGCTTGAAAGATTTGGGATCACATGTGCAACAAATGAAATATAGGATAAAAACCTACAATGGTTTTAAAGATATGAGATCGTGATTGCAATTATCCCTAAAAATATTAAATCACAGGTAAAGATTCATTTATTCTTAATAATGGAACCTCAAATCACAGGCTAAGTGCAAGCTAGCACACAAATTCTTGACATCATTTACCTTGCTAGCATGTCAATGATAAATCAAACCCAAAACATGTATATGTATATACATTTGGGTAGTGGGGTGGGGGGAGGGAGAAAGAGAGAGAGAGTTTTGTTTTTTTGTGTGATATTGTTGGAGAAGATATACTGTAGTGTCCTGGCGCTCGGAATTTTGTCGTAGTCTGTTTTCATCTCTCATCTGATATCTGATCACAGTTTTACGGCGCAATAATGGCCCTTTTTTATTCTTCAATCCCATTAAAGACGAAACATAGTATAACATTAAATCACGGAATTTTTCTTCACTGTTACTATTCTGTTTGTAAAGGCCAGAAACTGCTGGTAATTTACTCTGGTTCTGCATTTATTTTGCTGTCTATTTTCTGTTCCCATTTCACCTTTTATTCATATTTTATGGCACTAAATATAGAAGTCTCTGATTCACTCTAGTCGAAATCTTGTTATTTTGAGGTCTAATCGTGTTCATTACTGCGTATTCAACGTGTACAAGGCATCAAGTATGCATTAGATGAGTTTTTTCTTACCAATTTTGTTTTGGAATTTTCTTTCATAAAGTTTTGCTGCTTATTTATACCTCTACTTTATCTCCTTGTTTCCAGTGTTTTCTCTGCTAAGGTGGCTGCTGGTTTTTGATTTTTATCTGTTTTATTAGTTCAATACGAATACATATTTTGCACCAGCACTTTCAATTTTTCTTACAATTTTTTCTTTCATGTGTCTTTCTCCACCTCTTCTGTAAAGGGTTCTCTCTGTTCCTTTTTTGTGGAATTAAATTTTTTTTTTTCCTAGTGGAAAATTCTTAATTAAATGTGTGAAACCCGTGTTGTAGATCACTTTCACATTTCTGCATTTTTACAGATGATCTTGACTGATATGAGTCTCTCTTTTAAGGGATTTCTCAAGCCATAAAATCAATTGAGCCCTAATGGATTTCAATGAAGAAGAAGTGTTGATTTCAATGAGAAATATTGAGAATTCTGATGAAGAATTGAATGAAAGTGGAGTTGCAGAAAATGGGCACACCTCTACGAGGCACTCCTCTTACCAGCCAGGCATGAAAGCATCTTTACTTTGGCTTGATTTAAGAGTCTTTTATGTTAGACTTAGCAAATGTGTGATTGATGATGATTCGACTCCCGAGTATCTTACGTTAAACCACGTGCCGTTAAATTGTGATACCCTTCTAGAAGTTAATGGTGTGAGGACTAGCATGTATTCGGATGGTGCATCGACCCTTCTAAAACGAGATAGGTTAGATAAGAAATCCGAAGAAGTTACATTTGTGAGTACTGATAGCATCAAAATGACAGGCAGCGTGAAATTCGAAGTTTTCCATAATGGCGTTCTTGTGCTATCTGGAATGTTAGAATTGTGTCATAGCAATGCATTTATTGGGGATTCAAGAAATGAAGGGCTAAGTTGGAGCATGGATTGTATATCAGATACAATAGCAAGCTCGGGATTTTTGAAAGGAAATCAAAATACTGGCTTGGAGTCATCCTCTACCCCTAGTATTGAAGTTTATGTTGCTGGTCGTTTCTTGGGTAGTCCGATTATATTGACTAAAACCGTGCAACTTAGTCATAGGAAGAAGCAAACAAGGAAAGGGACGCTGGAATCAATACCAGAATATGTTGCCACTGAAAGCCAAGAAGAGGGTTCCTCTGGTCTCGCAATGCAGGTAAAAATTTTATTCGTAATTTGTATCTTTTGCTTCATATTGTTTTGCGTTTACATGTAGTAATTTCTGATCCTGCACAAAATAAAAATTTCTTTCAGCAATCTTCTTGGTACCCACAAATTTTGACAGGGACGTTAAAAACTTATCCTGGACTGTTCAGGAAAGCATGAGGCTGGCACATATTTCTAAGTACAAGAATATTACAGCACATCACCCCTTTTGTTTTTGTATGATGTTGGTATTACTATTAACAAGATCTCACATAGATGATATAAAATTATTGTGAATTGATTCATTAACTTGGTATTAAATGGCGTCTTTTATGTGTTAATCCTTGATTTATAGCACAGTCTAGAACTTAAGCTAAATTCACAATTGTTCATATTGCAAAGGAGAATGAATAGACTACCATCAGTGACTAATAAATTCTTATATTGCAAGCTGTGTCCATGTAGAACATAAATTGGAAATATGATTTCCCGATTTCTGTAAGCTACATATGAAATCCCTTTGAATTCATAAAAAAGGATGATGAAAGTCAGGATGGGAACATTAACGCCGTACAATTCTTGAACTTTTCGAGCTTTATCTCGACTCTTTTTCTTGTGAATTTGGAACTTCCATATGCCCGGCCAGACTGCTGACTTTTTCATTTCCACTTCCTGTTGATAAAACTATTTAGATACTAGGATCAATGGTATCTGATAAGTTTTTTGACCCAAAATCTGATGCAAGTTGGGATAGGATTAGTTTAAAATGTTGCCAAGTTTCCAAATTTAATTTTGCATTATGCATCTTACTTTTTGTCAGTAATTCATTCTGCAGTCAAACCATCACCCAAATTACAAACCAGAAGAAGAAGATTATTGCACCATGTATCCTGGAATGGAGTATTTGGAAGGCGAAGAAGGAGAGTTATCATGGTTCAATGCTGGAGTAAGAGTAGGCGTTGGAATTGGGCTCAGTATCTGTCTTGGAGTTGGAATAGGAGTCGGGTTGCTGGTTCGAACTTACCAAGGAACCACTCGAAACTTCAGAAGGCGCCTACTTTGATCCGATCTTTGCATGTTTGTCCTTTGATCTGACGTTGTCCATTACCTTAATATTGCTGACAGAGTATGGTTTGAAACTCAGGTTTGTTCAATGACAACGATGCAAAAGCTCGCCGGTTTTCTTTCTGTAAATTTAGGGTAAAACGTCCGAAAATAAAACCATCATTCCGTCAACGCAGGAAATGTCTTCAAACCCAATGTCTCGGGAATCAGAATACGATCATTTAGTTTGTTAACGAGTCGAATTCTCTTTGTAGCTTTGTGCAGTGGTGAGATTCTAGTTCAATGAATTTTCATATGGTTGTTCCTAGCAATGCTGAAATAAAATTTATTATAGCATCATATCATTTGTGTTATACATAGAAAATAATTTACAAGTAAAATTTATCATCCGTACTATTTTTAAAAGTTTTACAGGTAAAAAAATTAGATTAACTAGGTCGATTCTTGTATGTTGTCAAGTTGTATTGTTCGATCTGTTAAAACCAGTCCAACCCATCCACAAAGATGGCCAATCCCAACTGTCTAGCTCCTTTTGATACTCGTTCTCCCGTCTCGTGCTCCTTGAGCCTCATTCTATGAAATTTATTTAAATTCATTTTAAACTATATATTTTTTAATAAATAATTTGCGCATAAATTTATTTTTGAATATTATAATCATACAATTTTATTTTATTTTTTTTTTAAATCACTTTTCTTCACCTAATTTATTCTAAAAAAAAATGGGTCTCTATCCAAAGGATTGCATGGACAAAACATTATGCCCTTGTTTAATTGAAATAAAAATTAGATTTTTAATAGATATCGATGAAAATTGATGGAATGTATCTTTATATATATAAAGTGCCTATTTAACGGAATTTGTTGGTTTAACGGAAAAACTAACGGAATTTCTTATTTTTAACGGAAAATCTTTTTTCACTCCACCTACTTTCAAAATTATAATAATAATAATAATAATAATAATAATAATAATAATAATAAATTAGCTTTTGATAATTCCTTCAAACTAAAATATCTTGGAGCTAACTTATCCGAATCAACTTTTTCTCGAATCTGATTTATGTATCTAATTACGATTTATCCAACGAGACCAATATTCATATATTTACGATAACTCCATCAATATCTAAATATTTGACACAAATAAAATATAATTTGATAAATGTATCATTTAGTCCCTAACTTTCAAAATATTAAAATATAGTATATAAAAATGGAATTATATTTTATAAAAAATTTTGGGTATTACATTCTCTCCCTTAAAATATTTTCGTCCTCGAAAATTTACCCGTCACTTACCAATACTAAGTCTAACACATGATATACATATATTATCGTAATACATATCATACTTTAGCGATAAAATGAATTTTATTATTACTTAAAAAAAAGAGTAAAGACTTAAGTCATGCAAAAAGTTTAAGCCTCCGTTTGTTTCTCATTAAAAATCCATAAAAATGAAAAATATGATCGTTATCCGTCATATCAATCTATCAATTTTGAATTTTTATCTCTTGTGTGGGGTCCAATAACGGCTATATTTTTCATTCTCATTCTACATTAATGAGAATCAAATGGAGTCTAAGTAAACTCATCTTCTTATCCCTTAACATACCTTGAGTTTTCTGTTTGTGATTTTGAGTTGGAAATGACAGAGAGAAGCACTTTATTTAATTATTTATCAATTACATAAACATTACATCATTAATTATTTAATTAACCAAAAAAATTACATCTTTATTAATAACAAATTGATTCTTAAACAAAACTATTAAATATAAACTAAGCAAACGTGCATTGCACGTTGCTTACACCTAGTAGTTAAAAAATAGTGAGTCCTAAATATGTGCATCAAATTAATTATTAATTAACTAAAATGCGCCAAGGGACTTGAAAGGGAATAAAGAAGGAAATTTGTAGACCATAATTATTTAATATACAGTACAAGCGATAAACGGATCTACACTACCTGAAAACGAAATTTTGGAGGGAGGCCTGGAGGGAGAGACCGGGCGGAGCATGGATGAGAATTTGATAAAACGGTTAGAATCCGCAGTGGCGCGGCTTGAAATGCTTTCCGCCTCCGGAGTCCGTTCAGCTGGTGCGGCGGAGGTCGGCGAAGATGCAATGGCTATGGATCCGTCTATTATCGCATTCGTCGATCTGATTTCGCAGTATGTTAATAGGGTTACGAGCGCCGGAGAGAAGATTGGAGGACAGGTTTTGGATATCTCGAGGATCATCGAGGAGGCATTTTTTGCGCAGAAGGAGCTTCTCATTAAAATCAAGCGAAATCAGGTTAATTGTGGTTTTTTTTTTTTTTTTCCTGATTTGCATTCAGTGTTAATTATATCTTGTTTCTGTGTGGTAGCGTGCATTAAAATACTGAAAAATATTGTAACAATTAGCCCCACAAGCGGAAATTTCGTTTATATTATTAATTTTAATGAATTATATTATAACACACAATCGGCCTGTTTAATGTCTTCTTAAGTCCCTTTTTGCTGGCATTGATGTAATATTGTCTTAATATCTATATATTGAATTTTGGAATTTGAATTGCTACTTGGTGTTTAACTGTTTATGGACACAACCATGATTGCTGATAGGAACAGAAGGTACAAATTTACAGGACAAGTTCGTAATCTAAATACTTGAATTGGCATACATCATTCTGGAGTAGTCTTTATATTCTTTTTGCTGAAAAGTATTGGAATGAGGAAGGCCTGAGAATCTGAGATGGAAGTTTGAAATTGTATTTGCTTTATGAAAACTTCTTATTCTGATTTTTGGATGTCCTGGAACAATATTTTAATTTTGCCCTTTTCCCACGAATGAGACTTGAACCTAGGTCACTTACCTGCTCTTACCACTTGTGCTAGGCCTTGATCTCAATATTTTCTATGTTGTTTTGCTTGAACTTCTTATAACTGCTTAACAGTTTGATTTTGGAATAGGATTTTTTGAAGTTCCATTTTAACCATTGAAGGCGTGGATAGCATAGTGCCATGGTTATGTTATTAAAGCCGGTTGTTATGAGAACATTTCATCCTTTGGCATCATGTTATTATTCTGATGAAGTCTAAGAGCAATTCTATTATTAGATAGGAAAATAAGTTTGGTGGGTGTCTCTGATGTACTCTAATGTTGTTGAACAGCTTGTAACATTATTTTGGGTTTCTAATGGGTGAAATGGGCATTTTTCTTTTTATTATTTTGAGTTATTTTTAAATGTCTTCCCTCTGTTCTTTCCCCTGTCACTGTTGTGCTCAGTTTGCATACTTGAAATGCGCAGAAACCTGACATGGCAGGGCTGGTGGAGTTTCTTAAGCCTTTGAATGATGTGATTAAGAAAGCTACTGCATTGACAGAAGGTAGACGACCTGACTTCTTTCACCACTTGAAGACTAGTTCTGACAGTCTTACTGCCCTGGCATGGATAGCATATATGGGGAAAGATTGTGGTAAGAAAAATTTATAAACTGTTGAGCTTTTTATTCTTCAATTTTTAGTTCATTTCTTTGCTTGTACGGTTAATGTACTATCTAATTATAGGTATGAGCATGCCTATTGCACATGTAGAAGAAAGTTGGCAAATGGCTGAATTTTACTGCAATAAGGTAATGATTCTTATCCTTCCCCTCCCTACTCTAGAGCGTCCATCTTCACCACTACAAAGAAAAATTTATGAAGAAAATGGAACTTTACTTATCTTTAAACCTAAAGTGTGTACCAATTTCTGATTTCTCCCTCCCCTGCTCCTTGTTTCCTTTTGATGGTGATAGTAGTAGTCTTATTGTGCTGATTAAGATGTTCTTTTGCCACATCGTACCAGGATAAGAGGATAGGTTAATACCTTGTGAGTATTATATAGTTATCAATTTTATGCTTGCTTGTTTATATATTTTGAGATTGATCTATCGCATTTAAACTTCCTTTATATCTATTGATGGATGAAATAGAGTGGAGAAACATGTGTCATGCAGTTGATTCTAACTTTGTTGGAATAAGGCTTAGTTTACTACTGTTGTTGTTTATAATTGATATTTTCCATTGAATACACATTTGTATATAGTCATTTTGTTTATGATATTTTTATTTTCGATACTTTTCGTGAACGAAGACGAAATTTGACGAGTGAATATATGTTGATATTTGTTTAGATGCTGGATTGATTATCTTCATGCTTAAAACCCCGAAAACATATAGGATTCATTACATGGATAAGGAACAATCGAAAAATCATTATCAGTATTTCTTGGGATACTGAAATATATTCTACTAATGAATAATTGAACTCATAAAATGCATTTACATGTAGCTAGCTTCTTAGAAAAATGGCAGTGGAATAATTAATTTTCCTTTAGATGCGAAAGTAAAATGTTTAGGCAGATTATTTGTGTCAAAGTTTAAATGTCAAGCCATAGTTATGAATCAATGTACCTATATGAGAATTTTTAATAATACTATTTTATTTATGGAAAAGGTCCTTCTTCTGTCACTGACATTTTGATAAGCAAAAATATATCTTTTCACCTTGTTCGATCCACATTCTTACCAAAACTCATTTTTTCAAAATTCATTTTCAATCACATATTCTTCAATAAAATAATATTACAAGTAAATCCAACTTTTCTTTATTTTTTTCTCTCTACTTTTATCCAATAAAATGAGAGCGATTCTTGAAAGTAAGGTACCTTTAATGTGGTTGTATTTTGCCTTTAATTGCATTAATTTCAAGTTCTACACCATTTTTCTTCCTTTTGTGAGGCAAAATCATACTGCCATTTATATGCTCAGGAACAATTCAAGTATGAAAGTTCAGATTATTAATTTTTATTTATTTAACAGGTACTTGTCGAATACAGAAATAAAGATGCAAATCATGTTGAATGGGCAAAGGCTTTAAAGGAGCTTTATGTGCCGGGCTTGAGGGATTATGTGAAGAGTCACTACCCATTGGGCCCTGTATGGAGTGCCACAGGGACGACAGCAGCATCTGCCCCGCCAAAAGCTCCTACACGAGGACCAGGTGCCCCTGCTCCTCCACCTCCTCCACCTGCTTCACTGTTCAGCTCTGAAACTCCTCAGCCCTCATCATCACATCCAAAGGAAGGAATGGCTGCTGTTTTTCAGGAAATTAATTCTGGAAAGTCGGTAACTTCTGGTAATATTCACTCTTTTGATTTGCCATGTTTTTCTCTTTATCAGATTCCTGTGATTTTTTCTCTTATATTGTCTCTTTACTTTCCTTCTAGGATTGAGAAAGGTCACAAATGACATGAAAACCAAGAACCGTGCAGATAGAACTGGTGTTGTGAGTGTTGCTGAGAAAGGAAATGGTGGTGCGCCTTCTCTCTTGAAGGCTGGACCTCCGAAGTTCGAGCTTCAAATGGGTCGGAAGTAAGTGATATTTGATACTTACACATGGGGACACATTGTGCCAAAGTTTGAATTTCTTTTTCAGCTACATGTTTCAATGCATGCAGATGGGTGGTTGAGAATCAAATTGGACAAAAGAATTTGCTAATTAAAGATTGTGATTCAAAGCAGTCCGTGTATATCTTTGGTTGCAAAGATTCAGTTGTGCAGATCCAAGGTATATCTACTTTTACTAGCACATAATGCCTTCGCAGGTGTACAATTGAGCCAAAAACGAATAACAATTGTATGAGTAAAGGTTTAATATAGTCACGAAGCTTAACGTCAGCATAACCCTGTGCAGGAAAAGTGAACAACATTACAGTAGACAAGTGCACTAAGATGGGGCTTGTATTCATGGTCGGTGAGGAAATTGTTTCAATCACGCTAGTTTTTCCTAAAGTTGGAAGTCGTATTATCTAAGGTCAACTCACTTGTTTAAATTGATAACTAGGATGTTGTGGCAGCTTGTGAGGTTGTCAATTGCAGTGCTGTGGAGGTGCAATGTCAGGTAATAATTATCTCGTTTACCCAAGTTGGATGATCTTATGATGGCTTCTCGTAATTTTTTTCTTTTCCTTTTCGATGATGGGGTAAGAAAGGGGTTGGATAGGGGTGGGGAAGAGGGAAGAGGGGAGATATTCCATTTTCTTTTTCAGTTATTTTATTATGACGAAGTTCAGACATTAGAATGTGGCGTCTTTCAAAAAATTCTGCCTTGGCTGTAAAAAATAAAACCATCACTTCTAGTTGCATGAGATTAATGTTCCATGTTTTCCTTGCACATTGGTCTTTGTAGGGCTCGGCTCCAACAATTTCAGTGGACAATACGGCAGGTTGCCAGTTTTACTTAAGCAAAGATTCTTTGGAGGCTTCTATAACGACAGCAAAGTCGAGTGAAATCAATGTGTTGGTACCTGGTTCTGGACCTGAGAGTGACTGGGTATGTTTTTATACTTTTACTTGGCTGCTTATGAAAAACTAGAACCCTCTACTTACATGAAGCCGAGTTTAAAATGATTTTAAAGCTACGAAGTAAACTAAATCTCCTAGTCATCTCTCTCTTAGTACGAGTAAATTTTCTTGTCATATTTCTTACTTTGACGAGTTTATAGTATAAAATATTCTTTTCCCTGAACATTCAAATCATTGCCAAGATAATTCTCTTCTAAACGTTTAGGATGCTTTAGGTAGATGTCAAAGCATCTGATTCAGATACACGACTTTAGAGCATGTTTAGCCAGCTCTAAAAATGTGAAGTTAATTTTAATTAACCTTTAATGCCCAAACATGATTGAGCTCTTATAGAAGTTACTGGGGAATTTTTATATTTCATTTCGAAAATGTACATTTTTAAGAGTAAGTTACTTATTTCATTCCGTCATGTGTTCTTAGGCTTAGCCAAGCACGCTATTAGCTCCTTACAAAAAGAACACACGACGTGTCACGAGTTCGAATCCCCTGTCAACATTTTCTCGGTCGAGCCCTTCGCACCGAACTTATCTAGTGCGGTTTATCTCTCCTATGTGGTTTGCGCAAGTTACTGCACATGGATTGAGGTTTATTCAGTGCACACTCACGAGTAGAGACTGTGGGTTCCTACGTTAACAAAAACACACGACATAACTAATTGCCATAAATTATTCGACGCTGACATAGACTTTCCATAGATTCTATTAAAAGCTCTCTGCATTTTACCGCAGGGGGAGCACTCTTTGCCACAACAATACGTTCATGCATACAAGGATGGTCATTTTGTGACTACTCCGGTATCCCACTCCGGGGCCTAATCAAGGGACTTTTGCGAAAGTAATCAAATGCAATGGCTGCTTTTTTTTTTTTTTTCGGAATATTGAGGGCGTTTTTCAGTTTATTGGTTATCGCTTGAAATCTGTTCAAGGTGCAATTTTGATTTATAGTTCTTTTTTGTAGAGCTGTTGTATTTCTGCATGTTCTGCTGGCAGTTTGTGCCCAGATGTGTGTCTTTTCTTTTTCATAATCAAGAGCGAGTTACATATATGAGAATTCAATTTATTTTCTTCTTTTTACTGAACTATCAGAATCCTCTTCACAAATTTTGTTTTTGTGTAAACAACTAAGAAATTTTTTTGCTCATCAATTGCAGTTTTTTTTTTTTTTTTAAAAGCTAATTGTAGACAATGAACTCATACAGCGATTTTAAAACTTCTTTCCAAGAAACCATTTTAGATCGAGATAATTGTCTAAAAAGGCCTTTTATGAAAATAAAAAATGAAAAAATTATGGGAGAAACCATTTATAATAAACTTATATAAAATATTTGATAAAATTGTAAAACAGTATAAATTTAAGATTAACACTTTTTATATTTATTGAGAGGTCAATTTACAAGAATTTGAGCCTTTTTGGTAAGAAATAAAAATGTAACTATATGCGCACCATACTCCACGTAATAATACTTCCAAATTGAATCAAATAATTTTACTACAAAAAGTCAACTTTAAGGGTCCGTTCGATTGCAAATGTGGAATTTGAGTTGAAAGAAAATGAATTACAGGAAATTGAATTGTCTAAAATTTGTTTTACTGGGAATTGTAATTACAGGGAATTAAATTGCTTAGAATTTTGTGTTTGATTGATATAATTTTCCACCTGAAAAATGTTGAAATTTTGGTGTTCGTTTGACTTCGTTTTTCATGAAAATTGTCAATTAAAGTGATAATTTTTTTTACCATTGGGTCTATAATTTCTTTCAAAAAAAATTAACAAAAAAATTAAAATTAAAAATTACGATACCGAATATCATTCGTTTGACTTTGTTTTGCATGAAAATTGTCAATAAAAGTAATAAATTTTTTTATCACCGTGTCTAGAATTTTTTTCAATTGCGAAAAAAAAAAAGCTGGAAAATCAATTTTCACCAAATGGTGAAAATTGATTTTCCACAAAACCAAGAAAAATGTGAGCATGTGAGCCAAATAAGAAAATAAATTCCATAGAAAAAAAAAGTGTATCAAACAAGATAAAAGTGGAAGTTTGGAATTTATTTTTCATTTTCTATCAAACAGGCCTAAAATTTTCATTGGCTTGCCTTTTGAAAATGCAATTTCCAAAATTTCATCTAGCCCGTAAACTTTATAAAATTTGCATATTCGACCCCAACCGTGATCTTACCCAATTTGTAACTCTTCTTCTCATCATTCTTCCTTAAATTGTCACTTTCCCAATAAGAGCAATTTCAATACTCCTCATTTTAGAGAGTCAACACTTGAAAAATAGGTTCCAAATAACTCTATATTTTAACTGTCAAAATAGAGAGTGAGTCTATTTTTACTTAATAATAAATGTATTTAATAATTTACAAATTTCTATGTTATGTGTCTTAAATTATTTAAGTTATATTTTAATTTATTGGCCATTGACATTTAAAAAATATATATTAATTAAAAATTGAGGAAAGACTAGGCCACGGTTTAGTGGAAATAAAAATCGAGATTTTAATTCAAATCAAAGTCAACAATTAATTTTAACTAAACATTATATGTGAACCACAATTTTTCAACAATACATTTCATCAACTTATATCAAAATCTACTAAAAATCTGATTTTAATCATCACCAATTGAGGCTATGTTTTTTGTAGCTATGTCAACGAGCCGAAAAAAAAGCTCGGGCTCGGCTCGAGCTTTTTTTGACTCGAGCCGAGCAAAGCCCGATAAAAAAAATGAGGCTCGACCCGGGCTTTTGCACCGAGTCTTAGCGAGCCAAGCCGGCTCGAGTTTTTGAATTTTTTTTTAATTAAATGTTTGTAGCTTGCTGCCTTTGCAGGCAGCTAAAATAGCTGCATTCAGGCAGCTTGCAGAAAAGCTACCCTTAGAGGCAGCTCTATAAATTATTATTATTTTTTTAATGGTGGGCTAGAGCCGACGCCCCAAAATGGGGTTGGCTCAGTTACATCGAGCCCGAGCCGGGCCCAACTCAGGCTTTTTCCGAGTCGAGTCGAGTCTGAGCCGTCGAGCTTTTTTGCTATCCTTAGTTTTTTGTTAAAAAAAAAAAAAAAAAAAAAAAAATAGGTAAAAAAATAGCATTATTGGAGTGTAAGATTTTTTACAAGTAGTCTCTTATAGGTGCTCTTAACTGCATATCTTGAGATATTTTCATTTTAGTCATTGGAACGAAGAACATTTTCTAATTGACCCATTTTAACCGCCAATTCAGTCGGAAAGGATCACTCTTGCAAGGAAATGTTGATTTAGGGATGCTTCTGCCAAAGTTGAATGGATAAATCATGAAAACACAGAAACCTAATATGATAGGGACCAGAAGTGCAGAAAAAACGAAGAAATAATCCGACTTTGGGCACAATTTGCAAATCCTCTTCTCTGTGGGGACTTATCCAGAATTGTAAGAAACACGGGGGACTTTACACAAAACTTGAAAATTAAACCATAAAACGACGCTGCTTTGCGTTTATACAACGTCGCCTCTTATGATGATGGCGTTTAGAAATTGAGAAAACAGTCTGAGTTTTCGTGAATCAAATTCTTCGGCGAAAATGGCTCTGTTTGGATCCAACATTTCTACCGACGTAAGTTTCGATTAAGGTTTTTTAACTTCAATGCATATTTTCAATTAAGCATTAACTTTGGAATTTTCAATATTAGGTCAGAGATCAAAGTTCGCATTATTCAATTCTTGAAGTTGATTTTTTTTTTCCCATTTTTGTTGCGTATTTAGTCACTCTAGTATTTGAATTGAATGCGTCAGTTGTATTTGCCTTGTTTCAAATGATCATTTGCTATTCGGAGGTTAGGCTGTTTCTTGGATTAGAAAACACAAACACACGCTCACTTTGCTGCATTTATATCGACAGCAGAAGATTGAATTGGTGGAGTGTGGACACTGTGAGGTTTTGGACTGTTGAGTTCGATATAGTAACGTTTTTGTTTTTGCTTTTGTTTTTTCTATTTGCAGTTGTTTCTGCAGGTTTTTGTTTACTTATTTACTAGTTCAGATGAATTTTGTTCCTTTTGTATTTGTGCTTTGCTATAAGAAATGTGATTTATACTTATCTCAACTCTAAACAATGCAGGTTGGCTTACGGGTGCTTCTTTCTCCCTTCAGTTCTAATGTTGTTATTAGAACAGCATGGTGAGCTTTGAACCCATTTATTTATCACCCAAAAAGATGTTCAAACCTTTCAATTTAGGTTTACATTTTACTGGAGCTATGGTGCAACGTTAAAAATATTTTCTGTACAAGAATCTCATTATGTGTAAAAGAACCTTATCCTGTAAATGCACTGACAATATGCATGTCGTCTGCAGCTGTTCTGTGGGGATTGTTTTGCCTGTTTATTCCACATTTAAGGCCATTGAGGCAAGGGATCAAGATGAGCAACACAAGTGGCTTCTGTATTGGGCCGGTTAGTTATTCTGTTTAAATCTTTCTTATTGTCCCAAAGTGGTGATTGGAATGTTTCTACCATGTAAATGCGCATTTATTATTTAGTTCTTTTAATGAAACCATCAGGGAGGACATATTTGGTAAAATATGCTTTGTGGTTGCAAGGGCAGATCTCATGACCTTTGTTGTTTTTCATGCTGTAATTTAAGGCTAAACTTCAAGATACTGAACTCTTGATTCCAGTATATGCTTATTATAGTCTTGAGAGTAAAGTTATAAAATGGCTTATCAAAATCACGGTACTTTTTTAATTGATTTATTTGAGATTTTAGCCAATATATTGAATAAATAAGTGTATTGGTATTTTCCTCTGAGGTACATTCATTTATGGTTTGGTGAGATTATACAATCATTTAATGACCTGCTTTGGTCATGAATTTAAACAAAGAATTTTTTCATACTTGCAGTATATGGATCTTTTAGTGTCGTCGAGATGTTCACTGACAAACTTCTCTACTGGTACAGCTTTGAACCTGAATCTGATTTCTTAACGACCACTAACCCCCAGGAAAAAAATTAAAAGAGAGAGAGAGAGAGAGCACAGGCACGCACACACATATTCTCTAATATAGTCGTTCAGCAATTATCTTAGGTTTCTTTGAAAGCATATTGAGGTGGTGCTTTTGTATGATTTTATCAGGTTCCCTCTCTACTATCACATGAAGTTTGCTTTTCTTGTTTGGCTTCAACTGCCAACTATTGATGTAAGCTTGGCAACTGCTCTTTTCTAGTTTCTAGCTGTATTATTTATCTTTTCCCATTACTGGTTTCTTATTTGAATTATGTAAATATATCCTCACCGGTTCCTACTATTTATAATGTGTCGCAATGGATATTGATGTTGGGAGATGAAATCATGTGCGCTTTATGTTCGATGATTAGGACTTTCTAGACGGCAAATCTGCATATGTGGTGAAAGTGTAATTTATTTTTGTAGTAGAAGGGGGTGTTTGATGGATATTATTGAGGAAAGAATGTATGTTAAATAGTGATATGATGGGAAATATGTGGTTAAAAGATAAGGAAAAATTATTGATATGATGGAAAATATTATTTTATTGAAAAATGTGTGGTTGAAAATGAGTTTTGAAAGAATGTATTTTGAAAGAATGTGTGCCAAACAGGGGCCAAAGTTTTAGCTGCTAGGTCTGGGACATTGGTTCTCTTTTTGAACCTTGAATTATGTGTAGATATGTGGTCATTTGGAAGGTCAAAACACTGCCTGATACTGAATCTGGTTCAAGTCTTCTAGTCATTCTTCTTACATGCCCTCCCTTGTGCGGTAAATCTTCTGTAGTTAATATCTGATTCGAGGGGCCATTTTTTTCAACCTGATGAAAACATGAAAGTAATAGAAGAGTATAGCTCTAGCTCTAGTGTGGTTTAGAAGATACACTTTCCATCTATTTATGACGTGCAGGGGAGAAAAAAAAAAAAAAAAAAAACCCTCCTATGCACTCTATACCTTGTTGAATATCTTCGCGTTTCAGTTTCGGTTCCATTTTTTTTTTCAATTTCTGTATATTTGTTGCATATGTGCAAAGGGGTAATTAAAAATTGGCTTTGATTTTTGATTCATGATGAAACCCAGATCGTTGCCTGAATATGGGTGTGAATGTCTAGGATATTTTCTGTTGCTTGCTTAAATTGCCTTCCCTTTATGATAGCGCAAACATAAAGAATAATTGAACGCGTGATAGACCAAAGTCATTGTTCTATTTAGGTATTATTTATATTTGGCTTTAAACATTCTAGAATTATTTTTAAGACATGATTTGTACTTGCACTGCATGCTAGTCTTGTCAAAACCTCACTCGATTCCACTTCCTTTTTCTCCAGGGAGCAAGGCAATTGTATATGAACCACTTGCGCCCTTTCCTCCGAAGGCATCAATCAAGGCTCGATCAAATTGTGGGTTTCTTGTATGATGAAATGGTGAATATCTTATTCTGTACTTTACTGGGCAGTTAATGTTTTTTGAAGCCTAGCTTAGCTTGAAGAGATGGAGCTTCACTATTCCAATTGTCAAATGGTTAGATAATATAGTTCCACAGACATCTCTCTCTCTCTCTCTCTTCTTCCCCCCACCCCCACTCATTTGGGTTGGTGGGATGGGGTGGAGGTTTTGTTAAGCGGGGCTTGTATTGGTCCACTAATGGTCACTGCCTTCATTAAAATATGGGAGAATAGGCTGGATGAAAATTTGATGATATCTTGAATAAAAAATTTGCTTCCCAATGCATAAATATTCTCAGTCCTCTAATATAGAACAAAAATTCCACACCCCTACTTTATCAGTCATCTGTTTATACTAAAACGTTCACACTTAACAATCGGTAGCTTCATCTGTGTCTTGATTTGCAGGTTAAATTTGTGAGTAGCCATCAAGGGGAAATCCAGATTGCAGGGAAACTTCTTACGAAGATTTTGGCATCAGGTACTTGGCATGGTATAAAAAGGCGGTACTGAATCCCGTCTTGAGGCCCGCCTCACCGTGAGGCGCATGTAGTACGCCTCGAGGCGGTATTTTTGAGGCTAAAAATATGAGGTTTACGCCTTTAAATCTGAGGCACACGCCTCAAGGTGAGCGCCTCATGGAGCATGAGGCGTGCGCTTCATTTAAAATTTGATTTTTCAATTGTATGAAAAGAAATCAGAAATGACCACTCTTAAAAAGAAAAGAGCCCATTTAAAAAGGCATTTTTGGCTTAAACAAAATAATAAAATGATGTCACATTACAATTGGTGGATGAGATGATTTTGTAGAAATTGAGAGTAGCAAAGAGGAAGATGATGGGGAAATTAAATTTGATGATAATTCCATTAACAATACTAGTAATAGTGATGTTAGTGCTGACTATTAGTTTTTTTTTTTTAGTTTAAGCTGCTTTTTTTTTTTACCATTGCAAATGGAGTGATTTTTAACTTTTGTAATTTTTTTTTTTTTACTAAACATCTTCTTTCTTTAGGTGACCTATATCTCAATATGCTAATGGCTATATATCCTATTTACTATGCTCCAACTTTGATTTTTATGTATTTTTGTATTATTTTATAATTCTCAGATTTTGTTTTTTTTGTTTTTTGTGAGGCTTACGCCTCAATCCCCCTCGAGGCTTAATCGTCGCCTCATGAAGAAAAATCGCCTCAGTATTTAGTTTCACCTTTTCAAACTTTGGTACTTGGCTTTACTTTTATAATCATGTGATAGTGAATTATGTGAATTATATTAAAAGTTTTAACTGTTGGAATAAGCCTGACATTATGAACACAACCTTTGTATATCTAATCTGCAATCTGCTACACACATTGTTGTTAAAATCTGATAATTTAGTTCAATGTATCGATTTATTTTCCTTCCTTTTGAATCAGCTAATTACATTGTTCAAGAAATCGTTCATCCTGGACGAAGACAAGCAAGTGGTGCTGCTATTGAAGGCCCACCCCAGCATGGAGAGACTTCAGAATCTGAGGAATCGGAAGATGAAGAATGACTCACTGGTCCACCCCATTCTCCCGTATTTATAAGACCACGACATGCGAATGATATATTGATCAGAATAGAAATAGCATATTTCATAATAGTAAGATGATTGACAATGCAATCTGTTATATCTCACGGTTTACAAATCGTTTGCTTTTTGTTGCTACTTGAAATAATTTTTCAGCTGTGAATAGATAGATGTGTTTTTCCATACTAGATATTCCCCAAAGTGTGTTCATGCATTCCTATAATGTTTCATAACTAGAGAATTAGTCCCTTTTGGGTTGGTGATTATTTAATAATCACTTCTGATCAAACATACTTCGTATCTGTACATTTATAGGACCACAGTTTAGTCATTTAAATTATAATTTAATGACAAACAAAACATGCGTTAACTAGGGTATGAGTTGATTGTATCAAAGTTTTATGTCGAAGCCTTCACACGCTTGGAATGCATATGAGGACTTTGGGGATCTTCTTGAAGATGGTCGTCAAGCGAAAGTGGAGAAGAATCTTATCATTGTAATTGATATAAGAGTATTGGATAATATAAAGATTTACTTTTTTATTGTCTTTGGCCAATGTTGCCTATAAACAGCTGGTGAATAAATCATTACTAGACACGCATGCGCTCTCCATCCATTCCAGTTGGGAAAAGAGCAGTAAAATAAAAGCAGTATTCAATCTCAAAGTTAATAATAATATAAATAAATAAAAGAATGAATGGATTGAAAAGACAAGTGCTTTGATTTTAAAGGAGTTAGATAGAAAATTTAGTTGACGGTCAAAATGTCGGTAGACTTTACCTTTTGGGGATGAGTTTTGCTACTTGTACATCGAGATGTACATTTTCTTCATAATAGATGAGGTTCACGTCCAATAAAAAAAATCGTGGGATCCCCTATTGTGAGGGGGTCCGTACACCGGAGTGTGATGTACAAGTAGCACAACCCTTTGGAGATTGCTAATCTATATTGTCATCACCTTTTTCTCAAAAGGGACTTCACATACATTTCTAAGTCCTTTTTTTGATAAATATTGAATTCTAAATATTAATTATTAACTTTATGGGATTCACAATTTTTTAATCGTATCAAAAATTTTAATCTCCACAAAACGTGGGTTAATTTTATTTATAAAATGTTTTTTTTTAATATTGGAGTAAAATAAGGTTGGTTTAATTAGAAATAAATTTGTGCACATTAATGTTTATTAGCCACGTGAAAATTAAAATCAGATTTTTTTTTAAAATATTTTGATAGAAGTTGATGAAATATGTGGAACCCTATAAATATGTGATTAAAATTAATTGTTGACTTTGATTTAGATTAAATTCTAAATTTTAGTTTTTATCGAACGGGCTTAATTAGTTTTCCATTCAAGTACAGTGTGTTCCGTTGTTGACAAATTATTCTCGCTAAATTTGGAATTAATGGCATGTTTGAACCCCATTTTTAGAATGCATTTTTTAATAGTAGATGGATAGAAAATGTGTGGTTGAAAATGAAAAAATAAAATTAGTTGATTGTAATATTATTTTATTGAAAAATGTGTGGTTAAAAAAATATATTTAAAAAAAAACGAGAGTTGAGGGCTAAGTAAACAAGTCTCTATATGCCATTTCAATTAATTTATAGGAGTTTTGTTTGAGTTTCATATAATTTGAAGTTAATTTCAAGTATTAATTTTTATCACACATTTATAACTATTATGAACTAATTATTTATACATTTCATGAGTTATTGGTCGAGCATGATCGACTCATTCTCGCTAAATTTATAATTGTAGATTTCTTTTATATCTATTCTTTTTAGAACAATTTCATTTGTACATAAGCAAATCCACATAAAATCACCAGAATACTTACAAGGAGTGGGCCACACCGTGTATTAAAAGGAAAATTCTATGTGTACATAATTTGGGTACAAAATGATGTCCATAATGTGATGTGGATAAAATCTGATTGTTGATAGGAAAGTGTGAAATTTGAATTAAAGTTTGAATCCAGTGTCACGTGTAATTATGGACATTATTATATGTAACATTATGTAATATTATGTACTTGTAGCACTTCTCGTATTAAAAACATTGCAGGCCCCACATATGTGAATGATCGGTTGCATTTCTGTTGGTACCGTTCTTTTTATATATAAAATTATATATAAGAGAGTAAAAGACAATAAAAGTTGACTTGACTTATACTTTGTATGCTGACAAGATTCACTATTCCAAGATTCGGACGCAGATTTTACCAACCAAATATTCATAAAAAGACAAAGTAATTAGTGGCGATGAGTACATTTTTGAATTCATGCCTTGGTGCCAAAACAAGGTATTGATATTTCAATATTTCATCATCATTTTTCCCCCTTCTGATTGACTTCTAATTTATACCAACAAGCTTTTCATTGGAAAAAAAGAAAAAATGAAAAAAGAAAAAGTGCATACTAAACTTCGTTTTTGATTGGGATATCTTAAAAAATTGTTGAGAAAATAAGATCAAAGTTAGAGTGTGTTTGGTAGAGATTGAAATCAGATTAAAATTAAAAAATTAATTGTTATTGTTGACTTTTATTAGACGAGTGAAACTCAATAACGGCTATATTTTCAATTTTAATTGGATTAAAATCTATAGCGAACAATAATTAATTTTAATTATACACTTCATGAGATTCATAATTTTATTAAATTTTTTTATCAAAATCTATTAATTTTTTTATCGAAAGTTTTATCCAACAACTCCTTCAATACAAGGAAGTTTTTTAGAAGTGAAATACATTTGGAAAGTTCGACTAAAAAATTCATCGTGATATTTGAATCTATAGAAAATTAACTCCTTTGATTTTAGCATTTACATTTAAATTATTTTTAAAACGAAACGAGACACAACAACAAATGTCTCCCGTTTTCATGAGTTTCGTAGTGGTTGCATTTTTATTTTTATTTTTTGAGTTACATGTTTATTAAATATCGTAGTTATTTAACATTATACTTTCAGGGCTCGAATAATATTCATCTAGGAAAATTACACTTTTAGAACATGAAATATTATAATTAAAAGTTATTTTTTTAGAAAATTAATTTTACTAATAAAACAAGAACTTTGAATGTTATGTTTAACGAAATAAGTAAACAATGAAGTAAAAAATGACCGTTTCAAATCTTTTCTTTATTTTTATATCATTTTCAGCATTATAATAATTATATTATTAATCCCGTTCGTTATAATCCCTTAATTTGTCTTAAACGCTGAATTAATTATAACTTTTTCTCTTTCCTTTTTTCTGTGGACTCTGATTTTGTACACTTTCACAATCTCAGTCAAAATGCAGCTTTCGTTATTATTATTAATTATTTGATTTTCATTGGATTTAGACCCCGCCTACAAATGGGTGCTTTTCAGGCACATCCACTCCACTTTCAGGTGTTTTTTTCGCTGTGCAATTTTGGCATTTTCCAGTAAGGTAAAAGAAATTAATATGGGTTTCTAGTTTTCTTGATTATGAAGCATCTGAATCTTTATTTTTATTTTTGTTTGATTTTTTCCATTGGTTGCATTATTGAATCCAATTTCCTTATCGGGTTAATCTCTCCTATTTTTATGAACCTGGATTTGGGAATCTTTGAAGATGTATTCATTTGACTGTATTTCCTTTTGTTATTTTATTTTTTGCTTATTGAACTCACTTTCAAAATTTCTTATTGGGTTTTAGATCCATATATGGTAAAAAGCTTCAATTTTATTGGAATCCTTGAACTGGAGATGATTACAGATGGGATGATTATCTTTTTTTTTTTTTGAATATTTATTTATATCTTTCTTCCGTTTATTCTTCAAGCATTATATATTCAACTTGTTATCTTGATTATGCTATTAATTGTTTTACATCTTAAACGGAAATGAAATCTGTACTTTGGCAAATGTATACAGAATTGAATGAAGAGAAGTTACTACAAGGTTTCTTGATAATTAAGAATATTTTCCTTAATAGTATCATTTGTGCACTCACTTAGAATTTCATTGATTATGTGCAGCTAATTATGTTGAATTTCAATTGCAGGTTGGGATTGGGTATTGAACAGTTCCTAGTTTCACCTTTGAACATGAAACCAAAATCGAATAATTGCTGGCGCTCAATTGTGCCTCTTCATGTGCAAGGAGAATCGGCAAACGATTTCTGCGTGTTTCCTAAAGTGAATTCGGCAAGCGATAGCCCCGGAAACTTTCCCGTTTATCTCAATGTGTATGACTTGACTACGGTAAATGGTTATTTCTACTGGGCTGGCGTTGGTGTCTTTCATTCCGGAGTGGAAGGTAGGTTATGCTCTCAATTATGAATCATGGTTTAGTCAGTCTTTTGATCTCCAATTTTTGTTACATAAGAACAAGATTTTTTATTAACTGTTACTGTCTCAACTAGATCCTAATCTCTGTTGGGGATTAAGCCCATTTCCCTCTTTGCAGGAGCATAAAAACAGAATAAAATCAAAAAAGGCAAAGCCACCACTTAGATTTATTGTTTCAGCCTCTAGTTTTTCATTATAATGGAGACAGAGAACATGCATTTTCTCACACCTCTCAGGCACCAAAAAGGCACCCTCAAGCCTTCTTTTATACTATGAACGTTAGTGCGATGCATTATGTGTATGAAATATTCAACATACCTGCTGAAAATATTCTTAATACTATGAAATATCCTTTCATAGTATAAAAAATTCTTCTATACTATGATTATTAGGGCGGCATAGTACATGTATGGAATACCCAAAATATACCCTTGAAAAACTCTCCCACTTGCCCAATATTAGGTCAATTTGCGGTCAAGGGAAGTTTTATACGGTCCGACCACTGCAAGTTACATTATTATCAATCTTACTTTTTGAGTTGCACTGTCATGTTTAATGTCTGCTGTATGGATGGAGCCATTGCGGTCCTGTTAAAACTGCAAAAACATTATAGTTGATATCTGTACGAGTGTAATAGACAATTTGCATGTGGGTTGAGTTTGTCATTCCCTGAAGTTGAATGCATATTCTTAGATTTATCCTCAAAAGCTCAAATTTGTAGAATGAATACTTAGAGGAATGGCTCAGACCACCTATATGGGAGATTCCATTAGACTAGTGACTTCTTTGGGTTTCTTGGCCTTCTTGAATATGAATATTTGAGTTCTCTGCAACAAAATTTGTCTGGTAAATGATGTCATAACAAGAACAAACAAATTTTCACATTATTATCGAGCAAAATTTGATTTACAAAAACTCTAAATCTTTTGATTTTGGACATTGCGCACGTGGTTATTGAATTATATTTATCAATTGGGCAATTAGTGTATCGTGGATGTAATCTTACCTATATACGTACACTTGCATTTACTTTAGACATATTTGCATTGGCATCTTGCTTGGTGCTTTTTGAGTCTCGTGATAGAAAAATTCAAAGATGTTCAAATTTTATCCACTTACGTTTTCACTTTGAGTAGCTTTGTATTTTTTTATTAGTCTATAAACCATAAAACACAAATTTCTCTTTTTTCTGATTTTATTAGTGCATGGCGTTGAATATGCTTTTGGAGCCCATGACTATCCTGCAAGTGGCGTCTTTGAAATTGAACCGCGGCAATGCCCTGGTTTCAAATTCAGAAAGTCAATTTTCATGGGCATGACGTATTTGAATCCTAACGAAATTAAAGAATTCATGGAGCGCCAAGCTGCATATTACTATGGCAATACATATCACTTGATTGTGAAGAACTGCAACCATTTCTGCAAGGACATATGCTACAAGTTGACAGGAAACCGGATACCAAAATGGGTGAATCGGTTGGCTAACATAGGTGTCTATTCTTCATCTTACTGCAATATTTATTGTTCCTGATTATGCCTTTGTTTCTATCATCAAATGATGCTCCATCATTTGCACGTTTCTGACCCTTGATTCCTCATATTTAATCTGCGCTACACCTAGTAGACGTATAATAATAATAATAATAACAATAATAATGATGATGATGATGATGATGATTTCCTAGAAAGGAGCCAGTGATGCATTTCATCTGAAGATATCAATTTGGATTTTACGAAATTCTGCTATGTAATGAGATTTCCTTCTAAAAATACCATTTTGTTTTTGTCTTTTGCTCTTTTAGGTTCATTCTGCAATTGTATTCTTCCGGAGTCCCTTAAAACATCTCCAGTGCGACATTGTGCAAATTGTCAAGGCTTTGGCTGCAAGAAGAAGATTCGACGAAGCTCTTTTGGCAGCTTTTCGTCGATTTCCATTCTCCGGAAAGAGAAAGAAGTGTCTATATCTTCATTGTTCTTGCACTCCCACTATAAAGGCTGCCTACCTCCATGGGAGTTGAAAACATCTGCAAGTAAATCTTCGAAAGAGGGATGAAAATAGCATTGCATAGTTTTAACAGGACCCTTTTTTTGTGTGTGTGGATTCCTGCAGTTTTGTCACGACCAGATTCTGAATTTTAATCATCCATTAGCCTCTGCTAGGTAAATCATTTGCAAGTTTCTCGTGTTTGGTTACACAGAGCACCAGTCCTCTGTTATTTGGCTTTGGCTTTTCTGTATCTATGGTGATGATGTCTGTATTCTTATTGATGTGTCTCAGTTTCAATCTGCAGAACTGTATCTTTGATAATTCAAAGTAAAAGGAGAGTTTAAATGGCACTTCTGCACTGATGTTACACTTCTTGTTATCTAAATCTTTAGTGTCATTTCTGTGCTAATCTTAACTTAATATTTAGTTCACTGGCATCTATTGGCTCGAGTTTTTCCTGCAATTCATATGACTCGCTGAAAAAAAAAAAAAAAAAAAAGCTAAAATCTTATTCACTATATTGTATGGCACTACCTTTAATATCCTGATTTAGCTAACTTTAGTAGGGTTTGAAAGATTAAGATTATTGTGGGAATCAGTATTATGACCATGATAGAATCGCATGAGAAAAGGCCAAACCAAAAACTTCCCTAAAGTTGGGGAAGATTAGGCCTGGGCGTGGTTTAGTTTGGGTCACTTTTGACTTCAACCCGAAACTAAAAACAAATTAGTCGGTTTGGATGAATTTCAATCCAAATCAATCCACTCTAGCTCTTAAATTGAACCGAATTGACCCAAATCAAGTCGATTTGGTTTGGTTAGTTCGGTAGCCAATTTGGATTTTTAATCCAAACTGATTTTTTTAAAAAAGAAATTGTCTAGGTTTGAGCTCACTTAGATTGTAAGAATTAAAATAACTAAATAATTTTATATTATAATAACTATTGTTTAACGAATAAAATCAAGTTAATAGAGACAGGTCAACATAAAACTCAAGAAATTTGTTGCTTTTTTATGCATTATGTAGCGTGACTGTCTAAATAGGGAAAAAATGATTGGTTTGATCGATTTTTCGAAATTTTTTTCCCAGGTTTAGAGAACATGGTGGCCCAAAAAATTAAGGCGCGAAGATTCAGGAAAAGGGCCTTCAAAATTAGTCCACAGACAGATTTTGAGGTTAACACTGCAGGATGATACCAACTTACACAAACAGCATCGAACAAGAACGCTATTACGATTCTTTAACTTGCATTACATATCGAAAAGCAACTAATAATTTGACAAAAAGCTTCAGGAATTTCGTTTTATTAAAAACCAACCAAATTACAATGAAGTATGAACCCCTAACATCTATTATATTTTATAATTTGTTTTAATGACTTTTCCTATACTTACTTCCCTTGGCCCCATCCCACCATCTTCTCCTTCAGTCTGACTACCTCTTCTTTCCAAAAAATTATTTTCATAAAATGAATCAACGTAACTGTCGGGGAATTGTGTGTTTCTATTTTTTAAATTGTTAAAGAAATAGAATTTAGAACTAGCTTTTGGTTTTAAGTTCTAGCCAATTATTTTTATGATTTTTTATTATGGTCTCATTTTGACTTTCACGGGATTATTAGAAGAGGGGTTAATGTATTCAATGATACAAAATCTAATCAGATCAAATCGAATCAAAACGAATCAAATATGTTTACTTGAATTTTAGGTAAAGGAAAGCAATAGATTAAAGGCGACTACTTTCGACAGATTAAATGAGGTATAACTTTTTATATTTTGTAATTTTGAATATATTCAATGACCATAAATTATGCATCGATTTTTGCCTTCTAATATTCACACGTGTTCATAAAGTGTTGTATCCGCCCAAAGCTTGGGCGATGATGGGCCCCCTGCATAACTCTATCTTTGGGCCTTTTTACATGGTCTCACTTGGATCTATCTTTCGAATTTCCTAACTGGGGCTTTACTTTCTGGGCCATTTAATTGGGCCTAATTTTTATGCGTCAACAGAATCATATTTAGAAACAAGATGAACTTCAAAACTCAAAAAAATTTAAAGAGAAAATTACCTAAAACCAGGTATAATGGGGTACTTACAAAAATACCCTTAAAATTAGAAATGTTTTGAAAAATACCCTTAAAATCATATGAAAGATTTTTAGGAAGTAAAAAATACTGTGTAAAATAAAAAAGTGACACAATGTCACTTTTTTAACTAAAAAATAGTGACAAAACTAAAAAAGAAGTGACACACTCTCAAAAAGTGATGCAAACTCAAAAAAGTGAAAAAACTAAAAAAAAAAAAAAGTGACACACTCTCAAAAAGTGATACAAACTCAAAAAAAGTGACAAATATTAAAATAGTACCATCCATTTGTGATTTTTTTATCTACTTAAAAAGTGACAAAAAACTATAAAAAGTGACAAAATTTAAAAAAGTAAAACAATGTCAATATAATTGACGAACAATTTTGACATCCCTAAATGATAATGCATAAAACTAAGTGATAGTGTGACACAAACTCAAAAAAAAAAAAAAAAAAAAAAAAAGTGACAAATTCCAAAATAATATAATCCATTTGTGCAACACCAATAATCATGTTCTTAAAATAATCAGTACGTTCAGACTAATCCACGTGCTGATTATGTTAGGAAAATATTACTTATTATTTCATTTTTTTTATCTTCTTAAAAAGTGACAAAAATTTAAAAAGTGACAAAATACTAAAAAAAAAAAAAGTGACAATTTTAAAATTGACGAGCAACTTTGACATCCCTAGATGCTACTACATAAAATTAAGTAAATGACACAATCTCACTTTTTTAAAAAAAAGTGACATAAATTTTAAAAAAAAAGTAACAAACAATAAAAAAAAATGTGATAGAAAAAAGTGAAACACTTTTTCATATAATGTGACAGAATTCACATTAAACACTTTGCATACATCAATATCTAATTGATTCAAAGTTTTCTTTTTCATATGTATTACCATAAAACAAAGTTTGAATTGACATGTTTAAATTTTCAAAAATACACACATATGTATCTAGTTAATTGCTCCAATTATATAGTGTGACTTTTTTTTTTTTTTACGAAAGTGACAGAATGTCACTTTTTTCTGTCGCTTTTTCATAGAAAAGTGACAGAATTCACATTCTTATTTTATTAAGGACATTTTCATACATCAATATTTAATTGATTCAAATTTTTTTTTTTATATGTATTACCATAAAATAGGACTTGAATTGGTATATTCAAATTTTAAAAAATGCACACATATGCATCGAGTTAATTGCTTCAAGTATATAGTGTGACTTTTTTTTTTTTTTTTGACAAAAGTGACAGATAGAAAAGTGACAAAATTCACATTATCATTTTGTCAAACATCTTACATGCATCAATGATTTAACCGATTCAAATATATTTTTTCATATGTAATGACACAATCCATTTATACTATAAGTTTTAAAATAAACCTAACCACGAAATCTAAATAAAATTGGGGAACTAATGCATTTTCATTTTAAAATCCTTGGCACAATACAATAACACAATACATTAAAGGTTTTTTGAGCTCTTGAATAAAGAAAAATGGTGAAGAAGAAGAAGAAATCAGTAACTACTTCTTGGTCCTCGAAATATATACATGCATTTTACATACACATATATTTTGTAGATTAGATTTTCAGAAAATTGATTCCTAATAATTGTGCTCTTTCTTCTGGTTGCGCTTTTCTTTCTTTGTATAATTTTCTGCCACTGGCTGAAGCTATTTCTCATCTCATATCTCTTTGTTCTATTTAATACAGAATGTGAATCCTCTATTTTCACGTAGAAATTACGATTAATTAAAAATATTAATGAATAAATTAGTAATTAAGGGTATTAATCAATTCTCTTGATTTTGGGCGGTATTTAGCCTAATTTCCTCAACTTCAAAACTCAAAAAAATTTAAAGAGAAAATTACCTAAAACCAGGTATTTAGGTTTCCAAATTCAAAAATTGGGTGTAATGTTTATTTTATTAGAAATCAGGTGTTAATTAAATTAATAATTAAAAGTCTAATTAAAACCTAACTTTCAATTCGTCTCTTCTCTACCTGAATCGGGAACAATCTCACCCACCCACTCTCTCTCGTCTCTCCCGCCTCGCTCTCTCATTTCTCTCTCTCTCTCTCTCTCTCTCTCTCTCTCTCTCTCTCTCTTGTCCTTCCTATGCCGTAACCGGAGACCGACGCCATTGCAAAAGGAGCATCGTCGTACGACCTCTGCGCAGGAGCTCCATTGCTGCTGCTGTTGCGAAAATGACGTCGAAAGAGAACGTCGAAGCGATTCTCTGCTGCTGCGAAGATCTCTACTGCCCACTGTACCGGATGAAGAGAACGCCACGACGATGTGCGCGAAGATCTCTACTGCGCACTGTTGATTGGATCTGGTTTTGGATATGCGCGATGATGTCGTTGTGGCTACAGTCGATGCGATATGGCTAGGTGGTAGTGATGGGTGATTGTGGTGGGTGGTGGCAGTGGCAGGTGGAGTGTGTGACTAGTGTTTGTGATCAGTTATTTTAGTGTTGTGATGCGTTGTTTGTGCCGGTGGTGGTTGTGAACAATTATATGAGTTGTTTCGTTGGTGCCGGTGGTTGTTGTGACCAGTTATATGCATTGTTTAATTGGTGTCGTCGCGATGGTTGTGATATAGTGGTGGTTTTTGGTGGCAATGGTGTTGGCGGCGGTGGTTGTGATATAGTGGTGGTTTTTTCCTGTATAATGCATTTTTCCTTATTGACAGCAACCAAAAAAAAGAGAAAATCACAGTTTCCAGCTTGGCAAACAATGAATCAAACAACCTAGAATAACTAACTCAATGATATGTAATACAAGCTTATAGACATATCTGTAGCACATTTGTCGTTGCAACTTCATTCCTACCTTGAACATATTTGTTTGTGGTGACCATTTGTGACCAAATATGTATGTACTGTGACTAGTTGTGACCAAATGTGACTTGAACATATTCAAGTCACATTCGGTCACAATTAACACAAAATTGGTCACAGACAGTCCTACTTAACACGAATTTGGTCACAATTAGTCACATTGAGTACACACTTGGTCACAATTAGTAACAGATGAGACCGACATCAACTTGATTATATAAAGTGACTTGAAATTTTTTCGATAATTATTTTAGGACGTGGAGGCAGGGGTGGAGTGATGGTGTGTGGATCCATGGGAGCGGGGGTGTGATTTTCAATTTTTAAATTTTTGGAAATCTTTAATTCGTCGGAGTGGCCGCTGGAAAAGTCATCGAAAGTTCACCGGAGATGTTGGAAAGCCGCCGAGCGGTCGTCAGAGCAGATGGCTGTCTCCGATGGAGATGTGGAGGGAAGGTGGTGTAGTGGGGAGAAGGAATGTGGTGTAGTGGTGTGGCATTGGTATAAATAATTAATGTATATTATATTATATTTTAATATTTAATAAATTTATTTATCACCTGATTTTTGAAATATTTTAATAAGTTTGTTATTTATGAAATGTGAATTTTAAAACTAGGACTTATGTATTGTTTCCAAAATTAAAACCCATTTAAGACAAAAATGGTACTTTTTGACTGTTCGAAGGAAGAATATAAAGAAGAGCCACGAATTGCTGATGAAGAAGTGAAAGACAAAGCTATTAGTATCATAGTTATTAAAACCGGACCGGACCGATTGATTCGGACCGGGAACCGTCGATCCGGACCTTGGTCCGGTCCGGTAGAATCAATTGTTCAAGCAAGCAAGTGAACCGGTCATAAACCGGTTAAACCACTAACCAACCGTCCGAACCGGACCGTTTTTTTAGTGGAACTAGATCCGGTTCAATGTTTGAACCGGATGGTTACCAAATTGAAGTAAAAATTTTTGTTAAATTTGCTAGAGTTGTGACTTGAACTTTGGGCTGCAATGGGATATTTCACATCCACAGCTATTATGGCAACTGATGGTCATTGGTTATATAATGTGAGGAAAATATATATGTATTAGATTTCAATAAACGATTTCCTTTTTATTTTCAAAATATAATTTAATTAAAATTAAAATCTAACAATGACCCACCGGTTGAATCGTTGACCCGATGATTTTTCTGGGTCAATCACTGGGTCGAGTTTAATAACTATGATTAGTATAAACAATTTTCTGTGTCTATCTGCAAAATCTAAAACCGTAAGGAAGAAAAAACGACAGATTAGTTTATGGGTTTTGGAGAACTCTGGGCTACTAGGCTTGAACGATGAAAAAACAATGGGCTATAACCAATTTATTTTTTTAAGAATCTGAGCATGGACCCCTACCTCCGCCACTGGTCATGGTAGAGATTCCCGACTTAAGTTCACAAAAACATATGAAATTAAAAAGAACATATGATAATGTTTAACAAAAAACAATATTTCTAATTTATAATTAAGCAACAACACATATTTGTTATAAAGTTGGAGTATGAAAGATAAAGTGAGCGAAACTTTTGAAAGCATACAATGACATAAATTACTCAAAAGGCTTAGAAATTTAACCTCATTGGCCCTTCTTTATAGAAAGGAGCTGGTGGCATAAATGAATGATATGTTGGCACAATCTTAAAACTAAAAAATGGAGGAAAAAATAGTTCAAGTATTTGCATAATCACTAACTTTGGAATAAGACTTTGTCAAATTTTATTGATAAAGTTTTATCGGGGCCAATGGAATACCACCTTATTGAGCAAACTTCAAATTTAGCATAAAATCATTAATTTAGAGATAATATATTTTTTCATAAATTATTTATTTGTTTATTGTTGTTATGCAAATGATTTGTCACTTCGAAATGGGGATCAACATGTTCAGTTAGGTCGCGAGAACTGAGGGGGCAACACCTCGAAAAGCAGGAATCGATCTGCCCGATCAGGTTGTGGAGGTCGATGGCATAGCGCCCTTCGTGGGGGCTCGGGGGCAATGCCCTGAAAGGAATTTTGATTTTCATGTATATATGGAATGAAGTTGTGTTTTTTTTGTTGTTGCTATAATTGAATATTTTCTACTATTAATATGATTTGTAAACAATTGTGAGTTTTTGTAATTTTTATTAATGTTTTTGAATTAAATTAATAAGTGAAACTATATTTAGTTTGTGTAAAATGTAAGCAAATGTTATTACCTAGAGGGTGTGTGGTAGAGATTAAAATCAGATTAAAATTGAAAATATAGCCGTTATTGTTGACTTTTATTAGACGGGTGGGACCCAATAACGGTCATATTTTCAATTTTAATTGGATTTTAAGCTGTACCAAACAAGCTCCTAATTTTAATTAAGTAGAATAATAAAATATTCGTTTAAAAAAGCACCTGAGTTTTCACTACGCTCCGCGACCAATTATTATTATTTTTTTGTTCTCATGCTTCAATTATATATATTTTACAGTGCTAATAATCTACGATAAACCCATAGCAAAATAAAATTATTTCTATCTTGTATATTTTAAAAGTGTATTATACATTTAAAAATAACATTAACCAAATTCACATACTTATTTTTAACACTAATCAAGTAAACGGTGGATTGCCTCTGAATAAAGCTTCACAAAGAACATTAAACAATGGATTGTCCAAGAAGCAAGAAGAGATTCAAAGTCAACAATTGTGGGTATGGGTAGAAGGAAGTCCATATGACCCTTAAGGAAAAAGCTACTTGTACTACACAATTGTCCCGAATCCTTTACTTGGTGCTGACATGGCACTTAGAGAGTCAAACATAACTGCTACCGACTCAGACCAGTGAAATCACATGAAATTTTTTGAATAAACCCCCAAAATCCCAAATTTCAACTCCTTTGTTTCACACTCCTCTCTCACGATCTCGCTTTTTGAATAAACCCCCAAAATCTCAAATTTCAACTCCTCCGATCGCACTCCTCTCTCACGATCCAGTTAATCGCCAACAAGAATCAAACCAGGGTAGTCGCGAGTCGAAGTGAAGACCAGTGAAATCAAACCTCTGACGAAATTATTGCGGGTCGCCTGAGGCTTTACTGGAATTGTGAAATCGCGAGCACCATTTCTATGAAATCAACCTTGAGTACTGAAGTTAAACTCGCTCTCCAAGTTAGTACCTATTCACTTCCCGTAACGTGTTTGGGAGACACCGATGGCGCTAATTTCTTCCCTGCCCCGTCGCCTATGTGCCAACTATGAAATCACAACACCCACCATTTCGCACACTTTATAATTATTAGTTTTATTATTGGTTAGTTTAAATATTTTGAACTTTGGAATGTAATTGAATTGAAAATTAGTTTTTCTTAGTTAATGCTGAGGCATTTGATTTCATACTCACAGAAACATATAAATTCTGTTGTAATTAACTTCAATATGATACTCTTTTACAGTTTCACTAAATTTCATGAAAGCTCAATATTCATATGATTACTACCTATTCAATATAAACTGGTCATGTTTTTTTTGGCACTTAGCATTTTTGTTTCATCCTATTGACAGTATACACTGCTGGTATGGAGATCGAGAAAAAATATTATTGTCAAGAAATTGTGAAAATAAAAACATGAGCACTAGGAATGAATGCTTGGCATGGAGATGTATTTTGAAAGTAAAAGGTTTTTTTGTTTTTGTTTTTTTTGCTCATTGTCACTTAATTATCCATTTTTTGTCTCAGAATGGCCGGGAAGAATATGAGAATATGTCATTCTTGTAGGGTGACAGGACACATGTTGTCGGAATATCCCAAAAAGCGGAGATGCCCATACTGTGGCGAAGGCTTCGTTAGGTGGTTAGAGGTAGAAAAGAATTCCGACAATAAAGGGAAGTTGTTCCACAGTTGTACCCGCGGATGTATGTTTTTCGACTTTTCGTCATCAAAATATGAAATAAGCATTTTTATTCTTTGAAGTTTTAATGTATTTACCAAGCATTTTTAAAACGAAAAATCACAATTTTTATTATCCGAAAAAAACAAATTAATACATTAATTCACGTACAAATGATGGAATTAGGTAGTATTTGAAGAGAGAAAGAAAATCACAAGGCTTGTCAAGAACAACACAAGTGATTGGGGTATACGTGGAATTTGTTGATAAGACACGTGGAATCGTTTTGAACTGTATACGGCACTGTAACAAATAGCGTGTTGACACGTGGATTATGGTGGCGTGTCAGCTTGGAGTCAGTTACGAAACAGCTCAAAGTGATTGGAAGCGGAACACGCTTGAGCGATTTTCTGTTGCGCACATTCAGCGGCCTTCCATGCAAGTCTCTTCAAAAGAAACACCCTTAGTATTTATTAAAATAACAGGAATGCCATTTGTCACCTGGACTCTTTTGATCGAGCTTCTCCCTAACGTTTTTTAGAAGAGATTCCTAAGGGCCTGCGTGGGAGTTTGGGTAACGAGCCCTTGTTTGGTTCTCATTATTCTGCACTGTTTGATATTGATTAAAATCAGATTTTAAATATAAGTTAAAGTCAAAAATCAATATTAATCACATATTTCATTGATCACATTACTTTTCAACAATACATTTCATCAAATTTTATCAAAAAATACAGTTGGATTTGAGTGTCTTGCATTCTTGCTTATAATATTTAGCCTCCAATTTATTTAGATAAAAATCAGATTGTTAGTAAATTTCGATACAAGTTAATAGAATATGTGGTTGAAAAATTGTAGAAAATGTAAAAATTAATTATTTACTTTAACGTAGATTTTAACTAACTTTTTTTAGCTGAATCAAACAATGGTAATAAAGATCATATATTTAGGAAGAAGACTAACTTATTTTGAAAATCTTTACTTGTTCTTATCCCAAATGGAAGAATTTATGAATTGCTTTCTTAGCAAGTCACTTTTCTTAGGGTTCAAATTAGTATAAATATATATCCAATTTAGGTCTATGGTTCTTAGCCTATGGATACGTTCCCTCAAGATCTTATAATAAGGTGGCTACTTCAAGTGGAAAATTTATAAAGATTGCTAAGAAGGTTAGTTTTTTTTTTTTTTTTTTTTTTTTTTTTTAGTAAATGCTTCAACATGCGATTTAAAATATCTCGATTTTTTTTCCATTCAATTTGTTGTAACTCCTACAAATAAAAATCGTAGTTCAATCATCCAAGAATGCGATTCTCTATAGAAGATAGGTAGTTCATAAATGACCACAAGAGGGCACCTTAGTCGAATTTATAAGTGTCCGTTGGTAGGTCATTTGAAAAGTCAAAAAGTTACTTAACTGCTTTTAAATATATTTAGATAATTTTTTAGAATTGCTTTATCTCACTAGAAAAGTTTTTAATGAAAAGTGATCTAAAACTCGTTTCTTCGCCTTTGTTGTTGATTTTTTAAATGAAAAGTCTTCTTGAGTTTATCATTTCATAAGAGAGGTCAAAATAGTTGTTAATAAATGATAATTGTGGGGCCCACCCCCTTGTGACGGGCCTGATACTCTGTACAAAGGACATTACTCTTAATAAATTTAACACTTGTATATGTTTAGTGGTGTTAATTTAATCCATCAAATCCAAATGGAGGAGCGTTAGTTCAATTCAACTTCAGCGCGATGGATTTGTAGTGGGAGTGAAAATTAACTATAGGATCGAACAAAGCAATACACAAATGCTTATATGAAATCGTTTTTAACTTTATCAATTATATCATTTTCAATATAGACTATCAAGCTATCGTGCATATATCGACCTCAAATTAAACATAAACACATTAAGCTCCTATTTGATTAAGACAATAATCAATATTTTAGTAGATTTTGATAAAAACTAATGAAATGTGATTGAAAAATTGTGAATTCTATGAAATATGTGATTAAATTTCATTGTTAACTTTAAGTTAAATAAATTTTTTTCCTATTAAAAAAATGAAAAAGAAAAATTGCCAAATTCCACCCGCAACAACCCCTCCCCTCTATGATCTCATACTAAAATACTGAACACCAATAAAATCATCATCGATTTATATAAAAAAAAATAAGTAAACTCTTGTTTGTTAAAGCTTTTATAAGATTTTAAGGCGGTCAAATTTCATTTTTATCAACAAATTTCAATAGATCCACAAATTTTATCAACATTTTAGTTACACATTTCATAAGATCCACCAATTTATAATCTCAAAAAGTTTTGTCAAGCAGAGGCTAAGTTACCTATTTCCAAAGCAAGAGTTCCTTTCAAAATATTTGGCTAACTTTTTTTTACTTAGAATAAGAAAATAGTAACTTATAATCTGGATATAAAACAATATTAAGCTACTTTATACTGACAAATGATCTCTAATATTACGTATCAAACGTGCCCAGAAATAACTCAAGTCGTTCTTGACAACGAGTAGTAAATCGGAAGCTTTGTACGTTACAACTTTAGAATTTTGTTTCTCTCTCTTAGAAGAGATATGTATGGCTTGTAGTTTAAGATATACATGCATGGAAAAAAATCGGTTTCCCGCGTTTTCCACATGCAATCTTTATTACCTAACTCAATGCGTGCAAGCTATTTCTCATATAGTCGCCGCCAACACATTATTTTCTTGGTCCCTTAACTGTTTCATTTTCTATATTCCTCGTCAAGTCTCGTCTCTCTCCCTCTCCTTCTCCAATATATTCATATAAAGTTAATTTTTATTTTTGTTCCTGAAAATCCTCTGTGTTCCTTATCATTTCCAGGGGCTCAATACTTAGTCGTTTTCTTCCTTGTCATCACCAAGAAATCTATAAGTAAGCACCAACTCAGATTCTCTCTTGTTAACTTTAGTTTTTTTCGAGCTTATCTCCAAGAAATATATGAAGTAGGGTTTTACTTTAAATAACTTTCGATTTCTGGATAGAATTACTTCTGCAAATATTCCCATCTTATTTGAATAATTTTATGTTGTACAAGCGTGCACGCAATTATTCTGTTATAAGGTTTTGTTCTTCAAAAAACTTCACCCTTTCTGTTAAATAAAGAATTTTTTTAAAGCAATCAGAAAAACGGAAATTTATGTCGATTTCTCAGTTATTTTTTTTGATTCAATTTGTGCAGATTGAGCGGGACGGTCTCACTATACAACACGTTTGCTTTCTTTAAAAATAGTTGTAAAGTGCAAGCGTTATATAGATCTGAATAGGCACATTAATGGGAAGCCACATGAGCAAGAATAAGCATGGTGAAACTTCAGGTGCAGTCAACAATCTGCAATACACAACTGAGCTCAATTCCTATGAAGCTGCCTGCAGGCTTGATGCAGATTTGCAATCTTTTGATACAACTCTCCAAGCACGAACCAGTAACGTTATCAGTTCTCTAGCTGTTGGGGTGGAAGTTCGAGCTTTGTCTGTGGATTCTTTGAAGGATGTGACGGAGTGTTTGTTAGAGATGAATCAGGAGGTTGTTAAGGTAATCTTGGAGTGCAAGAAAGACATATGGAAGAATCAAGAATTGTTCGAGCTGGTCGAGGACTACTTTGAGAATAGCTTGAAGACTTTAGACTTCTGTTCTGCACTGGAGAGGTGCCTAAAGCGTGCTCGTGATAGCCAATTGCTTATTCATGTCGCGCTTCACCAGTTTGAAAACGAGGATGATCCAATGGGAGGAAATAGGTATTGTTAAACTACCTCCTCCAGCTTAAACTATAGTTCATTTCTATTCATCTTTCATCGTAATACTATATTTGTTTGCAACGATAACATGGTATATCAATTATATGTCCATTAACTAAACTATGTCTACGGTACAATGTCCTTGTTGACAATCATTGAATATGACACTCAAGAATTGGAGCCTCGTAATCACTTCCTTTTCTTGTCTTGCTTGTATGTCATTAAAGTCCTATTATTCGAACCACGGGAGACACATATATTTACATAAAGTTTGTCTTCAACATTCCCCTCGTATGCACATTGAGTACATTTTTCCGAAGGCATGGAGCCTGCACAATCTTTGTATATGGGTGACGTAGGTGGAGACTTGAATTCAATATCTTTTGTCAAGCTTTACTTACCACATTGAATCACATTATCAAAGTGTTTAAATTGTTAGAGATGGAAGGAAGACATTTATTTATTAAAGTTTGTCTTTAACAGATATACTAGAACATTGGAAGAGTTGAAGAATTTCAAAGCGGCTGGTGACCCGTTCACCGAAGAGTTCTTCCTAAACTTTCAGGCTGTCTATAGACAACAAATATTGATGCTTGAGAAATTGCAACTTCGAAAGAACAAGCTCGACAAGAAGCTAAAATACATACACGCTTGGAGAAAGGTCTCGAGCATTATCTTTGCTGCCACATTCGCGGCTGTGCTAATTTGCTCGGTGGTGGCTGCCGCCATGGCTGCACCGCCCGTGGCAGCTGCTCTTGCTGCAGCAACTTCCATCCCATTGGGATCAATGGGAAAGTGGATTAATTCCCTTCTAAAGAACTATGAAAATGCTATCAAAGGACAAAAGGAGATAATTAACTGTATGAATGTTGGAACGTATGTCACTATCAAAGACTTGGATAGTATTCGGGTACTTACTGATAAATTGGAGACTGAGATCGAATCACTCTTGAAAAATACTGATTTGGTTATCAACAAAGACGCTGTGAAACTGGGTGTTGAAGAAATCAAGAAGAAGCTTGATGGATTCATGAAAAATATCGAGGATTTAGGGGTACAAGTTGATGTTTGCAGCCGTGACATTCGCCGCGCTAGGACTGTAATTTTGCAACGGATTATCAAACACCCCAACCATTGAGGATACGAAGATTTCTTCAGGATTTCCTGTAGTATTTATAGCAAGTGTGACCAAGAATATCTTTGTCTAAACCTCGATCAACTAGTGCAGTAGAATTAATGTTTATATAGTATGATGTTGAATAATTGGATTGTTAATTTTATTCTTTTATTATTTTGTTTGTTTATTGATCACAATATGGCTTTTCAATTAATTTCTAATGTATATAATTGACTGCTATCTTCATGGTTTCTTCATTTTCTTGCCATAATTTAGCAGTATTTTGTATTTAGGGCTCGTTCGGTAGGGATTAAAATCAAATTAAAATTGAAAAAATAGCAGTTATTGTTGACTTTCATTAAACGAGTGAGACCCAATAACGGCCATATTTTTAATTTTAATTGGATTTTAATTCTTATCGAACGGGCTTTAGGATCTTTTGATTGATGTATTTGCCTTAAAAAATTATTTAAACAACTGCTTTTTGTTTAGAGTTGCATATGCGCAGACATAGATGAGAAAGCAGTTTAACTTTTGGAAATTAAAACTCTTATCTATATTTGACTCAATTGTTTAATTTATTGGTCAAGGCAAGTAGGCAACTGGACCAAATAGGAAAGTATGGTGAAATTTACATAACTTTAATCTTTAGCTGATAACTCAATACGACTAAGTTTGATGAGGTTTTTGATAAATTTGTGATAAATAGGCTCGTGGAATATGCATACGTGTCAACGCTGATATAGCTACTTCATCAAGAGACATGACCATTAGATTCTGGACTTTAGATGAATCCAAAGGTGAATACACCTTCTCGAAAATATTGCTGGCAGGGACAGATTCAGGATCAAACTATAATTCGAGCTAAAAAAAACTTACACATAAAAGTTTTATTTACATAGATTTTTTTTTTACACAAAAATAAAAATAAAAATTAAATGGGCTGGGACTCGACGGGACTACACTATATACGTCCCTGATTGTTGGGGCACACTAGTTTTGTGGGGCTGTTGGCTTGGGTCCCACCGAATGAGGAGTTTCCTGAAGGTGGGATCATATCTGGAGGGATGGACGCTCTTGTTCTTGTGTGGAATTTGGCCACTGGAGAAAAGGTTCAGACACTGAAAGGTTTGCATTTGATATTGTGTCGACATCTGTTGATTGGTATATTGATTTTTGTTTCTTTGAATCTTCATCATTATTTCTAGTATGTTTTATATCATTTGGTATGGAAAGCTAAAATGGCTGTAGTTATATCTTTGTGCTCTTAATTGTGAAATGTGGAAATTTAGTAACTGCTGGAGTTGTATTGAGTCATAAGTGTCGGTTATTGGATTTGATAGGAAATTAATTTTTCTATGAAAAGATTAAACTCAAGTGAATAATGAAGTTTAGATCACTTTGAGGTCGTCGGATTTTGTTTTAAAATTTTCACGTGTAAGGGTGAAATGATAACATTGAATAAGCTTTTAATAGACTAGTCAAGTGCTTCCTCCCTTAGATAATCTCGCTTATTCTCCTTAGCTACATACCTTTTGGGATATATGAAAATGTGGCTAACCCTAAAACTTAAGAAATATGCCAACAAATGGCAAGTTTATAATACTCGATTAGAGTTTCGTAATTGCACAAATTTCTTTCGACTTTATTGTAGTAGATTAATTAAATCATACACATTCATTAGAGCCAAGAGAGAGACCTAATCAGACTTACAAGACTCAAACTCCAATAAATGTTTCTTATTGGGTTAACTCTTGACCAAATGAGATATATCTATTAATCTTGATTTATTCTACCAAAATGCCAAAATTGCACCATCGAGTCGAGTGATAATTATGGAAGCAAATTATGATCCGATAACAATATTCTCCAATTATCATTCCACAAGTCAACCCCATTTGACCGTCAATATGTTGAAATCGACAAAATGACCATTTTTGTAACGCCCTAAAATTTCACAAATATTAGAGTATTACCAAAAATTCAATTTCTTTGTGGAACGATAAAATAATATTTTTTAAATAAAAATAACTAGAATATCCATAATGAAAACATAATCACAAATTAAATAATTGTCTTTGAACAAGTTAAACTGACTAATAATTTAAAGAAAAAAAATAAACTTAAATGTTTTTTTCTCTTCGATTCCTCTTGACAGTTGCATCACCATCCCGCCACTGTTCCAATCAACCCGAATTAACCTATAAAATTTTGTAAAAGTAAGTATTTAAAAATACTCAATAAGATAAGTGTAATTTTCATACACAATTATATAACAATAAGATAAATACTTCATACCACTATTCTCTTATGGAGTATATCGATGACCAAGCGACACATCCATCTTATGTCATCTTAAATTTTCATATGATCTCTTATCTCTTAATAGAGAGCCCGAAGGTCCACTGGCAATTCGTGTATAAATTACCGAATATAAAAGTATAAGAAAACGGACCACTTGCACATAATTATCTTACATTGATTGATCAAACGAACTTTTGAAAAAAAAATATACTATTAATTTTCATCTGCTTTATATGAAAGCTCCCGTGTAAAATTATTTGGTGGTGAATTGTGAGATAATTGCACACTATTTATAGTTGAAATTCTCAATTGAGTTTGTACACAACTAGAATTTTAAAACGATGTATATAAGGAACTTGAATAAGAATTGAATTCAAAAAATAGAATTATGATTACTTTTAAACTTTATCCAAATAAGATTGCAATCAAACTCTATCTAAATCACAAAGATTATCATTATCAAAATCAACATTTATCACTCTATCGATACATAATTATTTGGCCCAAATAAGATAAGAATTTAAAACCCATTTCATTTTAGTCCTTTTTTTTTTCGGGTCCCTCATCTGGTTCTGATTTAGGCTCCTCCTCTAGGTCTTCCTCGGGCTCCTCCTCTGGGTTTAATTCAAGTTCTGGCTCAGGGTTAGGTACAGGCTCAGGCACTGGATCTTGCTGTCTGTGGTTTCATAAAATTATGATATCCTCACAATATCCTCAAAAATCAATCTTGTCGTAGTTTTTAGGCAGATAAAGCTCATAAATCCATATCTCCCACGAAGTAAGCCACGTCTCTCCATTGAGTCCGCATAGTGCTTATAAGATGATATATCGAGAGGATTGTCCAATCATTATATCCGAACGATCTTGCTTGCTCCCACTTTAAAAGAAAAGCTTCGACATGGATTCGCTCCCAGCTCACTTCATAATTCATGTAGTTTTCGATAGCAATTTGAGCACGTTGCAAGTATGTTGGGCTATTCCCAATCATCCTAGTTGTTTTTCCAAGTCCTAATCATGCGACAAGTATAACTTCAATTTCGCTAAAAAAAATTTGGAGCAACAGTTTATTTTTTCGTATAAACATTATTAGAAAAAAATAACTAACAAGTCATGTGAGGTAAGCATACTTATACATTACATAATATGAAGCAAGATGCTAAAAAAATATTTCATTCCATCCCCGAGAACATTTGGAGAGTGGTCGAATAGTGAGCGCCGTGTGCCAATGATTCTTTATAACATTGCATGTTTGAACTTTAAAAATTTTACATTATCTTTAAAATTCTAAAGTTTATAGCAAGTGTGACCAAGAATATCTTTGTCTAAACCTCGATCAACTAGTACAGTAGAATTAATGTTTATATAGTATGATGTTGAATAATTGGATTGTTAATTTTATTCTTTTATTATTTTGTTTGTTTATTGATCACAATATGGCTTTTCAATTAATTTCTAATGTATATAATTGACTGCTATCTCCATGGTTTCTTCATTTTCTTGCCATAATTTAGCAGCACTTTGTATTAGGATCTTTTGATTGTTGTATTTGCGTTAAAAAATTGAAGCAAGTGTTTATATAAACAACTTCACTTTGTTTAGAGTTGCATGTGCACGGACATAGATGTCGGACATGGACATGGACACGGACACGGACACGGACACGACGATATCTAATTTTACATTTTTACTAAAAAATAAGATAAAGAAACCTTGATTTAAGTTCTTTAATATCTCTTTTATATATTTCGTTTTGTTTAGAGTTGCATGGCATGTGTGTTATCTGATCATTCATGGTGTGTCCAACACGAGAAAATATGTTAGTACATGGATATGTCTCTCTATTAGAAGTGTGCGTATATCACATGTTTAGAGACGATTATTTCAACACCCCCATCAAATACATAAACTATTATTAAAGAAGCATATTATAATCTCCAAAATCTTAGAGACGCTCTTAAATTCATGCTTGCTATAATGTACAAGATAGGAACGAAAAATATAATAAATAAAATTTTAACTTTTCTTCTTTTTTAAATTATCTAGTATTCATAATTCTCTAATTTGTTTAACTACACATTTCATGAGACCCAGAATTTTATTAACTCTTTAGCCTACACGTTTCATTCTCTCTTACCAAAATCTAATAAAAATTTAAATTTTAGCAAGGGACTACATTTTCACAAGAAGCCAAGCTCATTGTAGTGCTATATATGTCAATTATTCAACATGTTTTTGTGGAATTGGGCTTGTACCAACCACGTGATTTAAAATAGGCTTTCCATTTCCGTCGTTCCAAATGCCACTCTCTCTCACACAAATTCACCATTCATTTTATCTATTTCTACACTTCCACATTTCCACCACCTTAGTACTCCTTTGTTTTTACTTTTATTAAGCAAAGTATCTGCTTATAATCTCTCGCCATATTTTATCCATTATTCTCGTGAAAAAATTCTCTCCAAAATCCCTAATTTGACTCGATGGATTAATTTAACGGTCAAGGCAACTGGACCAAATAGGAAGTATGATGAAATTTACACAACTTTAATCTTTAGCTGATAACTTAATACAACTAAGTTTGATGAGGTGGTTGATAATTTTGTGATAAATAGGCTCGTGGAATATGTGATGAGTGTATTTTATACGCTTATTCAGGGACCTAAAATAACAATATTTGATAGTTTTTATTTTTTTTGACAAAATACATTCTAAATTATTGTATTTTATGTTTTGTAAGTGAAACTTTATGAATGAAAAAAAAATTGAAGCAAAGAAGTAAAATGTGATAAAAAAGGGCAAAATCCAAAGTACGGAAACTAAATTGGCATTGGTTGCACAATTAAGTGGACTCAATAACTAACTTGCATTACATGAAAAAATTGAGAACTTGGAAGCAAACATTAATTTAATTGGGCATTGGAATTAATTGGGCCTCCACTTGGACTTTTGGTTGGATTAAAAGTGGGAAAAAATTCATAAATCCTACTGTATCTTTACACTATTTCAAAAATAACAAAACATCTTTCATATTTCAAAAATCAAATTTTTGACATATATATATATTAACCCACCCACCTCTACCACCCCCGCCGTTCCGACGACCGTTTTCGGTGACTGTTCTGATTCTAGTGAATATTTCGGCGAGCATTCCGCCGTCAGTTTATTCTGACGATTGTTCCAACTCCTGTGAATATTCCGACGATAACTCAAGTCACAATTCATAAGTCACAAGTCACCGTACAGGTCACAAGTCACAAAGCATTATTGTTTGTTTATAATGATTGATATCATGATAAGACTCACTATCAGCACATCGTCCGCATTTGATGGTTAAATTGCAGTCTAAATATTAAATACGAACATTTAATGTTATTTAATCGGATCTTTTATTTGTTCAAAGTTGTTTGGATTTCAAATCATGGTCGCAGTTTAATATTTCAAGTCACAACCCAAGTCACAAATTCACAACCACAGATAAGTTCACATTCCAGGTCACAGCACACGTCACAAGTTCACAATCCATGTCACAGCTCAGGTCACAAATCACAGCCCAGGTCACAGCCATAGTCGCCCACACCAATACCAACTCATTGTGACATCCAGCAACCAGCACCACTACAAAATCGCCCCACCACCGCCAAAGTCACATGTCACAAGTTCACAACCACAGACAACTTCACAACCCAGGTCACAACGCACGTCACAAGTTCAATGCCCACATCACAACTCAGGTCATAAGTCACAGTCCATGTCACAATCTCCAACAACAACGATATCGCACCACCTCCATCTCCGTTTACACCACCTGACGAAAGAATCCACAAAACCCAACGACAGCCACCAAATGAAAAATCGCAACGAAACATGCCGAACAATCACCACAAAACCCACCGCACAACGCCGTAAACCATCAATCCGTAGCACCCAAACTATCGCCAACACCACGGTGCCGCACGCAACGGCCACCACCAACAAAAAAACCATCATCCTAACACCAACACCAACTCCACTCCGACACCCACCGCACGCATGCAGCACCAAACCGCCAACCGCACGCAAAACCACCAATCGGCAACCAACCGCATGCAAAACCACCAACCGCACGCAAAACCACTCCATTATCCCGCAGCCCCACTCCATTCCACGACCGCTACCATTCAAGTATTTCAACGGTATGATTTCTGGAACTTTGCATGAGCACCACGACCACCAAATTCTTGGCTTCACAGCATCTGGGATCTGCCACATTGGACTGACGGATGGCGTATATTTGGGAGGTGTGACCACCACCCTTGACACGGATGCACATATCCACTCCGGCATAGCGGTGGCAACCGAGGAGAAGAATGGGTTCAAATGCCTTGATCGCAGGATTTCCTGCTGGACCAACTCGATGGGGACACCGTTGATCTTGATCAATCCACGGCCACGCTTGCAGTGGATAACCGAGACAGCGGTTTTCTTCCGGCCAAAGCATTGTACGGATTCTATTTTCGACGCCATGGCTAAAGGTAGCTTCTATCTCTGACAAACGAAAACCTTGCACCTAGTGTAGCTCTGATGCCAAACGGCTCAAATTGAGAGGTTGATTTTTGAGCTTCTTCTTCAATCGGTGCAGGAGCGGCGAGGCGGAGGCGGAGGCAATTTCATTTTGGTTTTGAGAGAGACGGTGGTGAAAGAGAGAGAAGATGAGATGAGAGATTCATTTTAGGGTTTGGATGGGTAAATATGGTAGGAGGTGTGTATATACATTAATTTATATTATTATTAATATAAAAAAATCTGTATTTATATATAAAATATCTTATTTTTAAAAACTAAAACTTAAAATCTGATTTTAGAATTTAGATCTCCAAAAGTAGGGAATTGTGTAATTTTCACTTAAAAGTGTAGGTTACATATATACACAAATACACACATGCAGGACAAAAACGAGAAGAGAAAACAAGAAGAGGCTGGGAATGAAACTTTTCTATTAAAAACAAACAAAAATCGGCATCGTTGGAGAAAAAAAAAGACTAGGAAGCTGCTGAAATATATTTTATATATACACAAATTGCAGCTACAAGATATATATATATATATATATATATATATATATATATATATATATATATATATATATATATATATATATATATATACACGCACAAGAAATCGACACAGGAGAAAAACGGAGGCTTCATAATCACATTTGTCAATTTTTGGTGATGTCGTTCTACTTTTTTGTATTTAATTTCGATATTATGTTAGGCTAGATTTTTACATTACTAAAATATGGATGAATCATTATTTTGAAATTTTTAATATTAATTAATTATTTTGACAACTAGTATGTTTCTTTTCTTGGATGTTTATTATTGTTTTTACCAACTTTTCAATTAATTAGCTACTAATTGAGATGATTTATTGGAATATATTAGAGAATATATTTTTAGGTAAAAATAATAAATATTGTAAAATTCAATAGGGGATAGAGATATATATCTATGCTACATGATTTTTATAGGTGTTATAGATCGTTTAATACATTTATTATATTTGCATATTTTATCGAGAGATAGGAGGGTCACATGAGGGGAATATTTTTTGATAACTATCAAGTAAGGTTTTCAATTAAATTATGAGCACTGACCAACAAAAATGATTACCAATTTTCATTTTTATTTGTTGTACAAAAATGGATTAATAGGGGATTCGACATTTTAGCAATTATTTCACATATTTGAAATCAAACCGGTTAATTGCTTTCTAGTTTAATCTATAATATATATATTAGTATATAAAACCCAAACTCTATTTTGCTATTCGATTAAGACAGCTATTAATTATAACTCGATTGAATACATAATTCTCGTGGGTTCGACATTCTACACACTACTATATTACTTGATCACGATCTCGTTCACTTGAGGGAAATCAAACGATCAATATGCATATGTGACAACGAAAATGCTCGTATAGCTACTTCATCAAGAGCCATGACCATCAGATTTTGGACTTTAGATGAATCCAAGGGTGATTACACCTTGTTGAAGATATTGCTAGCATGGACGGATCCAGAATCAAACTACAAGTCGGATTAATATGTAAAAACAAAAACAAAAAAACAACACATAATTTTTTTTGTTACATAAATTTATTTTTACACTAAAAAATTAAATGGGCTGATGACTAGACTGAGCTACACTATATACGTCCCTGATTGCAGGGACACTAGTTTTGTGGGGCCATTGGCTTGGCTCCTACCGAATGAGGAGTTTCCTGAAGGGGGATCATATTCGGAGGGATGGACACTCTTGTTCTTGTGTGGAATTCGGCTACTAGAGAAAAAGTTCAGACGCTAAAAGGTCATAACTTGCAAGTATCGGGCAATGCATTTGATGGGTTAGATATCGTGTCGACATCTGTTGATTGGTTATTGATTTTTGTTTCTTTGAATCATGATCTTTATTTCTAGTATGTTTTACATTATCTGGTATGGAAAGCTAAAATGGCAATAGTTATATCTTTTTGTTTGGATTCTTCGTCTTATTTTCTCCTTTGTCACCAAAAGGCTTAAGATGAGAGGATACAACTGTCACAATCAAAGCATTTCCACTTACGGCCTTTAGAACAGTTTCGCGTTTTGGAGCTATTTCATTAATTATGTCAGAGACATGCTCGTCTTGTGTAGATTATAATCAACTATAAACTGTGAGAACGTCTTAGGGAGAGTATCAAGAACCATGTTATCTACGTCTCGGAATCAACATCATCTCATAAAAGCTTCGCAGCATTGAAGTGACCAATCATGGTTAACATATAGTCCCTCACATATATGTCGGTTTCATGTGTGTGCTCATAATTGCCCTAATAGAAGCTTGTCTACCTTGTTGGTTTTGATGTCTAAATCTCTTGAAAACTTTCCATTATGTCAAAAACATTTTTCATATTTTGATGTTTCTGTTGCAATACATTTGACATGGATGCCAAAATGTAGCAACTGACCATCTCATCAAAATGACGTCACTTTTCATATACAGTCTTTTGAGATTCCATAGAATCATCTTTAGAGATTTCGGGACAAACTTGAATCAGCACAAATTTTTGTTTTTTAGCGGTAAGAACAACGTTAAGATTCTTTTTCCAGTCAACGTAGTTTTCTTCCACAAGTTGATTTTTGTTAAGTATCACTGATAATGGATTAAACGACATTTTTCTGTAAAATTAATGTTTCGCGTAATAATAAAATGAACAATAATTTTTGTATGATGCCTCTATATGAGTATGCAAATATAGACTTGAGACTATATTTTTAATCAAAGACTTTAAATTCTTACAACTTTTAACACGACCTCTACAGGATGTCAATGTAGTTACCGGCAAGGTTGGGACATTTCCACCCATTTTATTGAGCCTAAACATCTCATGCCACAATAAAAAATGAGGATTGATTTTTATTTGGCCTATGAATAATTTTTTTGGAACCTTTTATAAGAAATCCTTCAAAAATTTCTTATACAAGTATAATAACCTTCGCTAATTATTTTAAAATATTTGAAATATATGAGATGTTATCTATAGGATAATCACCACATTATTCCATTTTAAAAATATTCTATTTCAAGATCCAATTTCAGTCAATCTAAAATAATGTATTCTTCCTATAGGGAGACTGATGTAATTTGATACTAGACGCACTACAACAAAAAAGGTCTTTCGCAACACATAAAAGGCAACATTTGGTGATAAATGTTGCTAAAAGGGACTTTTGGCAACATTTTAGTAAGTGAATGTTGCCATTGGTATTAATAAATGAGTTTTGGCAATGTTTTTTAGAAAAATGTTACGGTTGGCACATTTAGCAACGTTTATTAAGTGTTGCAAAAAGTTATACTTTTAGCAACGTTTATGGACTGTTGCGAAAAGTTAGGCTTTTCGCAACGTTTGACAAACGTTGCGAAAAGTACTTTCAGCAACGTTTGTCAAACGTTGCGAAAAGTCTAACTTTTCGCAACGTTTATTGAGTGTTGCAAAAACTCTTACTTTTCGCTACATTTGACAAACGTTGCTAAAAGTCTCAATAGCTTAACTTTTCGCAACGTTTAACAAATGTTGCTAAAAGTACATATAGCAACATTTTTCAAACGTTGCAAAAAATGAGTATGTATAATTTTTTGGCCCATTTCAATTCCAACTCAACAAATATCCAATCCAAATAACCCGCATACCCGACCCATTTTGATTAAAAAAATGATAAAACGTCTAAACGAATCCTTCATTCTCTCTTGCCCTAAATCCCAATCCGACCCGTTTTGAGGCCCATTTTTTGAGGTTTTTTTTTATTTATTATTTTTTTTAAAATTTAACCTAAACACGAGTCACATGACTTTCCTTCATTCTACAGACTACAGCTACGGTACGTCACTGCTCCGCTGTCCGCGACCGCCAGTCCGCCTCCACAGTCTACTCCTCGACCTTCAATTTAACCCTTTCTCTTCGGCCCCTTCCCTGCGAGTTTGGGACTTCCCAGTTCCCTCATCACCGCGCGGTCGCTCCAATATTTAGCTTATATTGACTATGAGAAACAACTCGATGCCCTCCGCCTCCTCCGTAAAAAAGCCCTTTCAAAGAATTCTGGCAACAAAAAATCGAAAAAATCCCTCTCCGATTACGCTGGTGTTTCTAGGATTATGGAAATTTACAGACTCGCCACGACCCGGTTCAAAAGTGATATTCAGCTCTGGTTCCAGTACTTGGAATTCTGTAAATCTCGAGGGCACGGTAAGATGAAAAAGGTAATCTTTACATTATGAATCTATATATATATATCAAGCAATCTATAGGCAAGCATTAGTTACGTTAAAGTACGTCACATCAATTTTGTGAAGAATGGACACAATCGAATTATAAGTTAATAGAAGAATAACAGTTTGGTAGCCCTATATTGATAACGGGGGTATCATAAAACCTTTCAAATTACGAAAAACTGTATGGAACAATTGTAATATATAATAAAAATGTATTATAACATTTTTAATATCCTTGTATTATTGTCTGGTTCTAGATTTTATTAAGTCATTACCCTCACTGGAATAAAATCCCGACTCTGCCTGTGATCACTCTTTTTTTATTCATTTTGTTTAGTGGAACTGAAATAATTCTTGTTTCGTTGCCTTTTGTTATTAGATTATGTTAATTAATTTGTAATGATGGACTAATATGGATGTAATATTTGAGTGGTGATGTGCAGTGAATCAATGCAGTTTCAGAGCTTTACCTTGCTCTGGAAATGGGTGTTGTATGTAATCTGGATTCAATTAAACTAGGAAAATATTTTTGTTTTTTCTGTCCAACATTATATAGAGATTCCTTATATGTTGATGTTATTTTATGTAGGCTTTAGCTCAAGTAATTAGGTTTCATCCAAAATTGCCTGGTGTTTGGATTTATGCTGCTGCTTGGGAATTCGACCACAACCTGAATGTCACTGCTGCTCGTGCTCTTATGCAAAGTGGTTTGAGAGCATGCCCAACTTCTGAGGATCTTTGGATTGAATATCTTCGTATGGAACTCACATACCTTAACAAATTAAAAGCTCGGAAGGTTGCTTTAGGGGAGGATGAAAGAACCCTGACTAAGGATGCTCGTGAAGCTGATGAGGAACAGTGGAGAGATGAGAACAACGAATTATTTATGGCCCTTGATGAGAGGAAATATGATAATAAGACATCTGGTGTCCAAGATGGTGAGTCTGAGGGGAAGGTCGACGTGCTCAGGGAACATGGTTTAAATGTTCTTCGTACTGTTTATAGTAGTGCAATTGAAGCCCTACAAATTCCCAGTTCCCTCATCCCTGCGAGGTCGCTCCACAGTCAAAATGTTGGATTTCTGCCTCCAATATTGAGTAATGTACTGTGGACAGATTCCAGTGGGGAGCTCGAGAAGGACCGCTCTGTGATGATACCCAATTGGGCTATATTGATTACCCATATTTCAGCAAGGTATTATATACTTTTTCATGCATATGAGCAACTTAAATGCTACATATATGATTCTATTATGGTGTTAAATACAGGGAGATTGTACACAACCTTGATTATATGTATGGTGTTAACGAAGTCCTCGGAATTGATGTAAGTTGGATGTGCATTCACTTTGAAATTGATTAGTATTATCATTTGAATTTATGTTAGTGCTTGTTTTCATGAACATTTTAATGTGGTGGGAGGATTTTGATGGTAAAGTACCGGCTCCAGCAATTTTGAAACCTATACCTCTTTGGACTGGGAAACAAGTTTTTAATCTAATAATTCCAAGACAGATAAATCTCTTGAGACATGCAGCATGGCATCAAGAATCTAAAAAAGGATTCATAACTCCAGGGGACACTCAAGTTCGAATAGAGAAAGGAGAGTTACTTTCTGGTACCTTATGCAAGAAGACACTTGGAACTTCCACGGGAAGTCTTATACATGTTATTTGGTATGTTTTTCTGCACACCACAAGTTCCAAAATGTAAATGCTAAAGCTGTCAGGAGTGTTTGATTTCCACTGTCTGGCATGTATTTCCTATTAAACAGATCCCCATGTTTGATTGAATGCTTTAGGTGTTACATATTAGTTATTCTATTGTAATTAGGACTTTTGGACTCTGATTGAATGCATCTAAAATGGATGGATATGCATTCATGACTTGCACGATCTTTTATAATTTGGAATACGTTAACTCTCACAAACTCATGTATCATATTGACGCCTATTATTTGGTACATTCATGTATTGTGGCTGAAAAATAGTTGTCAGCTAATCACAGCAAACCCTTTCTGCCAAAAATGTTTATTACATTCATGTAATATAGCTGAACTTTGGAGACTAGCTAGTTAAATGTGCTTCTTGTGTTTGTATGTAATGTTGCTAATGCATACAGGGAGGAGGTTGGTCCATATGCTGCTCGGAAGTTTCTGGGACATACACAGTGGCTTGTCAATTATTGGCGTTTGCAGAATGCTTTTAGCATTGGAATTGGAGATACAATTGCTGATGCTTCAACAATGGAGAAAATAAATGAAACTATTTCAAATGCAAAGAATGAGGTGAAGGAGCTTATCAGGTCTGCACAAGAAAAACAGTTGGAGGCTGAACCTGGTCGAACAATGATGGAATCGTTTGAAAACAGAGTGAACCAGGTATGTAAATGAGTTAATTTTTCTGTCTGCGGTTTATTGACCCTGACATGTTCTTTGTCCCCTTAGGTGTTGAATAAGGCCCGTGATGATGCTGGAAGCAGTGCACAGAAGAGCTTGTCGGAAAGTAACAACCTTAAGGCTATGGTCACTGCAGGATCGAAGGGAAGTTTCATCAACTTGAAGTGGATAGATACCAACTTGCAACGGAGATTGCGACAACAGGTGACAACTCGTGGCCCCTGCCTTGTAATATCAAGAGGCTTGTGTTAAATGCTCAAAAGACCTTTAAAGTTCACTTCCGAAGGCCTTCTGATATACACCCAATGGAGATTGTGGAAGCTGTTGATAAGCTGCAAGAAAGGCCTTTTGATATGCATCCAACTTACATCAACTTAACTCAAATTTGAACTCAAAGATAATGATGTGAGGGAATAAGTCCGGCTCAATTTTTAATGTTCTTGCTTAAGGAAGAGAAGCTGCCGAAGAAATAGAGTAGTTTATGTGTTCCGTTTATGATCGAGTTTTTTCTTTACCTTTTTATTTCATTTTAAAGTTCATTTTTATTTAAATGGTGTTGTATCACATTCTAATGTTCAAATGTATGGATTCAAAAATTTGTATTGAAATTATCAATTTTTATGCAATTCTAAAATTTGTTCGTAAGTTTCATTTTCAATTTTGTCAATCTATTTGCATAAATTGTTGTTGTTGAAAAAAAAAAAAAAAACCGGCAACGTTTGGCAAACGTTGCCGTAGCTATCTACGGCAACGTTTGCCAAACGTTGCGAAAAATCGTCTTTCGCAACGCTAAAAAAACGTTGCCGTATCTCTCCACTCTACGACAACACCTTGATTTGCAACACATGTCCAAACGTTGCCGTATGCAGTTTTTGTTGTAGTGACGTACACTTTTTAAAAACAAATTGAATAGCGGAGGAGGCCGCATGCTTATACATGCCTATAAACTCTCTCGCACTTATTATTATTTTGAATCATTGGGTTTTTATTTAATAATTAATCGGCCAAATATATATAATTATAATGGCACCAAATTATTCAATACAATTTTTCGGCCACTTCTAATTAATCTAGAGTGATGAAAAAATTATACAATACCAATGCATATGATTTTAGTGCATCGAGTGGTGTTTCATTTAATCTACATGACATGTAATTATTCATTCAATCATCATTCATAAAGTGATAAAAGCAATAATTAGATAAGTTATAATTACTTATGGCTCGTCCTAAGAATTTAAGATGAGGAAATTACATCCAGCCCTACTTTTAATGTACCATTTTCATAATTCCAAATTTAACTTTGACTTTTCATAAATCAGGTTTTTATAAATTTAATTAATTAATAATAATATTATAAAATTAAATTAATTTATATACCTACCCTTACTACTTACCCCCACCACATTTTAAATATAAAACCATACTAAACCCTAATTCATTTCATTTTCTCATTTCATCTCTCACGCCTCTCTCACCGCCGCCTCTCCGGCCACCACTCCGACCGCCGCCTGCTCCGGCGACCGCCGCCTCTCCCCCTCCCTCCTCCTCCCCCTTCCCCTTCCCCTCCCCCTCCTTCTTCTCGGCAGATTCGGCAGCTCCGGCGAGCCCCCCATTTCTGGCAGATTCGGCAGCGACGACGCTGCTGAGATTCAGCAGCGTCGCCGCTGCGAGGCTGCCGTTCAGCAGCGTGGACGCTGCTGAACGGCAACGTCAACGCTGCAAGGCTGCCGTTCAGCAGCGTGGACGCTGCTGAACGGCAGCGTCAACGCTGCTGAACGGCAGCGTCGCCGCTGCGAGGCTGCCGTTCAGCAGCGTCAACGCTGCTGAACGGAAGCGTCGCTGCCGTTCAGCAGCAGATTTTTTTTTAATTTTTTTTAATTTTTTTTAATTTTTAATTTTGAGCAGATTTTTAATTTTGGAATGGTAGAAAGGCAGTGCAGTGGGTGTGAGATGATGTGCTATGGGTGTGCGTTGTTTGTGGGGATCTGTATGTGTTGGAGATGGATCTGTGTGTGGGTGGCTTATCTGTGGGTGTGGTGGCGGATGTGTGAACGGTGGTATGTTTTGGGTGGTGGCAGTGATTGTTTTTTTTTTTTTGATCTGTGACCTAGTTATTGAACCTTGATTTTTTATTTTTGTCTGTGACCTAGCTTTTTTTGGTGTCTGTGACCTAGTTATTGAATTATGATGTTTTTTTTTGGGTCTGTGACCTAGTTTTTTTGGTGTCCGTGACCTAGATATTGAATTGTGGTTTTTTTTTGTCTGTGACCGTGCTATTGAACATGTGGTGGGTTTTTTGGTGTCTGTGACCTAGCTATTGAACTGTAATGATTTTTTTAGTGGCTGTGACCTAGCTATTGAATTGTTGTGGATTTTTTTTGGTGTCTGTGACCTAACTATTAATCTGTGACTTAGTTATCGAACTGTGACCCACAAATTTGAAAATACGTGACTTGTGACATATAATTTTTATTGATCTGTGACCATTGTTAATTTGTGACCGTAATTTGATAATTTGTGACGATATGATAAGTTGTGACCTATAATATTTGTGATATGTGACCGATAAAGAAATCGTGACTTTAAAGTTTTAATTTGTGACCGTAATTTGATAATTTGTGACGGTATGATAAGTTGTGACCTATAATATTTGTAATATGTGACCGATAAAGAAATCGTGACTTTAAAGTTTTAATTTGTAATCGATGAACAAAATGTGACTTATAATATTTTTAAATTGTGACTATAAAATAATGTGACACATGAAAATTTTGATTTGTAATCAAAAAATAATTTGTTACTAATAAAATGGTTAATTGTGACCTAAAAACTCTTAGATTGTGACCAAACTCTTAGAATTAAATATGTAATATTAAATTGATTTAATAATTTATTATTTCATAAATAAAAATATTAAAAACCTGATTTTTGAAATTTGAAACTTGTTTTTGTATTTTTGAAATGGTGTAAAGTAAACCCCTTATAAATGTAATCTTCCCATTTAAGATACAACCAGAATTAAAGCTTTCAATTGGACAACATTCTAGCCCAATTCTTCAATTTCCTTATAGTCCAATCCAATATTGTGGGTATTTTGAGTTCCAATCTTTTAAAAACAAAAGCCCTCGTCCAATAAGATTGACCTAAATTTTAACCAAAAAAAAAAAAAAGCCCAAAACTTAAAATTAAACTAATTTCACAAGCCCTAGCGAATCCACCATGCACCTCCATCACCCATCTCCGGCGACGACACTGGCAAACAGTCGCCACTGCCCTTAAACGGCAACAACTGCAGCTACTGCTACCTCTCACAAGGTAGAAACTACATTCAGTTCAGAGGTCGCTGTAGTCCACCACTGCAATGATTTTGCTTCTTGTTTGTTCTGTCTCTATCTCATTCACTTCTTCAACAAGATTTCCATGCCATGGTTTTTCATCTCAAAAATCCAAGTCTCCGTTAAAAAAAATAGCAACTTAAAAAATATTTGGAACCCAAAAACCTATCATCTTCTCTTGATGCACAAGTGTAGAAAAAATGGAAAAGAAATACATACAGTGTCTTATGGCTTACAATTTTTCTAGGAAAAAGTGCAACAAATAAAATACATTATAATGAAGAAACAAAAAATTCTAGAGCCAAAAGTAATTATATATAAACATTTACTTTAAACATATAAAACAATAAACGTGTCAATTCAAATAACCTAACACTAACCATACTGAAAATGCATTTTACTCTAACGGCTTGTTTGATAGCCCTTTTTTCCATAGAAAATGAAATTGAAATTGAAATTTCTCACTTTTGCCATATTTGACGACACTTTTTTTTTCTTCCATGTAATTGATTTTCTACCTTGGCTGATTTTTTTGGTTTTAATTGAATTGAAATTCCCACATTTTAGGTGGGAATTGGTTTTCTATCTTTTTTTTTTTTTTTTTTTTTTTTGGGAAATAGAAACAAAATCTATCCCCAATTGTAAAAAAAAAATTAAAAATAAAATTATTCCTTAAATTGACAATTTCCATGTAAAATAAAATCAAACGAACACAAAAAGATTTCCATTTTTTGGCAATCCAAACAAATTATATCCCCAATTGTAAAAAATTTTATTCTTTTAATTGACAATTTTCATGAAAAACAAAGTCAAACAAATACTAAAAAATAGAAAATTTCAACATTCTCTAGTGGAAAATTATATCAATCAAACATAAGTAATTGACAATTCTCATTAAAACAAGTTTTAGGCAATTTAATTCCCTACAATTCGTTTTCTTTCCACCCAAATTTCATCTTTGAATCAAACGGACCCTAAAGATTTAAAAAACTAATCCTATTCAAGGCTCTCAATAATCATTGACTCTGATACCATTTGTTGGTTACTGAATTTAATCATCACAAGAAGAAATTAATTTTCCTTTGAGAATAAAACCCAAGTGAATAATGAATCTTAGACCACTTTGATATTATTGAATTTTGTTTTTAAATCCTCCCACGTAAAGATGAGATGATAACTTTGAAGAAACTTTTAACCAAGTGCAAGGGCGGATCCAGATTATTTTTTGAGTGGGGGTGAGATTAGAGGTGGAGCCAGCTTGCTAAAGTAGGGGGATCCAAAGTTGAAGGGGTGGGGGTCTACGGGGGTTCGGGGGCAACGCCCCCGAAATTTTTTTTGGGAGTTGTTGAATAGTTTAGATTTAGTTGCATTTTCCCAACTAGTTCATACTATATAGGCCATGAACGAAGCCTCTCACCCTGCATCAAACCCACAAATATATTCACTCTGACCATGCAATACTTTTTGCAATCACAGGTGGTCAAAATGAGATTTACATAACATACCAATTCTTCAGCAATATTAGCCACCTGAACTACTATGTGGCCAAAATACTTTCCTTTCGAATCGTGGATTTTAATTATCAAATCATCTCCAAGCCCTTCTAGTAAGCTGTATTTAAGTGGGAAGGAAATTTAACCATCCAACTCTATGAGATTGAAGAATATGTAACAAGATTAAAGAGAAAAAGATTACATACAAAACACGAGTTTCACCAAATACTGGCTGCATTTGAGATAGAAATAAGCTAAAAAAAACTGTTAAAAAAAAAAAAAAAAAAAATTTTGGTGTTTTTTTTTTTTCAGTGGGGGCGGCCGCCCCCGCTGGGCCCTTCGTGGGTCCGCCCCTGACCAAGTGCTTCCTTCTTTAAATATTCTTTATTGTTCTCGTTAGGTGCCTCTCTTTTAGATATATAAAAATGTGGCTAACCCTAAAAACTTATAATAATAAGTTAGGGTTTCATAATTGTACAAATTTCATAGGACTTTATTGTAGTGAACTGATTAAGTCCCACATCTTAATTAGAGCCAAGAGAGGGATCTAACCGAACTTATACGACTCAAACTCTAAGGACTTGTTTGATAGGCCATTATTTTCTATGGAAAATGGAATTGAAATTTCAATTCTTACTTTTGTCATGTTTGATAATCAAATTTTTCCATAAAAAATGTTTTCCTCCCACCCCCCACGTGGCCCCTTTTTCCATAATTTTGTGGAATTGGTTTTTTCACCAAAGTGGTGGAAAAATGGTTTCCATATTTTTTTATTTTTTTTTAATGGGCAATGAAAATAAATTCCGTGGACAATTGTGAAAAAATATTCCTTTAATGAACAATTTTCATGAAAAATTAAATCAAACGAATACCAAAAGATCTTAAATTTCAACATTAATTATATCAATCAAACACACTTAATTGACAATTTACAGGAAAACAATTCTAGACAATTCAATTCCCTGTAATTCATTTTCTTTCCACTCTTGCAATCAAATGGATCCTAATAGATGTTTCTATTAGGGTCAACTCTTGACCAATTGAGATACGTCAATTAATCTCGGGTTAATCTACCAAAAACACATTATATTTCTTAATCTCAAATCTAGACAAATTTCAATAAGAACAATGTAATATTATCAATATAAAGTGTCCAACTTTGTGTACAGATTGTAAACAATATATTTTGATAACGTCATGAATTGTGTCTCGATATACTCGAACCATCGAGTATATAATTTGTGACAGATTATGGAACCCTAGATAATTGTTTCAGATTGTAACACGCGAATAATCGAATGTTAATTCATAATGTTGTTTTACAAAATACAACCCAAAAGGACATCAAACTAACAATAAGTGCATACAGCTTGCACCTTAATGTTATGCACCGCTGTTTATCCATTAATTTAAGAATTTGTTCATTAATTTGTTTTGAAAGTTTGCTGCTTCAGTACAGGTTGTGATTCTTCCTTTTTGTGGTGCTTCATCTTAGTACATTAAGACGCTGGAGGAAAGGCCAAAAGGTTGAGGAATGGGAAGCCAATTCAAGTAATTATTAGGTTGCCTTCTGAAGAGCTTGTTACAGGTGCATACTGTAATTTAAGCATTATTTTCGCTGGTTCTCTTCAGTTAACTACTCTCTGGGGCGGACCCGGGGTCGGGGGGTCACCAGCCCCCCCCCCCCCCCCCTCCCAACTTGTAAGAATTTGTTTGTTTGGTTTTTTTTTTAAGTCATGTTTGATATCGATTGAAATATTAATTTTAATTTAAATCAAAGTTAACAATTAATTTTAATAACATATTTCATGGAATCCATATCTGTTTAAGTTTTATCAAAATTTATTAAAAACTTGATTTTAATCTCCATCAAATAGGGGCAAAATCACAATAAATCTGAATTTCGATAACATGCTAATTTTTTTTAAAAAAAAATTTGACGATCGTACGCTAATCAAATCTACAAATTATTTATGTCATCTGAAAGCTTATTTCGAGAACTACATTATGGGCATATCGAATAGTCCAAAAAAATATTGAAGATAGTTAAAAATACGTTAAACGTGAGTCTTAAAGAAATACGTCTAACTCGCATTTTTTTAAAAAATCAATTATTTCATTAACATTAATTATTTTTGCTATACAAATTTCTCAATGTAATTTTCATCATTGTATTAGGAAATTTTATGTGGAATATGAAATCAAAAATTTTCGAAACTTATACATCCGAGAAAAAGTCATTCCATGAAATTTTTCGGATGCAAAATTACATTAGGTATGAATTTTTTGAACGTAAATTTTCGATTGTAAAATTTCTCCAAACTTCTTTACATGTTCGATTGTACTCCTTTAACTTTAAACTTATGCATCCGCCCATTATTATTCTTCTTCACTAATGTTTACCAGGCTCAGGTTTTCTTGGTTCCTTTTGTATATTGCTGCCATGAATACATCTAGATTTGGCTTAAAAAGCGCAGACCCTGTAGTAGCTTTTGATGTGACATTTAATGGGCAATTGATTCGGACTATTTTTTTTGAATGGCATCCAGCTTCAAGTGACATTAAAGCTTTGGAAAGTTGTGTTCCTCAGACATACGGGTTTTCCTTCTGCCTTTTCACTGCCCTCTGTCATAAATGTCCTCGAAATATAATGCTGATATCATATTAGTGTATTTTACTTTTCATTTAATTAAATATCGATTTTCACCGGTGGATTTATCATTTATGTTGTGCGCGTTCTTATATATTGCCGCATAATATCATAAATTTGGAAGAAAATGTCTCGAATTTTCCTCTCCTAGATTTTCAGCATGTCTATGTTGTCTTTGTGTTTCAGAAAATGTTTTTGTTGAATTATGCAATATTACACTCTCATGTAGAACAGCTTCAGTTGACTCAAATTGAGATGAGTTTTATTGAAATTGATGGCCAAAAACTTCCACAGCCTGTTGGTGTTGATTATGAATTTTACGAATGAAAGTTAAGGTGAAATGGGATCTGTTTAAGGCTGTGAGTCACTAGGGATGGGCGTGAGTTAGGTTGGGTCGATTTTTGCCCCAACCCAACATTGTCGGTTTATTCGAAATCCAATCCAACTCAACCCATGTAAATGTTGAAACTCAACCCAATCCAATTATGTGTTAGTCGAATCGGGCTTGGTTGGTCGGTTTGAGATAAACTTACGGCACAAAAATTAAAATTGTCCAATTTTTTAATGTAAAATAACATTAATATAGCGAAACAATTTATTAAAAGTTAAAACAAACCGCAATAACAAATTATCACTATGAAAGAACACAAATAAACAAAAGTCACAGACATAAGAATCAAGTCACAATGTCAACAGAATGCTCTTTGTCAACAAACAAGATAAAGGAAAAATAACATACTTCTAGATGGACTAGCATATAGTTGGTCAGGTAAAGACGCTTTCTTGTAGAATATTCCCTCCAGGCTCCAGGAAGTGATCTAAAACCAAACAACCATTTGGGAAGCCATTTGGATGCACACTTTGACACACTGGACATCTGTAGACCTTGTTGTCTTGATTATTTATACATACTTCACAATAAACTGCAAAATGGAAGAAAATAAGCAGGTAAGTATTGGTGATGAACTCTTCCTGACATGACATGCAAATCAATGGTAAAACTTACCGTGACCACAATTAAAAACGAAAACAAAACTAATATACATATATATAACTGAAATGTGAAATCTTGTAAAATGAATGAATTACTTATGTTGGGCCCATGATTATCTTCAGTTGATTTTGAATTCATTGAATCTAAAAGTTCATCATTTGGTTGTAATGCTCAAATATCTTCAACGCAAAAACCATCCAAGTTCGAAGAAGTTTTCAACCAATTTTGAGTGCATACTAAGACCTCAATCGTCCTATCCTAGGACTTAAGCATTCAACAAAAAATGAATAACTAGAAGCATTCCATTAAAGCAAAACATAGACATGTAGCAAGTTGAAAACTTTAAGTTCGTTTCAATTGTAATTAAGCAATAACAAACAAGGTACTAGTATCAAACTAGACAAGTTGGATTTCAACCACATAATAACACTTGATCCAGTTACCAATATAGAAACTTCATGAAAATTCAGTAATTATGCAGTTGAGAAATTTGTGAACGATAATTAAGACAACAAAAATCAATGATGCAAAGGAGACAATAGATTTGAAAAGAAATGCAGTTGCTTTTAAACAACAGATCAACAATTACTTGAAATTAACCAAGCAAAAACAATATGATAGGAAGCAACAACAATAAAAGCAGCAAATAACCATTTTACCTTGTACTTAGCAACCTCCTCGCTAACTTCCTTTAAGTCACCCTTAGCAAAGATCAATCCAGCATTTATGTAGCCAAATGTAATGAACAAGATCATGAACTATTCGACTAATTGACACAAAGAAGCAGAAAATAAACCTAGGTTAACTAAGTTATTCTTCACTATTGACCTCGAGAAATGGCTCCGACACGTGATCAACAGAATAAGTTTTCAAGTCAACCCTTCCCTACACACGTAGCACGCCGTTAGCCACGAGTGGCTTTTCTCTGAGGGGTTGGGAGTGGTCGCGAGCACTCCAACGATCAAGTCAATCCAAGGTTCAACCGGAAAGGGTTCTCCGGCGGTGGAACACTCGCTAGAGAGTAGTTGAAGTTAATTGTAATGAAAGTGCTAGTATTGAAGGGAGATGATAGTACTTGAGTTTGCAATGTAATAGGAGGAAAATGGATGCAAACCCTTCTTTTGGCATAAGGAGGGGATATTTATACTAAGGATGGAAGGAGGAGAGCTGTTGGATGAGGAGACATGTGTTATCAGATCATCAGGGCTCGTCACATCCTAGACGTCAATCCGTCTCTCCATAGGTTGGCTAGCATTGAATGTACTTGACAAAGGCAGCTGATTTGACCGTTTGGGTCCTGTCACACGTCCCATCAGTCAGGGATTTGACTTTGAAAAGATCTTTCTACAAGAGATTATTGCTGAGGCGAGGCAGGTGCAGCGTTGTAGAGGTGGAGTGCGGGCATTTGCATCCGCGGTGGCTTGCGGATGGATTCAGTTCTTCTGTTGGGTATGCGCTCAATTTCTCGTGTAACCGCTTCGGCCTATACAATCAGTTCGTCCCATGTGCAATCACATCTTCCATCACATGGCGTGGCGTGGGCCATCTTTATTGACACGTGGCGGGTGAGGTGACGGGTTTGACACCTGCCCGTAACAGTAGTCCCGCAAGTCCATGTATGGATATTCATATAATACAAGGACTTTTAATTTGTAGAGTTGGGGCGTATGGGAAAACCATGGGAGGTAAGTGATTGAGTGATGGTGTGAATCTTGCTAAGCATTGATATCAAATTCTGCTCTGGCCGAAGTAATATAGGTTGACAACTCTATGGAGAGCTATTGCAACGATCAAGCTCTGAAGAGGCTAAAGCGACAGGAGTTTGCAACTTAAGATTCCTCTCTGGCCGAAGTGACCTGGGTTGGCAGCTCTGTGGAGAGCTATTGCAACGATCAAGCTCTGAAGCGGCCAAAGCGACAGGAGTTGGCAACTCTGGAGGGAGTTGTTGCAACTTAAGATTCTGCTCTGGCCGAAATAATTCAGGTTGACAATTCTGTAGAGAGCTGTTGCAACGATCAAGCTCTGAAGCGGCCGAAGCGACAAGAGTTGGCAACTCTGGATGGAGTTGTTGGAACTTAAGATTCTGCTTTAGCCGAAGTGATTCAGGTTGACAATTCTGTGGAGAGCTGTTACAACGATCAAGCTCTGAAGCGACCGAAGTGACAGGAGTTGGCAACTATGGAGGAAGTTGTTGCAACTTAAAATTTTGCTCTGGCCGAAATGATTTAGGTTGACAATTCTGCGAAGAGCTGTTGAGGAGACAGCCTTGGGTTTTGTGTCAATGATTTGAAAGCTTTCGCGTCTTCCTAAGGCGCATCAAGGGGACGTCTACTTGCTTCCAAGGCATGCCTCCTTTTCTATAAATGGTAATGATGGCGACGGCTCCCATTTTTCGGGGCAATGCGTTCGGACTGTGAGTGAGATTCACCGCTTCATCAAGACCGTTGATCTTGGTGACCTTTGATTTCAACGACGATCATGAGGTTTTAACTTCGGATGGCCCAAATGTGCTTGGAGTTGATCCAACAATTGGGGCGAGTTCCAGGATGTCTATATAAGGCTCATCCCTTTTCATTTGAACCTTTTTACCTTTGCGAAAATCTCCAACTTTCTAAAAGGACCTTGCTAACTGTTCTTTGTGCTTTCTTCTCCGACGAGTATTAACGGCAGACTCCGATGACTGCTACCAGACTCCGGCCAGTGACCAGCGTCATCCATTGCACTACGTAATACTCCACCTTTTGCCAGTTTCTTCATCTTCTTCTTCAACAGTTTCTTTAAAAATTTCGAAATGGCTAGCGAACAATCTGTTGACGCTTCGGGGAGTAAAGAGATGAGAGAAGAGGTGAGGGGGGTTCTGCTCTGACTCTGACTTAAGTATTAAAGAGACGACGATGACACACCTTGACGTCTTTGTTTCAAATATCGGAAGATCTCGTTCGTATTCATTCTCAATAATCAAGCTCGAAAATCAATATGTACGATTTTTGGTAGTATCAAGTACAAATTTACTTTATTAATTTGACTATTGGAATATTAAATCATTCATCAATGAATAAGAATAGTTCAATTTTTTTTTTTTAATCAATTTCTAGGTCAAATTCGGCATTAATTAATTAATTAATTAAATCACCCTACTGATTAGGTTTATGGTTGCTATCTTGTTATTTTTAACATTATTTATTTGGACATTCAAACACACATAATTTTATGATTTTAACTAATTTGGTCAATTGGATGTCATGTCTTGATGTATTGGTCAGCCATGTGAGTGTTTTATAATGTTTTATTTAGTCAAAACTTTTATTAAAAATAAACTATTTGTAGTATATTTTAATTTGTTTTCAAACGTTGGATCAAGACTTTAAGAAAACTACTTGACCCGTTATTTCAAAAATTTCAAATTTAATACAACACGTTATTAAATTTAACACGACACGTTTATGAGTATTTGTGAAATGTGAACGTCAATAACAAAGTCAATTATATAATTTTAAAAATGATTTTCTGTAATATATATATTAGGATAAAAGAAATGTAAATATTATTATCTAATGTTAGTACCAAGCGAGAGGATATTGAAATTATCGTCAGACCAAAATCATTTACAGATGCTATAGTATCCAGCAAAAAAGCCAAATTAAATAAAAATAAAATAAATAAAAATGGAAATCTCGAAATTAAGCAATAATAAAATGTAAAACATGGATCACGAGCGCCCGTGGGGATAAATTGCGCAGTAGGCACAGTACACTCTTCTATAAATACAACTCACTAACGTGCGCATTTGGCTACCTGCCCTCTGCATTGATTCAATACACATGGCGATCTCTATGCAATTCTCCGGTTTCTCCGCTCGGACGGAACTCTTCGTACCGGGGAACAGAATATCCCGGTACCGGAAGTCTTGCTATGTGAGATGCTCCGCCTCTGGAGAAGCTCCGTCGTCCACTGTGGAATCGGAGTTTGATGCTAAGGTCTTCCGCCACAACTTGACGAGGAGCAAGAATTACAATCGGAAGGGGTTTGGTCACAAAGAGGAGACTCTCGAGCTCATGAACCGCGAGTATACAAGTATGTTTGTCTATGCCGAATTTCGCAATCGCGTGTATTTTTTCATTTTATGTGCTTAAAAAGAGGATCAGTAGAAATTTTTAGTGTACGTTAACAGGATATTTTGATTTTCAGAGAAATTTGTTGAGTTCTGTTGTCTTTCTGTTCTTGTCCTTCGGATTATAATTGTTTTTCAGGACAATTTACTCCAATGATTTCTTCAAATTAACAGTCTCAAGCTATCCAATCTTTTGTCTTTATTTGCATATAATATGTGTCTATACACATTAATATTTGATTGGAACGTTTTTTATACTCTTATTGTGCAGCTTGCTAGCTGTGCCTTTGCTTTGAATGCTTGTGTTATCTTTTTAATATTTTGATATTTGGGGTTTAATCCTAGTAAACTTATGCGCTTTCTGTGGGAAAATTACAGGTGACGTTATAAAGAAATTGAAGGAAAATGGGAACGAGTACACATGGGGAAATGTAACAGTTAAGCTTGCAGAATCATATGGATTTTGTTGGGGAGTCGAGCGGGCAGTCCAGATTGCTTACGAGGCGAGAAAACAGTTCCCGACTGAGAAGATCTGGATCACCAATGAAATTATTCACAACCCCACTGTTAATCAGGTTTTGCTCAACTTTTTAGCTTTTCTTTGATCAAACTTCAAAATGCATTAATACTCGGAAATAGATGATGGTCAAGGGAAGAGTTCAAATTGTTATTTTTTCTGTCTCTTTATCTGTTTTGTTTGCAATGATTAGGTTGATCTTCTATTTGGAATATTGAACTTTTGTGCTTGTATTAGATATATGGTCTTTGTGTCATTTGCAGCAGGATTAATAATTAGGGGAAGATACATAAAATGCTAGTAACCTAGTACTTCACTAATACATGGATAAGCAAACTGTTGAATACTATATTTATATAAATAACCTTGTTCTTCTCTAATAGTTTAAGCCTTTAGTGGAGGTGGTTCAGTTTGGATTGGTGTCCTAAGTTCGAGACTTATAATACTAGCTAAATAATTTGACATTTCTCTCTCCAGCGGCTTGAAGAGATGGAAGTTAAAAATATTCCCATTGAGGATGGGAAGAAACAATTTGATGCTGTTAATATGGGCGATGTTGTGGTATTACCTGCTTTTGGAGCTGCTGTGGATGAGATGTTGACTTTGAGTGAAAAGAATGTGCAAATTGTTGATACAACATGCCCATGGGTATCTAAGGTATTTTTTTGCCTAATAGTTTTTGAAAACACTACTTACTGTAAGTAACTATATACAAGCTTTGTATCCTCCTCCTCTGATCTATATATTCATTTCTTATTATCTTGTCTAAAGGTCTGGAATACTGTTGAAAAGCACAAGAAGGGAGAGTATACTTCAATTATCCATGGTAAATATTCTCACGAAGAGACTGTAGCAACTGCCTCTTTTGCAGGGAAGTACATCATTGTGAAGAACATGGCAGAGGTATTTTCTTTAGAAATTAGATTATTTTCAGTAAATGAAATAACCAGCATTCATCAATGCATATTTCTCATTCTGCAAATTTCTAAACTTGAATTTAGGCGACATACGTGTGTGACTACATTATGGGTGGTGAGCTTGATGGATCCAGCTCGACCAAAGAGGCATTTCTGGAGGTGCAGGATGATTAGCTTAATTTGTCTTTAACTTAAAGACTTAATACTTTGCATTTGTAATTCACGCAATACATTTGTTTGCAGAAATTCAAATTTGCAGTATCCCTGGGGTTTGATCCAGACACAGATCTTGTAAAAGTTGGTATTGCAAACCAAACAACCATGTTGAAGGGAGAAACAGAGGAGATTGGTTAGTTGCTACCTGCATTTTCTTTCCTCTACTTGTTCGCAAAATGCAAGTAGCGATATGAGATTACTTCTTTATTCTCCAGGAAAATTGGTTGAGAGAACCTTGATGCGCAAGTATGGGGTGGAAAATATTAACAACCACTTCAAAAGTTTCAACACTATTTGTGATGCAACTCAAGTAAATTCCCCCTCTTCAAACAATGTCTTTTAATATTTGCTTTTAATAATGTTTCTTTGTATATATTTTGTAAAACATTGGAGTTCTGTTGTCAAGAAACTATGTTTTATATTTATTTCACTTTGTCCAGGCATGAGTTTGTATTGTACCAGATCTTACATGCTCGCTAACCAGTTGAATGATTTCTTAGGGATTTTTCCACTGAGCAGTCTATGAAATTAAGTGCTCTTTGGAGATGGCTTTGTCTTGTTTATTGCAGTTTCAAAATTGTTAGCTATTTTAGATGTAAGAAACCATATTGTGAGACATATTGGAAACATGAGGTGTGCCAAAAGGCAGACTACATCACAAATATGTATTCAAGTGATGCAAAAGTATTTTAGACAGTAGAGTATTTTTCCTATTTTGTTGTTCCAGCGTGTTTAACTCAAGAAACCTGCTTTAAGCTCTTTTTTAAGGACTTTTTGTTCTTGGAAATACCTTCCTCGTAGAGGCTTAATTTCTCTTTTGGCGGATGCAGAAAACAACATGGTTTCAATTCCTGCATACGGGATGTGATGGCTTTGAGTATTGTTATTGGTTAATTTTGAGTTTGACAATCCTTTCTTTTTTAAGATCATTATTCTTATGTTTAGGAACGGCAAGATGCCATGTATAAGCTGGTCGATCAACATATGGATCTCATGCTAGTGGTTGGTGGGTGGAACTCGAGCAATACTTCACACCTACAAGAAATAGCAGAGGCTCGTGGAATTCCATCATATTGGATCGACTGTGAGAAGAGAATAGGTCCCGGAAACAAAATAAGTTACAAGTTGATGGTAAGTACACTGGAACCAGTCTATTCTTGTGACTAACCCCAGGTCACCTTCTGATTTTTCACACGTTGCATCTAACAGCATGGAGAATTGGTCGAGAAAGAGAACTGGCTACCAGAGGGCCCTATCACAGTAGGTGTAACATCTGGTGCATCCACCCCTGACAAGGTAAATTGTCTCCATTCAGTCTTTTCATCTTTACCCTTTCCTTTTCAGGTCACTAAAATTTTCCCAGCAATTAAAAGGGATTTTGAACATTTATGGCTCCTCTCCAGTGTCCCACATGAGATGCATGTGCACGGGTTCACATGCACTCGCACACATTCTTACTCAAGAACATGATTTTAAGCACGACTTGTCGACTTCTCATCAATAGTTGTTTTAAGACTTGATAGACGTTAAAAAATTTCTATAATCACAATTCATCATTTTAATATTGAATTCTGTTGAGCCTAATAGGTTTATATTGGGGCATTCATCTCTTCATCTACACTGTATATAAAGGTATCGTAGGAGGGCTTTTTTCATTGTGTAATGAATAAAAAACCGAGGGGTGAGATTTCTATTGTTAACTTCTTCCCTATTTAGTGAAAATCTGTAGCTTTACATCGAGGATGAACCACTGTAAATTTGTTCATTCTTTATTATTTTATGATATTCTTCTTTTATTTCTCATTGGTTTCTTATAAAGGTTTAATCTTTACCGTTAAACAACATACTCTGATTCCTGACCATTTCGTCTGTACTAAATGATGTTTGCCAGGTTGTTGAAGATGTCCTAGTCAAGGTTTTTGACATCAAGCGCGAAGAAGCATTACAGTTGGCATAGATTAGTTCTTCATTACAGCATGGGATAAATTAGTTGTGTGTCTGTATTATACTATATACATACATATAAGTCTGCGGATGGATCTAGAAATCATTTGTTGTTCAACTTGATGTACCTCAACGAATCTATGAAGCTGTATTATGAATCCCCTGAATGAAAGTTTGTCTCTCTCTCTATCGCCATTTGCCTTGGAGCAATGCTATTGAACCCCATTGGGATTACAACCTCAGTCTAAGTACCGTTAGATGATATGTTAAATGAAATGTGAAATTAAATAATACATAGACTAGATCGTAACCACAGTGGAGCTACATAGCATTACTCTTTGCCTTGTGATGTAGAATTAGGAATATTAACTATGAAAAGGGGAGGGAATCTAATTCTCTTATAAGTGTCAATGTCTAGTGCTTGTTTGGGTTTCATTATAATCTCATTATATTTTGAAGTTAATATTAATTCTAACAACACAGTCACAATTACTATTTACTTATTATTTCACACATTTCATGTGAACATTAATCCTCTTCATTATAATTTCATTAAATGAAATATAAATAAATTCTTAAATTGTCTAAATTTTCAATAGATTTAACAATGAATTGAATTGTAATGGTAATGGTAATGCACGATTCATATAGTTAGAGACTTGTGATTTAGTGTCTGAAATTATTCAAACAATGTTTCTTGGAAAAAAAGATTTAATAAAAGTAAATAAAATACTATGGTGACTGTAAATGACAAAGGGTCAGAAAAATAATACACACGCTAGAAGGAGGGCTTGAACCTCCGACCTTGTGGTTAACAGCCACACGCTCTAACCAACTGAGCTATTCCAGCTTATTGTTAATTCTTTATTATTATTATAATATTATTTAACTTTCAAAGCATATGATTAACTATTGGTGTAATAATTAATATTTAATACTTACTATTACTCGCTCCGTCCCATTTATATAATCTTACTTCTTTATTAAATAATTTTTTTTGTTTTGTTCATTTACTTATATCATTATTTATTTACTACTTCCAATAATAATTTAATATTAGTTATTGATAATTAAATGAAGGTAAATTAAGAAAGTTTTTGGTAAAAATTATTTTTTCAAAAAAATTAAATAAAATATCTTAATTCGAGTGAAAAACAAAATAAATCGGAGTGTGGGGCGGAGGGAGTAACTGTTTAGTTGCGTGTATTGTTGAAGTCTTAAAAATAATAAATGCTACATTCCGTATACGAAATTTCGAATTTGAGTGAAGGGCTCCCACATCTACCTATAAACTGGGTATGACAATTTTTTATTTCCAAGTCAAGTTCATCGAGTCGAAATGTTCTTATTTGACTCAGATATTTATATCAAATAATAAATCTCATAAAAAAATTGGATGTAGACATTTATATATAAATAATGCTAGATGCACGTTCCATGTTAACATTAATGAGGACATCCTCATATGCAGATGAAATTTAATTAGTGAGTTGATGGAGTGTGTTTAAAATGAATTTATCTACTGTACCAGATTTTAGATCACAGATTTTGTACAGATTATCTAACATGAGGGACCCACCTCATTAAACCCCCCCCCCCCAAATGTTAAAACACCCACCCACCCCCTCTCACATTGATGTGCCAGGTCTTTTAACGACTTGACACAGCAACTTGGTTCGTTTAAAATTAAAGGTAATAATTGCTGCTACTTCATTGAATGTTAACTTCATGTAAAAGAAAATGTATACGTGGCATATTCGTTCATTGGAAATCATTATTCCAATATTTTTAAAAAAAAAAAATTAAAATGGGAAATTTTTATGAAGTGAGTTGTGGCAAGAGTTTAATCTAAGACTTTTTCTATATTTGATCATCCAAAATATTGAGTTAAAATTTATATATTTTTTTTTTATATTTACAAAGTTATAAATAATTAAGAAGGTAGAAGAAGAAAAAATAGTAGAGGAAATCAACCAGCTTTTATTGTTAAATTTTATTTGACACTCTCTGCTAAGTAAAAACGGTAAACAGTAATATAGGAAATAATTATATGCAACGCCAAATTACGACAATCATTCAAATCAAATTTTGTCAAGTAAACAAGACATTGAGGTATTATTAGTTTCAATTTTTAATTAGGTTTCAAAATGTGTTAGTCAACTCGGGTCTCGGCATGAGTCATGCATCACCCCTAGAATTAGTTTGTGTTGTGACCATAGCCCTGATTGCCAGCCCACTAGTCCAACGTGTTGTGTTTTAATGAGCCGTGTAAGGTGCGTGCCATAGTATAATTGACTACATAATAGCATTGACTGATTTTTTATTATTTTTGGAGACGTCTCTAATTAAATTTTATTTAGCAAAACTTCTTCAATAGAAAACTTGAAAGTTCCAATGAAAAATACACAAATAAACAAAAATGAAGTTAGAAACAAAAGGGAAAATTATTCATCATAAACAACCAATATACATCAACTCAAATTTAAAAAAACGAAGGGCAAACGACAAGTCTCATAGCAAAGCTTCTCAGTTAGACCTTAAGCCTACTAAAAATTGCAAATTAGAAATTTAGTCTCTCTGTATATAATGTTGTACGAAACTACGAAAAAAAATCTTTAAGAATTAGCAGAAAAATAAGTAGAAAGTTCAAGCAATTATTTTCAAACCTCATAAAAAGGGGAAAAAATGAACTTTTTTCCTTCTCATTTTCACAACAGTTATAAAGTAGGTAAAAATACATAAACTAGGTAAGCTTTTCTTATTTCAACCTCACATCATTCTAATATTTTGCTTGTGTATGATTTCTGTATTAGAAATAGTAAATCGCCCCAGTTCCGAATGTCGGGAAAAATAAAAATGATAAAAGAGAAAATGCAACAAACAATTGTTTTGTATTATTAACTGTTTGTAGCACAATAGCTTCCTCCAACTGTCCAAAACCAAAAACAGATCCTCAATTACTAAAGAAAACACAAAAAGGAAATAAATATGTAAGATATAAATCATTCTTATCATAAGACTAATAAACAGAACTAAAAAACAAAAACGAAACGAACGATTTAAAGTGGTTTGAATAAAGAGAGAAAAATGAAAGGAAATATATTGAAAATATAAAGAATAAATGAATTTTACGTTATGAGCAATACAAAAAGTTTTGTGAGGAGGATGAATGATATGAGGAATTGTATAAGAGTTATTGTCAAATCTAATTCAATTCTATGACTTGCATGCAAAAACTTCCTCAAACCATTATTCGACTTCTTCCAACTATGATAACAAAATTCAACAAAATAATATGAATTTTTTGGGGTTGGGGAGGGTGATTTAAGAAAATGATGAATTTAGCAACTTTTTTCTGTGATGTTTAAAATTGGGGCAAATCTAACTAATAATACAAATTATCAATCATTCGAAATAAACATAAAAAAATAAACTCAATAAAATTCTTCTTGCCTGAGATTCTCTCCGTTTAGTGGCAATCAGTGCTTGAAGATATTCTGCAACTCCCTTATTTACAACATGAGCTCTTTGTTAAAAAAATGGTAAAAATGTTGAATTATTTTGTTTTAAATCAAACTAGGGATGGCAACGGGGCGGGTATGGGACGGGTCGGCCATTCCCACCCCGTTCCGTCTGGTATTTTTATTACCTTACCCCATACCTATACCCGGTTAAAGCAGGACGGGGCGGGGCACGTTCATTGCCCCATTTATTTTTTATTCATTTTTATTTTTGCTTTTATTTTTTTTATGTCTTTAGTTAGTAAATATTATTATTTCTTTTACTAATTTGTTAAAAGAAACTTATGTTTTCTTTAAAAATTGTGATAAATTTATTATTTTTGTTCGATAAAAAACTTAAATTTGAAATTAATTTTAAACGAGACGAGGACTATGTTTCTTGTACCCGCCCCATACCCGCTTCGGGGTATTGACCCTCGCCCCGTTTACCCTGTTAGGCAGGTAATCCCCACCTCATTTGGGGCGTGCCCCACAGGTATATAGTTGAGCGAGTTTTATTGTCATCCCTAAATCAAACATCATATAATTTATTTGAGTTTAATAGCTTTAAAATGTCAATAGCTAAAAAAAAAAAGTTCTACGTGTGCGCACAGAGGCGCAGGGAATCTTCGTGTAGCATGGAGAATTTTTTTTTTATCTATTGACATTTTAAAACTATCAAACTCAAACAACTTAATATTTTATTTTTAAAAAAATTGAATACCAAACAAATTATAGTTTCGCTGAAATTTCGAATTCGAATTTACCTGTGCACGGAAGTGATTGCATTACAAAGCTCCTACCCCATTGCACATTGGCTTGCTCTGCATTCCTGGAAGCGTTTTAAATTATCACATAAAAAGAAAAACACATCAGTAAAATTAACAAGAAATTAAAATTGGAACTAAATCGAAATGAACAAGAAATTCTAGAGTACTCACCAAATATTACGGTAAAATATGAGGAACAGAATTGGATGAATTTTTAGTCATTAGCGACGATTATTTTGTGGGGTTTTGAAATTGGATTCGGAATCGGAAGAATGGGGAGGAATCTAATACAAACATGATGTGTTACTTTTCGGAGTTTTTGCTTAGAATAAGTTGAAAGGGAAAACATGACACGACAACTCAGCGCGATTAATGGAGTTGGATTGATGAATAATGGGGAGCGGTATGGATGAGTGTAAAAAGGTTTCAGGAACTCAAATCTCCAAGATGACTGCATGAGAAGCGAACGGGGGGCTCAAGGGTTTCAGGGATCTGCTCTCAAGTCTCGTCACTTCGGCTTGCTTTGATTTAACAGTTTCATTGTCGAATTTTAAGAAGGAAAATTGAGGGGTTGTAGAGAATGAAATGAAAAAGTGCAAATGACAAGAAATGAGAAAATCTGAAATAATGTCACAATGGTTGACGATAGGGAATTGTGCCATGTCTTCGGAAGAGTTAGCTTCTTTTATATTGTTAGGGAGATCGTAAATACCATGTGAATATCTTCCAAAACGTTGCACTGTTCAATTAGCCCTTGTTTGAGAGGAAAAAATATTTTTTGAATAGTAATTTTTGGAGAATGTATCGTTAAAAATTAAGAAAAAATTTCGATTTACGCATAATATTATTTCTTTTGAGAATGTATAGTTAAAAATGAATTTTTTGAAAAAATTGAGCTCAAAGCCTCAAACAATCCCTTACAAATTTGCTCACTGTAGACAAAACTGTACAACATCGCATTAAAACTAACCTCGTGGCATTAATTTCAGCCAAAAAGGACGTGTCAATTGCCCACCAATTCCAACAACAGAAGTCAACTACACATTCAAAATTTCCCTTAACCACCACCACCGCCCTGAGCCCATTTCTCTCGCCTCCATGGTCAACCGTCATCACCTACTCCTATCACCTGCACCAGAGTCTTCGCCGGCGCCGGTACCTCATGAACGAAACTATACTAAATTAGCTCCATCTCATTCACCGTCGCCGGAGACTTTTGCAGGGTCATCGGCGGAAGAGTTATCATCGCATCCACAGAAGATGCCGGTGTACTTTAGTCCTCCTCTGATTGCCATGGTGGTTGTTATAGTAACTGCTTTTGTAATCATAACTTACTCGCGGCTCTTCTCCCACCACTTTCACAAACTCTATCGCCGATATCAGAGGTGGCGCTGCCGTCGCCGGCTCCGACGCTACGTTCCCTCTTCCTCCGCCAGGGACATTGATTCCCCGTCTTACTCCTTCGATCCTACTGACGCTGCTTTCCACGTTCTCTCTCCGTACGGACTCGACGAATCGATCATCAAAACAATTCCTCTATTTGTCTACACGCGAAAGAGAGGACTCCATGATTGCGCAGTTTGCTTATTAGAATTCGAAGAAAATGATTATATTCGTACTCTTCCGGTGTGTTGTCACTCATTTCACGTGGATTGCATAGATATATGGCTCCGGTCACACGCCAATTGCCCTCTGTGTCGTGCCGGAATATTCCACCCTCAGTCTCCGTTCACACCACTGATGGCTGCGAGAATTCGCCCCAACCTCGAAGACATGATCGTGGAGAGCACAATTCTCGAGCCTCTAACCGAATTTCCGATGGAACCTGACTCAACTAGCGTCGGCGAAATCACTCAGGAACCCTCGCCTCAACGAAACAATCAATCCGAGGACCGATTCAATGGCCGCGATTTTTTGTTAAAACGATCTTATTCATTTGGATTTGAAAGAAATTTAGGATCAGAAAGATTAGTGTTAGAACCGGCAACCACCTCCCCTTGGCGGGACAGAAGAGGCAGCGGTGGAAGCTTCTGGAATAAACGCCCTTCACCATTCACTTCATTAACAAAACCTAGGGTATTCTCATTCCGATACTACAGAGGAATGAAATCTCCATTTCTCCGCCGCCGCTCCGGCGGCGAGTTCTTCCCATTGTCAGAGTCTAGCGTGCGGCTCGGCTTATCCAGCGGAGGCGGCGGCTCATCGAGAAGAAGTAAGTCGTTTGCGAGTCCAATGTTCATGAGATCATCTGCTACAGCGGCTGGGCCATTTTCATCAAGCCGGCTAAGGAGTGGTGATCCAGAGGCGCTATTATCACCGGAGAGATTTAACAGACGGTGAAGATTTGTGACACGTGGACATGAAATTAATGCGTGTCACCGGTGAACCGTAAACGGTTGGTGAGGCATTTAATGGTAGGATGGTGAGAAATGAAGGAGGCTGCAATGGGCCATTTAAAGAGGTTTGTGCAGTTGGTTTATCTGTCTGTGCGTACATGGATTTGAACCATGCTATTCTTACATCCTTGGTGCACAACTTGGTACACATCCCCTCACATGGGGTGGGACCCGCGATTGTGGACCCCACATGGGCCCTACACACTTTCTGAGAGAGATGTGTACGAAGTTGTGTACTAAAGTGGGTAGGAGTAGCATTTTTCACATGGATTTATATACATAGTTAGGTGTGTGTATTTATTTATACAATTCTTTTTTTAATTGTGGGGTGAATTGATCATTAATGCAAATAGCTTGGCCTGTCTAGCCATTTTGGGTAGTTATATTGTGTTCAATTTGTTAGGTTGAACAGTATCGAAGGTGTTAGGAGAGATGTAAAGTGTTCGAGAAGAGAGTGATTTGAATTTGAACCAAGGAAGCAAGGCCATCGAAAGACTTTTTCTTTTAGTTCCATCGATTTTTTGGATTGGAGTTGAAACGATTCTTGATCATCTTACCGGTTGTGGGAGCAAGAATTTCAAGAAGCATTAGGAACTTTGAGTTTCTTTCGGAGTAGAAGAGTTGTTTACCATTTGCGTGTTGGTTCTCTATGGCCTATATAACTTGAAATTTTCTTACTTCAGTATTGTGCAAACCAAAATTGGGAAAAATTCAATTCATTTTCAACAATTCAAAGTTCAAATCAATTTATCTCATTGCAATATACCTTCGTAACTTGTAATTCTAGGAGTAATGTTATTTGACCATAGTGATGGTAATCACCAGTCTGTAAGGCATAAAGTGGTGAATAATATAACGGGATCTAGACGGCATTATTCTAATTGAAAGATATATTTGTCACTCAAGTTTCAAATTTTAATTGAAGTTCAACTAAATTAGCTATTATTTATTTCAGGGTAATTGGCGCAAAACGTCCATACCTATGATCCGTTGTGTGGAAAACGTCCATACGTTTGATTTTTTGATACATAACGTCCCTATCTATACATTTTCTTGCGTAAAACGTCATTTTCCCTAATTTTTAACATAAAATAACCGATATACCCTCCAATTTAAACAAAACAAAAAGGAAAATAAAGAAAAAATTGCAATTTGCTCTTAAACTTTTTAGAAATGCAAAGCAGTCCAAAACTTGTGAAAATATTTAAAATAACCAAAAAAAAAAAAGGAAAAAAAAAAACTCTTCCCTTTCTCCTCATCTCCCTCCTTGAGCCTCCTCCACCACCTCCGCCTTTCGGCTGCCGTTGTTTTTTGCATCGGCGCCCGAGCCATCTAAACAACACTACTTCCTTCACGACGAATATCTCGTCACTCAATCTCCCCCACCCTGCTAAGTCCAAATTTGTCTTCTCTAAACTTATTATTGTTGTTGTCGCCATTGTCTCCCTCAAGAATCCACTAAGGAAAATATCAAGACTATACTCCCGCCGCCGCCTCCTTCTCCTCGTCCACCGACCTTTCCCACCACCCCCTCTAATGAAGGTGGCTCTTCCCGCAAGTGGGTTTTCGTGGGAGCCGGAATTGGTGCTGATGTTTTCTTCCTAGTCTTAATCTCCAGGGCTTGGTTCTTCTTCCATCGTTGAGCCCACCGCCACCAATCTTCCCCAACGCCATCGTCCCTTATTAAGAAACTTAATGATGAATCTTTAGAGGCGTAACCATTGTCATAGGTATCATATGAAGGGATCCGAATGCAATTGAAACTCTTATGGTGTACAAATTCATATGAATGGATTTAGTTATTTACTCCCCACAGTCATCAAATTGGGATTTTGTTTTGCTAATTCGTAATCCATTTTTTATGCTGAGTAATTTCTTGTCTTGGTACATATTAAACTGGAGATTTTCTCATTTTTGTTTCTCTATTTGCCATTTTATGGGATTGCAGTTCAAGCCAGATGAGATAAATGGAATTATGACTGATTTAAATTAACCTGGTCATCTTGTACCAACGTGTTCTTTAAACTCATAAACTCTCCCCCTCCCCCCCCCCTCCAAAAATTTATAAAAAAGAGTAAATTGTTAGATCTGCTGCTACTATGTCTGGCGATTGGAGGAGGAAGATGGAAGATAGAAATGATAGTTTTTTTTAATATTTTCATAAGTTTTGAACTGGTTTGCATTTTAAAAAAGTTTAAAAGCAAATTGTAATTTATTATTTATTATTTATTTTTATTTTATTTTCTTTTTTGTTTTATTTAAATTGGAGGGTATATCGGTCATTTTATGTTAAAAATTAGGGAAAATCACGTTTTGCGCAAGAAAATATATAGGTAGGAAAGTTCTACTCCAAAAAATCAAATGTAAGGACCTTTTTCACACAACCTGTCATAGGTAGGGACGTTTTGCGCCAATTATCCTTTGTTTCTTGATCATAATGGATGATTATACCAATATAGGGGTGCTATCTCGAGCATTCACCCCGAGGAGTATTTGTAGAATTCGGCCTCAAGCATGACTCTTCGGGTTTGTCTCTCCTCGAGCTACAAGGTTTTCTTAGAGACTCCTTGACCCCTTATGGCTCACCCACGTGTCAAAGCTTGTCCAAACCTAAAAAAGATAGTCCTGCCGTTAGAATGCTATCTCATCTAAAAAGGATTCTACCGCCAGAGTTCTATCTTAATCCAAACGCTTGGGTAATATAAAACCAACCAAGTTGCAACTCTAATGACGTTAGCATTCCTAGGGATTTCAATAGTGTAATCTCATACACCATCTACCTCTATAAATCCAGCCCCCCAATTCATTATCAATTCATTGAGCATTAGAGGGCGATGAGAGCACACCTTGAAACCTTTGTTTCAGGTACCAGAAGATAAGTAGCGATTGCTCGTCCAAATGGGTTACCACCAATTCAAGAAAATTTTTATATGTATTTAATTTATACCTCTCGTTCGTGCTCATTCTCAGTCGTCAAGTTCGGAATCAATATGTACAATTTTTGGTAACATTAATGGTCATGGTTGCAAAAGAGAAACGCATTCACCATCAAAGAAATGTAAGAAGCTCTTCAGAGGACATTGGAGGTTGAAGCTCGAACACACTACTAATCGTTTAGCGAAACATTGTATAATGTTAAATTTTTATCTATTGTAATGTTTATTAGAGCATTTCCAGAAGACTATATAAATATAAGATGCTCTTTAATAATTTTTTTTATTTTAATTATTTATAATAAGGAAACCCATTCTTCTAATTTTACGTTATCATAATTGTATTTAACAACTAATAAGTTTTAAATTTTAATGATCCATTTCTTGAATGATTGAAATCATATTTGAAGTTATTGACCATTGACATCTAGATATACATTAACTGGAATGAGGAAAAATAATAAAGGTTTTTTTGAACAAATAATAATAAATAAATAGCTTAAAATAAAGAGTTTGTTGATACTTGATATAGCTGTAGCTCAGTTAACTATCTACAGAAACGTGTGTTTCAGAAAAAAAAGAGCGTTTAAAAGCGCGATGGCCTTTAGTCTGAAAATGAGTTTCTAAGTTCCCAAAGAAAAAAAATTAATAATATTAAGCTAAAGTGGCCTATGCAGGTCTCGAACCTGCGACCTTCGCGTTATTAGCACGACTCTCTAACCAACTGAGCTAATAGGCCATTTGTTGTTGTTTTATTTGTATATAATACTTATTGAATTTCCTAATCCACCGCCACCACGAATCCTGGTGCTTTTAAGGGCATGTTTGATATAGATTTTTTTAAGAAAGAAGGAAGCCAAATATATTAAGGATTTGTTTGGCATGACTTTTAAGATTCAAAAGTTGTTTTTAGCCTCCGTTTGGTAGGCATTAAAATGAAAAAAAGAGCCGTTGGGCTCATATTCCAACCAATTTTTTTGGATTTTTATCTCTATGGTGGGTCTCAGGTTGGCCCACTAACGATCAATTTTTTCTACAAACTTTCATTTTAATGTCTACCAAACGGATGCTTAAACCGTTTTGATTAGTTTTATAAGCACTTTCAAATACAAATTAAGATAGTTTCATTGAGAAACTCTTCTATATAAGAAGCAAAAATCCTATTAAATGAGCCCTTACAATCATTTTATGTATATATACAATGTTTAAAAATATTTTTCCATCTTATCGTGGGGACCAAAATGGAGGTTGGGAAATAATTGCTAATATTTTCGCAGTGGTTTGGTATACAATAATTGATATATTTAATTATATATCTATTTTTATTAATCGTATTTACACTCCAAATATTAAGTCACGCTACGTGAATCTCAAATCCCCAACACGTAATGACTAATCTTCAACGAGAGGACTCAACCTTTTCCCTTGGAAGATAAAATCAGTATTTTGAAAGGATAAAGAATGTGAAATTATATGATGTTGTTGACACACTAAAAATACAGCCCAAAAATCGAAGGGAAATCCAATTGATTAAAAGGCCCAAGAAGAAAAGCTCAATCTGAAAACCTGAGAAAAGGCCTGAATATTGGAAGTCCGAGAGCGAAGGAATATCATCGCCCAAGCCCGTAGGACGCCCAAGAGCTGAACGAGTGAAGTACTGCCCAATCGCCCAGAGCGATAGCCTCACTATCGCCCAAATTCTCAAGTCACCCAGAATCAGATAAGTCTAAAATGTGTAATTTATCCAATTCAGCAGTTACGAAAGCAGTTGTCAAGTAAACCCGGCACGCCCCCCACGATCCAAAAACAGGTAGTTAAAAGGCAAGAGTAGTGGCAACGGTTACTAAGTAACCCCTCTCCAATAAGCAGCTCCTCACTGAAGAAGCGGATAGTCACGAAAGTAATGGAGCAGTTCCAAGCAGTTTCGTTAACCAAGAGACGCCCGAAAGTATAAAAGAAGTGAAGTTGTAGAAGAAAAAGCCCGAATCAAAAACTCTCGACAAGAGAATATGTAATTTTTATTTCTTTAGTTTAAATTTAATCATTTCTTAGTACTCGTGTGCTTGCGCTCCTTGGAGGTGTTTTGTCTACTTTCCAATTGTAACTCTTTATTAGTAAACGCACCCCTTTTTGGGATTTTGTCTCAAGAGGTTTGTTCCTTACACAATCGTTTGATCCTTTTTCTTGTAATTGTTGGCGGGTTGGAAAATACGCGAAAACAGATGTGAAAGTAAAAATTTCGAAGAACGCAATCTATGGTGGAAATAGAATCTCTCTATTTATATAGTTCTTTTTAGAGTGACGTCTAGAATAGTTTGTTATATACGAAAGACAGGGATCAAAGTTTTTTAGTATGCTAGACATGATAAGAGGTTATATTCTCTAAGATGTTTTCCGTATTGTTATCAGAGTAATGTACACGAGGATTAACACGTAGATAGCTTAGCTCATGTTTGGACTTCGTTTTTATTTTAATACATTTTTTTTCTTTCTTCTTTTCAACGACATATTGCTTGATAAAATAATTTTACACATAAATCAAAAATTTTCTTTTCAAGAAAAAAACTCATTAAAATAGAGCCCAGACAAGGGCTTAATTATTGCTCTAAAAAATTGATATGCTCGACTAAATTGATAGTATTGTTGTGATATGAGTAAAATCACGAAAGAGGAGATGTAAGAGGAAAAATTATTCTATTTCTCATTTGAATAGAATTTACAGAGATTAAGCACTTTACCAAAAAAAAAACAAAAAAAAGTTCACAAATCTCTCTAAACTTGCTATTTTTTCTTCTTCCTGGGGGTATATTACACTTCTCAAAGTATCATCTATTGACAGGGAAAAACTTGTCATCCTTCATTAATTACAACATGACCATTTTCAACAAAATATGGAAAAGGTGGGCTACCTTCTTCTATTCCTTTTACGGCTAAGAATAAACTTTTTTTTTTTTTTTTGGCACGAACCCCTACTATGTACACACAATAGGAGTGGGTGGGCGGGGGGGGAATTTTTGGGTTTTTTTTTATTGAGGTGGGTCCCATGCGTGAACCCCTAATGTGTGTACTGTGAACCCCTACTTTGTATACAGAGGAAAATCCAGATCTCTTTGCCTCTCATTTAATTTAACCGATCAAAGGAGGCAAGTGGTCGGATGGTTGAGTCAACGAAAGAGGCTAAAGGCTTGATCCCAACTGCTACATCCATTAACATTCTTATCTAGAATTCTCTTAGTCGAATGGTATCGACGGAGTAACGAGTAAAGATAACGATGAAAGTATAGTCTTATTAAATGCAACTTATTAATAGAGTTTGACCCCAATTGTAACGTTTATTATATGATTCCAAATGTAACTTAATAATATTAGTTAATTAAATTGTTTTAATATTAATGATAAACAACCAAATAAGCGATTCACCCTTATCCTGCTTCAAACGTTTCAGTCACATTAAAATAGATATGAATACGAAATAAATAATTAAAATATGGATTAAAAATCCAATGACCCACTAGATGTCATTAAAGTCTGCAAGCCTGCCAGTGCGCTCTTTAATTAATTGGAATATGAGGTAAAACACGTGGAATTCTTGACAGAATTCCCACGGATACTGTCGTGGCAACATCTGATTCGTCTATTTTTATTCCATCCTCTAATGAATCGTCGTCATTTGTTGTCTGTCAAAATTATGTACTTGTAGCATGATTGTAAAATTAATTAACCAAGTCTTCTTCTTTCCTCTTATTTAATTATCATTTTATATTGAAAATTGTTGTACTTATTAGCATGATTGTGGATATGAAACGTTGTTTATCGAAGGTTAAAAGCACCTTAACATTCGCTCAAATGAAAAATAGATTGAAGATATGTTTGGCATGGCTTTTAAAAAGTTAAAAACAGTTGTCTTTTTACCCTTTTAATTAATTTTGTAGAAGTAAGCTCCTCACCATGTTAAATGATTGCAATAGAAAAACGATTATACACTACTTAAACTTTGCAATAAAAAATAACTTTTCACATAATATGTTTTTAAAATTTTTTAATCAAACATGCCCTTAATATTATTTTTTCCAATTTGCATAGAATTTTGAGGATCATGTTCTTGAATGAAATCCACATTGAAGGCTACATTTCATCATTGGCAAAATGGTACTTAGTGAAAATGACATAGCATTTGCATATATGTTAGGGTTACATAATGTGAATGGTGTGGGATCCACGATACTATAGCATGGGCCCCACTCCATTCACATTATGTAACTCCATATGTATATACCTATGTACAAATAGCATGACCCGTTATGTTATTTGGGTTCAAGACATTTAGCATCCCTAAACTTCCTCGTATTCTAATTTATGTTATGTGAATGTGTTTTTTTATTATTATTATTTTCAAAGTATAATACTATTTAGTTCCATTGACGTAAAGCATTAGTCTACCGTTGGGGTTAAATATCATTACTCTTTCTCAAAAAAAACTTTGAATTTACATGTAAAATTATTTTATGGAAAAATGAGTTCCGAGAAAAAATGAAGCTAAGACAAGGGCCAAAAATGGTGAAAATCAGAAAATGTTTGTTATGGGTAATTTTAAGCTTGAAAATCATCCAATTCTTCTGAAATCCCTTTATTAATAAAATCATATAATTCATGAGTTATTAAGGAAATTTATATTTTAAAGGATTTCATTCAAAAATATTAAAAATCTCAATTAGGCACCTAGATTTTAATGAATTTTAAAAAAAAAATTAGTACACTAAAAAAATAAAAATCAGATGTCATTAGAAATACTACAAAACATACCTTAAACATTTTATTTCATTAAAACACGTTTTACATTATATACCTCGACTTACTTAAATTTCTGGCTTCGCCCAATGGAATGCATGGGAGACAATGGGTGTCGTAGGAAGGGGGGGAGATCAAGAAATAGGAGAAATCCGCATGACGGAAATATGAATTGTAAAAAGTGGACTCGAAAGCTGTTTTTAATAAAGTTAATTAAACATCCATAACGTAATAAAAGACTTTTAGACTCGAAAAAAGAAAAAAGAAAAAAAAACCCTAATAACTAGACATTTTCAAATTTTATTATTACAAGTGGTTATCTTTTAAATTCATCGAGTTTTGAACTTGACCAATTTTCCTTAAATAAATTGTAACGTGTGTGAGGTAGTTGCAATTTGGTTCCCACGTTACTAGGTGTATTGCCTGTTCACATGCCAATGCGATTATTAAATTCACTATATAGTTGTTATGACACGGAATTGCGATTTCTCCATTTATTTATTAATAAAGCTACTCAGCCAGCGTCAAAAACAGGGTAGATAATTGGGTTTTCAAATCGATGATGTGGCATAAAGAAATAAAAGGAAAAGGCCATAATAAATATAAAGAAAAAAGAAAAGGGAGCCCATAAATGAAAAAAAATCAACCCTACTACTCTCTCTAGAAAAGACCCGAAATCCAATTTCCAAACCCTCCATCTCCGTCGTAGTGTTGCACCTTCACCGAACGTCACCCAAGCAGACCAACCATCTCAGGTCGTCGTCTGAGTCCCAACATCACAGCTTATCTCACCCAAAATCGATCAGAAAGAAGACCCAAAATCCAAAATCTCAACCCTCCATCTTCGTCGTTGCGTTGCACCTTTGCCAAACGTGACGCCATAGCAAACCAACCATTTGAGGTCTCTCTCCGAGTACAAGTGGGAGAAATGAGAGAAAAAAAATGTGTATCTCCCACATCTAAAACCTCAAAATCCCCGTTCCTTCCATCTCCGATCACCACGCCCACTATCGCCAAAAGGTTTCACCCTCACGGCCTCACACGACCCACAATCTATGGTCCCCATCAAACGACCGGACCTAGCAACTTCATCGACATCTCGTCACGAAAATAAAAATAGTCATGCTCAGTATACATATACAACAAAAATGGGGTTTCGATTGGTTTACATTTGTTAACATTGTTTATAATTTCAATTTAATTTTTGTAGTCTAAGGAGCTGGAAAATAAATTATTAAACGCGAAAAAATTTAACATCACAAATAGCGTCTTCCAAGCACAATTAATTACACAACACTCTATACACTCGATTGATATACTAGACATGTAGCACTTGTATTCACTTAAACAGCAGGCCGGGCCGGGTTGGGTGGGTCTTGTTGTTTAATTTTTTTTCACTATTTTTTAGGTCTGCAAATTCAGTCAATAATCGCTTTTCATTAAATATTAATAATTTTTTCAACTTGTTATTATTTATATATTGATGAAGAACGGTGCACATGCTATTACTGAATTCATCATTCATTGATCTTTTGGCACTAAACTCATACATGGTTTTTATTAAAAAAAAAAAAAAAATCCTTTAAAATTATATTTGATAAAATAAGCAACTTAAAAGTAATTTTTATTTATTTTTAAGCATCCCAATGTTTGTACCGTGAAGTCGTGAACAAGTTATAATACCATTACGCATGACATATAATTTTTAAACATTATTCACGTGAAAAAGCAATCCATATAAAAAAAGGTTACGTTACATAATGGTGTCCATTACGAACATCATTGTGATAAATGCGATGGACACATAGCATTGTACATAGCATCTCCCTATTAAAAAAAGGTAAATTACACTGTAATTTTCTATATATAAATCATATTATTCTTGGAATTCAGCATCGAGTTTAACCAAAATGTCTTCACCAATCTCCTCCTCCGCCGCTGTGAACCACCCATCTTCTGACTCCTCGCCACCGTCAGACATTCGAGAAATCCCCGGTGGCTATGGCGTCCCATTCTTCGGGCCGATAAAAGATCGTTTAGAATACTACTATGGCCAAGGTGAAGTTGAATTCTTCAGGGCCCGAATGAAAAAATATAACTCCACTGTTTTCAGGTGCAACATGCCACCAGGTCCGTTCATGGCCCAAAATCCACAAGTCATATGCCTTCTCGATGCAATTAGCTTTCAAATCCTCTTCGACAATTCCAAGGTCGAGAAGAAAAATGTTCTTGACGGCACTTACATGCCCTCCACCGCCTTCACCGGCGGCTACCGGACTTGTGCTTATTTGGATCCATCCGAGCCCGATCATGCAGTTTTAAAAGGTTTTTTCTTATCTCAACTTGCTAAATTACACAGCAAATTCATTCCGGGCTTTCGACAATCCGTTTCTGGGCTGTTTACGAGCCTTGAAGAAGAATTGTCTAATAAAGGAAAAGCGAATTTCAATTCATTGAGTGATATCATGTCGTTTGATTTTGTTTTCCGTTTATTTTGCGATAAGAATCCATCTGAAACTCCTCTCGGCCCGACCGGAGGCCCGAAACGTTTTGACAAATGGCTGTTCTTCCAGCTTCATCCATTGATCAGTCTTGGATTGAGATTTGTCCCACATTTCTTAGAAGATTTAGCTTTACATACATTTCCACTCCCTTTCGGGCTTATAAAATCAGATTACAAAAAACTTTACAACAGTTTTTATAATTCTGCCGGCGCGATTTTGGATGAAGCTGAGAAAATTGGCATGAAAAGAGATGAAGCTTGCCACAACTTAGTTTTCCTAGCAGGTTTCAATGCATACGGCGGAATGAAAGCCCTTTTTCCAGCTTTAATCAAATGGGTCGCCACCGCCGGAGAAGATTTGCACCGCCGTCTCGCCTCAGAGATCAGGGCGGTTGTTAAAGAAGAAGGTGGTGTCTCCGCCGCAGCACTGGAGAAAATGAGCCTAACAAAATCAGTTGTTTATGAAGCACTGAGAATTGAACCACCTGTCCCTTATCAATATGGAAAAGCCAAACAGGATATTATAATCAAGAATCATGATTCAAAATTCTCGATCAAGAAAGGTGAGATGATCTTTGGATATCAACCAATGGCAACCAAGGACTCTAGGGTTTTTGACAAGCCCGAGGAATTCGTGGCCGAGAGGTTCATGTCTGAAGGGGAGAAATTGATAGAATATGTTTACTGGTCCAATGGGAGAGAAACTGATGATCCAACGGTAGATAATAAGCAATGCCCTGCTAAAGATTTGGTTGTGCTACTGTCTAGGCTTATGCTTGTGGAGTTTTTTCTCAAGTACGATACATTTACTGCAGATATAGGGAAGTTATTGTTGGGTTCATTAGTCACATTTACGTCATTAACGAAATGTAGTACTTGATTGCTCAAGAATCGAGGATGGGTTTGCTGAACACTAAAGTGACGATTGTAGCAAAATCAAGAACCGGGCTTGATTTGAATTGTATTTGCTATTGTGTAAAATAAAAAATAAAAATGGGAAGAAGTGGAAATTGTATTTGTATCTTGAATTAGCCCACTAAGATTAAATTTTTTATTTTCAAAATACATTTTTCTTTCTTCCATTTCCAGTGAAGCATTTTTCAATAAAACAATATCAAGGAAGCTATGGAAAAAACAGATTCAAAAATAGGTGCGCCATGTGTCGACGTACGATTGAGCAGTTTAAAAAAAACAAAAACAACACCCAATCAACACTTGCTACGTCGTACTGTTTTTTTCCATTTTGTTTTTAACCCTAGACAAGGAGAATAATTCAAATAATATTACACGTAAATTTTTAAAAAAAAATCTTATTTTTTAATTACACATTTTTCATCAAATTTTAATTTTTAAAATAGTATATATTTTTTTAAAGATGTATGATTAATAAAGAATAACAAATTTTGAATTTAAGTATAATATTAATTTATTTAAAAAATTGTGATTGATAAAAAGATAGAAAAAAACGAATTATAATTTTAATGAAGCCAAACGGGGCTTAACCCCTGAGCTCATTCTTTTAAAATTCGTTTTTTCTTAAACTTATTTTTAACCAAATATTCTAAAGATAAAGATAATTTTATACGTAAATCTACAAATTTTTCTTACTTTTGACAAAACACTAGTTTTGTCCGTGCGATGCATGGATTGCGCAATTTTAAAGGTCCCAAAGTATGATAAAAGAAGCATAAAGTGATTTAGTGCATATCGTGATATCATGAATTGGGAACAAAAAAACAAAAAAAAAAAGAATCATACTTCATGCACAAGGCCCCATTGATAACTCACAGATAGGAGGTGGATAATTGTTTTTTGAAAAATGTTAGATGTACATGGTGATTGTACATAAGGGTCACCTTGTTTATTACTTTTTCATTGAGGTGGGCACCTCAAGTGAGAGGGTGTAGTCCTGTACATTTTGCTTAATAATTCTAATCTAAAAACAAAACCAGATGGTCAGACATTGTGCTATAAGTGATTGAATGAAAGAGACATCTCCACCTGCAAGGTCGCTTTCAGAAAACGTCATATACCTGAGAGACGGGAGGTATCAGCACTTTTGGCTAAGCATAAAGAACAGTTCCGCTACAGGTACAGGAAATGTGCAATGTGATTACGTGGCAAGGAAAATGGATTAAAACCTGTTTAACTCAAAAGTGGACCAAACCGGATACAGACCAACTGCAAAACCATGTAGGGATCACTGTTTAGACCCAAATCAATTCATTTCCTGTGCCCCGTTCCTTGCTTCTCGTTCGACCCCTCTCGCTCTCAAATTCGGCAGCCACACCAACAAAAATCCGGCAGCTCCAGGCAAAAAAAATCCGTCAGCCACAAGAAGGAAATTTGCCCTGCTAACCCGTTCTTTTCGCACCCCATTTTCCCCGAAATCGTAGTAGTTCCTCCCCCCAACACTCCTTCACCTCCGGCCACAGTCGAGACGAGATTTGAGAGAGCTTTTGCGATTGCTACTGCTGTCGATTCAGTCTGGTCAGGAAATCCCGTTTTTGAGAGAAGCCGCCGTCGTCCGCCGCCAAATCCGTCCATATTGATGATTCTTCAAAAAAAAAAAAAAGGGCAGAAAATTTGTTAAGAAAAGTGTTATTGAGTGATGGAAACTAGTTGCTTCCAGTTGGTGAAGCGCTAAGTTTCAGTTAGAAGTTGCAAACGAAGAAAGAGCTTGAAGTCTAGCATTTGAGATGGAAAAGAGCCTAGCATCTCACCTATTTGAAAGCATTTTGCTAATTGGCCTCAGATTTGTTCTCAACTTTCCTTAACCCAGGTTCACAATCATGAAAAAAAAAGGTTAAAACACCAATTAACTTGGGGAACTCCGAATTTGAATATAAAACAAAAAGTTGTCAAAAACCAAACACAAAATCAAGAAATAAATGATAAAGTTGGAGTTTTGAAGAAAAATAATACTAGTTTTGTTGACCCCGAAAAATGGTTCAATAGGAGAGGAGTTCTAAGCGTTTCTTTAGTTGTAGTGTGATTATCTCTATGGTAAAAGAGGGTCGGTCTAGGAAACAAATCTTCTTAGTAGAGAGAATGCCAAAGCTTTTTTTGTGTGTAAAAAATTGCATTAACCTCAATTGATGTCAAGTATGTGTTTTTATAGTAAAATACAATGATTAAGGGCCGTTAGATGATAAAATACGTGGCCTCATCTGTCTAGCTAATACATTTTGTCCTAACCGTCATCAATCACGCCATTAATGCCAAGATCCTCGAATCTTCCCTTTCAGCCCCTGATGGGACGGCATAAATCCGTAGGGGGTGGCGCCGGCAGTGTGTTGTCCCATCAACCCCTATATATATAGTTCCTCGTGATTGGATTGGGGCAAGAAAGAAGTGGTCGGGTAGGCAAAGCTTCTTCCTTGTCCGCCTTGGAGGGTTCGGTTTAGGGTCGACCGAGATTCCTTCATGAGGGTCTCTCCCTGCTACGTGGCAGGTACATTTCCTCATTTGTTTATGTAGGTAACATCAGTCCCCTAAGTCCATGTATGTTTATTTATGTAATGTGTGGACTTTCGGGTTTTGCTTAAGGAAATGTCAATAGTTGACGGCGGGGCAGAATGACCAATGGTGGGGTCCTGGCAATAAAAAGGTGAGGCCATCCGGGAAGGCGGCCTTAGTTTAGGCTAAATTCCCTTGGCCGAACCCCCTTTTTGTAAGGGAAGAGCTAATTTTGACGAGGCAGTCTTTCAGTTGGGCTGAATCGCCCTAGACAAGCCCCTTTTATTTTTGTAAGGAAAGCTCGTCATATTAGTAATGCGTGGGTGTCGCATCTAGAGACCCAAGCAGTTCACTCTACTTGGGGGGAGCGATTTTTCCTGCAACTTATCTCGCGGTTCCTTCTGAAGGGTTTCTGAACCCTGGATACGTCCGTCCGAACCCTATTGGCATCTGTCGCTGCTTCCAGAGGCGCTGAGTTCTTGATGAACTACAGCTGGAGATTCTGGTCATTTCCAAGACTCGAGCGACGTGTGCATTTAATGCGCAATGATTATACCGGCGCGCGCTTGCCCACGCCTACTCCCTTCCTGGGCGCGTGCCGGGCACGTGTCCATCCACGCCTTTGATTTTAAATCCAACTGGTCGCCTTCTGATGGCATAAATGGTGGAATTACAAGTGGACGACCCAGATTAAATTTGTAGGGGACATCTAACGGTGGGGGCTCATTTAGGAATCCTATATAAAAGTTTGGAAATCCGTTTTTTCCACTTTTTCCACTTTCTGAAAAATTCGCGACCAAGTTTTCTTGAGATATCAACATTCGAGCCCCTTATTTTCCTGTTGCCGTTGAAGATTTGGCTGTCCCTCTGTTGTGTCCCTTCAAGGCATGGGTTTTTAGAGTCTACATAGGTATTTTCCTTCTTTTGGGTTAACTTTCAGCCTTCTCTTCCAGTTCTAATGGCCTCTTCTTCAAGAAAGGGAGAAACAGAAAGGTCTGCCGGGGCGGATATGGCCCTTATCTATTCTGAGGCTGGTATCCCCCATGTCATTCCTACAGGGAGGATTATGGAAGCGATGGAGGGTTCCTTTAGCACTTGGATGATGCAAGAAGGGCCCCTAGATCGCAGCATTAGGTGGGGGGCCTCTTTATGGCCGATCGATATAAAGGAGGGTGAACTGGAGGGGTTTAGAGAGTCGTATAGGATCCCTGACGATATTGAACTGTTGCTACCGACCCAGGAGGAGAGAGCCTGTTTTCCTAAGGCAGGGTTGTGTAGTGGTGAGTGAGGTGATATTGGCTAAGGGGTTAAGATTGCCTTTACACCCATTTTTTAGGTTTATCCTCAGGCACTACAACCTTGCCCCTACCCAACTAGTCCCCAATGCTTGGAGTCAGCAGCTTGCGGGGGCCTTTCTCTTTGGAAGGAGGTTACCATTGGTGGGGATATGCCTCCCCACGTCTTTCAAACCCTTTTCCAGCCCCGAGCCTCTAGTGGGGGGGTCGACTGTAAGGAGTGGTACTGCATTAATCCCTGGGGCTTGCACTCCCCCTTCGTCTGGGAGATCCCAACCTCTATAAAAAACTGGAAATCGTCTTGGTTTTGGGTTAGGGGTCGATGACAGACGGTGGAAGGGGATATGGTCCCAGAGATAACAGTACCGACCCAATACCATGAGTACAGTGAGTTGAGCCTTATTTGTTTTTTTTTATTTAATTGCTTTGTTAATGCCGAACTAACGTGGGGTTTGAACAACTGCAGCTGAACGATTTCGTCTCGAGCCGTCTGAGTGGGCTGCAGTGAGAGCCATTTACGAACCCCCTGTCGAGCGGAGGCATTTCAAAAATCTGATCGCTAAGAGGAGTTTCTATGTCACCCATTTTTTTATGGCTACGAAAGGTAAGAACATTAGTCTGATGGTTCACCCTTCTTTGTTGCTATTCCCTTTCTGACACGCTTTTTCTTGCATGGCAACATGACAATAAGGAGTGTGTAAAACCAACCCTCCTGGACTTGAGGAGTCTTGGGGAGGCCTACAGGAGGAAAGCGCTGGTCAAGGACTCATCTACTTACAAAAATCAGATGGACGAACTTGCACGTTTGTCTAGAGCGAACCCTTCACCACCTCCTTCGAAACCAGTGATAAGGATAAAGGAGAGGAGCAAAAAGGTGAGCCCTCGATGGATAGGCTCCCCAAGAGGAAGCTGGTTTTTAAGAAGAACACTGGCCCTCCACCCCCTTCCAAGCACCAAACGACTCTGGGGGAGTCGCTGAAGAGGCCCATGATGGTCGAGCCCCTTGCTTCTATCAAAGTGGTGGAGGGTGAAGAGGTAACGGAGGAAGGTGTCTCCCTTCAGAGGAAGAAGAAAAACAAAGCGGTGGATTTCAGCATCCCCGGTGATGACAAAGTTCAGAATTTTCTGGGCGGACGATCCAATGAAATCGCTCCCCCCGTAATGGAGATGCTCCCCGTGGAAGCTCAAGGGGCTGCTAGGCTCAACCATAAGTATTGGACAGAGAGATATTCCAACCACGCTGAGTGCTGTGATGTTGCCGACCTTATGGAGGCGGGATTACAATGCAGGCTCGATCTCAGAATTTTCTAGTTGCAGCCCAAATGGAGGCGAGGCGGCTGCAAGAGGTGGTAAAGGATTATTATCTTCAACAGGATCAGAATGCCGAGTTTTCCGTCATCAAGGCTAACGCTGAGGCCTCCTATGCCAAAAAGGCCGCTGAAGCTTCCAGTTTGAAGTTGGTTGAGGCCGAGTCAAAGGTGGAGGTGCTTTCCAAGGAGAATAAGGAACTAACGGACGAAATTCACCTCTGTCTGGCCGATGCGAATGCCCTGACGAAGCGCATAGAAAACTCTGATAATCTTCAGAGAATCGCTTCGTCGGCCCTGGAGGTGGCTAATAGGGAGAAGGGGGAGTTGGAAGCTCGGGTGGAGGAGCTTAGAGCCGAGGTATCGACCTTCGATGAGAAGCTCAAAAAGGCCGAAGATGCGGCAATTCATAATTATGTGGCGCATTTTCACGAGACTACCGAATATGACGGGCTTGAAGTCCATTGGCGGAGGGTCGCCTACGAGGAAGTTTTCGCTAAGTTGGCGGGGACGTACCCTCAAATGGACTTGTCTTCCCTAAAGGGCGAGTTCTTGCCGGATGAGCCTTCGACCCCAGCAATCAAAGGGGACGAGGTGGAAGCTACAGAGGCTATAGGGGAGTCCGCTAAGGGGGATGCTGTATTCGTAGATTAGGGTCCATGTATTTCCAGCTCTTCTTGTAATTTCTCTTTTATTGAAATCAGTTCCTTTTGTTATTACTCGAATCGTGTGCTTGTTAGTCTTAACGAAAGTGTGAGCTCTTTTAACAAATAGACTAGATATAGGTTCGTCATACGGCAACCGTAGATGTATGAACTATCCATACTTAACCAGTAATTTACGAACTTGCCATAATAAATAATCTGGAAGCATGGGTTCATCGCATGGCTAACCGCATAATACTTAATCTGGGAGCATGGGCTCACCACATGACCAACCGCGTAATATTTAATCTGGAAACATGGGCTCACCACATGATTAACCGCGTAATATTTAATCGGGAAACATGGGCTCACAACATGATTAACCGCTGGTGAAGATGAGTGAACCGTTCACACTTGATAATACAAAGGCAGTACTTGATCATACACGATCTAGGAGATATATTGATCATCATACGTACATATACAAAGCGGGGCCTTACTGATAATATACACGCAAATGTTCCATGTTCCAGGGGTGGGGTTGAGTCTTACCGTCCAGGTTTTCAATCAAGAATGTTCCTGGTCGGACTTCATTTGTAATGCGGTAGGGGCCTTCCCAGTTGGGACCCAGAGAACCGGTTCCAGGTTCTTTGGAAGACAGAAACACCTTCCGGAGTACCAAGCCACCTCTCCTGAAAGACTTTCGCTTAACCCTGGCATTGTAGTATCTGGTCATCTTCCTTTGGTACCTCAGTAGTTTACCCTGCGAAGACTCACTCTTTTCTTCAAGGAAGTCAAGCTCGCCTCGTCTTATCTCTTCGTTCGAGATTTCATTGAAATGTAGGTGCCGGGACGATGGCAAGCCGACCTCTACGGGGCTCATTGCCTCTGCTCCGTAGGTCATAGAAAATGGAGTTTCCTCAGTAGCCGTCCGGCTGGTAGTTCGTATTGCCCATAGTACATTAGGAAGCTCGTCAACCCATGCCCCTTTTGATTCATCCAGCTTTTTTTTTAGAAGGTGCTTGATGGTTTTGTTAACTGCCTCGACCTGGCCATTTGCTTGAGGATGGTGAGGGGAAGAAAATGTTTTTTGATGTTTAACTTGTCACAGAGGTCGCGAAGTTTCTTGTTGTCAAACTGCCGTCCATTGTCTGTTATTATTGAGTGGGGAATTTCAAAACGGTATATGATGTTTTTCCACAAAAATTTTGAAGTGTACGCCTCTGTGATTTTCGCTAGTGGCTCTGCATCAACCCATTTGGTAAAGTAATCAATGGCGACAACTGCGTAATTAGCCCCTCCCTTCCCTTTAGGCATGGGGCCTATTAGGTCGATCCCTCATTTGGCAAATGGCCAAGGGCTGGATACAACAGCGAGTTCCTGGGATGGCTGTCGCTGTATGGGGGAGAAACGCTGACACTTGTCGCATCTCTTCACAAAATAAATGGCGTCATTCCTTAAGGTAGGCCAGTAGTATCCCTGTCTTAGGACCTTGTGGGCGATGGTTAGGCCTCCAGTATGGTTTCCACATATTCCCTCATGTATTTCCCTCAAGACGTCATCCGCTTCATCACCTCCAATGCACCGTAGGAGTGGTGAATAGAATCCTCGTTTGTACAAGACCTCATCCTTGATTACGTAATGGGCAGCTCCGTGTCTGAGTTTCCGGGCTTCTTGCTTATTCTCTGGGAGGGGGTGATCTCTGAGATATACCAGGATGGGTTGCATCCAGTTAAGAGTCTCTGCGCGACCCATATTACTTCTTCTGACTTGGAGGTGGAAGGCTCGGCAAGATAGTCAATGGGTATGAACTTGAGTAATTTCGAGTCTTTACTACTAGCCAGCTTTGATAGTGCATCTACATGTGCGTTTTCTGCCCTGGGGACTTGGGCCAATTCGAACTTATCAAAGTGGGAGATCAGTCCCCGGACCATTTTGAGGTAAGCTGCCATGCCCTTGTCTTGGGCTACAAAATCACCGTTGACTTGACTTACCACTAGTTGTGAGTCGCTTTGGACGGCCAGACTTTTCACCTGCATTTCTCTGGTGAGCTTAAGGCCTGCCAGTAATGCCTCATATTCGGCTGCATTGTTGGTTGTCTTAAATCTGAACCTTACGGCGTAGTTAAGTTTGTGGCCTTCTGGGCTTTCTAGCAACACTCCAGCTCCCGAGCCACTTTTCCTTGCTGATTTGTCCACAAACAATATCCAGGTCGGTGGTTCCGCGGGCTCCATGGTAATATTGATGTCGGTTGCCTCTGTGAATTCAGCTATAAAATCTGCTACGGCTTGTCCTTTTACAGCAGTTCTGGGTTGGTATGAGATGTCGAATTCACTTAGCTCCATGGCCCATTTCATTAATCTCCCGGATGCGTCCGGCTTCTGGAGCACCTGCCTGAGGGGGATGTTAGTCATTACGCGGATACTGTGGGCTTGGAAATAGGGCCTCAACTTTCTCGAGGCAATCATCAGTGATAAGGCCAGTTTCTCGAGGTCGGTATAGCGTGTTTCCGCTGGCACAAAGGCCTTGCTAACATAATACACGGGCAGTTGTACATTATCCTGTTCTCTCACAAGCACCGAACTTACAGCATTGGCACTTACGGCCAGGTATAAAGACGGGACTTCTCCATTTTTTGGTTTGGAGAGGAGTGGAGCCTGACCCATGTGCCTCTTCAGTCCCTGGAATGCCTCTTCGCATTCTTCACTCCATTGGAACTTCCTTTTCCCTTTTAGAACCTGGAAGAACGGGAGACATCTGTTGGTAGCTTTGGAGATGAAACGATTCAGTGCTGCGAGTATTCCTGTGAGGCATTGCACCTCCTTTGGCTTGCTGGGAGACTTCATATTTAGTAGTGCTTCGATCTTCTCAGGGTTGGCCTCGATGCCCCCCTGGTTAACTATAAATCCCAAGAATTTTCTCGAGGTGACCCCGAATGCGCATTTGGATGGGTTGAGCTTCATGTGATATTTTCTGAGGATCCCGAACGTGGCCTGCAGATGGGGTATGTGGTCCATCGCCTTGAGACTCTTTACCAACATATCGTCCACGTATACCTCAATCGTCTCGCCCTTGGTATGCGGCACCGACGTTCTTCAAACCAAAAGGCATCACCTTGTAACAATATAGGCCTCGGTCCGTCACGAAGGAGGTGTGTTCTTCATCTGTGGGGTGCATTGGGATCTGATTGTACCCAAAATAGGCGTCCATGAAACTCAGGAGTTTATGACCCGCGGTGGAGTCGACTAATTGGTCGATCCTTGGGAGTGGGAAACTGTCTTTCGAATAGGCTTGGTTGAGATTAAAGAAATCCACGCAGACCCTCTACTTGCCGTTAGCCTTCTTTACCAGGACGGGGTTAGATATCCATTTTGGGTACACTGCTTCCCTGATGAACCCACTGGATACAAGTCGACGCACTTCTTCTTTCAACGTCGAGTATCTTTCCGGATTCAATGCTCTTCTTTTCTGTTGGTGGGGGCGACTTTGGGGTCTATGTTGAGTCGGTGGCAGCTGATGTTAGGGTCTATGCCCACCATATCTTCATGTTTTCAGGGGAATATATCTAAGTTATCGAGCAAGAAATTTTTCAATTTGGCTTTTGTCTTCGCTCTGAGCTCTTTCCCGATTTGTAGTGTTTTGGTGGGGTTTCTCGAATCGACGGGAAAAGGTTCTAACTCTTCCATCGAAGCAGCCCATGAATCTGGCTCCGTAATCTTGGGATCCAGATCTATTTCTACGGTTCCTAGGGCGTCTGCCATATTGGTATATTCCCCTTATTCAGGGGTGTCACCTTCTTTGGGTGTTTCTTCCATTTCTGCGTCTGTCAGTACCATATTGAAGCTTCTGGGTTCGGACTTTCTCAAAGAGCTTAGATAACACTCCCTGGAGCCTGCATGATCGCCCCTAACCGTTGCGATGCCTTCCTTGGTGGGGAATTTCATGCAAAGGTGATGTATGGAAGTTATTGCCTCCAGTTCCCTTAAAGCGGGTTGTCCCAGGACACCATGATAGGCGGACCTATGGTCTACCACTGAAATTCCATAAAGCGTTGGACCCGAAAAGGGAATTCTCCCATCTCAACCGCCGGAGTAATCATTCCCCTCGAAATGATGTTGTTACCAGTGAAACCATATAAGGGGGCGGTCATAGGAGCCAGCTCATGGTCTACTGTCATTTTATCAAAGGTGGTTCCCAAAAGTATATTAATCGAACTCCCGTTATCGACTAGCATGCGTTTGAGGCCATTTCTGGCCACCACAGCTCGGACCACCAAAGCGTCACAATGCGGGTAGTTGACCCCTTCAGAGTCTTTCGGTGAGAAAGTAATGAGTAGAGTGCTTCCAGACCCCTTGCTAGAACCGTTGATTAGATAACTCAACATAGGAGGATCCTTGGCTTCTCTTGCATAGTTCCTTAGAGTGTTTTTTGAACTTTCCCCGATGTGCGGACCGCCGATGATAGTGTCTATTTCTTTGATAGGTGCATTTCTGGCGTCAACCGACGATTCTCTCCTGGGTCTTTGGTCTCGTGCTCTATTTCTATCCTCCTCGTGTTTTCTCCGGAGGGGCCGTACCTAAGGTTCTACCTGGTACCGCTGTATCGCGGTTCCTGCCGGAGCGGGGGACATCCTCCTGGAGATGATGGACGTTTCTCCCTTCCTTCTGAGGGTCTCTTTATTTGCTGCGACGCTGTTTGTACGAGTAATTTTCGACGTCGCGGCCGGCGGACGGGTGGGGTGCATGATATGGCCTATTTCTAGGTTCCCCACCCTTCGCCTTTCCTCTTCCTCTTCCCCTTGGCAAGTTCGACGGCATGTGAATTTGATGGGGGCCTTCTTCTTCATACGCCAAAGAGGGTACTGCGTTCAGCGTCGCGGTGGCTAATGCTTGCCCTGAGGTATGAGCTATAGTATGCCCCGCTTGAGTCCATTGTTGGTCCACCAGGTGAGATATAGGACCCCTCCTGTGTCTTTGGGGCGGTGGCAACCCCATTGAGGTTCGATTGCGGTGGTCTATGAGCTCTTCATTAACAATTTCGCTTCTCATCATTTTCACCAATGCATCATAGGTGGAGGGGTTCTGGTTGCGTACGTCCCTCCAAAACAAAGTGTTCATGTTGAGGCCTCCCCTTAGGGCTGAAAGAGCCTCTCTGTCAGTGACTTGCTCGCAATATGTCATTTCATCAGTAAAGCAAGCCAATCAGCTCTTCAAGGTTTCCCCCACTTGCTGTCTCATGTCTTGTAGCCTCTGGATTAGGGCTTCCCCCTCTTTGCTGGACAAGTATTGGTTCAGAAAGGCCTTTTTCAGGTCCAGCCAACTTCTGATGCTGCCTGCTGGGATGCAGCTGTACCAAATTTCCGCTGCCCCGATCAGAGTAAGGTGGAAGGCTCTATACTTAAGTGCTGGCGAGGCTCCCCTTAGAGACATTTGAGTTTTGTGTTTTGCCTGATCGCCCTTGCCCTCATACTTAGGTATCTTGGGAGGGACGAAGTGGTTAGGTACTGGCGCATTTCGCAGTTCCTGTGAAAAGGGTAGGCTCTCGTCATCGTCGTCCATCTCGAATGACCTGCAGGGTCTGTCAGAGTCATTTCCATCGGCTTGATACCTAGGGGTTGCATTGGCCTGATTTCTCCCTCCTTTCCCGCCTATTCCTAGGGGGAGGTCGGACTTCTTGAGGTTCATTTTCCTCGCTCTGTTCCTATGGTCTTTGAGTTGGAAGTTGGTGTTGCCTATTCCTGGGCCTAGAAGGTCCAATCCAGTCAAAGACACTAGCAGACCTTTGTGGCTCGCAATCTGGTGAGTACTCCGAGAGGAAATTCTGGGGTACATCCCCGCCAAGGTGGCTTGTGGCACAATTGTTGGAAGCCTCAGCTCCCGACTCCTTTCTTTCGGGTCACCTTCCCCGCGCCTTTGAGGATATGTTGATGTGTCAATATACTCGCCTTCTGGGTGGTAAGATCCATTCCGAGGCATCTGGGGTTCATCCTGTTGTTGCATCTGCATTAGCAGCTGCTGCATGGAGGCGTTTTGTTGGGCTATATCCCTCATGTTTGCTACCATCTCACCAACTCTTCGCGCTAAGCGCGTGGCTGTACCCTCCCCTTCTGTAGCGATGATGGGGACGGTGCATATTGATATTTGTTCGAAGGACTTCTTCTTCAGAAGCCTCCCGTCATCTTCTTTCATTTTGTGTACCTTGGTGACTTGAATTCATGGTACCTGTTTCGATGGCCTTCCAATGGTGATTCTTTTTCAAGAATCAAACCTTTTGTTCAAGGTTCTTCATGGATGGCTTTTACCACTAGGATGTACGTGGTTATGGTGTCTGAATTTCCCACAGACGGCGCCAAACTGTTGACCCCAAAAAATGGTCCAACAGGAGAGGAGTTCTAAACATTTCTTTAGTTGTAGTGTGATTATCTCTATGGTAAAAGGGGATTGGTCCAGGAAATAAATCTTCTTAATAGAGAGAATGCCAAAGCTTTCTTTGTGTGTAAAAATTTGCATTAACTCAATTGATGTCAAGTATGTGTTTTTATAGTAAAATACAATGATTAAAGGCCGTTAGATGATAAAATACGTGGCCTCATCTGTCTAGCTAATACATCTTGTCCTAACCGTCAATCAATCACGCCATTAATGCCAAGATCTTCGAATCTTCCCTTTCAGCCCCTAATGAGACGGCATAAATCCGTAGGGGGTGGCGTCGACGGTGTGTTGTCCCATCAACCCCTATATATAGTTTCTCGTGATTGGATTGGGGCAAGGAAGAAGGGGTCGGGTAGGCAAAGCTTCTTCCTTGTCCGCCTTGGAGGGTTCGGTTTAGGATCGGCTGAGATTCCTTCATGCGGGTCTCTCCCTCCCACGTGGCAGGTCAATTTCGTCATTTGTTTATGTGGGTAACAAGTTTTTCCCAAGGAGTCTACTACTAAGCAGATTGTTAATAGTTCTTCACCATCCAAGTCTTCTTCTAAATTACATAAACGATATTCAATTTTCAAGAATCAGACTCAAAGTTAACTGTTAAATGGCAAAACTGAAGAGTGGTCGTTCAATCGGTGTTGTGAAATGTAAGTTTACTTTCACCACCAAGTTCAACAATCAAACAAACAAGTTACTGAATTTCATTGCACTACTTATCCATATAAGAAAGACATTTCAGAAGTTTCCAATACAATCTGTAGGGGTTCATACACAAAATTAGAACAACAATCAGAATAACCCCGTTTGTGAACAAAAGCAATATAGACGAGGCGAACTATTTCATTCCTTCAAATGTGATTAAAGCTCACTGCTGACGAAACTTGGGCACTACTGTAAGACAATTGCTGATAGCAAGTGGAAGTACAGCTGCTCCATTGCTATTATTACCTTTTCTTATGGGGCAGTGTTGAAACAACAGGGTTACAAAATGACTATTGATGAACATGGTAAAGAAAAAAAGGCCATGTGAAGTGGAAAATGACTACTAACCACGGCGTAGATTAAGTGAACTGGACAATTATGTAGCTTTTATTAAGTAAACTACAATTCAATATATGTGTACAACAATACCTTCCAAGATATAATCACAAGCATGTTGCAAACATTGACTCATTAGCAGGTTAACATTGACAATAACTCATGTCAAATAATAAACCCATATTTGAATTGATTTATTATTCACATAAAAACCTTATAATTGTCATGTGTTTACCATCACAAGTGTGCATGCAATCCGACCAAATATTAACCTTCATTTGGGTCGGCCACACACACAAATTCCTTCCAATATTCTGAGTTAATTAATTTCCACAATAGAGGTTGTTTTAGCAACATGTTGCTTCAATCAATTCACTTTTGAATATTATATTCCCAAATGAGTCCTTTATACCAAAATTTGAAAAACAAAACACCAAATTGCATATTGTATTTATCTTGAAACTTTAGGGGCCTAAGGGTTAATAACTCAAAACTTTAGGGGTCAAAAATAATTAATTCAACACTTTAGGAGGCAAAATTTCAAAATTTAAAACTTTTGCGGCCAATTAGAACAAAACATAAACTTTGGGGCTTTAATTGCAAAATTCAGAACTTAAATGACCCAAATTAATTAATTTTAAAGCTCCATGTGTTGAATTATTGAAACTCACAACCCTAAAATTAAATTGCAAGCGGGGGGCCCAAATCTTCTAATTTACAGCCCAAGCCCCGCCCCAAAACTTCCAAATTGAAACCCTAAAAAAAATCTTCCCTCTCCTTCTTCCTTGGCGACGACGCCAAGGCCAAAGTGGTCGGGACCATCGCCTTCTCCGACCAGCAGTTTTTTCAGCGAGGCAGGCATCGACATCGCAGCGCTACCAATTTTTTTTTTTTAAACAGATCTGAAAATCCTTAATGTTAAAACTTGGATTTTGGAAGAAAATCAAGAATATTATACCAAAATCTATATAATAAAATGCTAAGTTTAGCTCCTAATTAGTTAAAAACTTGATTGAAAAGTGAATATTTGTAATAAATGTGATAATTTATAAAGAAATTATAAACAAATTTTAAAAAATTAGAAGAGTTAAAGTTTTGATAAAAGGCGTGAGGAAGGGAGTAAGAGAGAGCAAGAGAAAAAAAAAATTAAATTTATTGTGATTTTGTCCTTATTTGATGGAGATTATAAGTAAATTATATTAAATTTTGATAAAAGTTGAAAAGTTGTGAATTTCATAAAATAGGTTATTAAAATTAATTATTAATTTTCAATTTAGATTAAAATATAGACTTCAATAGATATCAAATAAGTGACTAAGAAATACAGGTTCGCCGGTGGTATAATTACCTCTTTCCCGAATCCCAGTCCTCTCATAGGATGAGGCCCAAGATTCAGAAAATTATTTAATATAAGAATTGGTTCACATCCTTATCTTAAATTTTTGGATAACTTGCAGCAGATGCCACTTATTTATTGAAATTTGACAAGTTCATTCATAACCTTTTTTGGCCATTCTTGTTACAAATTGACTCCTTCTAGACGGTAATGTTCATGTTGACATTAAAAGGTCATGTTTTTTCAGTAAAAAAATAAATTAAAAGTGATAAATAACACAAAATGTCTTTACCTTTAATTATTGTTGGGTAAAATATCCACACATTCCATTTTTAGGCATTTTTCACCCTTAGTTATGAATTTGATTGCACAAAATGTCATTCCCATCAATTTCGATTCAATATTTCATTTAAGCAAAGGGTATTTTCGTTTTAAAAAGTTTTTTCCTCTTTCTTCCCATTTGAATCCATTTTTTCCTATATAAATCTCTGAAAAATAACAATTTGATTTGAGGATTCAAGTCAATTTATTACAGTCGGCTTTAAAGTTTCAATTTTCTCTTAAATTCCATCATCATATTCACTAGTATTAGAAGAATCTATTCTAATTGAGCACCATAGAAACGTAAATGGTCCCCATCATGCTACCTATGAATACTAATGTAAAGGGAGTCTTCGGTGAGACAATGGGAAGAGAAGATAAGAGAATGGGTGTTTGACCTCCGATACAAATAAGCAAATGAATGGGCTCTTAGTTGCTGGCAGTTTAGGAGTCGCGTGTTCGATTCTTGGAGTTCTTGGAAGACGAACTCTCTTCTGGAAGACATGATTTATCTTAGAAGGCAAGGTGCAACATATGTTAACTCGCTCGGCACTTTGGCAGATCAGTGAGGGGACTCTTGGGCCCTAGCCAATTTGGGACATATCCCGCAATTTACCGGTCTGCGAGGGATCAAGGCGTAGACTTTAGGATTAGTCGTCGAAAGTGGACACGTGGGTATAAAAAAAAAAGTAATTCTAGTACCTTCTTTGATGACACATGGGCAAACTGATTTTGTTAGCGGTAGTGGAAAAAAGGATTCATATGAGGAAAAGAGGAGAAAGTCTTAAGACAAAAATACCCTTCACTTAAATAAAAAAATGGATGGAAATTGATAGAAATGACTTTTTGTCTAACCAAATGTGTAATTAATGATGAAAATGCTAAAAAATGAAAGATAAAGATGTTTTGATAAATATTTTTTGCACGATAATAGTTAAAGATAAGAAAGTTTTGTGTTAATTATCCAAGAAAATGGAAAGAAACTAATTTAGAAGAATAGAAAAGAAAAAAAAAAAAATCAAATCACTTATTTTCCTCTATGTTCCCACCACCTCTCAAACCTCTTCGCCTTGCTTGCTGCATCCCATAACCCTAGCAATGGTGCGAGCTGAATCGTGTAGGCAGCTTGCGTTTTGATTTAACCAAGCTCAAGCCCACACTTAGTTTCACGGGTAACCTTTTCTGAACACAGAAAGGGACACCGTGCGGCAGTAGTCTGCTCCGCTAGACTACCTTCCGCCTAATCCTCGGTCGCGTCGGGACGAAAGTAAATTTTGATTACAATTTTAAGAAAACGAGCAACAAGAAACTGAACACAATTGAAATAACATCTTCATTGATTGCTAGAAAGCAAGACATTACAAGAGACGAAAGCAGGAAATTACAAATGGCTAGTGCAGGGGGAAAACACTAGTAGCTTGAAATAGTTTTGAAAGACCAATACCCCCTTATAATAGACCGCGGAACAAAAACCCAAATAACGGGAGTAGACGTTATTTGGCTCCAGAATCATACTTTTCTTTGTCTATTTTCCATCTATTTTATGAATTAAATGAATATTTACAACACGGGGCTTAAGCACAACTGCAGCCCGTGACACTTAGACTCGTGAGCCAACTTGCAAAGCAACTCATGGTGTCATAGGCTGCAGCTTTGCTTAAACCCCGTGATCCTATCGCAACCGTAGTTTGCCCAATTTCGACTGCACATTGTAAATATTTTATTTAAATAGATAGAAATTAGAAAATTTTAGTATGATTCTTCGACCAAAAGATGTCTACTCCCGTCAGTTGGGTTTTTGTTCCGAAATCTATTATAGGGGGTATTAGTCTTTCAAACATTTTCAAACTTTCTAGTGTTCGCCCCCTACACTAGCCATTGTAATTTCATGCTTTCGTCTATTGTAATGTTCATTTTTCAAGCAATCAATGATCAAGTTTATTTCAATGTATTTCAATTTCATGTTGTAAACTTTCTTTAAATTGTGATCAAATTTACTTTCGTCCCGACACGATCGAGTAAAGGCGGAAGGTAGTTTAGAGAAGCACACTACTGCCGCATGGTGTCCCTTTCTGTGCTAAAAAAAGTAACTTGTAAAAGTTGGTATTAGAGCTGCGGTTCAAGATCTCAATAAGAAAGCTATGAAAATTGATTCAAATTCATTGAACAACACAGAGGTGGTAGATGTTCAAAAGAGGAACACCAAACAACGTTTGGAGGCGCTTGAAGTGACAAACACTAGGTTGTATTTTTCCATGGAGAACCTCGGAGAAAAGGTCAAGGTGGCAGAGACGGAAATTCGGGAATTACGCATCCAACTGGATAAAAGCCAAGATGCTTGTGTAACTATGACTGAAACTGTTGGTATCATACATGATCTGCAGGATGAGATGGGAGCGTTGAGAGCTCAGTTACTAGTGCTTTAACGTGTGGTTGGCAATGGGCAAGTCATCGCACAAGAGCTGGTGCATAGGCTCAGAACTCCAGAACTGTGTACCTACGGAGGGGCACGCGATGCTAAAGAAGTTAAAAACTTCTTGTTCGATATGGAACAATACTTTCTTTCAAGCAAGGATGAAGCGAGGAAGGTCACAACAACTACAATGTATCTAGGTAGAGATGCAAACCTATGGTGGCGGACGAAGTATGTTGATATTCAGGCCTACAGGGTCCGAATTGATTTTTGAAATCTTCTTAAGGAAGCTATTAGATCTTAGTTTTTTCTAGAAAATGTGGAATATGAGGCACGTCGAGCCTTACGAGAACTGAAACACACAAACTCCATCAAGGAGTATATGAAAGCCTCTTCAGAACATATGTTGAACATTCGAGATATATCGAAAAAGGGTAAGCTATTCACCTTCATGGAAGGGTTGGAACCGTGGACATGCACAGAACTTCAGAGACAAAAGGTCACTGATTTGAGAGTGGCTATGGGAGTTGCTGAATGTTTAAGTGACTATCAACTGAAATTGAGAGAGGATCAACCTTCGTCCAAAAGACATCTACTCCCGTAAGTTGGGTTTTTGTTCCGAAGTCTACTATAGAGGATATTAGTCTTTCAAATATTTTTAAGCTTTCTAGTGTTTTCCCCTTTCACTAGCTATTGTAATTTCATACTTTCGTCTATTGTAATATTCAGTTTTCAAGCAATCAATGATTAAGTTTATTTAAATGCATTTCAATTTCATGTTGTAAACTTTCTTTAAATTGTGATCAAATTTACTTTCGTCCCGACACTCGAGAAAAGGCGGAAGGTAGTCTAGCGGAGCAGACTACTGCCGCACTGTGTCCCTTTTTGTGCTATGAAAAAAGGTAACACGTGAAACATGGGCTAGCGCGTGTAAGCTAGCTCATAAGCACTTGGACTTGGATGGCTCACATCGACAATTGTAGGCTTGAAGCCTGCAACTCGATTTGCTAGTGTCATCAAATTGAATTCAAAATGATTGTTGATTTTTTCCTATATATTTCAAGGTTATAAATTATATTAGAACTTCTTTCCTATATCAATGTATTGCAATATGAATTAAACTAAATGTACATTTTAACTTACACCTTAAATGACATTCCCTCCCATGTAGAGAAAATCTGTGCAGTGAAATTATGGATGAGTTGAAAATTAAGAGTTTAGATATTGCAATATTATACCATATAATTAATAAAATATAAAAATATAGATATAGGGTTTATACGTAGCAAAAGTAAAAACTAAAAAGCTTTAGGGTGTGTTTGATTTGCATCTTTTCCCATGAAACTAGGAAATTGATTTCCAACTTCTTGATTTTGACTTGTTTGATTAACATTATTTTTTAGGCAAAATGATTTCCATCCCTTCACCTCACGCGCCTAAGTTGCTACTTTTGGATGAATTGGTTTTCCCACTATTTTGGTAGGAAAACTGATTCCAGATTTTTATTTTTAAATTTTTTTTTTTTTTTGCAATGAAAACAAATTTTATAACCAATTGTAAAAAAAAAAATCACTTTAATGGATAATTTTCATGTAAAATAAAGTCAAACGAACCCTAAACTTTGATAAAAAATAATTTTTTAGGAAATAATTTTTTTTTTTTTTAACTTTTTGGCAATGGAAACAAATTTTATAACCAATTGTGAAAAAAATTATCACTTTAATATACAATTTTCATATAAAACAAAGCCAAACGAATACAAAAAAATCCAAAATTTTAAAATTTTTCGGGTGGAAAATTATACCAATAAAACACACTTAATTAACAATTTTTTACAAAACAATTTCTAGACAAATATTTTCCCTAAAATTTATTTTCTTTCCACCATTGCAATCAAACGGACCCTTAATTTTAGGCAAGAAATTTCCTCGATCAAATTGGTCTATATTTTGCGAGTTAATTGATCTAATGATCATCGAATTTATGTCTATATCTTTTAATTGCTCACTAAAGATTAGAATGTCGAATTTTGACCATCGAATTTTGAAAAATGTTGGACGTTACTTGCTGGTCTGTTTAAAATCTCTAACAGAATTGGTGACGTGACTGACAGGAATGCACATATGACGTCTTGTCACGTCGTTAAACTTTAAGCCGGTCAAATTTTGACTACTAAATTTTGAAAAACGTTTTTGATTGTCCATTAAATTTTGAAAAACGTCTTCTATTACTCATTCATTGAACTTTGAGGTGGTTGAATTTTGATCACTAAACCTTGAGATGGTCGAATTTTTGTTACTAAAATTTGAAAAATGTCTTATATTCTTCACAATAAATTTGAATTTCATTAAAATTCGTTATTAAAATTTGAATATAATTTAATTCTAACTATTGTGTATTTCGTCGTAAATTCAAATATTAAAATTCAGGTTTAATTTAATTTTAATAATAAATTTATTTTATAAGTTGTCGTAAAATTAAAATATCAGGATAGACAACTTTCAAAGTTGGGTAAAGGAAGTGACTATTAATTGCAATGATACACAATAAATTTGTTATTAAAATTAAATTAAAAGTTGTGGGTGTCATAAATATGTGATTAAAATTAATAGTTGGCTCTGAATTTGATAAAAATCTAGAATTTAATTCATATCAAACATGGAATAAATTTGTTGTTAGAATTAAATTAAATTCAAATTATAACCCGAGTAATAACAGTCATTTTTAAAATTAGTGGTCAAAATTAAATCATGTTAAAATTTAGTGAGCCATGGAAGACTTTTTTTTAAGTTTAATGAGAAACCAAAGTATTTTTTAAAGTTTAGTGCCAAAATTCGACCATCTCAAAGTTAGCGACCAAAATTCGACCACTTTAAAATTCAATGAGCAGTAAAAAATATTTTTCAAAATTTAGTGAGTAATCAAAGACATTTTCCAAAATTTAATGACCAAAATTCGACAATCTTTATGTTTAACAGCGTGATGGGACGGTACATTCCGTCGCACACGCCGTTAATTTAGTTAGTGGTTTTAAACAAAGGAATTATATCAGTGAATAACGTCGAACGTTTTTTCAAAATTTAGCCCCTGTTAGGGCAACATTTTTTTTCATTCTAATTCTTCTACTCACTTTTAATCACACATTCTTCAATAAGATAATATTTTTCATCACATCAATAACTTTTCCTTCTTTTTCAACTACATATTCCCCATCACATCAACCAAAAAAATACATTCTTTTAGGAATAAATGTGCACCAAACGGGGCTTAACGGGACATCTCAAATTTGAGCAATTGAAGATATACACGTAAATTCATTGACGATTGGAACAATTAACTAGTAATTTGACCTCGTTTCTCCTAACCGGCAAAACCCTAGTCCGCAATCCAGGCGGCGAGGAAAAGAAAAAGGAAGGGAGAAACCCGTAGAAGTACTCCGAACGATGTCGTACGACGACGTGGAGATCGAGGACATGGAGTGGAACGGGGAATTGCAAGCTTTTACATACCCGTGCCCTTGCGGCGATCTTTTCCAGATAACCAAAGAGGATTTGCGGATCGGTGAGGAAATTGCGCGGTGCCCTAGCTGTTCTTTGTATATTACGGTCATCTACAACATCGAGGACTTTCAGGAGTCCAAGAAAAAAATTGAACCCGAGAAGCAGCAGCCCGTAGCCGTAGCTTGAAATGTTTCAGGTTTCAATTTTGTCATAATTATATATGTCGGTATGTCGGTGTGTGAGGAACTTTAATGTTAAAAAAGAAGAGATTTTTATAGATTTGGTTTAGATTGGAGGGTCTGTAAGGGCTGAATTTTTGTACTATTTCGAGAAATAATAAGATTTAGATTGGTGAGTATATGGTCTATCTGGTGTTTTTTTTTTTTTTTTCGCTAGTTTGAGATTTGATATTGAAATATTATTTACATTTGATATTTAACCTGCGTTATATCGGCGATCATATTTATATTGTTTTCAAAGTAGCCCAACATAATTTAGCTTGAGAATATAACTTTATGACATTTTTTTGTAAATATATGGCTGGATTAGATTATACGAGTGATTTGCAACTGAGCAGAATGATGAGTTCATTGTTAAGATACAATTTTGTATGTATTTCAGGGAGTAATTGTTTAGAATTGTTTTAGATCTTCTGGAAGATATTTAAGGGACTTGTTAAAACCCGAACTTGTGGCGAAATTTCTTCTTGGCCTAAAGTAATATAAGGTTTAAGTTATTGAGCTGAGTATGTCTTCACCAACTTAAGTTCTAAGTAATAACTTAACTTGGAGGAAGGACCTGTTTTGGAGTCAATTTCTGGTCCTTTTTATGTGCTTCTTCTTTGTGTAGTATTTGTAAATTTAAAAAAGACCAGTACCTAACTATCTTATTGTCTGTGTCATTAATTGTAGCTTCTGCATTTTATTCCTCATGGCAACGAGCTGAACTTGTCGTACCCAGTTCTTATGTCACAACAAAGGCTCGGTTTTGAGTAATCATGGTCTCATGCTTGACCTTTTTGTTTTTTCAACTGACTTGTTTCTTTGAAATGTGCATAAATTGCTAATGAGTTGAAGAATAGTTTAATCCTTTCTATATATTTGAATAAGTCAAATAACATTAGTACTTTAATTTGAGATGATAATTAGACGTTCACATGATATATAGTCTCTTTATTTTTATGACTTTGCATTTGCATTTCTATATATATCCATGTTGTGTCATGATGTGCTCCTATTGTATTGGTTGATTATCTTTGAACTCTCTTAAGTTTGCATTTGCCTAGAGAAAATTTACTTAACCAACATGCCAGAAATGACTATTATTGTTCTCAACTTTGTTTGTACATAGCATTACTCTATATTTGTAGCTTGTAAGAAGTTTTACAAGTTTTCAAGCATTATCTGTACTTGTATAAAAGTGAGCTTCTATGAGATTTCTGAAACCTGAATGCGGTGTTATGTTAGTATTTTTGTGAAACGTGATGGGGTAGGAGTCTGAAGCATGAAATATATTTAGTTATTTACCGATGGCAGTAACTTTAGAGCTTTGCATCTGTAACTTCGCTGAAAGAGTTCATGAGAACACGGGACACAATGTAAAGTACTGATATCCATGCTCAATTTGTGGATCATTAAAAAGTCTTGTGCTCTAATGTTTCTGCCTGTAGAAGAGCTCTTATTCTGAAAGGATGCTCAATAACATATCTGTGGTAGTTTTATTTTCAATTATTTGCCCATAGATTTGGTAACATTGGGGAGATACTTGAAAGTTGAAAAGTGTTTATTTGCACCTCTGGAGTCTAAATGTGTTTTTATTAAGATATACTGTTAGCATAGTGTTGTTGTCTATTATTGCATTACTTTTGTAACTTTTGCTCCTTGAGTCATAAAAATCTGATTGTTGTATATCATACTCCTAGAATTACACCTAGTGTATTCTTCAAGAGGTGTGAGAGATACGAAGCGATATGCACTATTATGTTAGTTTCCCCACGTGTCCAAGGTTAATTACTGGATTTTGACGGCGGACTTAATTGTCACATATATTCGCGTTATACCTAATCTCTAATTAAGACTTGCATCTTTTGTCTTGTTGCGGCTGCTAGTATACTTGATCTTCAAATACCGTTATTGCTTCTTTGAGAATAGAAGTTCGTGACCCATGGACCTACCTCTGAACGACATTGCTGTGTCTCATTGGCTTTCAGTGATTGTAGAAAATTCTCATCTGTTGATTCTCGCTAGAGTTTTGGTCATGCATTGGTCCTAGATTGACTTATCTTCTAGGAATAGTTCCAGATTATCTCTTTGATAAGTTATTGTCTTGCCAACTACCTAATCAGATTTAAGTTTCTTCTTGGACATATTTCTCTCTTTGCTCCTCTAGCTGATTAAAAGATGGTTTCAAATCTATTTTGCCTGTTTATAAATCCATTCGGTTGTATTGTTACCTGAACAAATTTTGATCAGTTTAAACACAGCTCACGGCTGATTGCAATTCTACTCTATATCATTGTTTGGCTGGACCGTATTTTGTCTCTTTCAAAGTAACTTTCTCAAATCTTAGAGATTGGGTACTGTGGACTCCACAAATGACCAACTGCTGAAGCACACTCAGTGAAGGTAAGATTCCTTTTACATACTGGAATCTCAACACGTTTTCTTGAATAAGTGGGAATTTCTTATTTTCATCAATGGTAATTTGGAGATGTACCATTCTCCACTAAATGCTAGTAAGGTCCATATGCCACGTGTTTTTTTGTCACTTTGATCTTTTGCTTGCGCATCTTTCTTCCTCGAATGGATGGATGTATAGATTCCCAATAAATATTTGGATTCCAATCAATCATGGACGACCTGTTCTAATTGATTGATTGGTGGTCCACTGCTTTTTTTTATTAAATAAAAGCATGTTTGGGAAGTGGGTATAAGGGTCCGTTTGATTGGTGGTCTATTGCTACCTAGAAAATGTTTAAAGTTTGGTATTCGATTGACTTCGTTTTTCATGAAAATTGTTCATTAAAGTGACTATTTTGTTTATTGAGTCTAGAATTTGTTCCCATTGCCAAAAAAAAAAAAAAAACCATATCAAATATCATTCGTTTGACTTTGTTTTGCATGAAAATTGTCAATAAAAGTGATTTTTTTACTATTGTGTTTAGAATTTTTTCTAATTGTCAAAAGGAAAAGGAAAACGAAAAATCACCTAAAAGTTGGGAAAATCAATTTACCAAAAAATCAAGAAAATCAGTCACGTGATGGCAAAGCAAGAAAATGAATTCCATAGAAAAAAAGCCATCATACAAGCTAAAAATGGGAAATGAAATTTGGATTCCATTTTTTATGGAAAAAAATTGGTCAATCAAACATAGCCTAAATATAAATGTATAGAGACGTATGATGGATGTGTATAACTGTAGATTACTTATGGGTTTTTTGAAATTTAGATAAAAAGTGACTCGAGTGCTTATAAATCATCTATAAACCCGATCCAAATGTAGGCTAAAGTGATTATGTCGATAGTGGACATGACCTGATAAATTGAAAACTTAAAAGAGTTCAAGACATATTTGTGAATTTAAAGATATGAAAGTGATGTGATCTGGCTATAACTAGTTAAAAGAAGTGAGATATATCAAACTAATACAGATAAGTTAATTATTGTAGATAGGAAGATTTAGATGGCAAAAAAATCATTTAGTCAATGAATGATTTTGATTTAGTGTACGTTTGATTGCAAATGTGAAAAATGGGTGGAAAGAAAATATTTTACAGGGAATTGAATTGTTTAGAAATTATTTTATCGGGAACTGTAATTAATTGTGTTTGATTGATATAATTTTCCACCTGAAAATGTTGAAAATTTGGTGTCCGCCTGACTTCGTTTTTTATGAAAATTGTCCATTAAAGTGATAATTTTTTTTACCATTGGGTCTAGAATTTTTTGCAATTGCCAAAAAAAAAAATTGAAAAAAAATTATCATACTAAATATCATTCATTTGTCTTTTTTTTTTTTTTTGGATGGAAATTGTCAATAAAGTAATAATTTTTTTTACCATTGTGTCTAGAATTTTTACCCAAAAAAAAAACCTGAAAATGTAAACCAACCAAAACATTAAGGGTCCGTTTGATTGCAAATGTGGAAAATGGGTAGAAAGAAAATGTTTTAATGGGAATTGAATTGCCTAGAATTTGTTTTATTGGGAATTGTAATTAATTGTGTTTGATTGGTATAATTTTCTACCTGGAAAATGTTGAAAGTTTGGTGTCCGTTTGACTTCGTTTTTTATAAAAATTGTTCATTGAAGTGATAATTTTTTCTACCAATACATCTAGAATTTATTCAAATTACCAAAAAGTAAATTTTTTTTTTTTAAACAATTAGAAAAAAATTACCATATTCGTTTGACTTTGTTTTGCATAGAAATTGTTAACAAAAATGAAAATTCTTTTTACAATGGTTGATAGAATTGGTTGCCATGGCTTAAAAAAAAGGTGGAAAATATTTTCCTACCTATCAGGTGGAAAAACATTTTCCATCATTTGTGCATTAAAGGGTTGTACTTAGAAAAAGGGAGGAAAACATTTTCCGTGGAAAACTTAGAATATCAAATAGTTAAAAAATGGGAAGTAGGTTCCATGAAAAATTCCACCAAATCAAACGGACCCTAAGAATTTTTTTCCTCAAAAATGTGGAAAATGTGGAAAGCTATCAAACACTACAAAAATTGAAAAATAAATTTTTTTTATGGGAAATGTTGTATCAAACGGAGCCTTAGTTCTTTTCTTTGTCAGCATCCGCTATGTTTCACCAAGGGACGTTTACCTTTAATTTTTTCGCTTCCTTTTTCTTTAAATAACATTGACGCAACTAGTAAAGTTATTGATAATAAAACAGAAAGGCCATGCATTAGTTTGTGGAAAACACATGCACCATGCACCAAATAATTGATAAGATGTCAATAAAGATTGGAGTACACTACGTGTCTCAGAAAATGAACCACAATCTCTACTTATGAGAGTAATTAAAAAAAAAAAAGAGTGCAAAGTTTTTTTGACGCCTCTCAGAAAATGAACTATCCTCACAATAATTCTTTTTACGTAACGTAATATATAAATGGAATACCTAATATACCCCCCAAAAAAGGTTTGTGGCACAACAATCAAGTATTTAAGTAGGTATCCACCATGGAGTGAACACTATCTTCATCTCTGAATCATAAACTTTCAATGGGAACTTTTCTTGGCCATCTTGTACCTGGTTTGGCCCTTGCCTTCCTTGGTCTATGGCATACTATAAACACCATCGGAGCTTATTACATTAAAGGCCATACTAAGTTTATGTTGAGATTCTGGTACCCTTTGAAGACTCCTCTTTGCAAACTAGAACACATTGAACTCATTCTCGTCTTGTCATTTTCAGTATTGGCTATATTCATGCAAATCGTCGACTTCCCATACATGCAATTTTCCTTCAAGCTAGACAATTTTGAACATGCAACTATGTTTCTCCATCTAGCTATATTTGCAGGTTACACTCTTCTCTTGGAATTCAAAAATTCCTCTGATACTCCAGTAGGCATGTCGGGAGTTCTTGCAGCCTCGGTTTTCGGACAAGAACTTTTCCTACTTCATTTTCATTCAACTGATCATGTTGGACTTGAAGGGCATTACCACTTGCTGCTGCAGCTTATAGTTTGCATTTCTCTTGTGGCGGCAATATTTGCAACTTGTTTCCCAACAAGCTTTCCTGCAGCACTTGTTCTTACAGTTTCTGTTGTTTTCCAAGGTTGTTGGCTCATTAACATGGGATTTGTGTTATGGATTCATAAGTTTGTCCCACTTGGATGCGCTGTTCAGTCGAGTAACGCCAGCAGTGGTATCATGCTAGGGGCCGTTTTATGTGGAACACAAGAGGCGGATTTGAGGGCAAGAGCATTGGCTAACTTACAGTTTAGTTGGATACTTGCAGCACTTTTGATGGTTACAGCATGCATTTCTCTGGTTTTTGATAGACAGCGGACACCACTGAGGCTATCTCCTGAGTACGAGCAACTCAATAGTACCCAATTGCACGATGTTGGATTCAAGCAAATCCAACTGTAAGTTGGCTTAACTATGCAATTTATGTCTAACAACTATCAATAATTCGAAATCCGTCTGGTATTGTGTTGTATCTTGTATCTGGGGCTTTGGTGTATATATTATTAGAAGAGATTAGCTGTGTTGATCGAGTGAATTTGGCCATGTAAAAGGCACTTTTGTTCGATGGGCTTATAGCATTAAGCTCACGAGCTTATTAAGCAAAGGGACCATGTGTGTTACATAATAAAAATTTATGATTCTGTTTTGAGCTTATGAAATTCTACATTTAAGAAAAGATCAAGAAAGAGTATTTTTTTTTTCTTTTATTTGAACATAGTAGAGTTGTCAAATCATGACAAGTTGTTCATTGGCTTGGCTTGTGAATTGCACGGCGCATGCATGGTCCAAGACAAGACGGGCTGTGCCATGGGCTGGGTGGCTCTATAGGCAAGACGTGCTAAGCTCGGCGGTAGAGGCTCGTGGCCGTTAGGAAAAGGAAAAAATTCGTGGCAAGGAAAAAGTAAAAGCCTATACACCCTGCAGTGCCCGGCCAAGCACCATGCCCAACCAACCATTGATAATCATCTACTAATAAAAATGTAGTTTGGTTTATTCCTTCACACAACCGTTCTAAAATACTTTATTTTCTCGCGAAAAAAAAAAAAAAAAAAAAATCTTAAAAGCAATTTGAAGCTTAGTCCAAGAAAATGTACATAATATTACTAAACCAGTAAAGCACGTGTAAGAGTGGAAACAAATATTTTCCCAAACTGAATTGAAGTTGCCTTCCTTTTTCTAACAATCTTTTGCTTAATCACAATGTTTGATATTCTCTCAAAACACAGTTATCATTCTCAAGCTTACTTAAGAGTAATTGGATTCATTTGTCACAGTTAAAATGCTGTTACATGTAGGCGTACAAAAAATTGCACTACCTGATGATTAATAGATGTCTCAGGACTCTGCCCATGTTGTGATATATTGAAACCTTTAGAGCAGGTTCATCGCGAGGGATGACTTCAAAAACGCATGTATATCCCACCTCAATCTCTTTTGCCTTCGCAAAATCTGCCCATCCTGTGCTTAAAACACGCACTGTATGACACTTTGGTCTTAAATTGACACAAACCCTCAACTTCTTACGTTCAGAATCATGAAGTTCCATATGCTTTGGAGACTTTGGGAGATAATTCTTAGCAAATTGAGCTGGCATGTACTTCAGAAACGAGAAAAGTTGCACCATAAAACTCAAGAAAGCAACTAAACTCACTACTATAATTTATCGAGTAATGTCAAGCTCAAGAGCTTACCACCACCCATTGTGGAGTCAGGTTAGCTTTCATTTCGATTATGAATGAAGGATATTTTAGAGAAGAAGTTCCTGCAGCATGCACAACCTTCTTTCCCTTTTAGTATCACAGGATGATTGGTTTTTATCTAGAATTCAGCAATTTACATACAAGTCAACCATTTCATATAACATAAATAATTAAACAAAATTTACTGAAATGTTGACAAATTCAGTTGAAGGCACACTATGAAGGTTTCTTTACCATGTCTTGCCACAAGCACACTTCGAAGTGGAGTAGGAGTTCTCAAAGAGCATGATTAGAAGAGAATCATCATCACTTTCCTCTTGCCTTTCAAGGATAGAATTCCCAGGATGATAATTCATTTCTTCAAAATTAGAGCATGCCTCTAGTTTAGGTGAGAGGGAATCTAGGATTATAAGAGAATCGTCATCACTTCCCTCTTGTTTTTGGGATAGAATTCCCGAGATGATAATTTGTTTCTTCAAAATTACGACTATTATGTGTTGGATAGTGAACTTCGGTGGCTATCATGTCAAGTATATGGACTTTGAAGTTTGAGTTCCCTCTGTATTTAAAGAGTACAAAATAGCCAGATTCGATTGAGTGGTCCTCATAGAACTTCTCCCAACCATGATGAAGCCAAATTCTCTCTCATATTTGTGCTCAAATTCTTTCACATATTTGTGTGGGAGCTTTGCACGAATACAAAATAGATTTGACAACTCTATTTTAGTTTTTGGTCAATTACGACGAAAAAGGCTATTGGGATTTAACGTGACAGCAAGTCTACTATATCAAGAAATTCCAATTCATCATGAAAATTTCATCTAAGCAAAGAAACATCAAGTTTGAGGCACTTAAAGAACAGAGGCCTCTATAAATGAAGAGATCCGTGTTGGAAATCAGAGAGTCGAATTGCAAATAATTTTTTTCGAAAAACCTAAAGTCAGATTTGAACATATGAGAACAATATTTGAAGTTTTCCCTTTCAGAAAACCGATAGAGAATCTAAAATACTATCGCGGTTCCCCTACTTAGGCCATGATACGTACTGTTGAGAAACAAACAAAGACTAGTTAGGAATGAACTAATTGCCTCAGAACTTAGTTCATCATAGGCTGGCCTCAGAAAGGTCACTTTCATCATAGGCAACAATTAGGGAAAAGGAGCAGCTCAGTACATAAAGCCAACTCTATTTTATCCCTCTTATGTATTGTGCAGCAGAATAGGACAGGAGACCGTTGGTTGTATAGTCTATATAAGCCATCATCATTCACCCATTGTAAATCAGAACAAAGAATTAATATCATTACATTGTTCATCATTTTTATCTCTCAAATTCAACATGGTATCAGAGAAGGTTTCAAACCTGTAGAAGCAAAAGGCCAACAGAGCCTAAGAAATTTTTCACATTCAAACCATGTCTCAACACACAGACAACACCAAGATCACAAGCATAGCACTCAATGGCAACAGAAATTATATGCCCTGGTCCAGATCAGTTACGATCGGTCTCAGTGGCAAAGGCAAACTACAATTTGTCACAGGCACCAAAGAAAAACCCAAACCCATTGATCCCCAGAAACCAACAGAAACAGAGATAGCCAAAATCGAAGAATGGCAAACCACATATCACATGGTTATGTCATGGATGCTAAACACGATGGAGCCACACATTTCCAACATGTTCATGTACTACAACTCGTCGAAAGAAGTGTGGGACAAAGCCAAGAAATTATATGGCCAACAGAAGAACTTTGCCCACATTTTCAGCCTCAAACAGGAGATTTCAAAGATCAAACAAAGCAACCAAAGCAACATGCAATTGGTGACAGAATTAGTTTCAAAATGGGAGGAACTCAACACTTTTCTCCCACCAACAACAGACAAGGTCGAAATTCAGAAAAGGAACGAGCATGATTTAATTTTTACTTATCTGGGAGCACTCGACGCAAGTTATGAGGCAGCCCGATCCCAAATCCTCATCTCAGCCGAAATGCCAAGCTTCGACGATATAGTAGCAACAATCGAGCAAGAAGAATCCCGAAGAACACTCATGAACCCACAACAATCAGAAAATTCCGAAAACAATCGAGCCTTTAAGGCTCAACATCCAATCCCTAATTTCAGAGACACGGCCAAAACAAGGGGGATCTCAACGGCCGACTGGTGCGACCACTGCAAACGTGCAGGGCACAACCAAGAAGGCTGTTGGATCCTTCATCCTCATCTCCGGCCGGCTCGAAACAAGGGGGAGAGAGGAAATTGGAACGGAGCAAGAAGGGAGAGGCGATTTGGAGGATTCGGGGGTGCAAGCAGAGGCGTCGTGTTTTGCCCTAATGAAGGGCCTGGACTTGGACTGGGAGCTGGACCTGGACTTGGAGTCGAGCATAAAGGGGATAATGGGCCTGGACTTGGAGTTGGGCCTGGACTTGGAGTTGGACATAAGGGGCATAATGGACATGGGCTGGCTGGGCTTGGATTTGGTCAAGAATTGGGCCAACCTAATTTAAATGAAGATAATGGGCCTTCCAGAACTCCTACAGCCCAATTGACACAACTTCTGGGCCAACTAAATGGTTTGTTACAACAACAAACTTCAGGTTTTGTACACTCTAAACCCGATTTAAATAATTTAAATATTTCTAAAATTGCTAATTTCTGTCAAAATACGAGTAAATGGATTATTGACTCTGGTGCTACCGATCATATGACATGGGACAAAAATAAAATTCAAAATATCGCCCAAATTAAGGAACCTCAGCACGTAATTGTTGTGAATGGAAATAAAGCTCAAATTTGGGGCTCTGGTACAGCCAGATTTTTTTCAAAAAACGTTAAAAATATTTTATACTTACCGGGCTTTAATTCAAATCTATTATCTATTAGTAAAATAACTCAAAATTTAAATTGTAATGTTATATTCTCACCAGATAGAGTGACCTTTCAGGATCGAGAATCAGGGAAGAAGATTGGTGAGGGTTTTTTAAAAAATGGACTTTATTATCTTGAAGAAATTCCCAATAGATGTCATGTATCAGTCAATTCTACAAATCAGGACAAGTTGCTGCATTGGAGATTTGGTCATCCATCTGATCAAGTTTTAAACAAACTATTTTGTTATAATCTTAACTCTAGCAATTGCGATGTTTGTAAGTTTTCCAAGCAAACTAGGTTACCGTTTTCCTTATCTACCCATGTTTCAGAAAAATGCTTTGACTTGATTCACTCTGATGTGTGGGGGCCGGCACCTGTGGATTCTTATAACAATTTTAAATATTTTGTTACATTTATCGATGATTTTTCTCGTACTACTTGGATTTATCTTTTGAAAGGGAAAAATGAGGTTTTCTCATGTTTCCAAGAATATTTTGCCTTTATTGAAAATCAATATGATGCAAAAATCAAGATTTTTAGATCTGATAATGGGACAGAATATGTAAACAAAAACTTTTTAGACTTTTTTAAATTAAAAGGAATTTTACATCAGACTACCTGTATTAACACACCTGAACAAAACGGAGTTTCCGAAAGGAAAAATCGTCACCTACTTGACGTCACTAGGTCTCTTCTTTTCCAAAGTAATATCCCAAAATCCTACTGGTCAGACGCCGTGTTAACGACTACTTACCTTATAAATAGATTGCCTAGTGCAAGGTTGAAAAACATGAGTCCGTTAGAAATTCTTAAAGGTAGGAAAATTGACCTTGACCATATACGGGTCTTCGGCTGTACATGTTTCGTACACATAAAAAGACATGACAAATTGGATAAAAACTCGGTTAAAACCATGTTCTTAGGATATTCTTCTGAAAAAAGGGATATAAGTGTTATGATCCCAAAACTCATAAACTTTATTTCTCACGTGACGTTTCCTTTTTTGAAAATACGCCCTACTATCAACAAAATGAACAAAATCATATGCAAAGTCAACCAATTATGTTATCACCAAATACTTTCTTTTTCCCGGAAGAAACAAATCAAGAACAGGTTGAGCATGAGGAGGATGAACAAACTGGTAGAACAGGTGCAATTTCTTCAGGGGGAGAAGAAGACGAGGAAAATGAATCAAGTGAGGAATCAACTCAAGAAGAAATTGTCTTGAGAAGATCCAGTCGACAAATTCGACCTCCTGCCAGATTAAGGGATTATGTATCCCATCAGGTGATGTATCCAATTCAAAATGGTGATGTATCCCATCAGGTAATGTATCCTATTCAAAACTGTATCTCCTATACACAAGTTTCTCCTGAATATCGGGCCTATTTGGGTAATATATCCAAACAAACCGAACCCACGAACTTTAATGAAGCCACCCAGGATCCTATCTGGCGTAAGGCTATGAATGAAGAACTTCAAACTTTAGAAAAAAATGACACATGGGATATTGCCCACTTACCAAAGGGAAAGAAACCCGTAGGCTGTCGATGGGTCTATAAAATCAAATACAATAGTGATGGTACGATTGAAAGATATAAGGCTAGGCTAGTTGCCAAAGGTTTTACCCAAACCTACGGCATTGACTATCAAGAAACCTTTGCACCAGTAGCAAAAATGAGCACCGTTAGAATTCTATTATCTGTAGCTACCAACTCGGGATGGAATCTGTTTCAAATGGATGTTAAAAATGCTTTCCTTCAAGGAATTCTGGAAGAAGAGGTCTATATGACTCTTCCCCCAGGCCATAAAAATACTTCAGATCCATCGCTAGTGTGTAAGCTAAAAAAGTCAATCTATGGTCTTAAACAATCTCCAAGAGCGTGGTATGCCAAACTAAGTTTTTCCCTTTTGAAAAATAACTTTATCAAAAGCACCGCCGATTCATCTATGTTTGTCAAACACTCACAAAATTCCACTACTATTATTTTAGTCTATGTTGACGACATCATCATCACTGGGAATGATAATGAAGAAATTAAAAAAGTCAAACGACACTTGAAAGACGAATTTGATATCAAAGACCTTGGAAAACTCTCATATTTTCTTGGAATAGAAATAGCTCACTCCAGCAAAGGCCTATTCCTATCTCAAAGAAAATATGTCATTGACTTGTTAAAAGAAACTGGTAAGCTAGGAGTTAAACCAGCCGGTACCCAAATGGAAACCAATGTTAAACCTGGACCAGAAAATGGTGATCTACTACCTGACATAGGACAATATCAAAGGTTGGTAGGGAAACTTATCTATCTTACAGTTACCAGACCTGACATTGCATTTGCAGTAAGTGTTATAAGCCAATTTATGCATGCCCCACGTACCAGTCACTTAAGTGCCATTGATAGGATACTAAGATATCTTAAAGGCACTCCAGGTCAAGGAATTTGGATGCGGAGGAATAACTCTAATACTATAATTGGTTTTTCTGATGCAGATTGGGCCGGGAGCTGCGATAGAAGATCAACCACAGGCTTCTGTACCTTTGTAGGTGGCAACTTGGTCACTTGGAAAAGCAAAAAACAAAATGTTGTAGCAAGGTCAAGTGCAGAAGCGGAGTATCGTGCTATGGCATCCACAGCAAGTGAACTCATTTGGATCAAGCAACTGCTTAAAGACATGAAGACAGAATACATAGGGGCTATGCAAATGCACTGCGACAATCAAGCTGCGCGACATATTGCATCCAATCCAGTTTTTCATGAGAGAACCAAACACATCGAAGTCGACTGTCACTTTGTTAGAGAAAAAGTACAGTCGGGAGAAATAGAAACCCCATTCGTTAGAAGCAAAGAACAATTGGCGGACATCTTCACCAAGGCACTCAATAAAACCAGTCATTTTAACATTCTTGGCAAGTTGGGATCAATCAACTTATTCGAACCCAACTTGAGGGGGAGTGTTGAGAAACAAACAAAGACTAGTTAGGAATGAACTAATTGCCTCAGAACTTAGTTCATCATAGGCTGGCCTCAGAAAGGTCACTTTCATCATAGGCAACAATTAGGGAAAAGGAGCAGCTCAGTACATAAAGCCAACTCTACTTTATCCCTCTTATGTATTGTGCAGCAGAATAGGACAGGAGACCGTTGGTTGTATAGTCTATATAAGCCATCATCATTCACCCATTGTAAATCAGAACAAAGAATTAATATCATTACATTGTTCATCATTTTTATCTCTCAAATTCAACACGTACTCAAAGAAAATCCAAAGCAACTAAAAGTACACTGCTTCTAAATTCAATCAATTCCACCGCACAACTGAAGTAGTTTATTCGAACATTTTTCCTCCAAATTAGCAGCCTAAGTTTTATATTAGTTCTGCATTCGATCCCTCTCCGTCTTCTCGACTAATAAAAAGTATCCGTACATTTAACTACGTTGCAGGAAAATTCTACTGCTTAATACACGAGTGTAACTTTCAAGTAAAAATGTGGAGATAAAAGGTTAATATACAGAAAGGAAAATGATGAGAGTCGTCTCTTCGTCTCATTCAGCCTCTTCACCATTGAAGCAGTTTCCAATGAATCTATGTCCAGATAATAAACTAAACTTAAGCTTTGTCCAAAACATGAAAAAATCAACTACCAAAAATATATAACCTAACGCAAAGCTTGGTAAGAAAATAAATCTTCCAGTGCAAACAGTTGGTTTTTTTCAATTGTACTAAACCTTCAAGAACATCCCAATATTTGTAGATCGGAGAAAACTTCTTTATAGCTTTATTCATTCACCAACAGTGTTTTTAGCCCGAAATTAATTGAAAGACGCCAAATATATCATCAACATGCAGCACAGGAGGAGCCTGGATCAGTTAAAAGGAAAAAAAAAAAAAAAAAAAAAAACGAAAAGAAGGCAACTTACCAGCTTTTGTTGGGCAGTGATAGTGGAAAGAATAACATTGAAAAATCGAGTCGGTAAATCTGATCTGTCTGCCATAGTTGCTCTTTTGTATGTTATATGCAAGTCTTCAAACAAGAAAGTATGTGGCAGAAATGAAATGAAGTATACAATGTAGAATTCTCTCATTTTAAACCCTACAAATGCAATGAAATAAGAACTCTCTCTGTCTCTGGGGTGGGACGGGGTTGAGGTTTCTGTATGTATGTAGCAACAGAAATGTATAATATTTATATTGCTGATAATGACATATTAAAGCAAAAGAACTGTGGTTCTTGTTTTTAACTACATTCAGAAACTCATTAAGACCTTAAGCTTTCAAAGACAACTACGTATTCTTCGCTTTTACTACCCGACCTGTTCTGTACAATCAAGAACGTGAAGGCCGAAGGGATTAGTATTTCCAAGGCTATGCCCATCCATGTAGCATTTAATCCTATGTCGAGTGTGTAATAAGCGCATGGTGATTTGCGTGTCCTCCTCCATCTTCTGTCTTGCCGTTGGGGTTCTCCCTCTGCTAGGGTGTTAGCTCAAGGCAGCTAGGTTGCGCAGAAACAAAAACCGAAAATGTGAAACGACACATAGAAACTCTGTAAGAGTAATTAAAAAAAAGACATGAAACATTTCTTGTAGAGTAAAGAGTCATTCACCTACATTGCCAACCCAAAACATGCAGGACAAAACTCTCGAGTCGAACTGAACGATTCTTCTTAAATAAATACCCGATATTTAAATTGAGAACTGACGAGTTCGGTTCGGTTCTCGATTCTAGTCCTACAACTGAAAAAACGAATAAAAATCGAATCTCCCTAATTCTTTTTAAGTTTTTATCCTAAGTAATTCAAATTATTTTATTTTTTCTAAATAAATTTGCTAACTAATTAATTTAATCCAAACCCAAAATATGATTTTACTTTTTCTAATTTCCATCCAAGACCAACTTAATCAAACTAACATAAATTTTACCCTAATATCTTATTCTACCAAAGTGTCGTTTTTGTTATTCTATTATTATGAATTCGTCATCTTCATCTTCATGTAATTTTAACAGTCAAATCTATGAAGAACTCAACAAAGATGGGCACAAAAAATATCATAAGATTGAACTACGTTATTTTGTAAAATTTAATATTGAATATATCATGGTCGAATTAATGTAAATTCAAGTATATAAAAATTTAATTATTATACGGAACTTGAAAATCGAATAGAACCGAATCAAATGGAAATGAACCCGAACGGTTCCATAATTAAATTTGAACCTGACGATTCCATTTATTATATACCCAAAAGTTTGAGTTCAGTTCGATTTTCTTTAGAATCGAATTAAATCGGATCATACCCAACCCTACAAAACATTGTTAAAAGAAAGAAAGGGGGAAAAAAAATTTGTTCTCAGCAAATGCAGAATATGATCTGGACCACCCTATGATCAAAGGGTAGTTGAATAAAAAATTATTCTTAGTGTACATAAAAATTGGTACCGGATCCCACCTCATGTGAGGACGTGAACACCTCTATACATCAAGCATGGCCTCGGATCAATGCCCCCAACTAACTGTTTACATAGTTCTGCACCAATATTTTTCTGCCACGCGTTGATGTGGCTTTAATTCGATAATCAGGAGACGTGTGGGGATTTAAGGGTTAAATGGTTCAACTCAGAGTATTGATGACATGTAATTTAAAGAACAACAGATTTTCTTTATCTTTTCTGTCCAAATTTTAGATGACATGTAATTTATAGAACAAAGTATTGACTACAAATATTAATGGAATAATATATGACTTATTTAACAGTTATAAACACTGAAAAAGAATTTTAATCCAAAGTAAGTTTAAATTTTCTCTTTATCTACTTTAATATAAATAGTAAAAATCAAAATGAAAATTCCACTTTCACTTATAAAATCGGTGTAAAACTTGTCTACTACTTAATTCAAATCAGATAAATCCGCTTCAGACTGTGCTCATATTCCATAAATTCAATGTATAAATGGTCGAATTAAATAGTTTGTCATAGATTTGTAACAATCTTTATTTCTAATTCTTTGTAAATGAAAAAAAAAAAGGAAATTAATTCATAATATTTTGCATCATTCACATAGTTTTGCAGATATTCGTTTACGGGTTGGAATGAGATTGTTAGGCTGCTGCACATCAATTTTACTTTTAAGTTACTTATTTTGTTTAACATATTTCGAAGAAACTTATTAAAAGGTTTTTTTTTTTTTTTTAAGGGAAAAATAATAAAAAATAAAAAATCGTAAAGTTCGTGTCTTCAATATACTTCCAGACTTCCAGTTTTCACTCATTATCGAGTAAAACGGAGAAAGAATGAACCGCCATTGCAGAGTACCTTACCGTTACTGTTGGCGCCAAAAAACATTACTTTGCTTGAATTTAAAAATCTCTCGTCAAATATTCTATAATTATTCAACCAAAAGGTTACATGCTTCAATTCTTCAAGGACTCGGAGAAATGAAGCCTTTGCAGCAGGTTCATGCCCACATAATCACCTCTGGTGTTTCTGGCAATATTTTTTTGTGCAACAGATTGGTGAATTCATATGCTTCTTGTGGGCTCGTGGCCAATGCCCAGATAATATTTTCTCAAATTTTGTATAAAAATTTAGTTTCTTGGACAGTTTTAGTATCTGGGTTCACAAAAAATGGCCTTTTTATTGAAGCTATTGAGGCCTTCCATGAGATGATTATCAAAGAAATTAAGCCAAACGAGTTAACAATAGCGAGTGTTTTGCCAGCTTTTGGGAAATTGGGGTTTGCCAAGATGGGTAAATCAGTCCATTGTTATTGGATTAGGAAAAAATTCAAAGACAATGTTTTTGTGGAAACAGCTTTTGTTGATATGTATTCAAAATTTGGATGCACTAGTGTTGCTAGATATGTGTTCGACAAAATGTCTGTGAGGAATGTTGTGTCATGGAATGCGATTATTTCAGGTTATTCTGATAATGGATTTGGGGAGGAAGCTTTATCGCTATTCAAAAAGATGAAGAGAAAAGGATTCTTTGCCGATGTTTTTACCATGATGAGCTTAGTTTCGGCTTGTTTGAACATGGAAGATCTTCGAGTAGGAAGTGGAGTCCATAGTTTGATAATCAGAAGTGGATATGTGAACGATCAATTGCTTAGAACTTCTTTGATGCAAATGTATATAAGTGGTAATTCTGCTAATGATGCTTATTGTATATTTGATGAGATTCCCATGAAGGATGTGGTTGCTTGGACATTGATGTTGTCAGGGTTTTCGAAAAGTGGAGAATCAAAAAAGGCAGTCGAGCATTTGAACAAGATGATGCGAATAAACGAGATTGTGCTGGATTCTGTTTCTTTGGTCAGTATCCTTTCAGGTTGCTGCTGTTCTGGAGCTTTGCAGCACGGCCGGAGGGTACATGCTCTGGTCATAAAAGCCGGTTTTGAAAGTGATATATTCGTGGGATCGTCTGTAATAGACATGTATGCTAATTGTGCAAACATGGACGACGCGAAAAGATACTTTGAATGGATGGAAGAGAAGGATATTGTATGCTGGAATGCACTAATATCTGGTTATGGAATGAATGGATATGGAAATGTTGCAATTGATCTGTTTATGAAGATTAAGGGTTCAGGTCTAATCCCAGATGAGTCAACCTTGGTTTCTATCTTGTGTGCTTGTAGTCATGCTGGACTTGTAGATCAAGGGCTCGAAATTTTTAATCAAATGGTTGAGAGTTGGTCTATAGTCCCTAGTTTAAAGCACTATGCATGTGTAATCGACCTTCTTGCTCGTGCTGGAAGACTCGATGATGCTTCTGCATTGATTAAGAGGATGAATGTGCACCCAGACATTTATAGTGCCTTGCTTAGTGCTTGTCGGGTTCATAATAACGTCGAGATGGGAATTAAGATATCTCGAAAACTTTTCGAGTCGAGACCTAATGATGTAGGGCAGTATGTATTGCTCTCAAACATGTATGCTTTAGCTGGGAACTGGGATGATGCGAAAAGTACTAGAATATATTTGAGATCAAGAAAATTGAAGAAGGAACCAGGTTCTAGTTCAATTGAGATAGATTGAGAAATTCCTGAAAGGCATGATAATTGAAACAAAAGCAGAAAATATTGAAAATAAGTAAAAGTGTAAATACAATTTACTTTCTTTTTTTCTTCCTGTAAAAATATTACCGAATGTAACTCTTCACTTGCTGTCAAAAGTAACTTACTTCAAATTTGACCAATAAAATATTTATTATTTTAAAATCTACTTATTTATTAGCCAAACATGCTATTGTCAGAACAAATACAAGGAGAAAAACGTTAGTTTGTAATACCACGACATATTAATGCTCATTGCCTGAACCTCTCAAAGTGCAGAAGCAGAAAAATATTACAAAATGCCTGTTAAAAGGGCGTTGCTTCTACTGAATCATAGTGTCAAGTGAACACAAAGTTAAACTGTACATATTCTAATGTACAATTTGTACAAAAAAGAATTGATATTCTAAAGAAGACATCTGTGGAGCCGAGAACTAAATAGCTCCTGCATACGAATTTGCTATTTCATTTCGTTTAAGAATCCTATTTGTGTTGAGCACGCACCTTTTCATGGATGTCCATCAAAACATCACGTAGCTCTGGGAAAACTGATATTAGAAAGAGTTCTAATATTCCATAGCCAAGTTGCTTCAAACAAATAGTAGACTGCGATTTATAAAAACATTACTAAGGTTGGATCTTTGCATGTCAAAAAAGAAAATCAAAATGGAACATAGTGGTGCATTTGGCACAATACTGCACAATAGTAACAAAAAGGTCACTTATTTATTTTTTGAACAAGGAGAACCCAGGGTGGGGTAGAATTTACCTGAAGGAAGTTATAGATATCTCTAGCACAACGTCTGTACTGCTTATGCCCAATGAAGCTTACCAAAGCAGTGGGAGCACCATCTGCCAGGATGAAGACAATACATATCTAAATCAATGACTCAATAAAATGAACCCCCCCCCCATTTACTATAAGCTAGAGAGAAAGTTCATCAAATCAGAACGTAGAAATAATGAGCAATTATGAAAGCATGGCCATCCTCAAGATCTTTTCTGTCATCAAATACATGTCCATCATCATATTTATTGAGGTTAATAACATTGTAAGTCACCACATTTTTTTTCTAAATTTGACAGAGTTTTCCTTTTTTTTCTTGTTTGGATTTAAGTACTTCATTTACCTGTTTTCTAAGTTAATGAAAATGCTAATGTGGCCAACGGAAAATATAGCGTAGCGTGAAAAATCTGTCAGTGCATTGTTTTTATCGTAGACAGAAACAAGTCTTGCGGATCTCTTTGCCCCCCTCTCCCCACTGAGTCACATGCAACCAGGCTTTCAACTCCCACACTTCTGCACTTGCTTATGATGCATGTAGATCTTTAAGCTTATACACTGATTGCAGAGGTTTGCAGATGCGTATCTATTGATTCAATACGCATTCAGAAAACTAGTAAATTTGTGATGGACTGTGTTGCCTATACTGTAATCTTGTTTATTAAATTTGATAAAATACTGCCTTGCATTGACTTGTATATTTCTTCTCCAACCCCCCACCTCCACCCAGCGGCATGTGCGTATGTGCTCACCACCACTGCTATTGCAACTACCCTACCCTCTATGTAAGAATTTCTGTTAATTTAGCAAACTGAGGTAGACAGGGTGCCTTAACTGAAATAAAAATGAAAGGTTAGAGACTGATTTGGAACACCATTATAAGTTGAGTGACTATCTTTTTCTAACCCCTATTTATATCATTAGCAGAGCGGTAAGAATTACTCACTGAAGAGAATCTTTTTCACTTCGCTAGCTCTGCGAGTGGCTTCAAGCTGTTGCTCGAAAGTTCCTTGTTTAGAGGCCCGAGTTCCAATTTGTTGCCTTGTTGATCTTTGAGATCCTGGATTTGCTTGACTACCATTTAGTCCAGCTTGAATATTCAATCTCAGGAAAAATGTGTCATTGGGCCAAAGAATCTAACAAGGAGACAATAATCCCAAAAAGGGGTAATTATTAAAATAAATAAAAAAACAGAACGGGTTAAAGCATCGATTGACAAGTTACAAAGAAATCAGATTCCTCGAGAGTCAAAACTCAAAGCAGGAAGATCAGATTGGAATGTGAATAATAGCTACAAAAAATTCAGATGCCTAAAATTTGTGGGAACACAAACCATAAAGTAATGAAGCATTTTAAGAGGACCACATTTCCGGGCAAAGTAAAACAGAAAAAAAGAACTTAACAACAGAGTATTCAGATACTTTTGGCCAAGACATATACTCACATCCTGGACCAACCGAATTCCTTGAGCAATAACATCATCTCTTCGGAGCCACTGAATTTGCCTTAAGAGCCAGTCATCAACAGCATCATCCATAACTAAGTGCAATACTTGCTTTGATATCCAAAACGCTTGTCTCCTGCAATAAATTAATAAAATAACACATTCAGACTAAATGATGATCTGTATTTGGCAGCACGCTTTCTGAACACAGCCATTTCATGCAGTTCCATCAAATTGTCACCGCCCATGAAACTCCATTTTTGAGTCATGAAGTAATCACTGAAAAGAAAAGAAAAAAGGGAAGACAAGAAGAAGTTCAAAGATGGACTCGGCAAGCAAGTCATCTGTCATTGAAAGAAAATAAAAGTTCAAACATTTTGCTAAAGGCCAGTGGCTAATCACATCAACTTGTATGCTACACAAATTGAAACCTTTCTTTTTAAAATGGCTGAATAAAAGCAATAGATTGTGCATGTATACACGAAAGATATCAAGACCTTAAGAATCTGATACTACATATAAACTTTAAACCCAGAAAGAAGTTCAAAATATAGAAGCAAGCAAAATCATAGCATCACCTCAGCCACCCTCTTCTCTTCAGCTGAAATACCTTATCAACCAAATTCAAAACAGGAATGCTTAAATTGGGTGGAGTCCACTGCAAGAAAAATCCAGCATCAATTAGAGTAATAGCCAAAACTGCCTAAAACTCAGGATCTTTGCCATATGTTGAGGTGAACCACCACTTCTACATGCTTAAGATGTTAGAGAGGGATGAATTTGTTTATTTAAATTCAGCATTCAATAAGATCTGAAAGTGCACAAGAAAATCGAGAGAGAGAGAGAGCCACTAGAATTAGAAAGAAAAAAAAAACATGAACACCAAAGGCCTGCTCAAAATGATATTGCAATGATTACTCGTAAGGACAAGGGGAGGGCAAATGAACAGATCACTAAAATTGCGTAGTAATCTTTTTTTTAGTATTCCGAAGAAATAATTGATTTAACTATTGACAAACTATTGGCAGGAGGCCCTCGGGCACTTCTTCAGATTTCGAAAAGGAAGAGTAAACCTCACCGATTTTTAACGCCCGAACCATGATATGAAATAAGTCAATAGGTGAATACAAGTATTCTACCACTGTACCTCTGGAGGCACCCCAGTTGGATCCTCTTGGGGAACAGATGTTAATGCAAGACTATACTCTGAATATCTGCTCACACTATGCGACTCAGATTGCACTTTTTGACCACGAATTTCCTCAGAATTCAAGGTAAAGTCTTCATCACATGTCACAAATCTTGGTGGAAACCCCTTTGGGTTCAATTCGTAGTCCAAGAGCCTCCCATTGGCTAGTGCAGCAGATTCTACTTCCTGTTGCCCATGGCTTTCATCTTTATCGCCTTCCTCGTTATCAGAGAAACTGTTAATTGATTCAGTGGTATTGTGACTGTTAATTGACTCGGTGGTATTGTGAATCAAAGCCAGGTTTTTAATATCATCTGCTATCCAGGACGAAGTTCTGCTTGTCACTAAGGAAGCTGGTTCACACATAGAGGAAGGTGAGCCAACAACTTTCTGCATCAAGCTATCAGAAACTCCTTTGAACTGCCGTACAATATCATCCACAGCATCATCTACATTAACTGTTTAGACATAGAAAGCACTGATAATGACTATAACATTTAGGTAACAGTCAAAAACTCAAATTTAATGAAATCAATTAGAAAAGGAAACAAGAAAGCGATTAGGCTCCCGAAGGAGTGAGCAAGAAATCAGCAGTATTGTTTTCTAATGAAGTAGTCTACAAATAACCTTCAGTAAATAATATTATCATGATTCTTTCGTGTACCATTATATGCATAACCTGTCACAGGCAAATGGTGGTGACACTTTACAACTCGAATTATGGTAATTAGTTAGCTGTATAAGCAAAATGAGTTCAGTGTGCCAACAAACCAATCATGCATTTTCAATTTCTTTTTTGTCTTGCAGCAAAAACAGCTCTATAACTATAACTTCCATGGCCAAAATTCTGCCCCCACAAAGAAGTAAATCTAAAGAGTATAAGGAATACAGTAATATAGTAACAAGAAGGTAGAATTAGTGATACCGAACAAACTTATTCAAATTGGAAAAAGCCCGCAGAAATTACCATGGACTTCTGATCATAATTTACAAAAAGTTACATATAGAGTACTAGAACATTCAACAGCCTCACCACAAGTGGCATAACTCTAAAAGTAGCAACAAGTTGAAGTGCAGCATACAAGCATTAGTTCAATATATTTCAAGCACTATATACAGGTAGAAATGAATGATATGCACACACCCAAAAATATGAGCCACTGAGTAATAAGAGAGAGATGAGATCCAAGAAGACAAGCCAGGTACCTGCCAAAGTCTTCATCACGGAAGATGATTTCCCAAATGAGTAATTCTTCATTGAAAAAGAAATACAAATTAACTTCCCCAGAAAAAAAATCCGAGGGTAATGAATATGTTCTCAAGAAAACCCACAGACATACACACCTTAGAGGAAGCGCTTAGAAAATCCCATACTTCATGCTGCTCAGCAACATTGGCAATTGACAATAGATCCTGGTAAAGACAGCGTAATTAAAATAGTTAAATAAGGAAGAGAGTGAAGAGCAACATCCTAAGTCGGGGTGATCATACTTGCAGATACTTGTGAAGTTGAATACAACGCTGGTGAACGAAAGCATCCTCTGTACTTGATGAGAATATCCTTTTGGGAGGCAAATGTAACATATAATTAGGAATGTCCTTGAGATGTCGGTGCAATCTCTCAAAGTTTCGATATCTGCAGACAAATTATGGAAAAAGAATTAGCTCAATACACCTGGAAAGACCCAGTAGCGCCATTCTAATTAAGAAACTATCTCAGATAGATGAAACCAAAGTTGTTCTTGTACTGAAACTTAATTGAAAATCCCCAACAAAAATGAGACGAACTTTAAACATAGCAATAATTTTTGAAGAATTGGAAGCAAAACACAAACCTTCTTTTTACAAACCAAGTGTTGTTGTCAGCATCAGTCACAGCAATCGAGTAAACAGCAAACGATGTTGAGCCAAGTTTCTCGAAGTATGCTCCAATAACCTGCAATATCAAAAGATTGAAGATCAAACGTGTATATAATCTTCAGAAAATGATGAGAATAATTATACAGTCCCCCTTCTAAATCAAGTTTCAGCTTTAAAATCTAGCAGCAGATCCAAACACGCAATCAATCAACTTGCTTAATAGTGATGAGTGAAATGGCAGCAACCTAAACCGTGAAGACAGAGTTGTGGAAGGGCAATACAAGCATCCTGCTGCTAGGCGAAGCAGCACATATGCTTGCATGCAAATTATCCATCTCTAAAAATAGAGCTGAGATATTACTTAACCTTAGAATATTACTCTTTCACAGAAGAAGTGTATGCCACAATAGAAGGGATGAAAGTAAACAAGCAAAGGACAGAAGGGAGCGGTTCTGTATGAATCGAAGGATCCGGTTCAAAATGTGTAAGAAGCTTTTTTCTACTCTAACTGTCCACAGGGAGCCTTAGGCTCCAGCGTAGAAGAGGATCAACAGGCCCAATACAAGTTTTAAGCGGAGCTTTCTTGTAGAACTTGGCTAAGGGAGTGACGTACGGGGGTGACAAATCCAATAAAAAGTGGATTCACAAGTCGTGAAGGAATCCAGGGAGATCTTTCCTAAAATGCCCACTAAATACAAACAAAATCCATAAATCAATATCATCACCTTGATACTGAAGCAGAACAGATGCTTGCATGCAAATTATTCATTCCTTGACAATATGTGTGAAGTATTACTAAAGTTTTACTCTTTCACAGAAAAAGTGTATGCCTCAATAAAAGAGAAGGGTCCAAACCCTCACTCTGAACGCAGAGGAAATACCGAAAACATGAATTGTGAAGGTTCTCTTCTTGAATAACAAAACATTTCAATTTATAAATGCCGAGTCCATGAACATTTAGAGAAACTGAATAAAAAGGGGAATGATTTGTCATACCCGGCATCTCAGCCTTGGAACATGCAGTCCCTCACTGCGCAGAACCATATTTGAGACACTCTTGACACTGTGTATATTACTTCCATTAATATCCACACCATAAAATTCCGAAATAATGGGTGAACCACCTTTGCTAGTAAATGTATCTTCCATGTTTGATTGGACTTTCAAATCAGAAGTGCTGTTTGATCTCTTAAGCCTGTTTCTATTTTCAAGAGGAACAACTCTAGTTGTATCCTCAAGTTTAGTATCAGTAGATCCATCCTTTGAAAATACCTCCTTGTTAAGATCCTGGGGCATGTGTAATGCATTAGTGTCGTGATCGGTAAGCCCAGCATCTGGTTGAGGTAAAGATAGAAGCTGCATCGCAGCTTTATCTTCCGCTCCAGTAGATATTTCAGGGTTGTTTTCCCACACTTGGGTACCCATTTCCTTCTGAGGCATGACACTGCTTACTGAACCTGCTGTTTCGGGAGCCTGAATTCCTGTAGCAGTGCTCTTCTTGAGCTTCTTTTTGTAGTTTCTTCCTATTGCCCACATGTTCTCCAGATTTTCAGGCATAAGAACTTCTGTTCTTCTCTGTGTTGCAGCCTCAAGCATTCGGGCCCAGTCGGAAGGTCGGGGATGGGCCGGTTCATCCTGCACTGTATCAGATAAGGAATTTCCTGATGCAACAGACATAAGTTCCTTTTTATTGTCAAAACGAGCTAAAGTCAAATCAGTTCCTTGACTGTCGGCAGACAAATTTTTCTTGAAAGGAGATTCACCAGCAGCGTGATGATGACCCTCCATATTAGATGACTGATCAGTGCCACCGTCCTTAAACAACTCAGCCTTGATGGCAAGGAAAATATAGAGAACCAATTCATTAATATACCTGGAAAAGTGCTAAAAACGATAAATTTCCTGAATGGACATGCCATCTGGTGAATCATTAATGTAATGAAAAGATAAGCAGTTATAATTTTAACCGCTGTCCATAAAATGATTGGCAGAGATAAGGACAAAAATGCAAGCAGTAAAAAACTCGGAAATCCCAAATGAATCTTCAAAATGACGAGAATAATAATAGAAGAGTTATGATCTATTGATTTGACACATCTTTCAAACATGGGTACGCAGTTTCCTTTAAAAAAAAAAATGTGTAGAAAAAGAAGTCTTAAACGCACATCATGATTATTTTGCTAGTTGTTTTATGAGATAATGATTTCCTCTTCTATCACAAGACAATGTTATTTTATCTTTTCTGGTCCAAGTCGCTTCTTCTTCTTCATCAAACAATTCCAGCACCGTAATTTTTTCCTCGAATCATAAGTTCAATACTTAGTAAAGCCCAGTTAGTCAATCAAAAAGACCTTGATTTTCTAAATGTTATTTTTCACAGGTACTTTTCATCAGCCCCATTAAAGACGGTGGATCTCTTTTTCTCCCCCATTGCTTCTCCCACTAGATCCTTCTGGTTTAATACCTGTCCCCAACTGTCGACCACAAATTATGAATAATCCACCGTAAGTTTTGCAGTTCCACTGCCTACTGCATGGAACATTTTACAATACACTTGTCCTGGAACATTTTACAATACACTTGTCCTACATCAATTTGTATCTTGAAATGAAGCAAACAAAGGCAGTTTCCAGAACATGCACATAATACTAAAGGACATTTAAAATTCCGAGAAGAAGACCACCACAGTTCTATTTGCAAGTTGGTAAAACAAGAATGAGAACCCAGCAGAAAGTGGAATATCTTTGGTGATTGTTCTAGTTATCATACATGCAGCTGTCTATTTACATTATTGATAACATTTATCTGTCTCTTGAATCTCACGCCATTCCTTAAAGTATCTAGTCAGTTGCAGTAATTGTCTCTTTTTCTCACTCATCAGAAAAGATTTACTTCCAATTCATGTAATAAGGTCGTGGTAAGAAGTTGTGCAAGTTATAACCAAGACTGTCTAGCTTTAATTATCAGACTTGACTTTATGCTACTAGGACAAAACTTGTGATAAAACTCTTTAATATGAAAAATTAAATAATTGACAAAACATTGCAGATGAGATAACTCCTGTAAAATAAAAGGAGAGATGATTAAAAAAATTTATATGATGTGCCATGTGGTAAATTCATTATGTAGAAACAGAAAGGAAACATGGTCCATGACATTTAAAAGCCCATGCAAATACAGCAAATAGACGAAGTAACAGTCCTAGTTATTATCATCAGAAGTTCATCAGATATTAATATCAATCTTTTTTAATCTTCAATAATGATGGCATGATCGCAAAAAACATTGAGGCACATGAAATACACATGAAGATACATGACGAAACTAATTTTGATTTAAAAAGTAAAATCATAAATAAAAGTCTCACCCTGGGCTTACTAAATTTATAAGAGGTTGCAGTACCAAACATGTTACAAGTTCTCGTGCAATGCATCGAACCAGAGGGCATTGGGCTTCCCTTGGTCTTAGTACGATAGTTAAGAGTCCACCCATGAGCTGCTGAAGAAACTACACATTAACAAGCATTAGATGACAAGAAAATAACAAACAAAACAGAAAACATAATAACTTTCTTCTGTCTCAGAACATTTCTACACCTTGTACTCACACTCTGGAGATATCAGAGCAGGATGAAGCTGCTTAGAAGCCAGGAGATGGTGTTTCAACCTTTCATCTCGTTCTTCAGAAGAAAGTATTCCCATAACATCCACACCAATGGAAGTCTGGTTAATTCTGAAAAGATCCAGGTGATCTCCTATCAGGTCTACAATGTCCCTGGATAAATGAAAAAAAAAACACACACAGCAGGTTTTATCACTTAATTAATCATTACTCATGAATTCACATGGTTTTACAACGATTAGTTGTGATCAAAGAGGCAGCTAAATACCTTGTCAAAAGGTCAACAAGGTTTACTTCTTTGACTCTGCCAGACACTTCACCAAGTGCATCCATGATTACAGCACGTATCAACTCAGGTGCCTCTTTGTCAGGTGTAATATCAGAATACCACAGATCGCTGACAAAATCGCGCAAAAGCTTGTCAATAAAATCCTGCATAGCGGCCTCTACAACCGGGGAATCAATGTTTCTCTTCCATTTTGGTGGGGGAGGCGTGGTAGTAAGACGAGAATCATTCGCTGAGAGCTGCCTCTTTTCTAAGTGCGACAAGTAGGACTGCGGTCTGGCATTATGAACCTTCCACCGAAATTCAACCTCATTGAATAACATTCTTAGCCCAGAAACCAAGAGTATAGCTATGGGTGCATTCATTAACATTGATTTACTTGTATCTGAAATCATGAATATAATTAAAAACTTCAGAAGAATATTGAATGGCATCATGGTAAGAAAGGTAGCATATTTCCAATAACAATCCTACTGAAATTAAACAAACATGTAAAACCAAACTCACTAATTGTGTGAGCCATGAATAACTACGAGTTAATCATACTCACAAAGAAGTTAGTCATTAACATATCCGTTGTTATCTACCTAATGTTGTCAAACTCAAACATTTCAGTAGTGCAATGGGAACGGACACAATTACTTCCCACTTAGAAGCCATTTATTAAGTAACGAGCCACAAATCAAACCCAATTCAACCATTTGACATGTAAATATAATAGATTGTAAGCATTCTTCATTTTCTCACCCGACTAGCAACTTCATCTTACAAAATTCAAAATGTAAATCACAGGAAATTGAAACCCGAACAGAAACCAAAATATGAAGATCGAATTCACAAATATCAATCCCGTGATTTCTTAATTTCAACACGAGCAAACCATTACATCGTAGCTGAAATCAAATTATCAAATTTAAACAAGAAAACGCCATTACATATGCAATTCAGCAGCTGAAACACGGAAATAAAAACACACATTTCAGATTTACATTTTACGAATCAAAAAGGAAGAAACTGGAGCTCACGCGTCAAGAAATAAGAGATGGCAAATATACACAATGCCCACCAAACCGTTCGAAGCTTCGCCTCTTCGATCAGATCCTGCACGCTCTCCATAGCCTTCTTCATTATTATTCTTAAACAAAACCTAAATTAGTGCATAATGATTAACAATCCAAAATTCAAGGTGAAAAAGAAACTATACACAAAACATCATCAAATTCTGTTCCCTCCCGTGAAAAATAAATCAAAAAATCCAAAATGTCAGCCAACTTAAAGCAAAAGGAATTGTGCATGAATTTCGTCTTTTAGCTGAGGCCTTTTTTATTTTTTTGGTTTATTTGAAATTGTTTGGGAGGAGAGAGGGAGAGACAAGAACGTGGGAAAGAGAGGCAACAGCGTGCGTCGCTATACACGTTCTACTGTACAAATTCCAAACAGTTTGAGTGAATTGACGAATTTGGCCTTCTGGGGGCCCACTTCATTTGGTACCCTGTTCTTAGGGTCCGTTTGATTGCAAGGATGGAAAATGGGTGGAAAGAAAATGAATTTTAAGGAAAATATTGTCTAAAACTTGTTTTTCAGGGAATTGTTAAATAAGTGTGTTTGATTGGTATAATTTTCCACCTGGAAAATTTTTAAAGTTGGTGTTCGTTTGACTTTGTTTTACATAAAAAAATTGTCCATTAAAGTGATAATTATTTCTATCAATAGGTCTAAAATTTGTTCCAATTGTAAAAGAAAAAATTTGAAAAAAAAATTTGAATTTTTTTTTACCATACCGAATATCATTCGTTTGACTTTGTTTTGTATGGAAGTTGTCAATAAAAGTGAAATTTTTTTTATTATTGTATCTAGAATTTGTTCTCATTGCCAAAAAAGAAAAAAAAAGGTGGAAAAACAAAATCAAGCTTTTGTGCATAAAAGAATTATACCTAGAAAATAGTGAAAAACGTTTTGTCAAGAAAATAAAGCATATCAAACACCAACAATTCCATTTTCCATGGAATTCCACCCTTATCAAACAGACCCTTATTGTTAAATTCCATTCAATTTCACTGTGCTTGTATTCTTGACAATACCATGATCAATAACTTTTATGAACCATGCTATTTGTATACCGAGGTTAACACCCCGATGTACAAACCCCCTCAGAAGAGAGAGGACTCACGATTCTTTTATTAGTCGTGGACCCCTTCTCCTGTGAGGGGGTCTGTATACCGGGGTGTCAACCCCAATGTGCAAATAACATTTTCCTAGTTTTATTTACTCTTTAACAAGACACAATTTTACCAACATCAATGTCTCGATTTTGACACCATCAGGTTTAACACCCTGATGTACAGGCCACTTCACAAGGTAGGTGGCTCAGGATTTTTTTATTAGTCGTGGGCCCCTTCTCCTGTGAGGGGGTCTGTATGTCGAGGTGTCAATCCCGATGTGCAAATAACATTTTCCTAGCTTTATTTACTCTCTTTAACAAGACACACAATTTTACCAACATCAATGCCTCGATTTTGACACCACAAAAGGTGTCGAACTAATTGTACAACATGAGTGTACAATCAACTTAATTCAATTCTATTTAGCAGTAACAATTGTACTGCCACTCAAATATCATCATCAAAGACATTTTTAAGTTGTTACATTTGAATACTCGATAGCATCAATGCGTACAATCACTCATCATTTTAAGCCTCAAACAACAAATGAACCTAGGGACGAGCCATCGAGAATCTTGTTCGAAAAAATAGCCTAAAAGTAGGAACTTTTCCTAGGTAAATAAAAGTACAAGTACAATTCTCTTATATTTAAAATGCACTGAAAATGCATATCGGCCTATTCTTTTTCTTATCAATGTTGGTTCATAATAAGACTCGTTTTGAAAAGGAGGCTCAGTTAATGAAACATATTTGTATAATGTGTAATGGTGAACAAAAAAAAAAATTGTCAATTCATCTAATTGAATCAAATCGTAATCACAACTTGACACCATTGATTTGGGTCTACGTAGTTTAGGTTTCGATTGTTTCAAAATCAAACATAACCATTTGAAAATAGTTCTATTTAATTTTCAATAGTTGAAAAACTATTTAACTCCCGTTTGGAACACATTTTTGGGAAAAATGCATTTTGAAAAAGAAGAAAAAGTTATTGATGTGATAAAAATATTATTTTATTGAAAAATGTGTAGTTGAAAATAAGTAGAATAATGAAAATAAATGAAAAAAAAGGTGGCCCAACAGGGCCTTAATGTGTGTCGATAAGTCGTTATCTATTTTTAGTTCGTTTTCCATTCAGACCAACTCTCCTAAATGTAAGCAAAACCTCCTATTTTTGTATCTAGAATTGACACTGAGCTTTACTTTTGTTATGCCTCCACAAACATCCTGTACGTCTCTCCTTATAACACCCATCATTTTCTCTTCCATATGATAATTATAAGCGGCCTTTTGCTACTAGTCCAAGTGAGTCAACATGGACAAACCTTCCCAACCGAAACACTTAGGCTGTTTTCAGGGGCAGAGGGAGGGGTGGGCTGGGGTGGACTATAGCCCACCCTATTCTAAGCCCAACAGCATTTTTTCAAGTTACTTTTTTTTCTTCTTTAGAAGATAAGATTGTCTTTCATATTATCAATGAATTTAAAGTTTTTGTAAAAAAATTATTAATATTTGGTTAATTGTGTATTATTTAATTTTTAAACTTGGGTTGGAAATGAAGTTAATTGTGCTAAAATTAATATTTGAGATGGAAAATTTTTATTTTTTTAAATTTTTTACCACGAATTTGCTTCTGTGTTGAGAAATTAATTTTTGGGTTGGGCTAATGTTATTCTTTTTATTTTTTCACAATAAATTTGCTTTTGAAACTATGTTATTATCAAAATAAGTAATATGCTATATATTTAATTTTATTCGTTAAAAATATATTTGTTAAAACTTTATTACGAGTGTTCAAAAATATATTATGATCAATATTTTAAAAATCGACCTGGTCATTGACTCGGAAAAAGTGAAGGGTCAAAATGTTCCACCGAGGTCGAACCTGGATTGAACCAAATGCAATAAATACATACAAAAATAATAAAATACTATGAAAACAATTTTTTATTTTAAATTTCATATTGATAATTCAAAGTAAATCTATCTTTGTTGATTAGATTCATTATCCCACAATTAGTCTCGATACTTTAAAAATTAAAAATCAATATGTTAAAATAATTTACTTTGTTAAATTAAAATAGTTTAAACTTATAGAAAATGATATCTAACATTAATATATTAATAATCAAGTGCGATTTAAGTTAAATTTGAAAATTAAATAAATGAAATGATGAATGTGAATATTACAATTTAAATAGTTGAGATTCAAAATCGAATTACTCAATTAGACATGCATTTGGAAAATTATTTTGATGAGTGTTTTAACATTTATTTTTTTTTTGTTATGCCACTATCCCACATTGGAAGTTTATGAAACCATTGGAGATAAGCATTTATAAAAGATAATATTGGGAGATTGGAAGTTTATGAAACCATTTGAGAGAAGTGCATATATAAAATGAGCATAACATCCAATAATTTTCTATGTGCATTTGAATTGTAATAATTTATGAGGTCCATTTATGAAATTAAAATTTTTTTAAACTAAAAAAAAAAATCGGGAAAACCACTAAACCACGACTAGTTCTTCGGTTTCCGGTTGAACCGGTTGGTTCGATGAGTTTTGAGTGATTTTGTCATAATAAGTTATCTGGGCATGATTTTGTCCGATTTTGGATCAAGTTTTTGTTTTACCGTATGATTTGTAGCATTTTTTATTGTATAAGTTCATTGAAAAAAATTAAATTTCAGCCTAACCTAACATAACTTTCTGGCTCCGCCCCCAGCGGTTTTCTTGTCCTTCTTTCGTTGCGTACATTTTATTCCTTCTCTCTTGAGGCAGCTTGCACTGCACATCGCCAGCAATTGCATTGGTCCTGGTGTATGTGCCTACAACGATGTTTTCTATGCATAGGCCATAGACAATCTAAAATTGTACATGGTTGCTAGGGTCGACTTCAACCATGTTGACATTGCTGGGCACCTCTCGATTGAAATAGGGTTACTCACCGATGTCAGCCTTATCCACCTGAATTCGAACAGATTCTGTGGAATTGTTCATAAAAGCATCTCTAAACTAAAAATCCTTTACGAGCTGGATCTCAATAACAATCGCTTTGTTGGACCTTTCCCCCATGTAGTCTTGAGGTTACTTGACCTCAAATACCTCAACATCAGGTTCAATGATTGCTATCTTTGTGAACCACAACCTGTTCCACTCCACCATCCTAGAAAACTTCGGGAATTCCCCAGCTTCAGTAATAGTCATCTCCAGCAAGTTCACCGGATGCATTCCGAGCAGCATTGGCAAAATGGGGAACACATTGGACGAGGGTCCTTTTCTGAAACAATGCTCTCTCCGGTTGCTTACTTGAAGAAATTACTCTGTTGAATGGCACAAAAGTTACTGTTATCAGCAATAACAATTTGATTGGAGATCTGCCTGTAGAATGTGGAAGTTGTAGTAATTGCAAACATGTTTAGAGCAAAGGTCCCTGACAGCATTTGCAGCTTGCCAAATTTGAAAAATTTCACACCCTCTTCCAACTATTTCGTGGCGAAAGACCCAACGTGCAACCTAATGAAGCAGCCGATCTTCAGTTGGATCACAATAATAATTGTTTTAGCAAAGAGGCACAGCAGAGATCGGAAAAGGTACGTCTGGCTGTCTTGAGCAAAAGCGTGAATTGTAGTGCCACAGGCTGCAGATGTTCGGAACCAAATGTTAGTCCAAAGCCAACTAGCACATATACTCCATCTAAACCGATGCCAAAGCCGGTGGCTCCACCAAGGGCAAGGCTAACTCCACCTGCGAAAACTCCGCCAACACCATCAACACAAAAAACTCAGTCACCCAGTCTAAAACCAATTCTGGCATCGTCCATCCCCAAACCCAAACTCACACCACCACTTCCAACGCCAAAACCCACCATTCTAAAGGTATCTCCTACACCACAACCGACACCAACACCAAAACCCACACCCTCAACCCCCCCCCCCCCCCCCCCCTCCAATGTTTCCAAACCAACAACACCAACGCCAAAACTCACCACGCCAAAGGTATCTCCTTCACCACAACCACAACCACAACCAACACCAAAGCCCACGCCCTCACCCCCAAAGGTTTCGCATTCACCACTTCCACCAAGTCCAAAGCCGAATCCTTCAAAACCACCAAAGGTTTCTGTTCCACCTACTACTGCCTAACCACATAAGGGTACAGTTCCTCCAGTTGTTTCAAAATCACCAAACCCCCCTCCAAAGCCGACTCTAGACCCAACTCCAGCTCCCACACCAAACCCTTGTAAACCATCTCCTATTCCTATGCCACGGAAATCAACTCCACCACTGGTTGCCTCGCCACCTCAAGTTCAATCACCACCTATATACTCGTCGTCGCCGCCCCAGGTGCAGCACCCTCACCAGTACCTAAACTCTATCCTCCACCAGTCTTCTACCCACCACCTATCTACTCACCTCCGTCGCCAGTCTTCTCCCTGCCACTGCCAGTATCAAGTCTTCCCCCGCCACCAGCACCTAAACTCTCACCATTTCCACCTCCAGTGCAGTCCCCGCCACCACCTGTCAACTTTCCCCCACCAACACCACCTAAATTCTCAACTCCTTCACCTCAGCAATCACCATCCCACCTCCAATGCAATCATCACCACCAGTTACCGTGCAGTCTCCTCTACTGACCTTCCCAGACTGTGTACTCCCCACGAACTTCGGCTTCCAATACGCATCCCTGCAGCCGCCAGTTTTCCCAGGCTATTGAGTATCAGCAGACGTCCAGAAAACAATGTACAAACTCACTTCGTAAGAGTTATATTATGGACTGTACTAATTCATTTTCTATAGTTTATATTGCCATTTAATTCAATTCAAGATGAGTGATTTTTACCACTCTCAATTCACATTGTTGCTGAATTATATTCTGGTTTGAAAGACTTAAGAGTCGGTGCATTAAAATGTATTCTTGTATAAATATATTGCAGAAGTGGTGAATTGGAACCGATGGTCTAATTTTATAAATACGGTAGCCCTTTGAATTATGACCTATATTAGTGTGAACTTTGATACTATAAACATCTTTCTTAATCATCATACTCCATCTGCCAATCATGTTTTTCTAAAAGTTCAAATGTAAAGATTATGTTTCAAAACGTTGATTCTACTTTTTCATAACATTGTATGTCTATTCTGTTTCCAGCCCCTCTCCACCCAGGCACCCCCCTCCACCTTCATTTCTGCCCAACATCTTGGCATATCACATATGTACACGAGGTCCAACAAAAGTGTAGCAGACTTACAGAGAAGATGTAATAATGTGCAACCACAAAGCATTTCTTAGTTGTTACCTCGTCATTTTTCATCCCAAAGAACAAAAAGTAACTTCATTACATATCAACATCGACTACATCTAAAAAATGGGTTTCAAAACCATATTTCAGCAATTGAAATTTCAAATGTTACATGATAATGGTTCGGGCTAATCTGGTTGCTTCAAAACTTGGAAGAAAGACAACATTAACAAAAAATAAGAACTTGTGTTAATAGATGAACATTAGAAAAACCTCAATATCCTTCCACTATTATACTCACAACTAGAAAGTACTCACATTGAGCATATTTACTACTTTCGAACTAATTATATACAAGTCTAATATAATTATAATCCAGTACTACAATAAATTAACTCTTAGAATGTGGTCATACCTTGAACTACATAACATCACCTTCACCAGTCTTCATACTTACATCAACAGATACTTCATGTGTTCCAAGGCAATGTCATAGATTTTCATATAAGTTCAGGTTTCAGCCGCTGAAATGTACTACACAACCCTCTTTGTAAAACCATTCCCCGCCATTATCTTCAATCCTATCCCAGGACTGCAGCAGTCATACGTAGTTTCATGTGGTGGTTCTCTGTAAAGTTGGAAAGTTGTTAGCTAGAATGATCTCATAATCTTGATCTATGTTTAGCGGCATTAAATGGTAACCGTCTGCGAACAGAAGCAAGTGGCTTTGCATTCCTGGAACCTGAAAATTTAATATCCCAACCTTCCACGTTCTTTGGGACACACGCGTCAAATAATACTTGGCCAAGGAGACTATGTGCACTCATACGAGGGTTTGACCGATTCGGCGATCTTTCTTTCCGCTCCTCAGGTACAGAGTCTCTACTGTTTTCATAGCCAGCTGAACTTGGCAGGAAGAAGTGGTCATTTGGCCCAACTGCAACTCTTCTAAGGCTTTGATTTGAGTCTACTGCTGCATTCTGGAGGTCACAAATTAAGTCGGATACTTCATCATGCATATCATCCATGGGAGTTCTTTCTCCAAGTTTCTGAATTTTGTGGGAAAAACTAGAAACTGCCTGCTCAAGCAACTCAGCTATAGAAGTCGTGTACTGGATCGACTGATGCTTGTAATGACCTGTTGCAGTGCAAATCATATTAGTGCAAATGGTGTGCCACATGAACCTGAACTAGAAACTTGTAGAAATTGAGATTCTATATAGATTAGCAAGAAGAAAATTGCAGGAAGTGAGAATCCACACATAGACGAGCATTAATGGATTAATAAGAAAAGGCCGTTATGCACCATTCAAAAATCCAAATGTCACTGTCCAAATCACCTACTACATTTTCAATAAAAAACACATTTGAGGATGCTTCACGTGGCCTACCTCATATCCGACTTGGAATTATAGGGCACCAGTGAATGTCATAGGACACACCATTAGATAAGTCATTTAAAGAGAGTAAAGAGGTAAAATTTCAAAAAATAAAAAATAAAAGATCTGAAAATTGAATTTGTTCCCAGTATTTTCAAACCCAAGAAGACCAAATTGGCCAGTCGTAATGAGAGCTGCCCAACTCTCAGGTACAAGCTGCTTCACAAAAGAACCAAAAGGTAAAGACCGGACTAATAACGAGTGGAACAACAGAAGAAAAGAAAGAAACGGTAGAAGATAAGAAAATATATTTAATAAAGCAGTACTAGGGGTCTTCAAGTATATAGTTAGCCATGAAAAATTCAGCAGTCAAAGAAGCTTGGTTTGGTCACTTATAGTTAATATTACAAGGATTATTTCGGGTTGAACTGAACTAGTCGGACCTGTCAAACGGTAAAAAGGAACAAAAACGGGATCAGTCACCCCGGAGGAAAAGTTCTACAAAGAAATAATAACATTCAGCACACCAACAGCTTCCTACATTGGGTGACTGGGGTGATGAGGAATGAAGCATTAAACTAAGATGGCATTGATTACAGAAAAGTGTACAGGACTTTGAAAGCACTGAACCACAATATATCTCAAGTTTAATGTATCCAACAAATAGATATAGTTATAATTATAAGCTAACGATTAACCTGTATTCCACTTCACCACGTTGACGTTGCCCCCCATATCTCGTAATTGCCTAGCAAATTTGCATACAACTGGATATGTAACCACATCGTCATTTTCTGAACATAAAATCAGAAAAGGGACCCCCAAATCCTATAGATAAAAAGAAACCGAATAAAAAGGCCAAAATAACTAAACAAATAGTAAATATAATCCGCAAATGTCATGATCCAATTAGAAACTTACAACTGAGGAACAAAGAGTTTGCCAGTACTCTGCATGTTGGGATCCAAACCTTGTGAGAAATAAAGCGTCTAAGCTCGAAGTGACACCTTTTGCAAAAAATGATACTAGCTTTGAAAAACCAGGCATCTTCAGGACAATGTGGTTTGAAGCCAATCGGGCACCCAAATCACTACTAAAGTCAACAGGATCAGAGTCATATATCTGGCCTGAGATGCAGTGCATAACCAATCTTCTATCCTCCTTCATGTACGAAGAAATAAGTCGATAAATAAATATATGTGCTCTACCACTTATAATTTATTACTCCCTCCATCCCATAAAAATAGGCTTACTTTCCTTTCTCGTCTTACCCAAATAATACGCCACTTTCCTTATTAAGAGCATAGTTGATTTTTTAATTTTCTAATATGTCCCTATTTAACGTACCTTGTTATCAACAAATATAAACTACTCCTATTTAAACCACTATTTAATTTAGGGGTATACTAGGAAAAACGTAAGACAAATTTATATTTCCAACTATGTTAATTACGTTTTCTTAATACGTGTGAAAAAAAAAAAAAAAAAAGCCTATCTTTATGAACGGGGGGAGTAACATTAATTGAAGTCAAAGAACAAAGTCTACCAGATTGAGCTCCGCTTCACAACATCCTTCAATAATCTGCATCAGTTGTGAAATAAATTATATACATGGCCACATTCATGACAAACAATGATTAATCTTACCCAATTTCACTAAATATAAGTGCATAATTTCTTCAACAAAAAGTTAGTGACACAATCCTCATCAGGAACATTTATGGGTGGGAAAGTCAACACAGAGCTCAATGTATGTTCATGTGCATCAAAATGACCATGGCTCCAGTGCATTGACTTTACCTGAAAAAACTTATACATACAAGCCTTTGAACCACCAGAGGATGCAGCAAGGACTATAGGACACATGCCACTCCCTAGCTCCTGCATATACAAAAAAACGTTAGAGAATAATTACACCGAGGGCAAAAAGAACAGTTTGAGATTAATTACACCGAGAGCAAGAGGAACAGAAAGCGAAGGAGGAAAATAAAAAAAACACTTTTAGTACTTTGCATGGCTTCATTCACATGTTCTTTTCAATATCACAATACTGGATATGACATGAAAGAAACAAGACAATAAACTAAAAGTAGTTTACTAACTCCGTTGTTCATTATTGCCACCTTTTTTGCATATAAAGACATGGTAATAAGACTGACCTTAACAATCTCATTAAGAACAGAAAATGCCAGTGATGTAGCCCTCTCTGGGATGAATCTGCAGATGTAAAATACACACTAACTATGAAATAGGAATTCGAATCAAAGAAATGAGAAATTCTTGAAATAAGGAATGAGAAATTCTTTAGAAAATAAGGAAGGAGAAATTCTCGATCTTAAAACAAAAAGGTATTTTTGAGTTGGCTTCTCCTGAGAATTTTCAAAGCTAGTTTTCATTTATCTCACTACTTAGGTAGTGGGATAAGAAAATTCCGCAATGTTAAATCCAGAAAGAGTCCTCGCTCAATTTCCCTAAAACAATTTAGATTATTGCCAGCTACCCAAGTGGACAAATCTTCACTCCCATGCTATTGAGCCGTGAAATCTATACAGTTACCAGGCCGAGTGATGTTCTAGCATGTTTGTCGATGCTTCTTTCTAAACAAATTGGTTTCTTTTTTAGCTTCTCTCAATTTGGACTTTTTTATTAGCATTTAAGTTCCGCAAAACATGCTACATCGACTTCTTTGTTAGCGTTGATAGGCTTCTCCAGTACGAAAACTCTACTTCTAAAGATATACTTCAAGCACTTACTATGCGACAATGGTAGAAGGGAGGATAGTTCATTCAGGGCATTTGCGAAGCAGCTAATATAAAGCGAAATACCTGGCTCAGTAGTCAGTCCTATCTCCGAAGTTTGGTTAATATTATGTATTCCTTACCTTTGCCGCTTTGCGTACCATCGAGAATGGGAAAAAGAATGTCATTTTCCTTCTAAACATAGGATGCACTACCTCATGAGTAAAAGAAGTAAAAGAAAAGGGACATATGCGATGCGAGTAAAAAAAAAGTTTGGACGAAGGCTTAAGTTCCTTTGAGAGGTTTGGTGCTAACAATTAGTTAGCGAGAAAGAATAGGCTAATAAGCTCTTTACAATCTAGCATGAAAGCTAATTCCGACTATCAATAATCCCCCCCAACACCACCCCAAATAATTACATACACACACATATACACGCCACAAAAGTATATTGAGAACGGGAAGAGCATACGGATTGAGAAAATCGGATAGGCAAACCAGAGAGTTCCATCCAAGAGAAGTGTAGAAATTCACAGAATCCTTCAATTGACTTTCGGTAATTGAGGAGACCCACGCGAAAATCACAATTATTCCTTTGGTTTTCAACTCTTCAGTGCTAATACTATCCTGACTTCTGACCCAATAAATTCTCCCTCCGACAACTCCGCCGCTCATCGTAGCAAGACCTCGAAATCGAGAGCCAATTTGATTATTGCAAATTGAAATTCGAAATACAGGAAAAATTGGAAAAAAGAGGGTACGGTACGAGGACCGTCAAGGGGGATGCGGAGTAGAGAGAGTGATCGAGTTCTTGGTGGTGGTGGATTGCCAAAGGGGATTGATGAGTATATGCCAGCTCAGATAATTAGCATTTTAGTATGTCCATTATTCCATTTAATCAAACCATACACACCTACCTCAGGTTTTTCATTATTACAGAGGCACCACTGCCTTTTTTAAAAAGGATTAGGTCTCGACAAAACTCTTCAATCGAACCAATTGAATCGGACCCAAATCGAATTGAACAAAATCTAGCTGTTCTTTTTAAGTTAAATATCCAAACAAATATTTAAATCAAGAACCGATGAATTGGTTTCAAGTCTCAATTTTGGATGGATTCGTACCGGATAACTAAAATTTGAGGACTGATCCTAAATTTTGTAAATCAAACTTTACAATTATTCAGGCAACCTATCATTATCTCATCCCTTAATAAATGTTTTCATATGGATGATTTTAAAGTTTTGTTTTTATTTGATAAAGTCTTCACAAGAATTTCTTTTTTAGGCAACTCTAACATGTAAGATGTAACAACTATTACATCCTCATAAACTCAATCTTGTTAATAAACTAGTCGAGCCACGTGCAATGCACGTGTTTTTGTTTAATTGAGTAAGTAATAGCGTGGAATGATGGTTAGAAATCCAAATTTTAATAGATTTAGTTCTCTAGTATATAGTATTCGTACAAAATTAGACAAAATGAAGATAATAACTTTATACAAATACATTATACAAAAGCTTGTTCAAAGCATGCACTATAAGGTAAAAGTATAAGGAACCCAACTGAGAAATCCTTTAAAGCTCAAATACTTTAGGTCAGAAATAACTTTTTATTGAACCAATGATTATAATCATTGAATATGTAATAAATCTCTACACACAGAGAGAAAATGACAACAATATAATTAAATTAAAATGGTCATCTTATTATGTCATTTAACCCATAGCAGACTCGTATACAACAAATATGAACGTGTACCTTTTATACACATTGCACTCACGTCATCATCCAAGTGTCTCCTAGAATTAAATTTGAAGTTTGTACCAATGGAAATCTATGTGCATGAAGTCATTAGAAAAAGAAAAAAAATAGGACTCGTCGACTCGAGTTTAATTAGACAGTGTATCAAAGTTTAGCCAATTACCGTTGCTCGATATAATTAAGATAAGACCTCATGTGACACTTAACTTGCATTAACCAGTGAATATCACAGAACACTTACAATTACTTCCTTCTCCCTTGGTGCTAGTTCTCCTAGATGAACCTTGCAATAGTTCGTCCTTCACCCAAAACTGCGCCATCTAGAAGAAAACATCTAGCCCTTGCACCATTTAGTAGATGTTGAAGATGCACCTGTCATGGAATCAAGATTAACATTTAAACAATAAATACAACATACATATATCCGCTTTAATATCATTATGTACTTGAAAATAGAGGCCCAAATAGAATAACACCAACAAATGCAACTATCAATTAACTCCCAAGAAATCAAAATTTGTTACTAATCTCCTATAGTTTCAGGCATGGAAATACTGGGAGTCCAGCTTCTGAAACTTGCCTAGAAGAATAAATAGTAAATCTTGGTTTCTCTCTTTTAAGGTAAACAAAGGTAGATAGATTATGGATAATTATATTAGATCCCAATAAAAACGGAGCCAAAGACCTGAAAATAACTAAACTATTTTGCAATCTAATCAACATAAATAATTCATTCAATAGCATAATTCCTAACATGGAAACTATAAATAACCAGCAAATTAATTTATGAATTTACATATAAATTATAAAAAAACTATAAATTTTTAAAGAATCTAATCAAATCATCAAAAAAACTATTCATATTATAGTGAGTAATTAAAAGGTGAAACACACACACACACACACACACACACACACACACACACACACACACACAAAAATAAAAAAATAAATCCTCTCCAAATTTCCCGGAGACATGATGTCCGGACACGACGCGGACACCATGTTCATGTCCGCATCGTGTCCGGACACGAACACACGGTGTCCGAGCACCGTCCGCATTGTGTCCAGACACGACGCGGACACGGACATACGACCCGGACACCATGTCTCCAAATTTTACGGAGACGGACACCGTGTCTCCGAAAAATACGGAGTTTGTTTTTTTTTTTTTTCCTTCTTCTTCCTTTCAAGAGCATAATAATTCCTTCAATAACATAATTCCTAACATGGAAACTATAAATAACCAGCATATTAATTTCTGAATGTACATCAAAATACTATAAATTTTTTTACAGAATCTAATCAAATCATCAAAAAAACTCTTCTTAGAATAGGCCCACATTTTAGAAAGCGAAGAAATTCAAGATTCAAATTAATCTACAAGACCCGTCACAAATAAAATTCAAAATTGTAAGGAAGATTGCGAAATAGATACTCACATTTGATGGGTTAGCGGCATGAACTGGAGGTTTGTTCTGGTTCTTTTGGATGCCATATGAATAGATCAAATATCTTGAAAATATCCAGCAGTCGGTGAGGCAGTGTAAATTGAAATGTGTAAACGGCGTCGTTTTGGTCGACGATGAAAACGACGTCGTTTTGGTTGACGATGACGTCAAGAAACTGCGTCTTCTATATGTTTAAGGAAAATATTATAATAACATACTTTATTTCCTCTTAAAATAACTCAGACATAATTAGTTCAAAAATATTTTTTCTTGATTCCAGATTATTTTATTTAATACGAGCTACAAAATGAGTATAATATTTGATATATTTCATCAGCTACTATAATACTTAAATATTCGAACCACACCAAATTTACATTAAATTTTTTTAAAAAATAAATATAAAAAAAATCATTTTTGTAAATAAATGGGTTAAAATCATCACTTCAACTTTTGGACTTTATTGTGATGATAATGGCAGACAAAATCTATTTCACTTACTAAATGACCAACATTAAATTTAGGCCATTATGAAAATAGTAAGAAAAATCGAGGTGTTACAAAGGTGGCTAAAGAGGTTTGTGACATATTGCAAGTTGCTCATGAAAGAACCTCAATTGTGAAGTCCTCTAAAATCTAAATGTTGACATTTAAATTTGATCAATTAATCATGAGAGATGATGAGCACTTCAAAGATTTCTATGCAAAATGAAGTGACATTACCAACTCGACCTATATCTTGAGAAAGAAATATTAAAAAAGTAAAATTGTGAAAAAAATTCTCAGATCACTACATGATAGGTTCCACTCCAAGGTAACTACTATTGAGGAAAGCAATAACATATAAAGCATGAAATTGAAATAATTGGTAGGATCCTTGACGAAGGAAGAAGGAAGAAGCAAAAATGTTTGAGAATAGCCTTTAAAGCCAAGGATGTTGAGATAGAGGAAGAAGATTATAAAAGTAAGAATGATGACCAGATGACCATGCTCACTAAAAAAAATTAAGGGAGAGAGTTCTTAGTATCAGTTAGTTCCATTTATGCAGTAATGGAGAGACAAGGTTCTGAGCTTCTACCATGTTAGATTAAAGGAACGATGTTGTTGTTACTACTCCTGCGGAAGAAAGAGATAGTCTAACCCAATTGAGAAAGTTAAGAAAGACACTGAGCCCCAACTCTAGACACGCAGTCTGGACTAGCGTTCCACGGGCCTAAAAGTCCACTAATTGAATGGTTCTATCATTATGACTATAACTCTCTAATCTCACTAATTGCCTATTTGTTTCACTTTGTATGGTGGGCCTGTTAATTTCAAAAAAGGGGCAGTAGTAGTTTTTTATTTTGATGTGTGGTGATAATGGAACGTGAACACTAATTGCAGTATGTAGGGAGCTTGATTTGTGTTGAGTGTTACAACTTCTTAGTTTGAATGTGTATTACTTCATATTGATATTGTGTTGCTGCGTATCTTTTAGTTTTTGCTTAGCCTATATACTACGTGATACATTGGTTAGTTTCATAAAGTTAGGGGGAGTTATGTGTTATTCGAGAGAACTAATTGAGGGGGAATAGTTCGTATATTTTATTTTGCAAACACTGCATACCCTCAAAAAAGTGAAGTTAAAATTTCAAAACATATTTTTGAAATTAAGCTAAGTCAAAGGAGGAAATTGCAAGAAAAATATATTTTATACTTTCACTTATTATATATATATTGACTTGCTTAAATTATAATAATTTTTAAATGTCAAAACATGTGCCAAAAACATGTACAATTGGTTTTAGTCCAAATAGGTAAGTCAGTAAATCATAACTGACTTCGGGTAAGCCAGTCAGTCCTGACTGACTGTGTGCTACATGTAAACATATTTCTTAGTTGTGAATTTTAGGGTTTCCATGCCCTAAATGAGATGTAATACGTAACTTCCATGTAGCAGCATGTACAAAAATATATATTTGTCATCTTGGATTGATTTGATCGATCAAGTAATTAAAAGAAGGAAATATTGTTTTAACAAATCAGGATTTTCCTTAATTTAATTATTGACCGTATCAAAAATCTTCTACATTATATATTTACCATTTTGGACTTATTTGATTTATTAAATAATTAAAAGAAGAAAAGATTATTTTAACAAATTAAAATTTTCCTTAATTTAATTTTTGATTTTATCAAACACATTCTATATGATTCTTATTGTGCAAAACTTTCATATCTTAAATAAGACA